>JBCNJP010000017.1:35656137-35906200 GCA_039602395.1 Deinandra increscens subsp. villosa | reverse complement strand
TAACGGGTTAGGAGTGAGCGAGATGGAATCATAGTCGCGGATACATAGAACGACTTCTAGTAGTTTCAAAAGTTACAAAAACATTACATCATTTATATTGCAACGGAAAGAGTGGTGAAAATGACAATGTCTTACATTTGAAAAGCATAGAGTCTTAATTTAATATTAAAAACATGATACGGGTTACTTAGGATAGTTCAGGACTACGACTCTAGAAGCAGGTCCGATAATACGGTGAAGCCCCATTTGCATGTCATCCATAATTGTTCAAATACCTGAGAAATCATGAGTTTAAAAGGGTCAACATAAAATTAGTGAGGTTCACAGGTTTGTGACTCTACATTTAAGGTTTGTAAAACAGTTTTGGCATACTTAAATATTACGTTGGTGTACCGTTGTGGTTGTATGAACTCACCTGAACCTTGATTTCAAATACTAACGGTTTACCCACCCATAGTATCTCGCCCAAGAGATACCGAACAAAGCAGAATAACTGACGTGTACCCCAAAACGAAGCCACGGAGTCAGAATTGGAGCTACCAATCAGGGTAGGGTTGTCAACCCAAATAGATCTATTCACTAGCTATCGTTTCGTACAGAACTAATTGCAATCAATTAGTGGTGGGATACAGTTGTACAAACGTTTATAGCGATAATGTACCATAGTTGGGCATTAGTAAGAGAACAAGTAGTCATACGGCTAACAGATAAACCATAATATTAAGTAAAAACATTTATCAGTTCATGATTTCTCCCCCAAGGGTATAAAAACAGTTTATAAAGAAAAGGGACTGTGAAACTCACTTGATCAGCAGGTGAAATCAATTAGACCGGAAAGTAATAACAGCAAGTAATGTCCTAAATAAATAATAATACAATTGCATAAGGGTCTTATCCTTTGGGTAACATTTGTCACCCAAGTGATACTGGTCAAGTCTTGACGTTTAATCCCGTTTGTATTCGTTTGAAAACCTGTTTGTTAGTATTTATTAGTACAAATAAATACGTACGTGATGATTTATATTTATGTCAAACAAATATAAACTAATGAGGGTAATTATTAGATAAGTCAATCAAGTCTTGGAATATTGTGTTAAATAATAATGTTTATTATTGTTTTTATAAGCTCGATTGGTTATTTATTTAAGTTATAATTATTATTAAAAATAATTATGATTAACAAGTCTTGGTGAATTGTAAATAAAACATAGCTTAAAACTTTTGTAAATAATTATAATCAAAGAATAATTATTTAAAGTTTATTTCATCGTAAAACGTTTATCATTTGAATCTTTTAAAGATACCTTTCGAGTCAAAAACGTTATACTATTCTAGAAAACAGAAACCGTTTAATATTTTATAACTAAAATATTCATTTCTATTTTAGAGATTTAAACATTATTTTAAAATAATACATGAGGATACTCGGATTTATAAAAGTTTATTTATTATAAACCTTTAAGCCATTTTGCAAAAATAAGACATGTGATTTGATTTAAAAGTCCAACTGTTTACGTTTTCGCGTATATTGCTGTATGGGTCCCGGTTTTATTACTACGCAACGTATTTTTGTTTTGATTACTTTGATTCATCAAAGTAAAAATAAAAAGGTTATAAAAATATTTAAAAGTCAATGCTTGTCTTTTGATTATTTTTATAAAAATCTTTTTATAAAACATATCCATTTAACTAATGCATTCTTTATAGAAACTTTATGCCTTTTTAAATCATGCCTTTATATGGTTAAAATTTTCAATAAATCCAAGTATTTATGACAAATTAATCATTTGACATAAATATCATTTTGTTTTTATTAAAAGTGAGTAAGTCTCATATATTTTGATTTAACCAAACTTGTTCATTTCCATGTTTTTAATCCATCCACTTTCACTAGTTATGTCCAAATGTAATAACATATTCATATGATTATTTTTCTATCCACTAACCCTAAGTGTTAGGACCAAATAATCAAAATTACTTGAAATGTACATAAATCCACTAACACTAATGTGTTAGGACTAAGAATAAACATACACAAATAAAGATTGTTGGTTAACACCCATATTTATCAATTTGTTAGTCATTTTGCCCAATACTTAGTTTGTTAAATAAAATTATCAACACTTTATGTGTTATGACCAATGGGTCAAATAACAATATAAACCAAGAATACTTAACTCATTCTATGAGTTTTTGGATGAACATCCATTAGGGCTTTGTTCTTGATCAAAGAAAATACATGTAAATGCATAAAAATAGAAATGGTGATCATTGGCGCACATGGATACTTTCATAGATTTCTCCATGTGTTTCACCCACCTCTATGGCAATACTAAGTCCCAAGGACACCAAGGACGTGTTTAGATCTAAGAAATGAGGTGAAGAAGTTGCTAGATGATTTTAAGTGAATGCAAGTGTTTAATGTTCATTGTCAAGACTTGGGTATCACATTTGGGTGTTAGAAAAGTAGGAGAAATGAGTTAGAAAAACTCACAATGGAATGGGGAAAGAAACCGAGAAAGGAGGAGGATGGTGGCGGTGGTCCGGCGGCTTGGAGGGCGGTGCTCTGGCGGTCAGCGGCGACCGAGATGGTGGCCGGTGGTGGCTGCTCCACGACAGCATGATGGCTGTGGGGGTGGGCCGGCCGAGAGGAGCAAGGGATAGGGAGAGAGTGATAGGTGTTGTAGTGTGATGGAGGATGGATGGTGATGGGGTTCTTATGGCCTATGTTTTGGTCATAACCCTATGGTTATTTTCATTGCCCAAGAACTCTTTAGTACTTACCACTAGTTGAGATGATGTCATAGTGTAGAGGGGGAAGGGGGGGGGGGGGGGGGGATGTGGCACATTTGGTACCATAATCATTTTATTAACATAAACTAATTACTAACTAGCTTTAGGTGAATTCTATTTTATAAAAATCTTATCATGTTTTTATAAAATAAAGAGGTGTTGATGAAACAAAGTAGCCAAAATTTTATAAAAATCAATTGAGACATCCTTTTTATAAAACTAATGCAAAGGTGGTGCTTATGTTTTATAAAAGTTGCTGGGCTCATTTAAAAAAAAACAATTTGTTTGGGTTAGTGAATTTGGGCCGAAAAGTCTAAAAGGAAAAAAGGGGTCGGCCGGTTCGACTTGGGCCGCGAAGTGGAAAGGGCCGGCTCGGCCTGGGCTGCTTGGGCGCGAGTCGGTCCTTCGGGTCGGGTCAGTCCTCCGGTTAATCGGTTTTGGGTTAACAGGTTAGGTTACGGGCTCAGTTTTAGCGGTTTGAGATCTGTTGGGCTTGTTGGGCCGAATTAGGCTCGTACGGTTTCGGTTTCCAGTTTTGGTTAAGTCTTGACAACGGAAAGGTACAATAAAATATATAGGTTGTGTCAGTTAATCTTGTTTTTCAGAATGTTGATTTAGTATACAGTTTTTCATACGCGTGCTTGTTAACGAATTTTATCTCGTTTGTTCGCGTCAGTTTTAAGCTCGATCATTAGTTTACTAAAAATCAAGTTGTTTTTAAATATTTATGATCGCTTAACATTTTGTTGCGTCATTGGAATAAATTTCGTGACACTAGTTTTTGACAGAATATAAAAAGTATATCTTATATTTAATTTCTTATTATTGAAATTCCATATTTATAATATGAAATTTCTTATAATTTATGGGTATATGTTTTCAGTACAAACGCGGGATTTGTTTACGTCATCAGTTATCAGTTATTAGTTATCGGTTTTCAGTTTAACTCAGTAATGAAACAGTTTAATCATGACAAAAAATGCACGTAAATACTTAATTAAAAGTCAAATTAAGGAGGTTTGACCTGGTTTTTTGACGAGGTGTCACATTATGCGGTTCTCATCCCTCTCTGACAGGATAAAACCTATCTTTTGGGATATTTAAGCATCATTAGGCTCATTTAGCCCATTTCTTCAACCCTAATGCACCCTAAACGCCCATGACAGCTGTAATTCACCTAAACCCTAATTTTTTAGGATTCAAGGCTTGTTTTGAAGGATCTAAGGCTTAGTTAGTGTCGGTTTTCATCATTATTGGTATGTTTACTCCAATCTTGCTTCTACCTTCTTACATCTATGCTATAACATGATAAATATCGGATTTTTAGGGCCTTACCATGCTAGATTTAGGCTATACATGTTCTTAGATGTTAGATCTTATGATCATTTCATAGAAGACATGATTTTTATGAATATTTATTGGTTCTATGATGAATACTCGTTGGATCTTGATGGATTTTTTGATAGAACTAGGTTGGTATTGTTAAAGTTCCTATTTTTATGCATGAGTCCTCATGAAGATTTGATCTTGAGGATAGATCTAGGGTTTTGGTCTATAAAAGATCACATTTTGATGAATTTCTCATGTAAATAAATATGTATTTTGGTGCATGCATACCTTGATCCATATAAAAATGATATGATAAATGATAGATCTAGGATATTTGGACATGATTAGCCATACATAAATTATCTTGGATGTTTTTCGTGCTAAAAGATTTAGATTTGAATAATTATGTTGCCCGGAAATAATTAAATTAGGGTTTAGGTTAAAAATAAATAGTTTTTATGAATATATATATATATATATATATATATATATATGATTATTAATGTCTAGATTTTCATAAATGTTATGTTTATGATTAGATTAATGTTAATTAATTTTTAGATGATATTTGTGGCCTATGTAATTCCATGGGAAAATAAATATATATTGAGGCAAAAATAAATGGTTTGTTATTAATTGCTTGACGTTGCATGTTTAGCCTTAGGAATAACCTACCTAATGATCACGATCGTACGTTATCGCCATAATCAAATCACCAATGAGTCGTCGAGTCGATTGTGTCGTGATAATTATTCATTTATTTATTCATTAATTCAATTTATTTATTTATTTATTCTTTCACCTTGTATAGTCGTTGACGTCGTCTCCGGGTCTAATCGTTTGGTTACGCGGTGTCATTCGTACTTTTGTGTCTCCATATCAGGTGAGCATTCATAGCCCCTCTTTCTTTTGAACGTTTTGGTGTGCAACATGTACCGTATTCAAAACTCATGCTCGATATACTTTAATCAAAAACTACATGTGAACTCTATGTGCTCATGTGTGTTCTTGTATGTTAAATTTGTGTGGATTATTGTTGTGAACGATTAAACGCTGTGAACGAATGAACGTTGTGAACGCTTGAACGATGAACGCTTGAACGCACTCATGTGACATTAGCTGTAAAAGGCCGGGGTTACGATAATAGATCTATTGGCTTGACAAGCCCACTTGGCCTACCTTGGCTTGGGCGCCTTGTGATTGAAAGCCTTTTTGTCAAGGTTGGCTCATATACTCTTATTTGCTCTATTTTATATCAAGTTTATTATGCTCGATTACACTTAGCTCATAGATCGCATGCTTTACACTTATTATATACGCTAAACCTATGTTGACATTTATTTTGTATATGTTGCAGGCCTTGCTATTGATGTTTTAGATCATGCTGATTACACTTTAGGATGCATGTGGACTTAGTGAGACCTAAATTAATCAATTTAATCTGTAAATTGTCATTGAATTGTATTGAATTATCATGTAAAACTCTATTGCTATGAAATGGGTTAATTAAGAATATCACAACATGTAATTAGTGTTGTGTGCATCTGGACAATTATCGCGCCCCGACGTATTCTGTCGTCGGTTGGGGTGTGACAGCCACTGTATCACAAACCTCCTTATCCACATCCAAATTGCCTTTGCCCTTGAAACTCGCCTTCCTCCCTTCGATATCTTTTTGGAACGACACATCCACTTCTCCTCCTTCATCGCATGCCCTAGCCTGGATCTCCAACAGCACCTCATCTGCCAGCTTCAGATCTACAGCTTTCTTACCCTGATGCGGCCTCTATAAATGCCGAAAGTTAGGCCCCACAACCCCTTGGAAAGATGACTTTCCTTGTCACCGGCACCGGCCACCGGCTTCGTGTTCAGAATCGAGCAACAAAAATTAGAACCCCCCCCCCCCCCAACATGATTTAAGAAATATTTGCTCTTTTTATGGTCTTTTTAGTAAGGGGGTCTATTTAGGTCAGTATCTTCTAGTGAAGGACTTGACGAACCATCATAAAACTCCGGAGAGTCTGGCCTATTCCCAACTCCAGCCTCATGCCACATATCTGCTTGATCCTCGTAGCCCAACATTGGCCCAACATCACTTTCAGTCCCACCAAGCCCATACTCATCCGCATGCGCCGCCATCCCATGATGGATTGAGTCCCCAACTCATCCTCAAAACCCATGCATGCGTGCGACCCTTCCTCCTGTAATTATCCATGCACCCCAGGCTCCTGTTCATTATCCACCCCCGTCAGAGAACTGGGCACCTCCACCAGAGACCTGGACACCTCCGACCGGATCTTCAGGTCTCCCTTCCCTATAAACTTAGCCGGAATGGTGTGAATGAAGTCAGGAACCCATTCTTCCAAATACTTCGAGATACCACATACGAATTTTCTTCCTTGCCAACAAAGGGTGATTTTGCCTTCTATCCTCTCCCAAACCTTAACAAGAACCCCAAACTATTTCGGTTCATAATATCATCAGTTTCGTCGGCATCCAAACCGGTGGATGACATCCCCATACTATTCTCCAATTCTATCAAAAGCTCCTCCATCCCAAATCTGAGGAGGCACACCCCAAACACGAATCCAAGCGATCTACTCCTGCATAATAGTTTGCCATCTCCATACTTCGAATTTCGAGAACCATGAGCCCCACCGATGACTGTCCTCCAGGAACCCGGACGCATCACCCGGATATGAAACGTTATGAGGACCGAAAAACCTCCCAAATACCTTATTTTAAGCTCCTCAAACCTCTCATTTCCCGGTATTTTATCCAGGTTACAGAGCTGGGTCAGGCTCGAGATCCTACCGAGGAGAGCGTTTTCCATCCATGCTCCAAATACTAGGGTAATAAGGTGACCTTCCAGCCTGACCAGGCATGAGGTTCCACTTCTCCTGGGGGTCAAAGGCCACCCTTTCAGCGTCCTGTTTACCCAGTCTAGAGAAGAAAGACTTATGCTTTGTAGGACCGTCAAGCTCAAGCGGAGCACCATCTCTGCTAAATCTCTCCAGGTTGACAACAATCTCCCCCCCCCCCCCCCCAATCCTGACCCTTTTCAGAACCCGTTCCAGCTCCTACCTATCCTTTACAGTGGAGAACTTAGTGAATCCGAACCTCTCACCTGCCTTGTTCCTCCTCATTGAGATAAGCACATCCTCCACTCTTCCAAAGTTCTTGCACTCCTCCTCCAACACCTCTCTAGAGCAACCATCTGGAAGATTCGTGATGTAGTAAGTCACCCAATCGGCTCCCAAACAGGCCCTTCGATGTTCTGAACCTTATTCTTCTCTTTCCGATGAACAACATTCCAGCCGCCCTTGCTTCTCATTTATATAGTAAATCCAACCCCTTATACCATGTGTCTTACATTTCACAACCATAAGGTTTACCATACAAAATCTTGTCCGATCTATTTATCATAAAAAAAATCAATGAATTCCTTTAAAGCAGAAGTCATAAAAGAATAGTAATTAGTAAGTGCATATATGCAATATCTAATTTATTATTAATCATTAAAATATTTTAGCCTTAAAGTTTCAAGTAACCTTTACATTTTTTAAACAATTATTTTCGACTAAATTTTTTTTAATGAATTTTGGAACTACCCTCATATCTCCAACATCCGAGTGAGCCTTGTAATATTTGCATTTTACCCGATTGTGAAATCCGGCCCATTTTGAGATTTCACGTTTTACCGATTTGCAAATTAAAAACCGAGAGAATTTTTGGGTATTTATATCCCAAATAATATTTTTAAATGACTCATAATCCTTTTTTTTAAAAACAAAGTATTTAATTAAAATCATTTGGATTCAAATTGGATCCCTTGGATAAAAAATAAAGTAATTTCCAGTTTTTACGCGATTTCGGTACGCGATTCGCTGTTTACCGGGAATCTTGTATTTGAGTATTGTATGTCAATGTCAACATATTTATGAGTCTAATAATCACATATCATGTCGCGAGTCATCACACACTTAATCGAGTCATAAAACGTTGGTGAAATACCCAAAATCGAACGTACATCAAAACCAACCAAAATCGCGTCATATGGTCCTATGTGTGAATTTCTATGACTTATGTGGTGATTTATATTCATTTTGAGCGGATTATATGTGTTTAGAGCGATGGGATATTGTATTGGGTGAGTTAGGTGAAATCAGACTCGAAAACATGAAAAAAACGAAGAACCGAGCACGCGAATCCAGATATCGGAAAAGTTTTGGTTCGATGAGGCTCTAGAGGCGACGCCTCTTTCTACGTATTGAAAGAGGCGATATGCCTACTTCATCATTTCCAGCAAAAACCTAAAATTCTCATATTTGAGCATCGTTAGCCTCCATTCTCCTCATTTCTCCACCTCTAAACTCCCAAAACGGCCAAAAACCCCTGATCATCATCTTTTATTACCTCACATTGATTTTGGGAGCTTGGAACTTGAAGATAAATTCTTGGATCATGACTCTTCATCCATCTTCTTCACTTTTTTGGTTTTCTTGTAAGTTCTTCCTCTTGTTCTTGTTATCTTGCATTATTAAGATCTGGAATTTTTTATGAATCTAGGTCAAATCTAAGTCCTATATAATGTTAATTGCTAGATCTAATGATTTCCATGTCAAGATTGGATTTTTATAATAAATCTAGGTTAGCTCTATGATATGCATGTTGTTATGTTGTAGATCTAGGGTTAGAAACATCAAGATCTGATTTTTATCGAAATGATGAGATATATGCTATGTATGCTCTTTAGGGTTAGATCTATGAACATGATAATCAAGTTTGGATTTTTATACTATGAAATGATAAGATCTATGCTATGCATGCTCCTTATGGGTTAGATCTATGAATATGATCATCACGTTTGTATTTTTATGCTATGAATGGCAAGATCTATGTTATGCATGCTCTTTAGGGTTAGATCTATGAATATGATCATCAAACTTGGATCTTTATGTTGTAATATGACTAGATCAATGCCATGCATGCTATTTAGGGTTGGATCTATTAACTTCATCATCAAGTTGGGTTTTATGATGTAATATTAGATCCATGCCATGTATGCCTTCTTATGTTAGATCCATTGACTCCATCATTAAATAGGGACTTTCATGATATAATATGATTAGATCTATGACACGCATGTATCTTGATGTTAGATCTAGGGTTGAAATTGTATGAGTGATGTTGCATGTTGAAATGTAAGTATCTTAGAGTATATGTAGCTATTATGTTGACCCTATTTGAATTCCATGATGATATATGTATAATTAGGAATTCATGATCATGTCATTAGCTTTAGGTTTGACCCTTATTATCACAACGTACGTATCACCTCATCAAATCACCATCGAGTCATCGAGTCGACTGTGTCGTGAAATTAGAGTAATTATGTACTTATTCATCTCATCTATCCCATCTAGTTGTCAAGTTCATCTTTGGGTCTAGTCGTCTCGTTCGTGGTGTCGTGTCTGTTTTATGTCTCCTCGATCAGGTGAGTACTTATAACCCCTTTTCTCTTATTGTTTTGGGGTGAAACATGTACGCTATCTCAACGCAAGCTCTTCATGCTTTATTCTAAAACTAGATCCGATCTCTATGATAGTTATGTGTGTTCTTGTATGGATAACTTGTGTGGATTTGCTATGAACGATGTGAACGATTGAACTCGAACTAGAACTTGAACTTTAGACGTATCTCATTAACTCATTGAGCCGGGGTTACAATAATAGATCTATTGGTGTGGTAACTCGCCTAGCCTGCCTGGTTTTGGCGTCGGGTGATTGAAAGCCTAAATGCCAAGGGCTTGAGTGCATCGCTTTTATGTGCTTTGTTCATTGCATGTTTATCATATTGAATCGCAAGTTTTACATCTATATTAGTACGCTACACCTATGTTTACTCACTAACTATTCGTAGTTGACCTTTAGTTGGTACATGTTGTAGGATGCCAGGATATGATTGAAAAACCGAGGTGGTGGGCAAATTACCTTGGTTGCGGAAGCGGATCGAGTCTTTGTGTAACTCGTTTTTGTAGAAACAAATGAACACCTGGATATGAACACGATGGTGTTTGAGATGTGATGATGATGATGAGCAAAGCTAGCATAAACATGGATATGAAGAACAAGATAGATCGATGATAAACAACATGGAATGATAGGTAAATAAAGATAACCGAAAGATTACATTTTACCTACCCCACACATTCCCGGGTGTCATGAACTTACTGGGTGAGTTCATGAACCCTTGACAAGCTTCAAAGAACCATGACTAACTCTCTCTCACTAGACATACATCATCATCAAGTCTTTCACATGAGAAAGACTTACTATATATACAACAAAACTCACTAAGGGCATAATAGTAAAACTACCAACTAGTGACAATATTTAAACAATAAATAATATTCACTAGAGCCATCTTCTTTAGTTGAGTCTTGTGTCTTGAGTTGTCATGTTCTTCACCATGTTGTCGGGACGGTAGACGTTAAGTGGCCGTTGAGTATTAATCACATCTATCCAAATCTTGTTGGCTCGGAATCTCGATTCCCAACAATCTCCCCCTATTTGGTAGATGGTATACTCAACACTTGTGACATTGGTTCTTTGTATTCTTGCAACTTGTCTTCAAGAAAATCTTCATGTAGTTTCAAGTCTTTTGTTCTTCAATTCTCCTTTGTGAAGCTCCCCCTACAATAAACATTCTTCTAGCCCCAAACCATAGGCTGTAAATGCATAGGGTGTTTACAAACTTCAACACAATGGCAAGCTACTTGAGGACTAAGTCATAACTCAAGGTACCAATATTGTTGAAAGTAAACAAAATAAAGGATCTATGAAAAACTCGAGAATTAACTCCACAATTCAACCATCTTGAAATACTTGGCCGAATACCAAACCAATGCTTTGCACGAAGATAAACCACTTCTTTTTGTGCTAATAATCTTGCCTTCGATTTTTACCATAATGGCAATGTTGCAACTGTTACGGCTTGAGGACGCTTCGAAGATTAAAAATCACGTTGCTTTCTTTTGCTAAACCCGTTGCCAAAAGTCTCATCAAATCATCACATTTTCTCCCCCTAGACTTTTGCAACCCGTAGCAAAATAAATAAGCATCTTCTGTTGTAATCAAGACCCATATAGCAACCATTTCATCAACAAATTCTTGAAATCCAACAGTAGCAAATAATCTTCTCATATCAAACTTGTGCACAACTCTTATAATCAAATGTTACCTCATAACACGTCTGCTATATATCGAAGTAATCTGATATAGGAGTATAGTTTTGATGTACCTGATGAGATTACTACAAAATTATGGCTTCAAATTGTTGTTATGGTTGTGGGTTGACAACAGAGATAAATAATCCGAACCCGAACCCGTAACCGAAATCCAACATAAGCATCATCGAGCAAACCCGTCATCAAACCGAATCAAATATCGAACATGAGCATCATATTGATGGATGCAACTTCGATAGTTTTTGAGCGGAAACGGAATTTGATTTGAACCTATCTCAAAATTTTTCTATTTCTGTCGTGACGTTATCCGATGCTCGAACCATGTGAACTTCACTGCCAAAAATATGATCAGCTGCTACAACCAAAAAAAATTATTAAGGATACAAACTTGATATCTTTTCTCCTGATTGAAGATTTTCTGTTGACAATATTCGAACAGAAGTATATGAGCACATTTCCGGCAGCCTAGATCATCACCGGCGTGTCGAGTTGGAACAAGAGTGAATTCCAGTGACCTGAGACATCTCCGATGAACTGAAAGACTAATCAGAGATAAACTCCGGTGATCTGGAGCATCATCGGCGACCTGAGAACACACATGTAACCAATTTCCGGCGATAAGAATCTCAACTGGTGACTTTTTCAGGTTGAAGATGATTTCCGCTTGAGCCATGAAACGTAACAGTGATCTCCGGTTGAATGTTAGATTTCCGGTTCAAGTTGAAGCTTTCCGTTTGAATTCAGCATTCCGGTTGAACTTCGAGTTTCCGCTTGGTGTGAGTTTCCGGTTGAACCATCACAGTTCCGGTTGAACATGGGTTCCGGTTGAACGTGAATTCCGTTTGAAGTTGAGACGGAAAACGTTTTTCCGGTTGAACTTCAGATTTCCGGTTGATAGATATTTTCCGGTTGAAGTTCGTGTTGGGGCAGAGCGTCGACCTTTCTCCATGAGTTGGACCGGAACGACCTCGTTTTTCCGTCTGAAGTTGTTCTTCCGGTTGAAGACCAAATTTCCGGTTGACAATTCTGACTTCCGCTTGATGTTCTTCATCCGGTTGAACATGTTTCCCGGTTGATAGTCAGTTGAACCGGACATGTGTTTTTGGTTGGAACAAGATGGAACGGAGGTGAGGCTTCTTCTGTAACTGCTTTTTCATCAGAGGAGAGAAAGTCTATACCTTTTATTTTTATCTGCAATATAAGACAAAAGATATACAAGGTGACTCTGAAAAGTTCCGAGATTTTGAAAAAGAAACACATGCTTTGTCATCTTTCTTCACAAAGAGCAGAACTCAGCTGTCACTTTCATCGAAGGTATCCCTAATATCGAACCGGTTTCATCTTCCTCGATGACTAACCCTAGATATCACCCGCAACCATCGTTACCGTCCAGTGTCACCATCGAAAACTGAGTCGATTATGTACCCTTCGCCATCTACCCGAGTCTATTTCGTTATCTTCGTCAACCTGCTTCTTATGATCAGAACATAGAGATGATCGAGTTGCGACCTCGTGTTACATCTTTTTCTGAGTTCTTTCACACCGTCGTCTTCAAAAATGATCATTTAGCACTTTATATATTTTGTGTAGCTCTCATGATTTTAGAGAGAGAAAGTAGTGCCATGGAAACTTGAAGAAAGTATGGATGCGTGTGGAGAAAGAAAGTGCAGGAAAAGTGAAAAGAAATGTGGGACTCAATAAAGTTAATCTGCTTAAAGGAAAAAGCAGTTTGAGATTTACACTCAAAAGAAATAAATTTGGTAAAAGGTACACTTGTTTTGTGGGACTCAATAAAAGTAAAGTCAAAAAGCTAAAAAAGCAATTTGATTTGTACACACAAACAGATAAAGTTTGATGTGATAAGAATAATCACACCTTTTAAAATTTTCTTGAGATCTATAAAAAAAAATAAAGTTGACCATGAATTTGAATTTAAGAATTTGCATACGTAAAATATGCAGAAAATTTCATGAATCATTTTTGAGGCTAGATTTTGATAGCAATGGAATATCAAAAAATCAAATTGTGTTCACTGGCAAAAACACAAACACTCAAAATAATTTACTTTCGACGACTCAAGAATAATACATGAACAATAGATCTTGACTATTCTATAAAAGAAAAATTCAAAGACCTTTTTCAACAACTTTGAAAGACATGGAGGGGAGTTCAAAATCTTTCTAAAAAGTTTACATCTCCATTTTTTTTAAAAACAAGCATATGAACACAAAGTTGAGATATCAACCGTGAGGTTGCATCATCTCGACCATGGCTCTGATGCCAATTGAAAAACCGAGGTGGTGGGCAAATTACCTTGGTTGCGGAAGCGGATCGAGTCTTTGTGTAACTCGTTTTTGTAGAAACAAATGAACACCCGGATATGAACACGATGGTGTTTGAGATGTGATGATGATGATGAGCAAAGCTAGCATAAACATGGATATGAAGAACAAGATAGATCTATGATAAACAAAATGGAATGATAGATAAATAAAGATAACCGAAAGATTACATTTTACCTACCCCACGCATTCCCGGGTATCATGAACTTACTAGGTGAGTTCATGAACCCTTGACAAGCTTCAAAGAACCATGACTAACTCTCTCTCACTAGACATACATCATCATCAAGTCTTTCACATGAGAAAGACTTACTATATATACTACAAAACTCACTAAGGGCATAATAGTAAAACTACCAACTAGTGACAATATTTATACGATAAATAATATTCACTAGAGCCATCTTCTTTAGTTGAGTCTTGTGTCTTGAGTTGTCATGTTCTTCACCGTGTTGTCGGGACGGTAGACGTTAAGTGGCCGTTGAGTATTAATCACATCTATCCAAATCTTATTGGCTCGGAATCTCGATTCCCAACAATGACGTTTGATGATTATGTTAATGACACCTTAAGATTCATGCGGACATAGTTGTGACCTAAACTTAACAAAATTATTTGTTATCATTGATGTATTTTCTTTTGGATTATTGTGTATCAATTTGATCTTTATAAAATGGGTTAATTAAGAATATAGCAACATTTAATTAGTGTTGTGTGCATCTGGATAATCATCCCTCCCCGACATATTCCGCCGTCGGTTAGGGTGTGATAAGCCTTCCTGAGACGTGATTGCAACCATCCATAGTGGATTTCACACTCCAGGCTTGACTCACCCAAAAACACCATCAAGGAGGAAAGTCAGGAACCCACAACGTGGGAAAAAGAACTCTTTCATCAGGTTTGTACTTGACTACTTGAGACTTCAAGATTTCCAAGCTCTAACCATCATCCCCATAACATTGGGTCAAATGCTCTTTGGTGACTCAAAAATTCTAAACAAATTAAAAGGTTTAAACTGACACAAACATATAAGAGCACTTCAACATAAAACGTCAACCTTATTTTAAACTTTTTATTTATCCTTAAAAAACACTCATTTCTATTCAAACAGTACATTTGTATTCAAATACATAAAAAGTATAATTAAATATATATATATATACACACACACATATAATACTAATATGTGACCCCGCCTATCACACCCCTAAAAATCTAGTCGCGGAGTATCACTGCAAATGGGAGCGTGACATACCAGGATCTGAGTTGCCAGACACACCGAACACTCTATATGCTCGACAAAACGTTTAAAAATCATTTTTTGACAGTTAAAGTTCTGAAATAGTTTATCAGAGTTAACAAAAGTTCTTAAAGTTTAGCGAAAGCGTCTCATCAGAGTTTTAATCAAGTTTAGCGGAAGCGTCAATTAAATAAAATAGTTCAAAATGTCTTTTCGCCCAAGGCGACATAAGATACTTTAGTGTTTACAAACCATGCAGATAAAACAAATAAATGATCCCAACGTACTCCTTAGCGTACCTCCAAAGGACCTGAGAAGAAACATATTAAAAAGTGTCAACGCATGGTTGGTGATTTCACAAGTTAAAAGCTGATAATAAACATTTATCAAAAACTAGTAAGTAACAGGTTACCCTCAACGAGGCCTAACCCAGGTAGGAACTTCACCCTGAAAAGCTGACTTATATAACCGTGGATAGCTAGTCCATAAGATTTTTATAAGACCATAGGGTTCGTGACGCCATTACTGACATCTACTTTGCCTTCTAACCATGTCGTTTGCAAGTATGGCCAAGCTAGAGATAATATAATACCCGCCCCACTCCCAATGGTCGAGTAGGGCTTGTCAGACCCAGTAGATTTACCTTATAATTCTCCGTTATCAATTGTTCACAGTTCACTAAAGCATTCATCCATGGTTTATAAAGTTTGGTATTTAACATCAAGTTAAGTTTGTAAAACAAGAGTTGTCGTATGTCTTCTCCCCCAAAAGCGTAAACTGTTAAAAAGTGGGGTAGTGAACTCACCTTAGGGTGAAATTTAGATTTCCAAGTAGTCGGTGCCTGATAAAGATGTTGAATCTTCCTAGACTTTACCTATTAACGCATAATCGTGTGAGTGTTGACTGTGCTGACCGACCGTCCCGACAACGCGCGAACAATAGACAAGAAGACTCGAATGTACATTGGTGATCAGTTTAGGTTTTCTAATATTTATCCTAACACGTATATCACATATAACATGTCATATGGCAACAAATATAGATACGTCGACAATTTATTATGACACTACTCGACGGGGCTATCTTACAAAGTCTTGCCATTCCCACCGAGGTAGGAGACTTAGGACTTGTACATACGTATAACTCATAATTAACTTGACCACTAGCATGCAAACACATAACCAGGAAATTACACGATCATACGCATGCGTCACATAATTAATTATTTCTCGGGAATATATATATATATATATATATATATATATATATATATATAGGTTTGGGGTAAATACATCCAGCAAAAACGCTACATCCATTGCGGATTCATCTGGCGCCATCAAGATCATCCAACAGCCAGGATCTATGGTGTTTCCGCCTATGGTGTTTTTCCCCCACCGAAAACACCATAGGCGGAAACACCATAGATCCTGGCTGTTGGATGATCTTGATGGACGCCCCAGATGAATCCGCAATGGATGTAGCGTTTTTGCTGGATGTAGGCTAACTCGACTCTATATATATATATATATATATATTGCATGTTAACTAATTTCATATCAAATCACATATGTTGTCATATGTTAGGCCACATGGATTCATGTTTAGCACATTTCAAGTCATAACATAGGTTCACAACCACATGCATACACATTCCATTCACCTAATACCTCATTCACACGATAAATTCATGTAAAAAATTTAAATAAATTATTCTACATGCAATCTAACATCAAGTTTGCAACTTTATAGTCCATCATGCATCCATTAACGTAAATCAATCAACTTTACTGAAGATCTATCATCAAACATGCATCTTTATTCAAAATCCATCATGCTCGGCCATAAAAATCGGGTTTTTACCAAAGATTTCACGTAAAGTTCATGGCTTTATTGCATAATAACACTAGATTTATCATCATCAAGCATTTAGAACATAGATAATGGATCAAAGTCCAATCTTTATTCACATGCATCCATGCAAAACCCTAGATCTACCATGGATCATCATCCTTAGCATAAAAATCACACTTTTAATCCAAAGATGCAAACTTAATTAAATCAAACAATAGAGCTACTCATGAAATCATCATATCATCATCATTCAACCCTAGATCTAACATAAAGCACAAATCTTGATGACTTTTAAACAAGAAAATCAAAGGAAAGTAAATACCGATGAATAGAGAATGTTCGGGGATGAACTTTGAACTTGATTCTTGATCGAAAACACAAAACTTGGAAGGTTTTGACTAAGAAATGATGTAGAGACGAAATGATAGCTGATGGGACGTTTTAAGGTGCACAAATGAGAGAAATGGGGCAAAGTGGGTTTAAATAGTAAAAATTAGGGTTTCTGGTGAACACTACGAAACTGGCGTATCGCTTGCGCATGCTACTGCTCCAAGCGATACGCTTGGGACTCCCGTCCGCTGCCAGTTTGACTTTTGTTGACTTTCCACATTTTTTGATGTTTTGGTCTTGGTTTTCAGTTATTTGACTTTTCCTTTATTTATCATTGCTTTTAACACATCGAATCCATTAAAATTAAGTATCAACATGCCATGTAACATATTATGATTATACAATTAATCACGTAACAGTTTCGCATATAAGTCACAACACCTACAGTTTTTAATTAATCACCAATGTTTTGAGACTTGAACTTGTGGGTGATGTTTATGAAGTGTATTAAGGCTACTAGACTCTTCGAATAACTTAATTGACATATTACGCCTATATACGTGATTTCCAGATTTGGCCGGTTTTATCAGTTTTATCAGTTTTATATGTTTTGAAGGTTCGAGTTCCACCCGACTAGCCAGAATGTCACACCACCCCACACACATAATACGTATGTATGGTCGATTCGTTTGAAAATCTAGACGAACAACCGCACATCACCACTGAGACATCATTTCCAATATTGACATCTGAAAAAATGACACCGCACTTGCTTTTGCACATTTAAACATATTCGTTGATGATTGTCTAACAAAATCCGAAAACAAAAAATCAAAACACAAAAGACTGAATCAATTTTCTCTAAATTTTGATTATGATTTGATTTGGTTTTAAAACAGACTCAAAATAATGTATATGCATTACTTTTGCAGAAACAATTGTTTTTTATCACTTTATTTTACACCACTTATTTAGTATAATATTTGTGCAAGGGGGAAAAACGCTTGTGTGAACCTTACTAGAGTGTCATCCCTCGTTAGGCTTAGAGAAAATGGGTTTGTAGCAGGCCAAGCTGCGTTGAAGGATGAATCATGCAACGTTGCTAAACACGAGAAAGCTTGTCTCGAGAATGAACATGTGTTTATTCTTTTTGCTTTTAATACTTTTGGGTTCCTAGCTCTGGAGGTGATTAAATTCCTTAATAGGGTTTAACGGGTCGTGCATAGTAATTTTTCTTCTCTTAAGCATAAAACTTTGTCTTCAGTAGGATTGGTTTTGTTGTCCAAAGAAATTATGACACAACTTGTTGTCCGTTTACCTTCTATTTAATTGTAATAGTTATTTTTAAGAAATATAAACCAACAAACATGGCATTGTTAAAAAAATAATAATAATAACAAAAGTAAAAATTAATAATAATATTGGACTAGAATTCTTTCATCCGATTATTATATATATAAGAGCACTAGGATAGAATCCGTATATTATATGGGTTGAATCATTAGAAATATATATATAATTGATAATTAATGCATACTTTTCTTATTACTAGAATAATGTATTATATTACATTAGATAAAACCTAAAGTTACAATTCATAATATGGTATTGGTGACTTTATTCTCTTTATCAAAAAAAATAAAATCAGGGCATGTCTCTACTTGTATATTTGAGAAAATGCAAGATAAACATGACCATGTTTAAAAAACAATCAAACCCTTAATAGCGACTAACATGAATTATGAATTGACAAATTTAAGACTTTAAGTGTGTATAGAAAGTTAGATGAGTATAAAGTTTTATCAAAATTATAATGAACACATTGTAATTGTTGAGAATAAAATCTAAATTACAATCAAAAGATTATAATGTTAACTATAAAAAATGTTATGTTGATGTACATATATATACACACTTACAACATGTATTAGTCGCGATGTCTAAAATTTATTCTATTAGTCACGATGTCTAAAATTTCCAAATTGGATGAACATTACTCATTTGATATGATAGGAAAACCTATTTAATATTGGATATTATGAACATGATTTTTATCGCTTATTAATTTCTCTATAAATAGTATCACCAAAAACGCAACGATGATTGAATTTGTAAAATAGTATCAGATATTCATTAATTAAAATATTAAATATGATTTGCTCAATTATATTTGAAAACATACTAAATAAGTGTTTATTGCTATTTTATAAGTTTTTAAATATTTTTTAGAATGATAAATAATAATAGTTTAAAAGTTATTTTTAAATAAAAATAAGATGTAAATTAATATATGATTGTCATAATTCCATAAATATAAATAGATAAAAATATATCATGATTATAAAATAGGATATAATTTTCAATAAAAAAGAATTTATTAGGGAGTAGATTTGGGAGGGAAAACTTTTGTGAGAATGAATCTAGTGTTGACATGTGGCAACAATTGTAATTGTTTATTAGAGTAGTAAGATACGGTATACCTCTGCCAAACTCCCGTTAACCGCGTTATGCGGCGCTAAACACCCCCCCCCCCCTAACTTAGGCGTTATAGGGGGCGCCATAAATTGGCGTTAAAAGTTCAACGCGCGTTAAGGGAAAAGATATTGGGTCCAAATCCAATCACAAACTTCCATTTATTTTTTTTTTATTTGTTTAATTAATAAAATAACAACTCACTTTAACACCAAACTTTAGTATCATGTATACCACATTTTGTATTAAAATATCGTATTATCCAGTTATCGTTTACGTAACACTTTAACAACGTTAATATAACACAAGTATATCAAATGCCCTAAATAATTGTTATTTGGAAGCATTGAGAAATATGAATATGAGAATAGTTTGTTTTGGATCATTCAAATTCCTTTATATGGGTTGGGTACTATAGAAAACCAATATTTTATAAAAAACCAAAAAACCAAGGAAAAAAATTATTTTTTTTTAAACTTTTTTTATATGTTTCTTTCATGATTTTAAGAATATTGGAAAAAGAAAAAACTTTAAAAACGTTTTCGAGTTTTTTTTAAAAATAAAATAAAATTCGAATTTTAGCTTGAAATTAATATTGCACTATGCAACAATAATATAAAATTGGTTTATGAATGTCAATTCTTTGTTTTTTACATTATTCGCATAAACCACATTCATATTTAAGTTAAGTCTCTTGTTTTTAAGTAGTTTTAATTATAATGCATTATGCAATACTATTGGTACTATTGCATGATGCAATAATAAAAAATCACTAAACTTTTTATTTTTTAAATTTTTTTTCCCATAAATAAAGCTAATAAAATTATAGAATTTTTGGTGAAATTATTTTTAAAAAATATTAATATATGAAGAAGTTATAGAGAAAAAAAGGTTGGTTTTTTGGTTTTCTGAATAATTATTGGTTTCTATAGATCTTTCCCCTCCTTTATATATATCTTAATTCGTTTGTCTTTTTATAAAGCAATTAAAATCACGCCACTGCAACGCCGCCAATAGCCCTGCAAACCCTGCCTCTATTTAATATAACCTCTCTCTTCAAAAATCTTCAGAAAATCTAGTGATCTCCCAATATTTCCTCCACAGTTGTCTGGCAGTTGCAAATAAAACTCCGGTTTAATCTCCACCGTCACATTCTAATCGCACGTTTAATATGCTATCCACGTGGCACCTCTGCTGTCTTTCTTCTATTTATCCTCCACCAGGAAACACGCCTTCCTTTTCTCCTTTTTGCTTTTATAGTTATTTATTTATTTATAAGGATTATTACGTCTACATTATACGTTAAATCAATTAATATAGGATTATATCTTGAATCGTAAAGTAATGTGCTCTTGGTTACTAGTCAAAAGAGTCGGTAAGGCTTTGCTTTATTTTGAGTTTTTGGGTTTTATATGGGTGCATTTTTTGATGATTTAATGGATTAGATTTTGAGTAGATTAAGTTTGGTAAAAGGGTATTCTCTCTATTTGGTAAAATGAATACCCATTTACTTTTTCATGAGGATATTAAGTGTTTAAATCTCACCTGGTATAAAAAAATATAAAAAATTATAAAAGTAGGTTAAAGGTTTTACTACAGTGAAATTTTAGACGGTTGGTTTTTTTTCTAAGATGGATGTATACATCGGGTCACCACATTTTCTGATTATTGAGTGAAAGAGAGAACCATTAGGCATTGAGAGACCCCAAATGACCGAGGATGTGGTCAGTGGCGGATCCAGGATTTTCTGTCAGCAGGGGCAAAAAATGCTTGAGTCGAAATCGACCAAATATGCAAAGAAAAAAAAACTTTGATCAGTGAGAACGAATCAAATAAAGACAATCATAAAGGTAAAATAGTCTAAACGTGCAACCACTAAGAAAAGGGCTTTAGGATAGGACAATTGAGAAATATTTAAATTTTACATCTACCTAATTATACGATAAACTTGATAAGCATCTTTTAAACAAATTAAAACTGAAAATAAATAGATATATAAACCACTTTGAGTTATGTTATAACAATACATATTACTCGTCTAGTTATTTTAATTTGTTATGTATGAGCCTCATAGTAATATAAACTAGTAAGAAAATATAACTTTAAGGTTATTTTAAGTTTAAATCAAACTAAAAGTTACGTTTTGAACATTACTTAAACTAAAGGAGTTATATGAAACTTTAATTTTAAACTTAAAAAGAAAAAAGAAGAAAGAAAAAAAAGAAAAGGTAAACGACAGTTTGGTCCCACTTTCATCTTCATCATTTTCTCTCACTTCATTTACCACTTCATCTTCTACAAAACACCATTTCTCCATTAAACCATCTCTGTGAATTTTCACTTTTCCATGGCAATTAACCACAAAAATCTTTAATTCCCTCCTCTTTTCTCTTTGTTTGTTCAAGTCATAGGGGCCTCTCAAGTATTTTGAGTAGGGGCCTTCTTAAAAAACTAAAAATTTCTCAATTAATTGTGTGAATCTCAGCGGGTGCCTCGCCCCCCACTGGACTCTACATAGATCCGCCCCTGGATGTGGTGTTCCAAAAAAAACTATTTGTGAAAGTATAAGAAAAAAATGTTTATATATAGGTGTCATCTACACCATTGGTGACCAATTGGTGACCAATTGGTATAGATTGATGGGTCTATCAATTTAAAAATAACTGATTTAGACTATCTACATTAGTGATCTCTATAATCCAATCTTTTATTAGAAAAATAGTTTTTTTTTTCTCCATCCATACAATTCAATCTTTTTTTTAACAGATAACACACACACTCTTTAATCTACTCCTAAATTACACAAAAACAGTATTGTCAGGGATTGAACTCATGACCTTCAGGTAAGGTTAAACCTTACCACTTCTCCCTTGACCACTAGGACAAGAGCTCATTGGCCACACACACAATTCAATCTAACTTATTTTTTCACTCATACTCACAATCCAATCCAATCCAACATTTTATTATATAAAACTGATTTATATCAGATAATGTTATATTTTTGGATAACTTTTATAGAAAAATCTAACGGACCTATACGATAGTGTCACGTGGCTAATAAGATAAACAATTGATTTTTTATAGATTTATTTTATATTAAAAATACATTTTTTTGAAACATCTTCGTTTTTAATAAAATTTATACCGGTATGTTTATAAAAAAACTAAACAAGAACATGTATTTAGATCTTTTTTAAAATGATGTATATCACAAGTTATTTAAGAAATAAAACATTATATATTAAATGAATTGGTTTGAAATAAAAAGAATAAAATATATCTTGATCCACTATTGCTCCTACACGTGAAAAAGGTAAATGGAGATTGTGGGTTGTGATCTCCGATCGGTGTAGAGAAAAGATTGTGCATTTTTCACTTTTTTTTTGTTTTATTTAATTATTTGTAGACCATGATCTTCATAACTTTGTCTTTAGTAGGATTGGGTTCGCGATTCAAAAGTGGGTTGCTGCGCAACTTGTTGCCCGTTTACCCGCCACTTCTTTGTAATTTGCTTGATTTTGAAATATGATGAATATAAAAAACACCCCTACAATATCATGATCTTCAATTTAGATCACCACTGTCTATAGTCTTAATGGGCACGAACCGTTTGTTCCGACGACCGAAATCACAATCTAATTTTCTGAACTTCAATGTACACGTGGAGCTCACTTGTAGGTTAAACTTAATTTTTCTTTTTCCTTTTTATTTCAATTCAATTCATTTTTCTTATATAACTAGTAATATTTAACTTTTCTAAAGAATCTACAAACATAGTCTTATTTAGTTTTTTTTAATTAAACATCATGTTATAAAATTTATTAAAAACGGAGATGTTTTTAAAAAACGCATTTTTAATATAGAATAAATATATAAAATTAATTGTTTATCTTATCTGACACGTGACAATATACTATAGGTTCGTTAGATTTTTTTTGATAAAAATTATCCAAAAGATCTAACATTATCTGATACAAATATATATATATCAAAATTAATGAATTTTTCCTATATAAATAAACTACTAATATAAACTGTTAAGGGTATAATTTGTGGTTTGTGTATTAAATCATCACTTGGCAAATTATTTTGAAGGCCTATGCGATATGAATAAGTGTAAAATAGTTGGGTTTTCATTGTATTGGATCATTGTGCCATTTTAGAGGTGTTTGAGCTCAATTAGAAAGTGTTTAGAGGGAGTTTATTGGGCTTATATGGTCCAATACGGGAATTTTTGGTTAATTGGGGCAAGGAGGATAACTTGTTTGTCAAGTTGGTCATCTCCTATAAATAGAACTCTCTAATCACTAGAATAGGTTGTTGAAAATGTGCACAAGGTGTGGGCAACAAGTGTAATTCGAAATCCATAGGATTTCAATTGATTCAAGCGTTGGCAATCAATCTCTTTCAAGTATTCAAGTGTTCTTCAATTGGTTTGCATTTTTATTTGTTTCAAATCCTTATTTATCTTATCACGTATTTTTTTTCTTGAATCACCAATCAAACCGGATTTCGCACGGTCTTGATTGGACTAGATATCGCGTGAGGAGAGATTTCGATCCTTACAATTGGTATCAGAGCCAAGAAACGAAAGTTTCGAGGCTCTCGCGATATCCGATTCAAGTTTTTGACAACTAACGGTTTGAGTTTTGTGGTGATTTTCAGCATTAGCAAGTTTCGGAAGAACTTTTTGTAGGTTTCGAATTGACACAGAAGTGTTCCTGGCCAATTGCTCGTGGATTAGTGCACTTTTCGACCCGGCAAGATACTTTTCGATCAGCCTGATTGATCGAAAACCCTTTCCTGTCGCCTCCCTGTGATCGAGAAAGACCCCTCGTGTCTTTTCGATCAGTTGTCTCCAGTCGGAAAGTCCATTTTTGAGGCTTTTCGATCGGCCAAACAGCTTTTCGATCAGCCAACCAGCTTTTCGATCAGCCAACCAGCTTTTCGATCAGATACTGTGGCTAGTCCCTGTTCACTCTGATCGAAAAGTATAGTTTTCGACCAGTCATGAGGCTTTTCGATCGAGCCAAAACTCTGCCCGATCAAAAAGTCCACTTTTTGATCAAAAAGTCCACTTTTCGATCAAAAAGTCCACTTTCCAATCAAAAAGTCCACTTTTCGATCAAAAAGTCCACTTTTCGACAAAAAGTCCACTTTCGATCAAAAAGTCCACTTTCCGATCAAAAAGTCCTCTTTTCGATCAAAAAGTCAACTTTTCGATCAAGAAGTCCACTTTTCGATAAAAAGTCCATTTTTTGATCCATTCAGTTTTTTGATCGAAAACCCTCTTTTCGGTAATAATAAAATTAAAATAATAATAATAATAATAATAAATAAAAAAATAATAAAAAAAATTAAATAAAAAAACAACAAAAAAACCTCATTTCCGAACCTGACTTTCCTATCTTGTTGAGACTTTTTGATCCACCATTTTCTATCCGATCTGATCAAATTAATTCCCTTGTCATTCAATTAAAGACATTTATGGCATCCTTTCTACCAGGTAATTCTGTATCTACAAGTAACAATGAGGTATGTTCTAATCCTAAATGTCAAATTACATTTAATGAATCTCAAGACTGGCAACGTAAGTTCTTTAATGAAACGTTAAATCGTGAACTATCTGATAGAGACCTGCGAGAGTACAAAGGTAGGAGTAAAACATTAAGTGAAAAACTAGAAGCTGCCAAAGTCGATATTAAGAATCTTCAAAGGCAATTGAGTGATAAAACTACATATCTTAGAATTGCTAATGAAGAAATTGACACATTAAAATCTGAAGTTGAACAACTTAAAACCAAATTAGAAACATCTCAAACCAAGGTTGAACGAAATGATAAAATTGTGTCAGAAATGATGAAGGCTAGTTCTCTTTTCTATAACACAGATGCACGAATGCGACATCTCAAAGCCAACTCTGGTTTGGGTCTCGGTACTGAGGTTAAAAGATGAAACGTCCACTCATACAGTACCGATGCCATTGATGCATGAAATGATCCCAGACTATGAGTGTCCAAAGACCTCCTTAGAAGCTAAGGCTGAAATAGAAAAGAAACTTGCTGCTTGTCCCATTAAAATTTCTGCTCCTGTTTCTAACACTACTAACAGTTCTACTTGTTTTGCAGATAAAGGTAATAAAGAAGCAGGGGTAGTGGATAGCAAGGAGTCTTCTGAGAGTTCCAGTTCTAATGATTTTCACAAAAATTTTAATTTTGAAAAACTTGAATCGTCTGTTCAGTCTGAGTCCACAACTTCTGAGTCTGTTTTGTTTGCAAAATCGTCTGATTGTGGTGTGTTTACTTTTGGTAAATGTGATGCTAAAGCTGTGAAACCCTTAAGAACTGTTAAAATTTTAAGAAGGGATAAGGGACCACAGGTTGCTGGTCCCAAACTCACAAATGGTGGGGTGTTCGGTGTGAAACCTACGGAAAATAAGAATGACTGTCATGACCAAAATGTGCAGAAAGTGCGGGACCTTAGACCTCATGATTTTGTCCCGTACCCAGAGATTAATTCTGCATATGACCAGTTTAAGCCGGTTCAGCGGGAGTACATTTTAACCACAAAGCCCCACGGTAGGCTCGGCTCTTTAAATCTGAAAAGGTATGTGTTAGACACTTAAAGATAATGTATGGCAGTTTGTTGGGTAACAACACTTAGGTTAATCGCATTTCTATTTGACTGCATATTCAAGTTCCCGATACACACGCTTGTCTCCAAGAGTGTGAAATTGAGCTCAAAATGTCGGTGTCCCCTCTGCTTTGCGTGAGCAATGACCTGGGGATGCTTTACATGTATGTAAGGCTCTCCTCTGCTTTGCGTGAGCAATGACCTGGAGTTGTCCATACATATGTGCTTCTAGATCACCTAAAATAAAAAAAAAATAAAAAAAATAATATACACCCAAAAGATGCCAAAGAGCACATCAAAAGAGACCCTCAAGAGTCCAAAACCCTCAGCCTTTGTCACTGATGAGAGCATTATTAAAAATGTTTCAAAAATTCAGTTGACTTTGTACATTATACCAAAAAAAAATTCTATGTGATCTATTCTTTCTCTTCTCAACCAAGTCTCGAGCTCAGTTTCAAATTTCTGGTTCAGGTTGTGAAAATATATGGTAGGGAATTTATATGCTTGATAGTGTGCAATAACATATACCTACGATTTGTTGAAACCCACTTGTTGTTCATAATTAATGCACCTTAAAAGATAATAAATTGACAAACAGCCTGAATAAGAAAAGGGTTTGAGTTTAAAGTGGATCAGTATATTGGCAATCACCTGGATGTGTTCGAGTAACAGAAGCTGAAAAAGGTTCCTCAGTCAGATTCATACGGTTTGATCCCATAGAAACCTTCTCGTTTAGTAATTTGGTATGTTTGTTTTTATTTTTAATTTTCTTTTGAGTTATCTTAAGTTTTTATTGTTTATTTTTCAACCGTGGTCAGGTTAATTTAAAGGTGTTAAAAAGTTTTTATGGGTTTTTATGCAAGAAAGTATACCCCTTCAGAATCTCAGGGGGAGATAATGTGAAGAGTCCTCGGGTTCAGGGGAAGTATTTAAAGGAAACCCGTAACCTATGCTAGGGTTTTTTGTTAAATAATGCTAACCCGATAACTAGTCATCATTGTCTGGTTAGTGTTTGTTCCATGTTGTGCTTGACAGGTTAAATGGAAAAAACAACTCATGGACAAGAAGGTCAAGGACTCAGTTAACCAAAGTAAGAACTCTGCTGCTGATCAAGTTGAAGAACCAGCCGGAAAAAAGACTTACCCTATGCTTAGGGGAAGTTTGTTGGTTGTTTAAGTAAAGCTTCCAAAGACTCAAAAGACACTGTTCACATGTTGAGGGGAAGCTAAATGCCGACAGTTCAAGATCTACAACCAAGGATGTCAAGATAAAGGTTTTCAAAATTTATCCTCTGAAGTCACCAGCAGGTCAAGACAGTTACTACTTATTCAGCAAGGACTCAACATTGTTCAAGAAGGAGCAAGTATTTGAGAATCCTCCTCTCATTACATGCTTATCATTTGGAGTTCAAGCTGATGCTGATAAAGAGAGAAAGCCATCAAACATCTCTCATGTTGCCCAATGAAGATTCTCCAAGATAAAGAATCTTCACCAACCCATGCTCAAGCCAAGGAGAAGATTGCAAGTCTAAAGATTGAAAGTAGAAGAAATTTAATATCACAAGCCAAGGGGAAGATTGTAAGGGTATAATTTGTGGCTTGTGTATTAAATCATCACTTGGCAGATTATTTTGAAGGCCTATGCATATGAATAGGTGTAAAATAGTTGGGTTTTCATTGTATTGGGTCATTGGGCAATTTTAGAGGTGTTTGGGCTCAATTAGAAAGTGTTTACAGGGAGTTTATTGGGCTTATATGGTCCAATACGGGAATTTTAGGTTAATTAGGGCAAGGAGGATGACTTGTTTGTCAAGTTGGTCATCTCCTATAAATAGAACTCTTTAATCACTAGAATAGGTTGTTGAAAGTGTGCACAAGATGTGGGCAACAAGTGTAATTCGAAATCCATAGGATTTCAATTGATTCAAGCGTTGGCAATCAATCTCTTTCAAGTATTCAAGTGTTCTTCAATTGGTTTGCATTTTTATTTGTTTCAAATCGTTATTTATCTTATCACGTATTGTTTTTTCTTGAATCACCAATCAAACCGGATTCCGCACGGTCTTGATTGGACTAGATATCGCGTGAGGAGAGATTTCAATCCTTACATAAACATACTTTCATATATATTTTTTACTAGTCTTTGATAGCCATGCAACGCACGGTTGGAATTTAAAAAATAAAGACAATAATACAGAAAATATAAACATTTCCATTAAACAAATAAGTTTTAAAGAAGACAAAATTCATGTTTATAATAAAAAAGAAATGTAGAGGGATTATCGATCATGATAATAATAGAGGGATTATCATTGTTCCCTTACAAATGTTCACCAGACAATTGGAGGTACCATAGTTTTCTTTTCTAACTATACAAAAGATTATCACCATATAAATACTTATAGATACCATCATACCATGGTTTCTTTTTCTAACCAACTACACAAAAGATTATCAAACGTAATGTTACTTGTAGATACCATGGCTTCTTTTTCTAACCAACTACACAAGTGTCACACCCCCAAAAATCCCACGCGCGACAACGCGTCGCAGGAAGCGTGACAAACCAGGATCGAACACATTAACCATACGAACAGTCTATATGCAATGTAAAAGTAAAACCAAAGTAAATACGTTTCGAAATGCGGAAGCGTAAAAGACAAAAGTTGTAATAAATGTTCAAGCGCCAAAACATGCGCAAACCAAAGGTTAATGAGTTTGAAAAGTGTTAAAGTCTACGATGCATGCATGACAATAATAATCCTTATGTGGTGCATCCTAGCTCGTGGAAGACAATCCAGTTTAGTGACCTGAGAAATAACATGCTAAAGTGTCAACACAAAGGTTGGTGAGTTCACAGGATCAACATTTCAGTAACATTTCAAGTTCAGTTTAAATTGACCGTTCAATAACTTCAAGTTGCAAGAGCATAATCACTAATATATATCAAATAGCTAGCTAGGCTATATACATGAAACTTCGCACGTTGATGGTCACCAAAGCTAACAGTTGTTTATAGTTTTCCTTGTTGTGTTTAGGACGAATATAACACCCGTTCGATATCCAATCGTGCTAGAGCGACTGACCCGGGTGGGGTTTGTCAGAACCAGTAGTACTACAATATATTTCCCGCTATCGTCGTTAATACTAACGGTACCATAAGAAGGACTTTGTTGTATCAGTGTGCTACAAGTACTTCAAGTGATATATAAAAGTCTAATTATCTCAGTTGTATAGTTCATGCATGTTATTCTCCCCCAACAGGATTTAAAACAGTAAAATGGGGCCGTAAAACTCACCTTAGGTTGCTCAGCAAAGTTTCCAGATAAAACAGTTAATTCAAGTAGCAAGAACGAGTCTTGTGCAAGCAATCAATCACCTAACGAGCACTCACGCATAAGTGTGTGTTCTATAAACTATCAAGTCTAACGTAAACGATAAAAACGAAGGATCGTGAAGTTCAGAATAAGTCGAGGATAGCACGTGTGCCAAATCCGAGCGATTATCGAAATAATGCGAGAAAATACAATATATATCATTAATATATATTTTCTAAGTTTAAGGATTTAAAGAAAAATAAATATATATATATATATATATATATATATATTTGTATATATAATATATATTTAACTAAATGTGCAAGTGACGTTAACAATAAAGTTTCAACAAGTTATAAAAATCCAATGATTTAATTATTTATTTTGAAAAGAACCAACAATTTATGATGAATCAAAATCCAAAACCGAGTATTCCGTGTTTCTAGTCAAAACGACGCTTTTTAATAGTTTCCTAAAACATTCTAATGTTTATACAAAAGATTACTTCGTTTCAAGCCAACGTCATGTATATATATATTTATAATAGTTTACACAATGAACATATATATTTCTCCTTTTTAGATAAACTCAAAGTTTTATATCAATATATATATACATAGATGTTAAAAACTATATTTTTAATTTAAATTGACAAGTTAAACATATTTGGCACTCCAAAACATGGTTTACGAGGCTTTATGATCATAAATATAATTTTTACGGGTTTAAGATACGACAAGGAACAATTCGGTACAAGTTCTAGTGGTTAAAGGCTCAAAAGATTGCAAAAATAATAAAAACAGGAGATTTGGAGGTCCTCAGGTTCGAACCCGCGACCTCAAAATCCTCAACCCAGTGCAGCGACCACCCGGCCGGCGCTAGGTTTGTGACTGGAACCCGCTGGAAATGCTTTTATCTAGTAGCGCTGACCAGAAACTGAGTTTAAAGGAAATCAGGGAACAAAAAATGATGGCGACGGGACTCAAACCCGCGCCCCTCGTGTACGAGTCCAGTGACCGAACCAGCTTGCCAGATTGGCGTCTGGTTTTAATACAGAAACGAAAATATATAACTTGTACCTGTCCGATCTCATCTTCTTCATACAAGAATTCCGGTGACCGGAACCCTAACTCCGGTCACCGGAAAATCGTGGAAACCAGATTAACCATAGAAAAATGTGCGATTAGCGTAGGGAATGAGTTACCTTGAGTTGGAGATCGAATACAACGAGTTTTAAGTCCCGAAACGAGTCCTGAACCTTGAACGCGATCACCGAGCACCGTCATGGTTTGGACTTTTGAAGACACCTGGTTGCTCGTAGGAGATTCGCGATCACAGTGGTGATCGAGAGATGATCGAACAGTGGTGCAAGTGGTCAGAAAACTAAATTTCCGGTGGGGTTTCTTTCTTGCCGAAAAACAGAGAACGAGAGAGAGAGCTTGAGAGAGAGAGAGTGACTTGTGGCTAACAAATGATTTCTTGGAATTAAACTAGACCTAATGATCGGTGGTCAGTTGAAACCGATTGGAATTTAATTGCCGAATTCAAATCGGTCGAGAAAATGGGTCGGCGGTTACGGAGAAGTCGATCGAAACCGTGAATTCAATTAACGTAAATGAGTCATTTAATTGACTATAGGGTATTGACAACTATAGTCCCTCCATGTTTAATATACGAGAATCATGTTTGGTAGAATGACGGAATACCCCCCCCCCCCCAAAGTTTTATAAAAACCTAACGGTTCTAACGGAGGTTAACGGAGGAACGTCAAAAAATTTAAATCGTATACCGTTTATAAGAAAATATAAACTTAAACGACTACATAAAATCATAAATAATAATTCCCACTTCTCCATTCAAATTCACATAAAATCACAAGTTATAAATCTATAACTTATATATATTTAAAGTACATAACTCTATGATTAATAACTTGTAATTAGAATCCTTAAATTACATAAAATCATAAATGTGATTAAATTATGTTTTATATATATACATATATTTATCACCTAAAATCATAGGGTATAATTGTCACATAAAATGACGCAACGTTCACATGAAATCGTAACGTATGATTTACATAAAATAATAGAACAAGAATATCAAACGTCAAACTTAAGTGCATGCTCGTTTAGTGATTACTACACAAAACCCTAATTGCTAAATTCAACTCAGATAAGCACATAAATGTTCACACAACATTTAATACGTTTTACCTTCAGTTAATGTCGGGAAAATGACCTGAAAAGTCGGATTGTCACAGTATCCCCTTGTTGAAGAATTTTCGTCCTCGAAAATTGCGTAACGTGGTAAAAGTTAATGAGCTAGACACAAAAAAAAAAGAAAAAAAAATTCTCAGTCGTCACATCATCCCCTTGTTGAAGAATTTTCGTCCGCAAAAATTGGACCAGTACCTGAACTAGAAGAAGGCTGAACCTTGAATAGTCTGGGATATTTCTTCATCATCTGATCTTCGCGTTCCCAAGTAAATTCAGGACAATGTCTCGAGTTCCAACGAACTTTAACGATTGGGATCTTGCTACGTTTTAATTGTTTAACCTCCCGGTCCATAATTTCTACCGGTTCTTCGATAAATCGAAGTTGTTCGTCCACATGCAACTCCTCGAGTGGAGTGATTAATGTAATATCTCGATTTTTTTTTAAGAATAAATATAATTTTAATAAATAAAATTATATATATATATATACACGTGCGGATATACTTGTTATTATTATAATAAAATAGGAACATATGGCCTTAAAGTTGATATCTATCTCACTCAATTCATTGTTATAAACTCCACGTCATTCTCGTTTCATTGAAATCAAAACTTGGTATCTCCTTATCTTTTCAATTGAAATTCAAAGTCCCACGTAAGTCTCGGACGTCCCCGTTAAAACCCATTCGATCCACCCACCACTCAGAATCGCAGCCTCTGGTTCGGAACTGGTTGATAACCCACGTTCCGTTCTTTGAGTGATACGCAACATCAACTAGGCTGCAAGATCCGGGAGGTTACTGTTTTGTTCAGGGCTCGATTAGAAATTCACCGTGTCACGGTTAAGAGGTAACTCACGCCCCCGCATGTCGTTACGATTTGATTATATACATTTACTTGTCTTGAACCCTATAAATCGTTGTCTCCGGTCACTCAGGAGTCTCGCCGGACAAAACGATGGTTCTGAATCTAAAATCTTGTGACACTGTTCAACTATTTTTGTTTAAATTGAACTTACTTTTGATATAATTAAAAGATAGAATTTTAGTGAAATATATACATCTGCTATTAATTTGTGTTGAAGGATATGAACTCTTTTTTTTTTTTTATGTTTTCATAAAGATTTTTATTAGTTTGTAGAAACCATATACTTGACTAATTATTTTATGGAGTTGGTGAAAGGATTTAGAATCGACACTACTAAGGACCATATAGACAACTTATGATATTAATCTAGAATGGACTTTTATTTAGGTTACTTCGATCATTGAAGGGGCTGCTAGCTGCCTAGCTTATAACAATTTTAACCTCTGCCTTTAAGGTATGGATTCATACAACTTTATTTGTATAAATTTAGATCTTCTCTATTTCATAGTAGGAGATTTAGATTTGTTTTTACGTGGCATTGAATGTAAATGAATTCGTTCACCGTTTACTATATGTACTGTTTATATTGAATTTTTGTTGAAACCGTCATATTGTACGGTTACTGTAACTGTTACTGAAACTGGCACTCTGTGCATACTGAATTTGAATACTGAAACTGGCGCTCTGTGCATACTGAATGTGAATACTGAATGTGGCACTTCGTGCATACTAAACCTGAATACTGAATGTGGCACTTTGTGCATACTGAATTTTGTTACTGAAATAGTTATATTGTTAGATAATTGATTATTTTATATGGATTTATATATAAGTATGTGTTATAGTTGTTATCCCACTCAGTAAAGCGTTTTACTGAGGCGTATATGTGCTTGCATGTACGTTAGGTTACAGGGGTGTCCGGGGAAGAAGCGTGAAGAGTGCTCGAGAGTTAAAAGAGACATTTGAAATTCATATTGTAATGAAGCTATTTTATTGTAAAAAGATTTTATCAATTGTAACGTTTTATATATTTTTGGGTTGATGTTTGAATTCTGTTTACTGTAAGTGACATGTCAGCCCTAGTCGGGTTGGGGTGTTACAATTATGGTATCAGAGCTCAGGCTCTTTCCTGTAGAAAAAAATATATATATTTTTTTTAAAAGAAAAAGTTTCTTTTAGATAAATGTGAGGCAATGGGAAGAAATCGGGTTAGTATTTATACGCTTTGAAGGGTCGCCTTGCTAACACGACCTTTCGTTGTAGATGCCTCCGTATAGAAGATCATACCGTCGTAGATCAAGTTCGTCTTCCAAGCGCCGAAACTTTGATGAGGCAGTGCAACGCGCCGTTGAGGGTTTGCTACCGGGTATTCTGGAAACCGTTGTTCAACACGTTCATTATGATGCGAACCATAACCCTCCGACGCCTCCACGTTCCCCGACACCCACACGTCCCCCGACGCCTCTTCGTTCCCCAACACCTCACCTTTCTCCAACCAGAAGTAGCAAAGGAGATACAATTGTAACAACGACCGTTGACATTCACAAGTGGCTCTCAAGGTTCCAAAAGCAGAAGCCACGATCATTCAGCTCCGCGGCCACACCGATTGAAGCACAAAACTGGATTGATCACGTTGAGAAAATTTTTGAAGTTCTAGGCGTTGGCGATGAGTTCAAAGCGAGGTTGGCTGCGTACAAGCTGGAAGATGATGCACAGACCTGGTGGGCATCAGTCAAGTATTCTAGAGGAGGAGATACGTTTGCTGCTACACTTCCATGGGACGGCTTCAAGACATTGTTCTTCCAACAATATTTCCCTACTGCTTTTAGAGGCGAATATGAACGAGAGTATGCATCCATTAAGCAGAGGGATGATGAGCCCATGATCGATTTTATGGCACGATTCACAAGGTTGGCTAGCTTTGCAGGACCGGCTGCTGGAACTCCAGCGGTCCAGGCTCAGAAACTAAAATGGGCATTATGTGATAAAATGAAGTGGTTTGTTGTGAACCAAGAATTTAAAGATATTACAGAGGTGGCAAATGCGGTGCAAAATTTGGAGATTGCAAGTAAAAGTATGAAGTTACCATATGATGAGAGCGTCAAGAAAAGCCACAATCTAACCACTGGCCCTCCCACCCAAACTGCACTCTCTGAAAATCACAAGTCGCACCCCTATCAGAAGAATGGTAATAGAAATCGTGATTGGCACCAAACTTCTCAAAGCCCTAAAACTGCCTTTCAGAAACCACAGAACCACGAAAAGCCCCAATGTGACACATGCGGAAAACGCCATGAGGGAGTGTGTTTCATGATATCGGGGAACTGTTTCAGATGTGGAAAAGCTGACCACAAAATCAGAGATTGTCCCGAACCGCCAAAGAATGCTACCATGAATGCCACTACCCCGGCTACAGGGGCAAATGTCGTGCCACCCACTAATGGAGGAAGGGTGTTTGCGTTAAAAGCAGATAACACGCCAACGGAACTAGGAAAAGACACATGGGGCATGAAGTTCCCTTAAGTTAAGATCCTTAAAAGAGGGTGGATAGTTTCACTCTCTTAGTTTCTATCACCGAAGGAAGCTTGAAAGACATTATCTAATTTGTTCGAACCCTAGATTTTGGTTTTTGATTAATTGCATTTCGTATGCTGGATTTGAATTTAAAGGTTATTTGCTCGTGACATGATATGTGTTCTTTTTCCTTATTTGAGTTATATATGTGTTTAGTTATTTCGGGGACGAAATTAATTTTTTAAGAGGGGTAGAGTTGTAATATCTCGATTTTTTTTTAAGAATAAATATAATTTTAATAAATAAAATTATATATATATATATATATATACACGTGTGGATATACTTGTTATTATTATAATAAAATAGGAACATATGGCCTTAAAGTTGATATCTATCTCACTCAATTCATTGTTATAAACTCCACGTCATTCTCGTTTCATTGAAATCAAAACTTGGTATCTCCTTATCTTTTCAATTGAAATTCAAAGTCCCACGTAAGTCTCGGACGTCCCCGTTAAAACCCATTCGATCCACCCACCACTCAGAATCGCAGCCTCTGGTTCGGAACTGGTTGATAACCCACGTTCCGTTCTTTGAGTGATACGCAACATCAACTAGGCTGCAAGATCCGGGAGGTTACTGTTTTGTTCAGGGCTCGATTAGAAATTCACCGTGTCACGGTTAAGAGGTAACTCACGCCCCCGCATGTCGTTACGATTTGATTATATACATTTACTTGTCTTGAACCCTATAAATCGTTGTCTCCGGTCACTCAGGAGTCTCGCCGGACAAAACGATGGTTCTGAATCTAAAATCTTGTGACACTGTTCAACTATTTTTGTTTAAATTGAACTTACTTTTGATATAATTAAAAGATAGAATTTTAGTGAAATATATACATCTGCTATTAATTTGTGTTGAAGGATATGAACTCTTTTTTTTTTTTTATGTTTTCATAAAGATTTTTATTAGTTTGTAGAAACCATATACTTGACTAATTATTTTATGGAGTTGGTGAAAGGATTTAGAATCGACACTACTAAGGACCATATAGACAACTTATGATATTAATCTAGAATGGACTTTTATTTAGGTTACTTCGATCATTGAAGGGGCTGCTAGCTGCCTAGCTTATAACAATTTTAACCTCTGCCTTTAAGGTATGGATTCATACAACTTTATTTGTATAAATTTAGATCTTCTCTATTTCATAGTAGGAGATTTAGATTTGTTTTTACGTGGCATTGAATGTAAATGAATTCGTTCACCGTTTACTATATGTACTGTTTATATTGAATTTTTGTTGAAACCGTCATATTGTACGGTTACTGTAACTGTTACTGAAACTGGCACTCTGTGCATACTGAATTTGAATACTGAAACTGGCGCTCTGTGCATACTGAATGTGAATACTGAATGTGGCACTTCGTGCATACTAAACCTGAATACTGAATGTGGCACTTTGTGCATACTGAATTTCGTTACTGAAATAGTTATATTGTTAGATAATTGATTATTTTATATGGATTTATATATAAGTATGTGTTATAGTTGTTATCCCACTCAGTAAAGCGTTTTACTGAGGCGTATATGTGCTTGCATGTACGTTAGGTTACAGGGGTGTCCGGGGAAGAAGCGTGAAGAGTGCTCGAGAGTTAAAAGAGACATTTGAAATTCATATTGTAATGAAGCTATTTTATTGTAAAAAGATTTTATCAATTGTAACGTTTTATATATTTTTGGGTTGATGTTTGAATTCTGTTTACTGTAAGTGACATGTCAGCCCTAGCCGGGTTGGGGTGTTACAATTAATGTCTCATCTGCTAAACATTTCTTTAAATTCGACACATGGAAGACGTTATGGACCCCACTTAGCTCTGCTGGTAAGTTTAGTTCATACGCTGATAGACCAACTCTTTTAACAATCTCAAATGGCCCAATGTATCTTGGGTTTAACTTACCACGTTTACCAAAACGTACTACACCCTTCCAGGGTGAGACCTTTAACAAGACCTTGTCTCCTTCCTCAAATTCCAAAGGTCTTCTCCGTTTATCGGCATAACTTTTCTGTCTATCTCGTGCGGCTGCCATACGATTACGAATTTGCACGATTTTCTCTGTTGTCTCGAGTACCAACTCAGGACCTGTGAGTTGACTGTCACCAACTTCCGCCCAACAGAGAGGTGATCTACACTTTCGCCCGTAAAGTGCTTCAAACGGAGCTACACCAATACTGGTGTGATAACTGTTGTTATAGGAGAATTCCACTAAGGGTAAGTGTTTATCCCAACTTTCACCAAAATCAATCGCACATGCACGCAGCATGTCCTCAAGAGTTTGAATGGTCCGTTCACTTTGACCATCGGTCTGAGGGTGATATGCAGTACTCATGTCCAGACGCGATCCCAATGCTTCATGTAGAGATTCCCAACATTTGGATGTAAATCGAGCGTCTCGATCTGATATAATAGAAACTGGTACTCCATGTCGCGAGACGATCTCTTTAAGATAAATTTTGCCTAATGTCTCGGAGGTATCAGTTTCCTTGATTGGTAGAAAATGTGCCGACTTGGTTAAGCGATCAATAATTACCCAAATTGTATCACATCTACTTGCTGTACGGGGTAACTTTGTGATAAAATCCATGGCAATTCCCTCCCATTTCCACTCGGGAATTTTTGGTTGTTGAAGTAACCCTGCCGGTTTCTGGTATTCCGCCTTAACCTTGGAACAAGTCAAGCACTTGCTTACGTAAGTGGCAATGTCTGCTTTCATCTTAGGCCACCAGTAAATCAGTTTCAAATCTTGGTACATCTTATCCGAGCCTGGATGAATAGAGTAACGAGACTTATGGGCTTCATCCATAATCAATTCCCTCAAATTTCCATACACGGGAATCCATATTCGGTTCGCACAATACCGGATACCATCGGATCTAACTTCCAGTAACTTATCCATACCCCGCAAGGATTCTAATTCAATGTTCTCATCTTTGAGTGCTTCGAGTTGTGCATTCCGGATCTGATCAGGTAATCCTGTATGAATAGTAAGTTGCAACGCACGAACTCTTCTAGGCTTGGGGTTATCCTTCCGGCTTAAGGCATCAGCTACTACATTAGCTTTGCCTGGATGGTATCTAATTGCGCAATCGTAGTCATTAAGAAGTTCCACCCAACGACGTTGTCTCATGTTCAACTCCTTTTGAGCAAAGATATGCTCGAGACTTTTGTGATCAGTGTAGATAGTACACTTTGTACCATAAAGATAATGTCTCCAAATTTTCAACGCGAAAATGACTGCTCCCAACTCCAAATCATGAGTTGTATAATTCTGCTCGTGAATCTTTAATTGACGAGAGGCATAAGCTATGACTTTCTCCCTTTGCATCAGCACGCAACCTAATCCTTGCTTCGATGCATCACAATACACCACGAAATCATCACTACCCTCTGGTAGGGATAATATTGGCGCGCTACAAAGTTTCTGCTTTAGTAGCTGAAAAGCGGCGTCATGCTTTTCATTCCAGTTATACGCCGTTCCTTTATGCGTTAGCGCCGTAAGAGGTTGGGCTATCTTTGAAAATCCCTCAATAAATCGTCTATAATAACCTGCCAAACCAAGAAATTGGCGAATTTCCGTGGGTGTCTTAGGCGCAGGCCAATTCTTAATTGCCTCAACTTTGATTGGATCAACGTGAATCCCCTGATCATTAACGATATGACCAAGAAATTGCACCTCACGCATCCAGAAATCACACTTTGAAAATTTTGCATACAATTGCTCCTTCTTGAGTAACTCTAAGATCAAACGAAGATGTTGTTCGTGCTCCTCCTTAGACTTAGAATATATCAGAATATCATCAATGAAGACGATGACGAATTTATCGAGATATGGCTTGCAAACGCGATTCATCAAGTCCATGAAAATCGCTGGTGCGTTGGTTAACCCAAATGGCATAACCATGAACTCATAATGACCATAACGAGTTCTAAACGCTGTTTTCGAGACATCCTCCTCGCGGACTCTCAGTTGGTGATAACCTGATCTTAAATCGATTTTGGAATAATAGCTAGATCCTTGTAGTTGATCAAACAAATCATCGATTCGGGGCAAGGGATAACGATTCTTGACAGTCACTTTGTTGAGTTCTCTGTAATCGATGCACATTCGAAAGGTTCCATCTTTCTTTTTAACAAACAACACTGGAGCTCCCCAGGGCGATGAGCTGGGCCTAATAAATCCCTTTTCAAGTAGTTCTTGAAGTTGAGTATATAGCTCTTGTAACTCATTTGGTGCTAAACGATAAGGTGCACGAGCAATAGGTGCTGCTCCAGGAGCAAGATCAATCTGAAATTCGACTTCTCGATGAGGCGGTAGACCTGGTAGATCTTCCGGAAAGACTTCAGGAAAGTCCCTCACGATCGGGATATCTTCAATTCTCTTCTCTTCATTTGTTTTCTCTGAAATGTTCGCGAGAACAGCAAAATGTCCTTTACGCAAACACTTCTGTGCTTTGAGAAAAGATATCACGCCCATAACAGTACCACACTTTTCTCCTTGAACTGAGACTAACTCTCCACTAGGCAACGGTATTCGAACGATTTTCTCATGACAAACGATTTCAGCACGATTCTTGGATAGCCAATCCATTCCCACAATAACGTCAAAACTTCCCAAGGAGATAGGCAAAAGATCTATTCCTAACTTATGGCCAGCCAATTCCAATTTACAGTCTTTAACTATATGGGTAGACTCAACGAGTTTACCATTAGCAAGTTCAACTACGTATTTAGCATCTAAAGGAGTCATGTTGGCATTTATCATATGTTGATACATAATCTGTGCGTCATGTGAAGTATCTGAACGAGACGATATGAAGATTCAAGACAAGTTCAAGCTGCCGGCCGAACTAGGTCCGAACCTGAGGTTCGGACCCACCGAACTTGGAGTTCGGACGGAGCTCGGAGCAGACGTCTATATATAGGAACTTGTGCTTTGAATGTAATGAACGAGTGAGAGAGACCAGTTCTTAACTATGTGTTTTTGACAGTGTTTCTCTAGAGAGCTTCAGAGAGAGTTTGTAATTGAGTCTATGTTGATTTCAATAAAACAAACTATTATTTACGCCTCGTGTTCACTCTACGATCAAGCAAACCTTTAGTAAGATCCGTCTTACGGTTTTTCAATTGGTATCAGAGCAAATCCAGGTTGCTCTATTGCGTTTGCTTTGATTGTAGTCGTTTTCTTGATAAAACCGAGGTGTTTTCATTCAAAACGAGTAAATCTTTGAGCTTTTCGAGTGTTTTTCATTACTAAAACATTTCTATGGGTTTTACCTGAGTTCCTGTCAAAAATCTTGTCCTATTTCTCTCAAAATCGCGAAAATTATGTCGAGAGTGTCTAAATTCGTTCGAGGTTCGGAGTAACCGAAAAATAACCGCTCCGAACTTCCAGTTCGGAGAGAGTTCGGACGGCGTTCGGTCATTCTTGTTTCGGTGAGAGTTCGGAGTAGGATCGGAGTAAGATCGGAGGAGTTCGGACAAAGGTCTAAGTTCGGACTGTGTAATCAAGTTCGGACAAAGTTCGGAGCAAGATCGGAGGATCAGTTGAGTTCGGACAAAGTTCGGTGGGAGTTCGGACCAAGCAGAATTTTCAAATTCTCAAAATGTATGCAATTGAGGTTTTCGCTGAGCGTCATCGTCAGAATGTGCCAAAGTTGATAAATCTTGAAGATTATCATGGTTGGGCAACAAATTTTAGAGGATATGTAAATGATTTGGATGAAAAATTATGGTTACCAATTACAAACGAACATAAGTATCCAACTTATAGTGATGGTGATTTTAAGGAAATGCATAATTTTTCAAGTGAAGAAAGGAAAGCATTTGATCAAAATGAAAGGGCTACTACACTTCTTATGTTAGCTTTGCCTATAACTCTTAAAAATCCAATCAGGAAGTTTCGAAAGGCAAAACGAATATGGGATTTTGTGAAGACACAGTGTGAGGAACATATGTCTAAACTTTCTCAGAAAACAATTGATCAAGATTTGAAGTTTAAAGGTATAATTGAAAAGTTAGAGAATAAGGTGGAAAAGCTGACTGAAGAAAATGTTTCTTTGACAAAAGAAGTGGAGAATTGGAAAAATAAAGTTTGTAATGATTTAGCTACCAAAATTCAAAAGGATGTGTCTATATCATGTGCAAATTGTTTGGAGTTTGCTAGTATTAAGAAAGAATGGTTGAAAGAGAAAAGTTTGTTGGTTGAAGAATGCAATAAAGCTCAAGCTAAGGAAAAGGAAGCTGTTGAAGATTTTGATGCTTTATTTGAGAAATGTTATCCTCTTCAACAAAAATATGAAAAAGTTACTAAAGCTGCTGTCGAAGTTGCCGATAGAGTAATTCAACTTCAAGAGGAACTTACCAAGTTGCGTGATGGAAATGGTGAGATTCAAAGTCAAAATAACATTTTGAAACAGGATGTTATTTACTATAAGAAACAGGTAGAGAAAGTTACTGAAGAAGTTCTGGAAGAATGTCGCTTGAGACAGTGTCATATCAGTGATTATAACAAATTGTCTGACAAGTACATTGCTTCGCAGAAAGAATTGTCGGAAGCTAATATGAAAATATCTGAACAAAAGATTGAGATGTTTGATTTGCAGCGAAGATTGAAAAATTGCAACCATTCACCGACTTTTCTGAATTATATGTATAAACTGGAAAAGAGTGAGAAAAATGGTCAAGATGAATGTCTTCATCAAGTTCCTGCTCCAGTGGACATTGAAAAGTCTGTTCCAGCTACATCATCTAGTGTTGAACAGCATGATTATTCAAAGTTTGCTGATACCAGTTCAGGGAAGAAAACAAAATTCAAATCAAAGAAGAATAAAAAGGAGGTTGATTATCGCAAAGGGTTGAAGTTTGATTCCAAATCTACATTTCTTGAAAAAGAAAAGGTGTTTTATGGAAATTCAGGAAATGTGAAAGTGCCAAAATTTTCTGAAATTATGATAGATGATTCATTGATTTCTGGAAAGAATGATCTGAAAGGAATCAAATCTGAATTTACAAAACTTGCCAAACAAGGTCATAAGATACCAAATTCTGTTCAAGATGAGTTTAAACACAAGAATGGTGGTTTGGGATTTAAAGGAACAGAAATGCCGACTAAGGATTTCAACAAAAAGGAGTTCAAAGCGAAGAAGATAAAGAAGCAGAAGGTGTTTTCAGATAAGAAGACACAATGTTGGAAGCAGAAAGTATCTTCACCAGATGAAAAGCTTTCTTCTGAAGAGTCTTCTTGTATATCTGATGCTACACCACAAGGCGGTAACAATTCAGATTCATTTTATTCTGCTAATTCTAACAGGTTTTATCGTCAAGATAAATTCTTTGGTTATGGAGATGATTCTGATTTTTATGATTCTCCAAAATGTTTTCCAAAATTTCATAAACCAAAGAAATTTCAACCTGTGTTTTCAAAAGTTTCTGATGAATGTCTGACTGATCAGTTTGGAAAACCGATTTCTATCAATTCAACTGGTAAAAGACTTTGTTTTGTTTGTCGTAAGAAAGGTCATTATGCAAATAATTGTCCTACGACAACTAACAATTCATCATCCAATGCCAAACATACAAAGTATGTTGATCTTGATGGCATTATTTTTAGTGAACCAATGCCCAATACTAAATTTTCATGGAAACAGAAGTCTCTTTCGGAGAAATTGGGTAGTAGTTCTGATTGTCACTCATCAGTTGACAATGGTTCACTAGAAATCATCAAACCAAAACAGGAATGGAGACCGAAAGTTGTCTCCACGGCCAACACAGATTTTGTTGAGGACACTGGACGACCTATCATCGTTGGGGATGAGGGTCGGGGTTTTAAGAACTTACTATTTTCCAGTGTTTGCAGGTATTTCAGGAAGACCTGTTAGTAATCGAGAGGTTGCTGACAGTGAGATACTTGTGGTCTTTAAGTTAAAATGCATCGTTCCTATCTTTGAAACACTGATTTTTACAAAATCATTTTCAAAATGTGTCAAGTGTTGATCGATCATTTTCATTTTTGTTATTCTTTTTCTTTACGTTCATATCTTTAGGGGGAGAACATTTGAAAATTCAACAAATAGTATTTGTTTGAATTTTAGGGGGAGAAATTGGAAAATATAAAAAAATGATGAAAAATTGAGAAATTGATCCGACAAAAGCGAGAAATGATAGTACATCAGCATATACGTTATCTGCCATGGATAGAGTAAGTCTAAAGGCTGTAGGTGCTTGTATGATCTGTGAATGTGCATGACTAATCTGATATCAGTAAGTAAGATATAAACATAAAGCTTGCCTGATAATCTTTGGTTGTTTGCTTCTTGATGAATGCTATGTGATGATTCTGAAACAAAAATAGAATAAAGAGATATCCTGATGAATGCATGTTTTTCATTTTGAAAGATTTAAACTTGTTTGATTTTCTTTATTTTGTCAAACGATCGGACTTTCTCTGCGTATCGAAAGATCGACCTGATTGTTGTTCGTTTGACGTTCTGCTTTATTTTTATTGGTGTTTCGTATAATCCATCGGACTTTCTCTGCGCGTTCGGAAGAACCGACCTGATTGTTGTTGGATTATACAATTTCAACTTGTTTTGCTTTCTTATTTTCTCAAATACTTGGGCTTTCTCTGCGTGTCGAAAGACCGACCTGATTGCTAAGTATTTGAGGTTCTGCTTTATTTTTGCATGACTCATCAAGGATGCTTAAATCTCGAATAAAAGTTACTTCTATATGATAAACATGATGATTTGCTAGTATTTCTGATAGGGTAGAGGCCGAGTTATCAGTGCATGATAAAAATTACCTCAAGCATATCTGAAAACGATAAATATGATTGGTGCATGCTGAAATAAACAATCAATGTTGTATTTGCGATTATCTTGGCTTGCATGCTGATTAAGACCGAAATTGAAATGTGCTAGATGCGTTATGTCTGATATGATCTTGCGTCGTGATCTTTCTCACAAAATACCAAAAATAGAGTTTGTTTCTGCATTGCATTTACATTTCATTTCCGAAAAGTACAAAAAGATTTTTGGTGTGTTTTAGCATAAGTTTGAAAAGTCAAAAAGATTTTAGGTTTGTTTTGATATAAACTTTCTAAAAATCAAAAAGATTTTGTTTCTTATTTGTTTTCGATTGATCGACACAAGATACGAAAAACATTTTCAAAATTCATATCTTGGATTCTCGAAGAGAAGTTTTGCGCCAAGATTATTTATGTTGGCCAGGTACTCAAAGGAAAGAGTTCATCACAACTTCAAGTCTTCTGAAGCTGTTGATAAAGATGAAAGAAACTGTTCATCGTCAAGTATTCGAAGATCAAGCTACCATCAAGTTGAGGGGGAGTTTGTTCAAAGAATATGTTTTAACTGGCGAACAGATACTGCACATGACGAGGGGGAGTTTGTTGATACATAATATGTGCGTCATGTGAAGTATCTGAACAAGACGATATGAAGATTCAAGACAAGTTCATGCTGCCGGCCGAACTAGGTCCGAACCTGAGGTTCGGACCCGCCAAACTTGGAGTTCGGACGGAGCTCGGAGCAGACGTCTATATATAGGAACTTGTGCTTTGAATGTAAGAACGAGTGAGAGAGACCAGTTCTTAACTATGTGTTTTTGACAGTGTTTCTCTAGAGAGCTTCAGAGAGAGTTTGTAATTGAGTCTATGTTGATTTCAATAAAACAAACTATTATTTACGCCTCGTGTTCTCTCTACGATCAAGCAAACCTATAGTAAGATCCGTCTTACGGTTTTTCACCATTTCATTTTTCTATTAGTTATTTCTCTAAATAATTAATATAATCATTATTTCGATAAATAATGATTTTTCGTAATATTGTTTATTTGTGATCAGTAATACTAAACATTTAATATTAAATATTACAACTGTTCATTGTCCAAAGTGTATCTTTTGAACCGTACCTACATGGTTACGCTAAATAATCAACAGTCGGACATTCTAAATCCAACAAACTCCCACTTGGATGATTTTCGATTATTATTTTAACGTACGCGAGGAGGACACCTTGTTGTATCTCTCTGTGACCATTAAGGTATGACATAATTACATTCGTTAACTCTCTCCAAATGTTTAAAGTGGTTCCCTGCTTTCGTGGAGTCTAGTCGTGGTAACCTTATCGTCATTCCTTTCTATTTAGAACATCAGTTGAACATGAGACATGGAATCTAATTCAATCTCATATTCGTTCAAATATTCTTGTTCTCATCTCAAATTCAAAGTGGATGACAAACTACTCTTAGTTTGAGTGTGGACACACATTTTACACCAGTTTGATTCTACGAGGGCACCAAGATGTTCAACTCCATATTTTGAGAAGTGCAGAATTCCTTCGACAACATACAACTCCCACTTAGCTTCAGATTCGTTCCTAATCAAGTATCCTTATTACTGCCCTGTTAACGTGCAACGTTAGAGAAGATCAAAAAGCAATCTTCCACTATCGTTAGTCTTAGTTTGCTTCTTAGGTCTAAGGATATAACGATCATACCATTTTGAAAACTACTTATGACTCAGATCCATGAAGATAGTTTTGAAACGAGTTATGTCCAATATCATTCTCCAATGGATAATTGTGAATTTTGGTTCTCAACATCTTGAGCTTTCATCTCATGAACAACCAAAACTCATAATAATCGTAATTCAAATTCATTCCCATGAGTTTGATCGACTGCGGACTTTTAGAATACCATATTCAAGGATGTTCTAAAACATACTAATATTTGAACATAGGCACATTGTCTTTAAGACAATTAACCGTTAATTCCATCGGTAGTGGGGTTAGCCGGCGGCTAGGGGATGAGGGGAGATTGGTGTTTTTTTTTTACTTTTCTAAAGCTTTGGGATTTCTGTGTATTAGGGTTTTAGAATTAACCTGTATTTATATGAATACATGTTACTCTCTGGTCCCCTAAATTATTGACTTCTTCTCTAAGTTAGTAACCTTTAATTAAGTGTTAATACATATAATTCCCATCAAAGTTTATCTGTACGAAACAAACCCAATATGACTTTTATAATTAATCAACATGTTTTAATTAAGTGTTTAATCAATATGGTTTAGGATAATAATTATCAAATGGTTTTAATAATAATATAAATTATCCATATTTAATTTATCCTATAAATTAAATCTCCAATTGCCGAAAAAACCGGAAAATAATGTATCCTTAATATTAGTCAAAACAACCTTTGACGTATTAATATTTTCCGCTTTAGCTCATTAACTATTTACAAATTATATTCCTCGTTTAACCTTTAAACGTTCACCATTTCATTTGCCTATGAATTATTTCTCTAAATAATTAATATAATCAATATTTTAGTAAATAATGATTGTCGTAATAACCTTTATTTGTGATTAGTAATATTAAACATTAAGTATTAAATATTACAATTGTTCGTTGTTCAAAGTGTAACTCTTGGACCGTAACTACATGGTTTCGCTAAATAATCGACAGTCGGACATTCTAAATCCTACACGACGGTTGCGATTCACATCGGTGGTTACGGTTTTATCTCTGTGAAGATCCTTAGGATTTGAGCCTACGTTTCTTCAATTTCTTGACGATGTTGTCATAATTCATATGGAATTTCTTACTTTTTTATAAACTTTGGTTCTTGGTATTTCTGTAAAGGTTTTGCTTAGTTGGCTCTGTTCAAAAGAAATGTTCAATGCTGTTTGGATTTAATTGCATTGTGTTACAATTGTTTACTACAATCTGATGCCTTACGCGTGTTACCTAGGCGATGTTGGCTCTGTTCAAAAGAAATGTTCAATGCTATTTGGATTTAATTGCATTGTGTTACAATTGTTTACTACAATCTGATGCCTTACGCGTGTTAGCTAGGCGATGACGATCTATAGTGTGAGCCCTCTATCTGTGGTTTGCTTATGGCCGTGAAGATTCTTAGGATCTGAGCCAACGATGGTTTAATTTCTCAATGATGTTCTGTTTGAAACTTGGATCTTGGTATTCCACTGTAAGGTATTTCATTATCGGCTACTTTAGCAAGCTTACTTCGACGAAGATGTGTAACATCCCGGTTTTTAATTTAAGTATGTCCATCAAATTTCATATTAAAATGATGCATGAGGTAATTTAAAACCCCTAACTTGGTTACTAGTTGTTATTATATGATAATGTTTGGCCTTAATGTGTAAATATAGAGTTTTGGTAATTATAAGCCAAACACCTGAAAGTAGAGGGGTGTAATGTGCTAAATAGCTAAAGTTAAATTTAACAAAAGCTGCGTAAATATGAGGGGGTCGCCATTCTTCCCTGGCGTATGAAGCAACCCTCTCCCAAGCTCCCAAATCAATTTCCTGTATAGCCAAGGCCTTAAGCTGTGATTTTGGTGTAACAAATCAGAAATTGAGTGTGTTTCATTCTTTAAGTCCAACCTTGAATCAAGTAAATGAATCCTCCATCTTATGCATCTCTAGCTCAAGAAAATTTGGGTGTAAAAACTTGAAATTGGTTGGTAATACTTGGAACTTTAGATGCTGAGATCTTGTAATGCTCTATAGAACCTTTGTTTGATGATTAATTAGTGATTAAGTCACCAAGTTGATGATAGAAACATTTGTGTTAAATAACTACCTAAAGCTTATGTATAACGGTAGTTGATAATGTGATTCATGAGAATACTTGATGAAATTTTATGTTTGATGATGGGTTGGAAGGGATTCCACTTAATGTATGATATAGGGTAGCTTCGAATGTAATACCCCGGCCCTTGGGAGGCCGAGATAACCAAGATCGTATCCAAAATGAATACATTTATATTAAAATTTCAAAGTACTTGTTACAATTTAAGATAAGTACTACAAATCTAATGATATAAAATAAAGTCTAAGGCGGAAGCTAGAGTCTTCTAGGGTTTTGTCTTCATGCGCACGCGAGCAAATCTACTTCATTGGTCTTCTATTGCAACTTATCAAAGCTAGGTAGCTGATACATACTCAAAAAGGATTTGTGTCAACTAAAACGACGGGTGAATTCACATGGTTAGTAAAAGTAATCGTCGTATGAAAATGCGTTTTGTTTAGATTTGTCAAAAAGGTTTAGTTTTATCAAAAACAGTGTTTAAGTTTGGTAAAAAGTATGGAAAATACTTGTATTTGCCAAAAAAAAATAGTTTTACCGTACAAGGTTCAAAATATAGGTTTTATCGTATGTCGTCACAATAGAATTCAATTAAATGCCCGTTGACCATGGGATGCTATAGTTTCAAAATGAATGGAGTTCCACAATCAACCATTCTCTACCCGGTGTGGTCGTACCCGATAGTTACGTGCACAAGACCACTCGCCAATAGAGACTTCCCGTGTATTTAAAATACATAAGTGAACCCAACCATGGGGTTTCAATGTGCCAAAGGCCAAAATACCTTTCCTTGTGAAGACGTCCCAAAAATAGCATGGGCACAAGGACGTGGGGGCATTATCGCCAAATAGCGCTACCCATTTTACCCGCGGTCCTATGTCAAGGACTAAGATTGTCTACACGTGGGACTATTCGGGGTAAGTATCACTAGTCCGACATATGTGTATCGAGCATCCAAATATAATCAAGTACAACATGTTAATAAAGAAGGTACGATAATTGAAAAAATATATGTTTGAAGTAAAAGAGTATGTATCACCCCAAAATAGTAAAGAAAAAGGGGAAATGATGTGGGGACTCACCTAATGCCACACCCCGACCGACGGCAGAATATGTCGGGGCACGAAGATTGTCCAGATGCAGACAACACTAAGTTAGGTTGCGATATTCTTAATTAAACTCATTTCAATAAACATGAAACATAGCATAAGTCAAACATGGTTCAAAGTTACATTCCAATAAAAATATCCAAACTGATCATCATAAAGTCTTAATTTTATTCAATTAGGTCTACTAAGTCCCATGCAATCCTATGATGGCGGAATCAATACGATCAAACAACAGCACCTGTAACATGTATAACATAAAAGTCAACTGCAAGAGTTGGTGAGTAAACATAGGTTTATAGACACTTCATAGTTTAAAGATAAGCGATTCATGAGACTAGTATTTCATTCAATCATGTATAACGAGTCATAAGTGATGTGCACCAAACGTAGACAGTAAGTGAGCAATCACCCGACGCCCAAGCCAAGGCAGGCTAAGTGGGTTGTCAGCCAATAGATCTATCATTGTTGCCACAACTTGATGATTAATGGTACAAATGCAATTAGCGATTATCGATTAGCGATTAGCGAATATCCACACATAGAATCCATCCAAGTTTCACATAATAGAATTTACAGATATCATACATGAAATCCCATAATAGTTTGAATACATAGAGTTTAGATTTTTTGTATAACCCATGTTGCACCCAAAACATAAAACGAAAAGGGGCTATGAATACTCAGCTGATAGGTGAAGCTGACGACGGTGAAACTGTAACAGCGGCGCGAAATCAAACACGGAGATCACCGTGACGATTGAACGTGGTAGAGAAAACACCGACCAATAGATAAATAAATAAATGAGTAAATAAATAACGTGCACGACTCGAAACGACACGACGAACCCGATTGGGTTTACGACTTGTTGGTGATTAATTAGAATGATACGTTTGTCCAAGGTCAACCTAAAGTTATGGTCTTAGCTTATTTATTTTTATCACTAATTTTAGGTGGGGACAACTATAATTCATGGGGGGTTTTCCATATATATAAACTAGTGTCTTAGAATCTTTCTCAAAAGTTGTCAAACCCAATTAGTTCTCAAATTTAACCTTAATTGTGCTAATCCTAGATCTAAGGCATTAGGTAATAGCAATGGTCAAGATCTAATCCCATACTTGAACAAAATCCTAATTAGATTTATTACGTCATTAAATCAATCATGGATACAAGGGTAAGGATCCTGCGAAAACTCTTTTTTTTTTGCGAAAACCTAAAAACTAACACTAAAACATTCATAACTTTTACATACGTTAATATTTTTCTATGAAACTTGCACCAAAAATCTTAAAATTCTATTGTCTTTGATTCTGGAAAAGAAATTGATATTTCGAAAAAAAAATTAGTGCACATGTGTATTATTAGTGCACATGTGCACCATTTTTATTAGTACTACACAAATGAGAATTGTCATGCGAAAACATATTGTTTATGTTAAAAACATTAAAAAAACTAAAATATTCATAGAACTAATGATAATTCTACATATGCACTATAACTATTAGTTATAGTGCACATGTGTAGCATAAAATTTTAAAAAATTTAAAACGCTAAATATATTTTCAGAGTTAAAGATAACACAATTATAAGATTTATGCTGCAATTTCTCTTTTAATAAATTAATGTATACGACACGTATAAAGTGCTTAATTATTAGTGCACAGGTGCACTAATAAAAAACCACGAAAAACTAACAAAATTATAACGTATTTGATGCGATTTTTCTAAAAAAACATTAATGCATACTATATGTATGAGTTTTATTATTAATGCACATGTGCACTAATAAAAGAACGACGAGGCGTTAAAGTTTTTTTTTTAATTTTTTCCAGAATTAAAGAACTCATAATTCTAAGGTTTTTGGTGCAAATTTTTTTAAAAAATATGATCGTATGAAGAAGTTATGCAGGTTTTAGTATTAGTTTTTAGGTTTTCGCAAAAAGATGTGGTTTTTACATGATACTTACCCTACATATATATATATTGAAAAGTTCATTATAGACACCCTTATAAGTGTAGACACATAGACACCTTAATCCACCGTTAGATCATTTAATTTCACGGTTGAGATTACATCTCTCATTCCTTAATTAATAGTCCGATATACACGTCCCTGATCCTTTTTCCTTTGGATTCTTTTTCCTTACGTTAGTTCGTTTTTCTTCCATTGATTCAGACCCATGTGCATCATGTTTACATAATTTAGACATGAATTAATGTTTTTAAAAATTCTGTTATTTATCTTAACGTAAAACCCAAGTAAAAAATTTTTTTTTTTTAATTTACTGAATTTGACATGTGAAATAGAGTAATCTCACATGTTAAATACGGGGTCTATAGGTTTATGTAAAATTTAGAGAAAAAAAAGAATAGTTTATTTTTCTTTACGGAATTTCACATACTAAAAAGAGTCATTTCACATGTGAAATAGGGTGTCTACATGCCTACACTTTTTAAGGTGTCTACAATGAACCTTCCCATTTTATTTATTTATTTACATAAAATCTAAAAAAAAAGTTTTTTTTTATTGAATTTCACATACGAAATAGAGTAATTTCACATGTGAAATAGTGTGTCTACCTGTCTACACTTATGAGGGTGTCTACAATGAACCTCACCCTATAATTCATGGGAGGGGGGTTAGGTTCAAATGAGAACTTTTTCTTTTGAGAACTTTTGAGAACTAAATCTCAACCACAAATTTCAGGGGGACCACTATAAATTCATGGGAGGGGGATACATGTAAATAAACTTGTGACTCAAATTAGTTCTTTTTAGTTATCAAATCAAATTGGTTCTCAAATAATCATCTTCCTATATATATATATATATATATATATATATATATATATATATAGGGTAAGGATCATGTGAAAACAACTTTTATTGCGAAAACACGAAAACAAATATTAAAACCTCTATAACTTTTTCATACGTTAATATTTTTATAAAAATTTTACACCAAAATCCTTAAAATTATGTTATCTTTACTTATGGGAAAAAATTTAAAAAATAATCAATTTTTTTTAAAAATTATTATTACACAGGTGCAATAATTTTTATTATTATTATTATTGCACATATGCAATAATATTAAAACCTTTATAACTTTTTTCATATGTTAAAATTTTTTTATATAAAATTGCACCATAAATCTTATAATTTTGTTATCTTTAATTCTGGAGAAAATTAAAAAAAATCAACGTTTTTCTTATTTTTTTATTATTGCACATGTGCAATAAAAATCTATTATTGCACATGTGCAATAATATTAAAACCTCTATAACTTTTTCATACGTTAATATTTTTGATAAAAAATTGTACCATAGATCTTATAATTCTGTTATGTTTAATTCTGGAAAAAATTAAAAAAAAATTAACGTTTTTTTGTTAATATTGCACACGTCTAATATAATTAATACGTATTATTACACATGTGCAATAATAAAAAAAATCACGAAATTTTATATTTTTAATTTTTTTCCCAGAATTAAAGGTGACATAATTTTAAGACTTTTGGTGCAAATTTTTTTAAAAAATATTATCGTATGAGGAAGTTATAGAGGTTTTAATATTTGTTTTCTTGTTTTCGCAATAACATCTTGTTTTTATTTGATCCTTCCCCTATATATATATATATATATATATATATATATATATATATATATATATATATATATTACTATATATAATACATATTGGTTAGGGGGCATTTTTGTCAGAAAAATTCCTTAATTTTTAAGACGCGTACAAACATCTATGCCATATGTACAAGCTTTAAAGCATAGCTCTTGAACCCACCTCCAACATTTATAAGCAAACTGAGTTAGGGTAATTTGGTCATCATATCCCTTTTGCATTGCAGCTCTCGAACGCCGCATCCAGCCTGCTCTCAATCTCTCTCCCCATAGGGTGCCGCCCATTACCTCTCCAACGCCTAATCCGGGCGTCTCTCTCCCCCTACCGATTGGCCAGCCGTATCCTCTCCAAGCCACCGGTTGCTATTCAATTCAATTTATCTGCAACCATCCATATTTTCTTGTTTTCAAAATTCTAATTCCAGCAACCACAACCGCAGCTCTCCACCTCTAGGCATGGTGACGACTCTCCACCTCCAGCTCTCCACCGCAGCTCTCCCGTAGCCTGACTACTTCATTCCTTTTTAGGGCGATTTCATGTTCAAGCTGTTGATCTCCTTGTCAAAGTGGTTCAATCCAAACGATTTCAGGTACCAAATCTTCTTTTTAGGTTTTATTTTTTATTTTTGCATAAGCTTTTGAGCTCATGCACCTTCTGTCTGGAAGAAGACGGTTCTCTTTGTAGGTTTCAAGATTGCTTCGATTCATTCTTTTTTGTGTTTCTTGCTTCTTTTTTCCTCTATTAAGGTTTGTTGGTCTTGCGAATCAAAAGCTTAAACCAGCAGATCAGATTTGTACTTCTTCATATCTGATTTCCTATAGTTATTTTTAATTTTGTCTTGCAGTAATTAGGATTTTTGTCTCTGATTTGCCACCAATGAGCCCTAATTCTGCAGCTAATCTTCACATTTACGTATCTAAATCACAGGTCAGAAGTCACACACTTCTTTGCTGATTTGTTGTTTAGGATTTTTATTTCGTAGATTTCAAGAGCTTCTACATTCGCATATTAAATTTTTTGGTTAGGGTTTGCTCTTCACTATAGATGTGTTTCAGTTTTTTAGCTCTATATGCTGTCATTCAAAATTTCTGAGAAATTATGGTTTAATTGTTATATGTTTTTGTCTCTTATATTAGTGCTACTTCTATGTTACAGGTTCAACTCGATATCAAATGCTATTGACCGAGGTAATCATGGAAGGACTCCTCTTTGTTTGTTTTGGCTTTGTTTTACGGTAATATCTTTGGTACATCAGCTGGTTTGGGTAATATGTTTCTTTTGAGCTCAGGTTTTACTCTTTTGTTAAGTAGAAATAAGTTATATGTTTTCTGTTCATCCAAGAGCAGAAGACTCAAAAAAGTATTCACTAAGGGTGATTCTTCGTGCAGGTGATGCACTTTTCATTCCTGAAGGGTGGTAAGATTTGCAACTACATGCATTCATATATCCTCTCTAGCATCTACAACAATCCTGATTTCATGCATAGTTTCTGCAATGGGTGGAGCATGGATCTTTAATTACGTCAACGGACTAGGTATGTTTATAGAACATCTTACCTTTCGTATGGTAGTATATGATTAAATTTAATAAACATTATGTAACACCTTTGGTAAAACCCCCGAGCTCGGAATTTAAAATCTCAAGAAAAAAATAAAAAATAAAAAATAAAAAAAAATATTTTTTTTTTCTGGAGGGCATGAGGACCGCATGCCCTCTCTGGTTCAACCTCCCGCGGTCCTCATGACCCGTCAGGTTTCCGGGTCAGGATCCGCGTACTTTTTGACCCATGAGGACCGCATGGGGGTATGTTTGTGCACCTCGCGCGGTCCTCATCGACGCCCAGATCTATAAAAACGAGTTTTTGCTCATTTCTGCTCATTTTCACCCCTCCAACTCGAGTTCTCTCTCAATATCTCCGCCCTACTTCACCTGAGACGTCAAGTTCCGGCCAAGGGAAGTCCGGTGGTCGGAGTTCAAGCCCTCGGGAGCTCTAAGAGTGTTCGGGTAAGCCTCTATTCACCTCGTATCCTCATTTCGAGCTTGGTTTTGCTATGATCAACCACTGATCATTTGTTGGTAATGTCCCAGGAGTAGTTGCATGTGCGATCAGGAGCAATCTATGGCTTGAGGAACCGATTTCTTGACATTTCGTGGTGAGTTTTGTGTTCGGTTGGGTTTTTATCAAGTTTTGTTATGATCCGTCACTCATTCTATGTTTTGATGATGCATGCAATGGGATTTCTAGCCTCTGGAGTGAATTTGGAGTTTGAGGAAGTGAAAGACCCGTTTTTGAGGCTTGGTACAAGTTTTGTTGCTAAAGGTACAAGTCTTTTATGCATGCATGTGTATTTTCGGGTTTGTTGATGCTTCTGGAATATTTGGCCTGGGAAACCCACCATCTCAGTGACAAGATTGTCACATAGGAAGAGATTGGTAATTGGGTGGAGGCGGTGTTTGTAGTTTTGTGTTTAAAAACCCGAAAACCGAGTATTTTGGACTTTTCAAAATGGGTTAATGACACCTGAATGATCTCAGTGGCTCTTGGCCCTAAATCTGAGTTAGGATCGAGTCCATAGGTGGAAACCAAAATGTTGGAATGATTGAAATTGGTTAAACCCGCTTGTAATATGATTTCGGGTAACTTTGAAACAAAACCGGGACTTATAACTTTGGTTGGATAGGGCCTCAATGCCTAAATTCTTGATATTTGGCTACTGGAACATGTTGAAACAAAACCCCGTTGTCGAAACGAGCTAAAAACGCAAAATGGGAAAAATTCACTAAATGACAAAATAGTCGATGAGGACCGCATGGATTTCGTTTGTTGATTCGCATGAGGTCCTCATCGCCTGGAAAGTCAAACTGGTCTGTTGACCACCCATGAGGACCTCACAGGGTGTTTTTCTGTTTCGCATGAGGTCCTCATGTGTCCCTGGACAGTTTAATGTGTTATTTTGTTGGATGATTTTTGGAACCACCGAGCTACCCGGTTATAGTTGGTTACGAGTAGGGTCTGTAAAATTACCAGTAGGGAATATTTTACTACTCGGTTTGGCCCGATGATCTCGTATGGGTGTTTTAGCCGTTCGGTGAATCCCTCGGGAATATCATTGACTACCCCGTTTGTTATCGTTGCGGTTACCAACGTGTCGTGTGCGCACTTCTAGTTTGGATAGGTTCTGATATGTTATTATATATATGTATTTTAGACTCGCATCTGTGATACACTTGTTGGACCTTGGATTCCTCGTGCCCGGTGACGTTCTAGTTTTCCGCCCATTGCAATCTGTGAGTTGATAGCTTTTCCCCTACTTTTATTTAACTGTTTTGGGGTGTACATGAACCATGTCTTGTTGTTGTTACTTGTTACTGTGCTTAGGTATTTATTACCGTGTTATAAATTTACTGCATGTTACGTGACGTTCATGACAGATTAGTATGGTTAATTTAGGTCCGTGTGGGGCCACAAAGACATATATTGCACCAATACAGCTGTAGAGGTAGATCAAGGTGTCTCATACCCGTTCTTGTTGATCCATTAGGGGTCGGGTGATGGCGTATATGCCTAGTCATGGGGAGCGGTGACGACCACTGGTCCGTTTACCCCTCTCGCGTGCTGGTTTAACCATAGGAATTTATAGCAGGCACAGTGTTTTTGTAAACAAGTTTTGGTTGCTTAAATGAGTCAAATGCGCTACGACTCACCAACAACTTTATGTTGTTGACGTCTTTTTGGTTCATGTGCAGGTAAGTAAAGCTATGGCGGAAGTCACGTTCTTGTTTTGGGACGAGATGGTGTTGTGGGTTTTGGGGATTATATTGTTATTATGTCGTTTTTGTGACTGTCATGACTATCTTGTGTTGTTTGTTTGTGCCCTCACCGTACTTGTAGCCTTAGAGTGTCCCTGGGCTTAGTTTATTTGTGAAGCTTGTATGTAAGACTTAACATGATCTATGTTATAGCCGACATGGCTCTAGTTATGTTTGCTGGACGGGTCGTCTGTTGTTGTGAGCTTTTATCTACTCTTATATCTATCTGTTTGCTTCCGCAAGTTCTGATACGGGCGGCCGGTCCCACTCTCCTCTCCCCCGCGTCTGGCAGGGCGCGGCGGGGCGGGGTGTGACAGGTTGGTATCAGAGCCCAAGGTTCCAGCAGATTAGATGACTCTTAGAGCCACTAAGCTTGAACCTATAAGAACTCTTAGGCTAAGCACGGTGCTAAGTCTAGGACTTAGGCAGACGTTTGTTTGCTAGGGAGTAATTAAGGTTTCGTGTAAGGTCGGTAGTGATTACAGCCTTGCCAACTGCCATCCCTACCCACAGGTGCACTAAGACTTAGTGAACCCTAGCAAGCACATGAAAGCTGATAGTCCCTCTTTTGTTAAGTGTTGACCTAGGTGGAAGTTCGTGAGTTAGGAGGATATCAAGGATTAGTGTAAGGTCGGTGGTAGTTTCAGCCTTGCAAACTGACATTCCTACCCACAGGTGCACTAACACTTGGTGAGCCCTAGCAAGCCAACCTAAGCTGATGGTTATTCTGTGTGCATGGGTAATAGGACACATCGTCCTTAGTGTGAGTTAGGGTAACGGTACCCTAGGCATGCATGGGATTATTTTGATTAAAAATGCGGTACTGACTTTTCAATTGGACAGGTAATCTGAAGTCATGGTTTTCGGACGAAGCAAATCATCATCCTCACGATCTAGCGGAAAAGGAAAGAAGAAGATGGAAGCAGGTCCCAGTCGACCGGTTATTCCATTGAGCCCCGATTCTTCGGGCTATGTCGTGTCTCCTTCAGCGTTCATTCGGAACACGCCGCATCGGGAGGAACAACCGCAGGAACTTTCGCGACCGCCACGGAAGCGCATTGGAGCTCGTATTTCTGTTCGCCCTCAGCCACAGATCCAGCTGACTCAGGACGAGATTGATGCCGGTTTTGCCATAGCTGCTGCAGCACCGCTGGTGAACTTGGACGATTACGAGGACGAGCCTGAGGAGCAGGCAGACGAGGTGGAGTCACCGCAACCAGAGCATCCGGAGCCCCAGCAGTCCGGTAACCATTTGGTCATTGAGCTTTCAGCGGGACACTCTGTTAGCTATCACTCACAGCACCACGAGCACCACGTCTACGCATCCCCCGCTTACGCCCCATCGAGCTACACCACTGGAGTTGACGACGACACAGACGAGTCTGAGCCGATGGTGGAGGTCCCCATCGTCACGGCAGCCGCCGTTGTGGCAGGGCAGCCTATTCCACCACCACCACCCCCTCCTTATGCCATGGACCCCCGTGATCCCTACATTGCTGCCCGTATGGAGGCCCAGCAGGCTGGCCTAGTTTCTGATCGTTATTCCTTCCCGGCACTGCAGCGGTCTTACAGCTCTCACTCCCCTTTGTACCCACCCCATGTTGATCCCTACTATGCTCGTCCCCCACCACCACTACCATACGTGATGCCATCTTACCCGTATGCTCCGTACGCACCCTATGTTGAGCCTCATCGTGCATCTTATTCTGGCCCTGCTTACCCATTTCCTTATTCACCATATCATGAGGCCGCTGGACCTAGTTCGCCTGATGTTGCTGCTTTGGTGGAGCAGAACCGCGCGCTAGCAAAGGAGAATGAGGAGGTCAGGAAGAGGGAAAAGAGCATGGCGAAGATGTTATTGAAGGCTTCGTCTGCGTTTGGGGAGGCAGCTAGACTTGGACTTGGCCTGGGGAAGAAGAAACCCCGTTGATGGGATCTTGCTAGTGTTGGTGTTGGGATCGTGTGGTGACTTTGTTATGGTTAATTGTGAATGTGTTTCATCTCTTCTGATGATTTATGTTTGTCTTGTTATGTTGTTCTTGCTTCAGTTGTATTTGTGATGTTTCAGACACTGTATCGTATGGTTGTTTAGAACTTGTAATGTTTAAGTGTTGTATTTGGATTTGGTTGCTAAACACTGTAAGACTTATGGTTGTGTTGTTATGGAATCTAGTGTGATGACTTTTGATTGTAGTATTGGTGCTAGATTGTATTGTGCTCAGGATATTATAGCTTGTTGAAGCTAGAAGTTAAGTAATGCCTTGAGTAGGAATTGCTTAGAACTCCACATATCCTTTGTTTCCGTTAATAGTCATGACGGTGCTTAGTTTCGTGAGCCCTCCCCCTATTCCGGGTCGTATTGGATGGGTGTTCCCTCCGTAGATCCCCGAGACATGTGACTGAAGCGATGCTTCACGTTGATCCATACCGTGGGGGCAAGACCGGAGCAAGCACTTATACCCCGTTTGTGTGAAAACCCTTGTGGAGATTGGTCCGTGTCACAGATGCGTTACAGTCGAGTCTATATGAACCTTTATGATGATTCTAATCGGGCGTCTCGCCTTACTTTCAGTCGATGACGAAGGCCGGTGTTAGCAAGACCACCGGAAGAAGGACACGTCAGAATACTGACGATCTTCAGAAAGAAGCTGATGAAGACAACCGCTCCCTACATGTTGTAGATGGGAAGGATGAAAATCCTCTTACTTCAGAACAAAAGCGCGAAAAGGAGCAAGAAGAGCGATTCCAGAAATTGATCGCTGACGGGATTGCTGCTGCATTCCCGAATCTAGTTGCTCAAGAAAAGAGGATAGCAGTAGAGAAAGATGACAAAGAAAAGCAAGACCCCTTGTATGCTGAAAGGACCGAGTCAAGTCACCATCGCAGGTCCAAGTCTGAAAGACACAAGGTTGTCAGAGTTGAGTCGTCTGCCAGTTCCCGAAGCGAGCCTAAGAGGCGTCGCCATCACAGTCCTGATTCCTACAGCTCGGAGGAGCATGAGCAAAAGAAAAGTAAGAAAGAGAAGAGAAGAGCCGAAGAAAGAGGTTGCAGTTATAAGACTTATATGGCTAGCAAGCCAGGCACTTTCCGAGGTGATAAGAGCGCTACTGAAGCTCTTAACTGGTTAGATGAAGTGGAAGGGGCACTGGATATTAGTGAGTGTGCTGAGAAGGATAAAGTGAGGTTTGCTTCGCAATCGTTCAAGGGTCCAGCATTGACATGGTGGAAGACGGAACTCCATAAGCGTGGAAGGACCAAGGCCTATGATATGGAGTGGGCCAAGTTTCGTAAGTTGGTTCAACAAAAGTTTCTCCCAGAGCACGAGTCTGAAAAGCTAGAAAATGAGTTTATTCATCTAGAGATGAAGGGTTCAGACTACATGACTTACATCAATCGGTTCAATGAGTTGCTAAATCTCGTTCCGCATATGGCGAAGAAAGAGTCGACCAAGATTCGACGGTTTGTGTATGGTTTGAGCCCCGTTATTAGGGCTGATGTTAGAGCTTCCCGACCCCATACTCTAAAATCGGCAATGAATTTGACTGGAACCCTATGTGAAGAATGGGATCGTCAGTCTGGAAAGAAAGGCGATTCCTCTGATCGAAAGAGGAAGTTTGGTGGTAAAGGTCATGATCGTGGTCGTGACCAAGGAGGAAAGAAAGGGCACCGAGATGAGAGAAGGGGCAGAAATGACAAAGGAAGGGATTACAGGAAAGAGAAGCCCACTTGTTACAAATGCAACACCATCGGGCACTATGCTGATCAATGTGTGAAGCCCGCCGGGTGTTATAACTGTGGAGACAAGGGACATCGGATCGCCGACTGCCCGAAGCCAAAGGACGACACCCGATTCAGGAACAAGGGCAGAGATGGCGGAGGCCCAAAAGGTAAGCCTCGAATTTTCATAATGACTACTGAGGAGGCCCGTAAAAACGACGATGTCGTCTCCGGTACGTTTTCTGTGAATGGCAATTATGTTAGTGTGTTATTTGATTCTGGCGCAAATAGGAGTTTCGTTTCTACTACATGTATTCCCAAATTGAAATGTGTATTGCATGCTTTAGATCGGCCTTATATTGTAGAAACTGCTAATGGGCAAGAAGTTAGTATCCCTGAAATTGTTAAGAATTGCCAGTTAAGGTTAGACGATGCCCTATTTGATTTAGAATTGCTTCCCATGACCTTGAGTGAATTCGATATTGTAATCGGAATGGATTGGTTGACTCGGCATCGAGCTAAGATTCGTTGCGACGAGAAGATTGTGGAAGTTGAATCTGCGGACGGTAAAATTCACACGATAGTGGGCGATCGTCAAGCGCGACCGTTGAAGACAATTTCAATGCTCAAGGCGAACAAATGCATGAAGAAAGGATGCCATGCTTTCCTAGCTAACTTGGTAGAAGTCCCTCACGAGAAAAGGGTTGAAGATGTACCCGTTGTTTCGGAATTCGCCGATGTGTTTCCGGATGAGCTACCGGGATTGCCACCTGAGCGACAGGTGGAGTTCCAAATCGAATTGGCACCAGGAACGACCCCGATAGCTAAAGCGCCGTATAGACTTGCGCCATCTGAAATGCAGGAATTGAAGAGCCAACTACAAGAACTTTTGGATAAGGGTTTCATTCGACCTAGCTCTTCACCTTGGGGAGCTCCCGTGTTATTTGTGAAAAAGAAGGATGGATCATTTCGCATGTGCATTGACTACCGTGATCTCAACAAAGTAACCATCAAGAATAAGTATCCACTTCCCCGAATAGACGATTTGTTTGATCAGCTCCAGGGAGCGAGTTATTTCTCCAAGATTGATTTGAGGTCTGGATATCACCAAGTAAGGGTTAGAGAAGAAGACGTGCCAAGAACTGCATTCAGAACAAGGTATGGGCACTATGAGTTCACAGTGATGCCATTTGGTTTAACGAATGCACCTGCAATCTTCATGGACCTGATGAATCGAGTATGTAAGCCATACCTAGACAAATTTGTGATTGTCTTTATTGATGATATACTGATCTACTCGCGCACGAAAGAGGAACATGATGAACATCTCAGAACGATGTTGGAACTTCTTAGGAAGGAGAAGCTTTATGCAAAGTTTTCCAAGTGTGAATTTTGGCTTCGTGAAGTTCAATTTTTGGGTCATATTGTGAGTGATGCTGGAATTCAGGTGGACCCAGCAAAGGTTGAGGCGGTAAGAAATTGGGAACAACCTAAGTCTCCGACAGAGATTAGGCGATTTTTGGGTTTAGCGGGATATTATCGTCGCTTCATTCAAGATTTCTCCAAGATCGCTACACCTTTGACCGCGTTAACTCAGAAGAACGCAAAGTGGGATTGGAAGCAGAAACAAACCGACGCTTTTGAACTTCTAAAGCAAAAATTGAGCACCGCTCCTATACTTTCCTTACCCGAAGGATCAGAGGATTTTGTCGTTTACTGTGATGCGTCAATCAATGGATTGGGATGTGTGTTGATGCAGCGAAACAAAGTGATCGCTTATGCATCAAGGCAGCTTAAGACACACGAGAAGAATTATACTACACATGATCTGGAACTCGGTGCGGTAGTGTTTGCCCTAAAGATTTGGAGGCACTATCTCTATGGAACGAAGTTTGTGGTGTTCTCAGATCATAAGAGTTTGCAGCATTTGTTCAATCAGAAGGAACTAAACATGCGTCAAAGGCGTTGGATGGAGGTGTTAAGTGATTATGATTGTGAGATAAAGTACCATCCCGGAAAAGCCAACGTAGTGGCTGACGCACTAAGTAGAAAGGAAAGAACCAAGCCTCTGAGGGTTCGTGCAATGAGAATAGATGTGCGTGCTGATCTGATCGATGAAATTTTGAAAGCCCAAAGCGAGCAAATAGCAGATCCAGAAGTGAATAGAAAGGAAGAAATGATGACCATCGTGGGTCGCCTTACTAAAGGACCCGATGGTATCCTTAGACTGGGAAATAGAATCTGGGTGCCGAAGGAAGGCGGTCTCCGTGAAATGATCCTTCGTGAAGCGCATAAGTCTAAGTATATGATCCACCCTGGTAATGATAAGATGTACCAAAATTTGAGATCCCACTATTGGTGGCCGGGGATGAAGAGAGCAATTGCCGAGTATGTTGGGAAATGCCATACGTGTTTGCAGGTAAAAGCTGAGCATCAGAAGCCCGCCGGTTTACTTCAACCTTTAGAAATACCCGAGTGGAAATGGGACATGGTGACTATGGATTTTGTAACTAAGCTTCCTAAAACTAGGAGTGGTAATGATGCTATTTGGGTAATCGTGGACCGATTGACAAAGTCAGCTCACTTTCTGCCGATTCAGGAAACTTACCCCACGGAACAATTGGCCAAGATTTATGTAAAGGAAATTGTGTCAAGGCATGGAGTTCCATTATCAATTGTGTCTGATAGAGATGGCCGATTTACTTCCCATTTCTGGCAAAGTCTTCAGGAAGCCTTGGGAACAAAGGTGAAGCTGAGCACGGCGTATCATCCACAGACGGATGGGCAGAGTGAAAGAACCATCCAAACCTTAGAGGACATGCTAAGAGCATGTGTGATGGAATTCGGTGGCAGTTGGGACACCCACCTACCGTTGGTAGAATTTTCATATAATAACAGTTATCACTCTAGTATAGAAATGGCGCCGTTTGAAGCTCTATATGGCAGGAAATGTAGAGTCCCGTTGTGTTGGTCTGAAGTTGGAGAAGGGCAACTTACAGGACCAGAGTTGGTTATGGCTACGAATGATAAGGTTCGAGAAATTAAAGAAAAGCTTAAAGCCGCACAGGATCGGCAGAAGTGTTATGCCGATCGTCGTCGTAGGCCATTGGAATTCAAGGAAGGAGATATGGTAATGCTTAAAATATCCCCTTGGAAAGGGATTATTCGGTTTGGAAAAAGAGGAAAGCTAAGTCCTCGCTATATTGGACCTTTCAAGATTATATCCAAAGTCGGCAAGGTGGCATATCAATTGGACTTACCCGAAGAACTCAGTGGAGTTCACGACGTGTTTCATGTGTCGAACTTGCGCAAATGTTTAGTTGATGAGGCTCTAGCAACCCCGTTGAAGGAAATTCGCGTGGATGAAAAGCTGAAATTTACAGAAAAGCCTGTAGAGATTGTGGAACGGATTGTGAAGAAATTACGCAGAAAGAAGATTCCAATGGTAAAGGTTAAGTGGGATGCTCGGCGTGGACCCGAGCATACTTGGGAATCGGAGGTGGACATGCGTAGGAAATACCCGCACCTTTTTGAGCCTAAGTGAATTCCGGGACGGAATTCATTTAAGGGGGGAAGGATGTAACACCTTTGGTAAAACCCTCGAGCTCGGAATATAAAATCTCAAGAAAAATAAAGGAAAAAAAAATATTTTTTTTCTGGAGGGCATGAGGACCGCATGCCCTCTCTGGTTCAACCTCCCGCGGTCCTCATGACCCGTCAGGTTTCCGGGTCAGGATCCGCGTACTTTTTGACCCATGAGGACCGCATGGGGGTATGTTTGTGCACCTCGCGCGGTCCTCATCGACGCCCAGATCTATAAAAACGAGTTTTTGCTCATTTCTGCTCATTTTCACCTCTCCAACTCGAGTTCTCTCTCAATATCTCCGCCCTACTTCACCTGAGACGTCAAGTTCCGGCCAAGGGAAGTCCGGTGGTCGGAGTTCAAGCCCTCGGGAGCTCTAAGAGTGTTCGGGTAAGCCTCTATTCACCTCGTATCCTCATTTCGAGCTTGGTTTTGCTATGATCAACCACTGATCATTTGTTGGTAATGTCCCAGGAGTAGTTGCATGTGCGATCAGGAGCAATCTATGGCTTGAGGAACCGATTTCTTGACATTTCGTGGTGAGTTTTGTGTTCGGTTGGGTTTTTATCAAGTTTTGTTATGATCCGTCACTCATTCTATGTTTTGATGATGCATGCAATGGGATTTCTAGCCTCTGGAGTGAATTTGGAGTTTGAGGAAGTGAAAGACCCGTTTTTGAGGCTTGGTACAAGTTTTGTTGCTAAAGGTACAAGTCTTTTATGCATGCATGTGTATTTTCGGGTTTGTTGATGCTTCTGGAATATTTGGCCTGGGAAACCCACCATCTCAGTGACAAGATTGTCACATAGGAAGAGATTGGTAATTGGGTGGAGGCGGTGTTTGTAGTTTTGTGTTTAAAAACCCGAAAACCGAGTATTTTGGACTTTTCAAAATGGGTTAATGACACCTGAATGATCTCAGTGGCTCTTGGCCCTAAATCTGAGTTAGGATCAGTCCATAGGTGGAAACCAAAATGTTGGAATGATTGAAATTGGTTAAACCCGCTTGCAATATGATTTCGGGTAAATTTGGAACAAAACCGGGACTTATAACTTTGGTTGGATAGGGCCTCAGTGCCTAAATTCTTGATATTTGGCTACTGGAACATGTTGAAACAAAACCCCGTTGTCGAAACGAGCTAAAAACGCAAAATGGGAAAAATTCACTAAATGACAAAATAGTCGATGAGGACCGCATGGATTTCGTTTGTTGATTCGCATGAGGTCCTCATCGCCTGGAAAGTCAAACTGGTCTGTTGACCACCCATGAGGACCTCACAGGGTGTTTTTCTGTTTCGCATGAGGTCCTCATGTGTCCCTGGACAGTTTAATGTGTTGTTTTGTTGGATGATTTTTGGAACCACCGAGCTACCCGGTTATAGTTGGTTACGAGTAGGGTCTGTAAAATTACCAGTAGGGAATATTTTACTACTCGGTTGGGCCCGATGATCTCGTATGGGTGTTTTGGCCGTTCGGTGAATCCCTCGGGAATATCATTGACTACCCCGTTTGTTATCGTTGCGGTTACCAACGTGTCGTGTGCGCACTTCTAGTTTGGATAGGTTCTGATATATTATTATATATATGTATTTTAGACTCGCATCTGTGATACACTTGTTGGACCTTGGATTCCTCGTGCCTGGTGACGTTCTAGTTTTCCGCCCATTGCAATCTGTGAGTTGATAGCTTTTCCCCTACTTTTATTTAACTGTTTTGGGGTGTACATGAACCATGTCTTGTTGTTGTTACTTGTTACTGTGCTTAGGTATTTATTACCGTGTTATAAATTTACTGCATGTTACGTGACGTTCATGACAGATTAGTATGGTTAATTTAGGTCCGTGTGGGGCCACAAAGACATATATTGCACCAATACAGCTGTAGAGGTAGATCAAGGTGTCTCATACCCGTTCTTGTTGATCCATTAGGGGTCGGGTGATGGCGTATATGCCTAGTCATGGGGAGCGGTGACGACCACTGGTCCGTTTACCCCTCTCGCGTGCTGGTTTAACCATAGGAATTTATAGCAGGCACAGTGTTTTTGTAAACAAGTTTTGGTTGCTTAAATGAGTCAAATGCGCTACGACTCACCAACAACTTTATGTTGTTGACGTCTTTTTGGTTCATGTGCAGGTAAGTAAAGCTATGGCGGAAGTCACGTTCTTGTTTTGGGACGAGATGTTGTTGTGGGTTTTGGGGATTATATTGTTATTATGTCGTTTTTGTGACTGTCATGACTATCTTGTGTTGTTTGTTTGTGCCCTCACCGTACTTGTAGCCTTAGAGTGTCCCTGGGCTTAGTTTATTTGTGAAGCTTGTATGTAAGACTTAACATGATCTATGTTATAGCCGACATGGCTCTAGTTATGTTTGCTGGACGGGTCGTCTGTTGTTGTGAGCTTTTATCTACTCTTATATCTATCTGTTTGCTTCCGCAAGTTCTGATACGGGCGGCCGGTCCCACTCTCCTCTCCCCCGCGTCTGGCAGGGCGCGGCGGGGCGGGGTGTGACACATTAACTGATATCTCTTATTAGAATGTGGTTGTTTTATTGGAACATGGCTTGGTTTTGTTGCCCCATACTATGCTCGCATTTGGTTTATTTATGATCTATCGCTTTCTCTCATTGTTTCACTCATTAACTAGCACACCCTTTAATTTTTCTATCTTTTTTTAATTCTGTTTTCGGTGCTAACTTCCCCATACCTTCATAGCAGTTCAACAGCTCTATCTCAGGTGACAACTGATTGCCTCTTAACTAAATTTAATAGTCTTCCTTTCTCCATTTGACCCAATGTCAATCTGTGTTGTATTTAATTAATTGATCATGAGTCAAATTGAGAAAATGGAAAGAAGTAGATATAAACAAAACGAGTTAAACGGGTCTAACAGGCCCTATTTTTTTAATTATATTCGATTAGATATAATCAATTTTATCTTTTTTAGGAAGTTACTATTCTGATTGATGGTGCGAGAAACGATGGGTTTCTGCTTGAATCGGCTCAAACCCTTACGAATTTGAACCTTAAAGGGCAGTACCAGTGAATCACTGTGTTATTTCGATTTGATTTTATGAATTTTGATTTTAAAGGACTTGATTTACTGATTCTTCAAATCAAGCTTTGTGTTTTGTGGTTTTAGGTTATAAGGTGTTAAATAAGTTATGTGTTTTGGGCATATTTTTCCTTTATTTCGCCCACAAGTAATAAGTTGATATACTAAGAAATTATGTTCTTTTTCACCATTAAGGATGCTTACTCCATTATAATAAATTATCCACTGCTTGCTAGGCTACCAGCTAGCCCAAGATAAGGGGTTGGTGGACAATGCGTTTGAAGTCTTAAATATTAGATACTTGATAGATTAAACAACCAAAGAAGATATTTTCTGAAGAACAAAAGAGTGATTTTGTGAAAGAGAAATTATAAGTCTCAAAATTTTGTTCATGGTGTTCACAGCTTCAACTTTTTATTGCAATTGATGAAACACACATGTATGCCAGCATTTCATGCATCTTTGGATGACTTTATACTGGTATGTTGTTTTTTAAACTATGATATAATTTATGTTCCTTTATGTTGTCAGGCTTGTTTGTTTAAACTATGATATAATTTATGTTCCTTTATGCAGTTAGTTAATTAGAAAAACTGGGCATTGTTTCTAAGGTGAGTCTTTTATAAACTTCATACTTCATTTTAATGATTCTTTTAAACAGTTTCTGGTTTTAATATTCAGATTTAAATGAAATTGTATGTGGGTCTTCCTAAGACTTCCAATGATTCTTTGCTATGGAGAAGGGTACCTCTTCCTCATCAATATTGAATTATAATTTTGATATTGGTGTCGATTTGAATAGAAGTAGTATGTTCTAACAGAGTTATCTCTCTCTATATAACCTTGATTGCTGGACCTGTGAATAAAAATTGTTTCACTCCTTCATATTTTGCAGAACCTTTGATTGCTGGAACCACTTGGGAATTAAGGTCACCAACAGATATGTATCCACTTTCGGCAGGTGGTATGCTTGTAGCCCCAAGAAAATCTTGGTTGCTGGTATCTCAACCCAAGCTCACCTGATTGGGAGACTCTTAAGCTTTAAATTGTTTGACATGTTCCCTTTTTAGACTTTTTTTTGGGTTTTATCCTTTTGAAATGAAATACAACCCAAACTGACCCATTAAGTTGCCGTTTTCTCTCTGCAGAGACATGATCTGGGCCATAAGAAAAAATATAGACTAAGGGAGCCAAACCAATGGCTGAACTGGATGGACATGTAATAACACGCCTACACATGGACCCATACAAAATAATCACTGATTGGTGATCTTACTAGGTACAAATCTCTTCTTTTTATTTATTTATTAAAATCTTGCTTCCTATGCTAATTAGTAGTGAGGTGTATTTCTTAATAAATAGTTTAATGTAATATTTGTAGGTGCTTGTTTGCTAGATTGTAGCTTCTGTGGTGTGGCTTGAGTTTTGCATATCTCCCGGCTAGCTGGAACGTCGAAGTCCTTGGGTGTGCAGATTGATGACGTTGCTGAAGAAGGTTGCACTCGGTGTGATTAGATTTGGAAGTGATTTTATGATTACGGATTAATTTGATGTCTAGGAGAAGAGGTGCAAAAAGAAGAAAATAAGCAGAGTAATTTGATGTCTAGGAGAACACGGGATTAGATTTGGAAACAATTTCATGATTACGGATGTTAAAAGTTAACATGTGAAAATTGAAAGCAAAAGTCAACAGTGGTGATGCTGAAGGTAATGGGGGAAATTGAAAGCAAAAGTCAAAAGCGCGCCAACACGATGACGGATATTTAGTCAGTTGTGAACTTTCTCCATTTCACTTGTAAGCTATTTTGAAGTTTTTGTCAGTTGTGAACTTTCTCCATTTGCTAACATGAATATTGGCTTTATTGCTTTAACGATTGTGTTCATTATGGTAATTCTATGGTAATGGGTGAAAGGAATGTGTCATCAAGCCTTCAGAATCTAATAGTAAAAATAGAAATTATTTTGGTATCGCAAACATCTAAATATATGGTTCACCTACCCTATTTGAGTTTAGGTTTATTTCAGATCTCCAAGCTTACACCAATGAGAAAACTAAAAGATATACAATGCAATATATCAGAAGAGGTTTCATAAACTAATAGAAAAACAAGTACCGTATTAGTTGATTGTTGTCGCAGCCGCATCGCGAGGGTTTCTTAAAAATAATGTACTTGCTATACTTCTGTTTATAGTTTGCTTTTATAAAAATAATAGTTAGTTATAAAAGTGGGTAATTATAAAAATAGAGTATTATAGATAAAATATGTGAGTGTTTTAATTTAAAATAGACATTGGGCAGGATCGGAGGATACACCCGATAGATCGCCGCCGAAAGCGCATGTACCTCGTTATAGATTGTCGCCTTGCTGCATTGTGCTAACAGAAACGAATACCATGCTGTAAATTATCGTCGTCGTCGAACGCACAAACATAAGACAAATAACGCGCTAGAAATTGTCGGCCGCTGCAACGCGCGGGTACCCCACTAGTATATATATATATATATATATATATATATATATATATATATGTTATGTATGTAGGGATTGGATAATTTGAGAACCAAATGGTTTTGAGAACTTTTAAAAACCATTCTGAGCCACTAGTTATATATAAAGAAACCCCCCTCATGAATTTGAGTGCCCCCCCCCCCCCCCCATAAAAATTAGTGGCCTAGAATGGTTCTTAAAAGTTCTGAAACCAATTGGTTCTCATTTAAACATAACCCTATATATATATATATATATATATATATATATATATATATAGGGATAGGATCTTTTAAGAACTAATAAGTATTGTGAGAACCGCGAGAACAGATATGAGCCACACATCTTAAGCACCTTTTCAAATGAATGGTCTAGATTAATTTGAATTTATTTAAGTTAAATTAAAATTTAAAAATCTATTAAATATCTAGAAAAGGGCATTTAAGTAATTTTATATTTAAATTGAGATGAAGTGATAAGGTGATGTGACATAAATATCTACTTTCCCCCCTCCATTTTGTATCGTTAATAACTTTTAATACGATAATAATTTTATAAAAAAAAATTGCACCATTAAATAGGACGTTTTTTATCTTTTATTTGGTTATAGTCTCGTTATTTTTTTTATATAAATTTTTTTTTCCGTAGTTTTTTTAATGTATTTTGTTACATGTAGGTAACGAACAATTACATATGTGTAGCCAACAAATACCTATGTGTAACGAACAGTTGCATGTATGTAAAATATTAAAAAATATATAAATATTTAAATTTCTTTCTTATTGATCAGTATATCATATTTTTTTTCTCCCTCATTTTTCGTAAACACATTATTTATCAGGTAAATGCCCAAACATATTTTCGCAAACACATTTTCTTGCTACAATCATGTAGCTAGTTCTAACAAACTTGAAGCATTGTGTAACAAAAATATAAACAAGTATTTACATGGTTGCATGCTCGTAGGCATCTGTTACATAGTTGTTGTTGTCTATATTGCATGATCGTAGGCATCTGTTACATAGTTACGCCTTCTTACATATACGTTACATTTCTGTAACAGAGTCTTACCAATTACTAGTAAAAGGTTACCACCCGTCAAAAACTTAAACCATGATAATACTAGCACCAAAACAATACCAAGATCTAATATTTTTTTTTCAAGAACCAAAAACAACATCAAAAAGGATATCAAAATTATAAACAACAAGATCTCAAAATTATCAATTTTTTTAATGCATGTTGTTACATGTATGCAATTAACGAACAGTTACTTATGGGTAACGAACATTTACATATATGTTTTTACACTAATAAAATGGTGTATTAGGTTATTGCTACATAAATGCACATAATGTTACACACTTGTATCATGCTCTTGCTACATGAATGCAGCGAGTTCTTACATACTTGAAGCATGTGTAACAAACATGTAAACATGTTTTTACACTAATAAAAGGGTGTAGGTTGTTATTAAACAGGTGCAAACGTTCTTACACGTAAGAGTCAGTAAGAGAAAAATGAAAAAGGGGTCGGTAATGAGGAAATCCAAGAATACCGAATTAAATGGTGTATAAAAGAAGTAAAATAAATGTTCAATCTCACGAACAATTAGGTATAGTTAAAGTAGGATTGAATCTTGTTCCATATATGTTACATGTCACTGCATGCTCGTAGGTATATATTACATGATTGTTAATATATTGCATGCTCGTATGTATTTGTTACATTGTCGCATCTTGTTACATATATTTACCTATTCATTATAGAAACTTACTAACAAGTAGTAAAATATTACTATGTTGCATGTGCACATAATGTTACACACTTGTATCATGTTCCTATTACACCAATGCAGTGAGTTCTTACAAACGTGAAGCGTGGTGTAACAAACATGTAAATAGGTTTTTACACTAATAAAATGGTCTTTATGTTGTTAAATTGGTGCAAACGTACTTACACATATGAGTCTATAGGAATAATATGAAAAAGGGATTAGTAATTAGAAAATCCAAGAATACAAAATTAATCGGTGTATAAAATAAACAAAATAAAAGTTCAATCTCATCGAACAATCACGTATGGTAAAGCATAAATGAATCCTGTTCCATAGATGTCACATATCGCTGCATCCTCGTAGACATATGTTGCATGGTTGTTAGTGTCTATATTCTATGCACGTAGGTATTTATTATTTTTTTAAAATAAACATTTAAAAATAAGCTTACAGAAATAAAAAAAGGTAAAAAATATATATTTTTAAAAAAACATAAAAAGTAAATTAAAAACACTAATAAAAAGTTTTAAAAAAAATTAATTAAAATAGTAAAAAAAGTTTAAAAATGTTTAATAAAAGTAAAAAAAAATTATTCAAAAACATAAAAATAAGTAGGGAAAAGTAAAAAAAAAAATTATATTAACAACATAAAAAGTAAATTAAAAAAACTAGTAAAAAGGTTTTAAAAATAATCTAAGAAGTAAAAAAAGTTAATAAAAACGTTAATAGAAAAGTTTGAAAATAGTTATTTAAAACGTAAAAAACTAAAAGTTAATAAAAAGTTTTAAAAAAATTATTATTAAAATAAAAATGAAAACGTTTAAATAAAAAAAATAAAAAGTAAATTAAAAAAACTAATAAAATATTTTAAAAAATAAATTAAAACAGTAAAAAATTAAGAAAAAAGTTTATAAAAATGTTTAAAAAAGTAAAAAAGTTATTCAAAAAACATAAAAAATAAGTAAGGAAAAATAAAAAAATATTATATTAAAAACATGAAAAAGTAAATTAAAAAACTAGAAAAAGTTTTTAAAAAATATATATTTATAAAGTAAAATAAATAATAAAATTTTTTAAAAAAGTAAAAAAAAAGTTATTAAAATGTAAAAAATGGTGAGTTGATAAAAAGTTTTAAAAAATTGTTAAAAAATAAAAATGAAAACGTTTAAAAAAGTTAAGAAAAAATAAAAAAACAATAAAAAATAAGTTTAAAAAAATATTAAAAACGTAATAAAAAACTTAAAAGAAAGTATTTAAAAAATATTTAAAACAATTAATCTTTACTAATCTAGATATTAATAGTTAAAGTACTTTAATAGTTAAAAAATATTTTAAAAGGGTTTTGTCTTTTAGTTATATAGGTTAAAGACTTTATTGCCCTTTTCAATTAAAATAAATAAAATATGGTAGATTCCAAATGTGTGGCTAGGAAGTGTTCTCATGGTTCTCACAATAATAAGAAGTTCTCAAATGATCCTAATCCTATATATATATATATAGAGAGAGAGAGAGAAAAATTATTGTACAAAGGGTAATTTGTGTGTGAAGCGTGCGAAAGGGGTAAAATTGTCCGCCCACTTTTGATAATCACACAAGATATTGTCACCGAATTTTTGGTAGCAAAAGGGTAATTGTCACCATTTTACCACCAAAATATGTTGTAAAAAAACCTCGCCACGTTGATTTTTGTCGGGCTGGAGGCAAAAGTTATGTGTGGTGGCAAATAGGTGTCAACAGTGTTTTTGCCATCATGTCTTTTGGTAGCAAAATGGTGTCAAAAGGGCATTTGTCACCATTTTGCCGCCAAATATGTTATGACAAAAAACTCTCTTATAGTAGTGATATTTCATAATCGCGCAAGCTTTAATAAAGCAAGCTATTGATAATCACGCAAGATATATTTAATAATCACGTAATATTTTTCACGATTTTTGTGGTGGCAAATAGGGTTTTGCCACCGGGTTTTTGGTAACAAAATGCTGTCAAAAGGGCAATTATTACCATTTTTTCACCAAATACATTGTGACAAAAATCTTCTTTTGAAGTCGATATTTGTCCGCTGGTGGCAAATATGTGTCACCAACGTTTTTACCACCGTGATTTTGATAGCAAAATGGTGTCAAAAAGGCAATTGTCACCATATTGCCACCAAATATGTTGTGACAAAATAACCTCTTTTATAGTAGGGATATTTCATAATCATGCAAACTATATTGCATAATCAAGCAAGCTTTATTTCATAATCACGCAACCTATATTTGTAATCATGCAAGATATATTTAATAACCACGTAATATTTACCACGATTTTTGTGGTAGGAAAATGGTGTCAAAATGCCAATTGCCACCATTTTGCTACCGTGTTTTTGGTAGCAAAATGGTGTCAAAAGGGCAATAGTCACTATTTTGCCACCAAAAGCATTGTGACAAAAAACCAAAGTTTTGTTGTAGTATGCTAGCTTTATTTCAAAAATCGCTCAAGGTTAGGAGGATACATAAACGAGTTCTAAAAAAAGTTTTTTTTCTTTTAAATAAAAGTATTGCAATACTATACTCGAACTAAAGAGAATTAAATGCTTGATTTTATGACATAATTTTTTTTTTAAAAATCATCGTCGTATGAAAAAGTTATAAACGTTTATAAAAGTTTAGGCGAAACTTTTTTTTTAGGTTATACCCATTTTACCCCCTCCAGGTTATTTGCACGCTTATTTTTTTGTTCACATTTGGATTAGATTAGATCTAAGTAGATCTAAACCATTGATTTATTAAATTAGTGGTCAAAACTCCTTCGCACACTTCGCATGATTTTGGCTCTTTGTATTTGAACTTTCACACAAACACACACACACACACACACACACACATATATATATATTATTTTTCATTAAAATCATCACGAATGCTCATTTCTTTTTATAAAACCCTAGATCTATTACTTGATCTAAATAAAGTCCTAGATCTATAGTCAAAGAGGCATTTTAAGGATAAAAATGTAGGAGAAATTTAGATCTATGAAGATCCATCATGAAGATTATACAAGACATTAAACTTTCTCATAAAAATTATATATTTCCCTTATAAGACCCTAGATCCAACATGCATAGCACTAGATGATGATGATTCATGTAAAAATACAAACTTTATCCATACAAACTTAGATCTACCAAGTTTTACTAAGATCTAACATGGATCCATCATAAAAGTGTATAAAAATCCAATCATTTTGCACCAAAAATCATACTTTCATCCAAGAACCCTAGATCTATGTGTTATGGAAATTTCTCATGACAAATCATGCATAAAGATGAAGTTTTTAACAACCCTAAATTAGATCTATATAGATCTAACAGAATTCAACATAAAACTCATCAAAGTTCCATGAAAATCAATAAAATCATATATTTTTGCATGGAAACACTAGATCTATGATCTAGGACCTAAATCTAAGCTAAAAGCATGCTAAAGATCTGATCTTGATCATATTTTGGCAAGAGAAGAACATGAAGAAGCAAATATTGAGAAAAAACGTACCAAATGATGAAAACCGATACTTATTTATGCTTGATTTTACCCGAACAAGGCTCAAAATCTTCAAACATAGAGCTCTTGGATCACCATAGCTGTCACACCCCCAAAATACCACTAACGGAGTTTATACCGTTAAGGGGCGCGACTAGACCAGGATCCACAACCATAGTTACAAATACTAAACGAATCAGGGTTAGTTCAAACACGAGTTATAAATCAAGGTCTTAAATTACATACGCAGCGGAAAAATAATTGTCTTTAGCACTAACCACGTGCTTTACATAAATGTTGTTTTAAATTCCCAATTTAGTTTAAATAAAGGTAAACATCTTCTGTGCCATGCCAACCTCCAGCGGATACTCCTTAGCGATCTGCAAAAGTTTAAACCACGCAAGTGTCAACCTAACGGTTGGTGAGTTCACAGTGGGCTTGTCATGCATTGGCCCGGTCTCATAATCATAATTCGTGTCAAGATGTACTTACAAAATATTTATTTGTGAAAAGCAATGCTCGTAATTAATTCTCAGTTTATAAATGGTTTGTCCGTGACCTACGTCATCGGGTATGTACTAGTTCCGTAAAGTTAAAGGACTCAACCGATATCGCGGGTAGCTAATCCGTTGTTCCATGCTCTAAGGAAGTTTGTACCAAAGCTGACTTATTTGTGGGGGCCGAGCCATCCCGTACGGTGCGGACATACGTCATCGCGGTTTTTGCCTCCCCCGTGTCCTCTCGGGACCACGGTCAAATAGGCTGATATTGTTCCTCCGTGCACTTCCCGTGCCACGGGGCGGAGTTTGTCAAACTCCAGTAGATCTACCCAACATCCCCTCGCTTTACAATTAATGGCACAATTTTAGTTGAGGACTTTTAAGTTATAAGGCATCCTTAGAAAACATGTGATATCATATGGTTTAGACTTTAACCTACACTAGCCATATTAAAACGTTTTCAGTTTTGTTTCAAAAATAGTTTGTTCAGAGTTCACAAGTGTTTCCCATAAAACACTTCAGTTCATCAAGTGGGTGCCAAGCATCCCGTGTTCTCATGTTCATCAGTAGGTGCCTAGCACTCTAGAGTTTATCAGCATTGTTTTTCGTTAAGTTATTCGGTGTGGCCCAAACGGACTCACGGTAAGCGGGTTAGTGACACTCACCTTTGGTTGCACTGCTACACTTCAAGTAATCCAAATATTGTTTGTTTAACGAAGACCTAGAACACGTTTAGGTCTTAAGTATTAGTTTCGTGTCTAATCTTTACTTAACGTCACTATGGCCCATAACATAGCACGTTGCAACTATGACTCGACATACCGACACACGACACCAATGGTTGATCATAAACAAGGGTTCATATAAATCAGATATCAAGCATGTTTCATCATGGCATAATCATGTAAGTCATGGCATAACACTTAAGCAAATTTCACAAGTTTGGTTTTTAGGTCAAGTCTTAGTTTCGCTAGCATAGTTTCGCTAGGCAGTTTCGCTAGGTGCACGGGCAGCACTTTCGCTAGGCAATGCCCGGTGACACAGTTTCGCTAGGCTAGTTTCGCCCGAAACTGCTGACGCAGTTTCGCTAGCCTAGTTTCGCAGGGAAACTGGTTTGAACTTTCGTTCAGGCATTTCGCTCGGTAGTTTCGTTCGAGCTGGTCTGGTCTGGTTACCCGGCGACACTATAGTTTCGCTGGGTAGTGTCGCTGGAAGGAGGCATAATTTCGCTACTTAGTTTCGCCCAGAGAACACACAGTTTCGCTGGTCGCGAAAAACATACGGATTTGCCTAAAAATCAACCTAACAGCTTCTGATCATACATGCAATTCATTACTTAGCATCCATAGGAATTTACCAACATAAATCAAGCAGCTTTAACACGTTTAACATGCATTTTAATCATCAAATCTCTAAAAAAAAACACTTCTAAAACCTAAAATGGCCAAAATTGCATAAATCATCATCATGGTTTGTTTTTACACGTAAAGTTTCTGACTTTATGGTAGATCTAGCATCCTAAAGCATATTTACAGAAGATCAAGCAATATCATGAAGGTTTGGTCATGCTTTTTATGAAAAACACATATAAAACACAAAATGGAGGTTTTTGGGACTCACGGTTCGATCTCCTAGCTTGGTAGATGATGGTTTGGGGCTGAGATCTCGACAACTCGGTGTGAACCTTGACTGACCAGAATCTCCAGGAGAAAAGAGTGTGTGTGTGTTTGTTGTGAAATGAGGCAAATGAGGCTACTAGGGTTTATTAAGTTTATTTATATCAGGAGCCAGTTTCGCTGGCAGTTTCGCTGGCCAGGCGAAACTAGCTCTGGTCTCGTGTCATTGGATTATCTTAGCTGGCTACCGGGCGACACTATAGTTTCGCCCGTTAGTTTCGCTGGCTACTAAAGCAGGTCAATTTTCACATAATCAAGTATTTACAATTAATCATGCTATTCACAATAATAAGTCATGTATTTAAATCACATTGCACATAAAGACAATCAATGATGAACACATAACACATATGGACGGGTTCGGTGATCAACCAAAGGTCGTGGACGTATTCGGCCTAGTTATGCATTAGTTACTAAGTTAACACTTATAACGTAACTAACGGGTTTGTCTAACGGAAGTTAACCTTGAAATTCTCGGGTGTCACATCATTCCCCTGAAATTGGAATTTTCGTCCCGAAAATTATTCTTGTGTCGTAGCGTTCGCAGCATCAGCTGTCGTCGTTGCTGTCGTCGCTGGGGAAAGAAAGCAAAAAGTTTTAGGGTTGTCACATCCTCCTCCTGTTAAGGAATTTTGGTCCCCAAAATTAAATCATACCTTGAGTTTCAGTGGACGTTTGCTCAAACAAGTGAGGATACTTTTTCTTCATCTGATCCTCACGTTCCCAAGTATATTCAGGTCCACGCCTCGAGTTCCATCGCACCTTGACGATCGGAATCTTGCTACGTTTGAGGGCCTTCTCCTCGCGTCCCATGATATCTACTGGTTGCTCAATAAATCTCAGATGTTCGTCGATTTCCAATTCCTCCAAGGGAATTATTTCGATGTCTTCATCCAGACATTTCTTCAGATTGGAAACGTGAAACACGTTGTGAACTCCATCGAGTTCAGCAGGGAGTTGCAATCGATAGGCCACCGGGCCTACTTCCCCAATAATTTCAAACGGGCCGATGTAGCGAGGATTTAACTTTCCACGCTTTCCGAAGCGTATCACTCCCTTCCAGGGAGATACCTTCAACAATACTTTGTCACCCACCTCAAACTTTAGAGGTTTGCGGCGTTTGTCGGCATAACTCTTTTGTCGATCACGTGCTGCAGCTAGCCGTTGCCTAATTTGAATAATTCGCTCGGTCATATCATGGATAACTTCCGGTCCAGTGAGCCCTTTCTCACCCGTTTCAGCCCAACACACGGGCGATCTACATTTCCTGCCATAAAGTGCTTCAAAAGGTGCAGCACCTATACTTGAATGATAACTATTGTTGTAAGAGAACTCCACCAGTGGGAGGTGAGTCTCCCAATCTTTCCCAAAGTCCAGAACACAAGCTCGGAGCATATCTTCTAAGGTTTGAATCGTTCGTTCCGTCTGGCCGTCAGTCTGCGGGTGATAAGCTGTACTCATGTCTAGTCGGGTTCCCAATGCTTCCTGCATTGATTGCCATAACCGGGAAGTAAATCGAGGATCTCGATCAGAAATGATAGTCTTAGGCACACCGTGAAGCTTCACAATTTTGTCGATGTACAGCTTTGTCAATTTATCCATATTATCACTTTCCTTCATCGGAATGAAATGTGCAGATTTGGTTAATCGATCGATGATAACCCAAATCGCATCCGGTTGATTTGATCGATGAGGTAATCCTGTCACAAAATCCATGGAGATGTCCTCCCATTTCCATTCTGGGATCTTTGGTTGTTGTAGCAAACCGGAAAGCTTTTGGTATTCAATTTTGACCCTTGAGCATGTTAAGCATTTAGCCACATATCGAGCAATGTCGGCTTTCATATTCGGCCACCAATACAAACTCTTCAAATCCTGGTACATTTTATCCGATCCAGGGTGTACCGAGTATCTTGACTTGTGAGCCTCGTCCATTACGAGCTCACGGAGATTTCCAAACAAAGGAACCCAGATTCTGTCATTATAGTATGTGAGTCCATCGGACTTAACTTCAGAATGGCCATCTACACCACGCAGTGCTTCAGCTGCGAAGTTTTCTGCTTTCAAAGCTTCTCGTTGGCAGTCACGTATCCGATCCGGTAATCCTGAATGTATTGTAAGTTGAAGCGCTCGTACCCGCCGAGGCTTTTCGTATTCTTTTCTGCTTAGGGCATCTGCCACCACATTTGCTTTTCCCGGATGATATTTAATGGCCAAATCATAATCGTTCAGTAATTCAACCCACCTTCTTTGCCGCATGTTGAGGTCTTTCTGATCAAAGATGTGCTGTAAACTTTTATGATCGGTGAATATTGTGCACTTTGTTCCATACAGGTAATGTCTCCAAATCTTGAGTGCATGCACAACGACTCCCATTTCCAAATCATGCGTTGTATAATTCTTTTCAGTATCCTTTAGTTGCCTGGACCCATAGGCAATCACTTTATCTCGTTGCATCAACACGCAACCGAGTCCTTGGATTGATGCATCGCAATAAACCACAAAGTCGTCAATTCCATCGGGTAACGCAAGAATTGGAGCCGAACATAACATATCTTTAAGCGTTTGGAACGCGCGCTCTTCTTTCTCACCCCATCTGTATTGCACTCCTTTGTGCGTTAAGGCCGTTAAGGGTTGAGCCAATTGAGAGAAACCCTTAATAAACCTTCGATAATATCCGGCAAGTCCTAAAAATTGTCGGATTTCTGTTGGCGCTCTTGGGGTAGACCAGTTCTTTGTTGCTTCCACTTTGGCTGGATCGACATGAATTCCTTCCTCATTAACAATGTGTCCAAGAAACTGGACTTCGCGGATCCAAAAGTCGCACTTTGAAAACTTGGCGTAGAGCTGTTCCTTGCGAAGCAATTCCAAAATAAGACGCAGATGTTCCTCGTGTTCTTCCTTGGTCTTAGAGTAGATCAAAATGTCGTCGATGAAGACTATCACAAACTTATCGAGGTACGGCTTGCACACTCGATTCATCAGATCCATAAATACGGCAGGTGCATTGGTTAGCCCAAACGGCATAACCAGGAACTCGTAGTGTCCATACCGAGTTCTGAAAGCTGTCTTGGGTACATCCTCATCACGAACGCGAAGCTGGTGATATCCAGACCGTAGATCAATCTTTGAAAAGTAGCTTGAACCCTGTAGTTGATCGAAGAGATCGTCGATTCGAGGAAGTGGATATCGATTCTTGACCGTAACTTTGTTAAGCTCTCGGTAGTCAATGCACATGCGGAACGTTCCATCCTTCTTCTTAACAAACAGTACCGGAGCTCCCCATGGAGACGAACTTGGACGAATAAACCCCTTGTCGAGTAGCTCTTGTAGTTGCGTGGAGAGTTCGTTGAGTTCGCTTACAGCCAAACGATACGGAGCTCGTGCAATCGGAGCGGCACCTGGAGCCAAATCAATCCCAAACTCAACTTGTCGAAATGGAGGCAAACCAGGCAGATCTTCAGGAAATACATCTTGGAAGTCGCGAACTATCGGGTAATCATCAATTTTGCGCTCGGGATGTGTCGTGTCGGTGACGTTTGCAAGAATCGCGAAGTGACCCTTACGGAGGCATTTCTGAGCTTTAAGGAATGAAATAATGCCGGTGACTGTTCCACCTTTCTCACCTTGAACCGTTAATACTTTACCGTCTTCGAGTGGGATACGAACCACTTTTTCTTTACATAAGATTTCAGCCCGATTCTCAGATAACCAATCCATTCCTACTATAACGTCGAAACTACCAATCGGGAAAGGCATAAGGTCAATTCCTAGGGTATGGCCAGCTAGTTCTAACTTACAGCCCTTAATTATCTGAGTCGTATCATGAAGTTTACCATTTGCTAGTTCTACCACATATTTAGCATCTAAGTCGATCGGTTTAGCATTTATTATTCTAGCAAATTTAGTGGAAATAAAGCTTCTTTCAGCACCAGAATCAAATAAAACAGTAGCAAAGAAACCGTTCAAAATAAATTTACCATTGATCACGTTGGCGTCATTGCGAGCTTCACCCTGGCCCATGACGAAAGCTCGACCTCTACCATTTCCACCATTTCCGTTCCCACCATTACCATTGCCATTCCCATTACCATTACCTCCACCGTTACCATTCCCACCGTTATTTCCCTGATTGCCATTACCTCGTCTTCTTAGCTGAGGGCAGTCTCTTTTAATGTGGCCTGGAGCACCACATTCATAACAATTCCCGTTACCGTTTCCCCTGGGAGCTTCATTGTTGCGGTTCTGACCGTTGTTTCCATTGCCCCGATTGTTCCCATAGTTGTTCCCTTGATTGTTGCTGTTCCTTCTGGGGCGGTTTTGCTGCTCGGGTAAAGTTGCCCAACAGTCCTTCGCTTCGTGGCCTCCCTTACCACACCTTTCACAACTCAGACACTTTCTGCAAATCCCAGCATGATGTTTCCCGCATCTGTTGCACATGGGTAGGTTACCCCTGTAGTTGCTCTGACCATTTCCGCCCTGGCGGTAGTTACCACTGTTATTCCCGGACCTCTTGCTTTGACCTTGGGAGTTATAGGACCTCCCAGTGCTGTTACCCACACTCTGAACATTCATTGAGTTCTCAGGAGCTTCATCATCAGCTTTTCTCTTGCCACTAAGAGCAGTCTTCTCGGCGGCTTTCGCAGGTAGAGTACCTTTCTCGACCTCTTGATCAGTGAGCTTGTGAGCCAAACGGATGGCTTGTTGTACGGTCGCGGGGTTGCTGGCAGTCACCAATCCTTTGATTTGAGGCGCGAGGCCTTCCAGATAACGCTCAATGCGTTTGAACTCAGCATCGACCATTGTGGGACATAGGACCTCATATTCATGATATCGTGCAGTGTACTGTTCGACTTCAGACCCAGACATCTTCAAATTCAGGAATTCACCCTCAAGCTTCTTGACTTGGTCACGTGGACAGTATTCTTCCATGATCAGCTCCTTAAATGCTGCCCACTGCATGTTATTAGCCACGTCTAGCCCAACCATCTGAATTTCAGCGTTCCACCAGGAGAGTGTGACTCCTTCGAAGGTACCAGTAGCAAACTTCACCTTGCTTTCAGCTGGGCAGTTACACATGGAGAAAACCTTTTCGGACTTCTCAATCCACCTAAGGAGTCCTACAGCTCCTTCTTCGCCGGAAAATGTCATCGGCTTACAGTCCATGAAGGACTTGAACGTGCAGTGGTGCTGGTTTCCTGATGCATAAATAGTTCGGATTTTAAAATTAAACTGGTCATGATATAATTGCTTTGTGCCTTAACCGGCATAATAGTTACCCTGTGCGGCATATGCAGCTTGGACGGCTGCCACCGCGGCTTGCACATGTTCAGTAATCATTGCTTGCAGCTGTGCAGGCGTCATGTTTATGCCGCCTCTTCCGTTTCCTCTTCCAGACATCTTGCTGAACAGTTAAAGTAGCCAGTGTTCAGTCACAGTTATATTTTATACATATTCCATAATATGTATATTAGCCAGTTCCCGTTATCCCGCTATTAGTCCAGAAAAATTTTGTGCATGATCGAGGCATCGTCGAGGAACGTCGTGAGTGCTATCGTCGAAGGTCGGCTTCCCATAAAGTCACCGTCGGCGTAGTCGTCGTAGTAGAAATCAGGACGTAACGTGTAGCGTCGTTTCGTGGTCGCTTTCCCCAGAGTAGTGTGCGTATTCGCAGTCGCATTTCGTATTCGTGTGAAAATTTCCTAAGGTCTTCCGTTAGACTACTTAGACACGGTCTATACATATATATTTATATATATATATATACATACGTATTAAGCCTTTACTTACACAGCAGAGCGAGTATCCCAGGTTGGCACGTAAAAATTTTGTCTTTGGGAATTTGTTTGTTCGTTTTGTAACCAAGGTTTTCAAGTTGCAGTTTCCAAATCGTTTTCCAAAAATGATTCCAGTTCTCTGCAACTTATGGCTCTGATACCAATCTGTCACACCCCCAAAATACCACTAACGGAGTTTATACCGTTAAGGGGCGCGACTAGACCAGGATCCACAACCATAGTTACAAATACTAAACGAATCAGGGTTAGTTCAAACACGAGTTATAAATCAAGGTCTTAAATTACATACGCAGCGGAAAAATAATTGTCTTTAGCACTAACCACGTGCTTTACATAAATGTTGTTTTAAATTCCCAATTTAGTTTAAATAAAGGTAAACATCTTCTGTGCCATGCCAACCTCCAGCGGATACTCCTTAGCGATCTGCAAAAGTTTAAACCACGCAAGTGTCAACCTAACGGTTGGTGAGTTCACAGTGGGCTTGTCATGCATTGGCCCGGTCTCATAATCATAATTCGTGTCAAGATGTACTTACAAAATATTTATTTGTGAAAAGCAATGCTCGTAATTAATTCTCAGTTTATAAATGGTTTGTCCGTGACCTACGTCATCGGGTATGTACTAGTTCCGTAAAGTTAAAGGACTCAACCGATATCGCGGGTAGCTAATCCGTTGTTCCATGCTCTAAGGAAGTTTGTACCAAAGCTGACTTATTTGTGGGGGCCGAGCCATCCCGTACGGTGCGGACATACGTCATCGCGGTTTTTGCCTCCCCCGTGTCCTCTCGGGACCACGGTCAAATAGGCTGATATTGTTCCTCCGTGCACTTCCCGTGCCACGGGGCGGAGTTTGTCAAACTCCAGTAGATCTACCCAACATCCCCTCGCTTTACAATTAATGGCACAATTTTAGTTGAGGACTTTTAAGTTATAAGGCATCCTTAGAAAACATGTGATATCATATGGTTTAGACTTTAACCTACACTAGCCATATTAAAACGTTTTCAGTTTTGTTTCAAAAATAGTTTGTTCAGAGTTCACAAGTGTTTCCCATAAAACACTTCAGTTCATCAAGTGGGTGCCAAGCATCCCGTGTTCTCATGTTCATCAGTAGGTGCCTAGCACTCTAGAGTTTATCAGCATTGTTTTTCGTTAAGTTATTCGGTGTGGCCCAAACGGACTCACGGTAAGCGGGTTAGTGACACTCACCTTTGGTTGCACTGCTACACTTCAAGTAATCCAAATATTGTTTGTTTAACGAAGACCTAGAACACGTTTAGGTCTTAAGTATTAGTTTCGTGTCTAATCTTTACTTAACGTCACTATGGCCCATAACATAGCACGTTGCAACTATGACTCGACATACCGACACACGACACCAATGGTTGATCATAAACAAGGGTTCATATAAATCAGATATCAAGCATGTTTCATCATTGCATAATCATGTAAGTCATGGCATAACACTTAAGCAAATTTCACAAGTTTGGTTTTTAGGTCAAGTCTTAGTTTCGCTAGCATAGTTTCGCTAGGCAGTTTCGCTAGGTGCACGGGCAGCACTTTCGCTAGGCAATGCCCGGTGACACAGTTTCGCTAGGCTAGTTTCGCCCGAAACTGCTGACGCAGTTTCGCTAGCCTAGTTTCGCAGGGAAACTGGTTTGAACTTTCGTTCAGGCATTTCGCTCGGTAGTTTCGTTCGAGCTGGTCTGGTCTGGTTACCCGGCGACACTATAGTTTCGCTGGGTAGTGTCGCTGGAAGGAGGCATAATTTCGCTACTTAGTTTCGCCCAGAGAACACACAGTTTCGCTGGTCGCGAAAAACATACGGATTTGCCTAAAAATCAACCTAACAGCTTCTGATCATACATGCAATTCATTACTTAGCATCCATAGGAATTTACCAACATAAATCAAGCAGCTTTAACACGTTTAACATGCATTTTAATCATCAAATCTCTAAAAAAAACACTTCTAAAACCTAAAATGGCCAAAATTGCATAAATCATCATCATGGTTTGTTTTTACACGTAAAGTTTCTGACTTTATGGTAGATCTAGCATCCTAAAGCATATTTACAGAAGATCAAGCAATATCATGAAGGTTTGGTCATGCTTTTTATGAAAAACACATATAAAACACAAAATGGAGGTTTTTGGGACTCACGGTTCGATCTCCTAGCTTGGTAGATGATGGTTTGGGGCTGAGATCTCGACAACTCGGTGTGAACCTTGACTGACCAGAATCTCCAGGAGAAAAGAGTGTGTGTGTGTTTGTTGTGAAATGAGGCAAATGAGGCTACTAGGGTTTATTAAGTTTATTTATATCAGGAGCCAGTTTCGCTGGCAGTTTCGCTGGCCAGGCGAAACTAGCTCTGGTCTCGTGTCATTGGATTATCTTAGCTGGCTACCGGGCGACACTATAGTTTCGCCCGTTAGTTTCGCTGGCTACTAAAACAGGTCAATTTTCACATAATCAAGTATTTACAATTAATCATGCTATTCACAATAATAAGTCATGTATTTAAATCACATTGCACATAAAGACAATCAATGATGAACACATAACACATATGGACGGGTTCGGTGATCAACCAAAGGTCGTGGACGTATTCGGCCTAGTTATGCATTAGTTACTAAGTTAACACTTATAACGTAACTAACGGGTTTGTCTAACGGAAGTTAACCTTGAAATTCTCGGGTGTCACAATAGCCGTTTTAGGGTTTATTTGGGGAAAAAAGTGGGAGCATGGTGGCTAAAAATGAGTTTAAGATGTATTTATAACAAAAACTTAGGGTTTTAGCCCGTCTGGACAACTTACGCACCGCGAGAGGTGGGCACGGTCAGGGTCGCGGTCCGCACAGCCTCCTGGCCGTGCTCCCTCTTCACGATTCACCGTTTTCGTGATAGTTTCTTCGTTTTTAAGCATTTTCGAGCCTCGTTTTTTTCAAATTTCCCATTTAACCTTCCTAACATGCTTACAACATTAAATTCACTCACAATGAATATATATATTCACGTATTGAATTATAGTCAATAAATAAAGCACATAACATGTTTTTGGGTCTGTTTTGACCTACGTATCACTTTTAGGCAAACCATAAATGTTTTACGAACTGATCAAGTGTGTGATGACTCATAACATGATTTATGATTATAAGACTCATAAAAATGATAAATTTGATATACGAAACTCAGAAACGTGATCTCCCGGTTAAAATCAAAATCGCGTAGGATTTACCAAACTTTCACCGTTTTCTTCCTAAGCCTCGAATACTCGCATCTCTTCCCTTGTATTTACTTTTATGTGTAACTAGTATTACATAAAGTCTCTTACATGCTCAGATTGCTCGAATTCCCGGTTAAACGTAATTCGCAGTGTAGTTGTGGTAAATGCCAAAATAATAGCAGATTGAACATCAAATCGATTAGTGAGCATCATGAATAAACATAATTCCTCATTCTATTATCGATCACGGGTTCGGGTTACAAAATGGATTAAAACGGATAACCGAAAAATCAGAGATGTTACACCTAAGCACTTGCATTTCCCAAGTAGTTTGGGTTTCATTAACGTCCAATATTTGGCACCTGAAGTAATGATGTATGACCAATTAAGTTATAGATTCGGGTGATTAACCCATTATTTGTGTTTCCATATTCGATTGAGATTCATAAGTGATTTCATAGTTAAATGTGTATATTATGTTGTGTGTGAATGCTTATTTATCATGAATGTGTGTATGCATAAGTAATTGTGTATTTGGGCTTCACTTTGGTTATGGGCCTTGACCCGGTTTGTCTAAGGGTTGGAATTGGGCTTTGGGCCGAAAAGGGCTTATGATGGACTTTGTAAATTAAGTGGATGCATATGAGTTTACGATAAATATTAAGTTATGGATATTTGGTAAAAATAGGGGTTGTCACATATATAGTAAGAATATGTATGGATAACATTTTAGTATAACCTAAGTATTTGGGTTTTAAATATCTCACCAATGGATGTTACGGGTTTATAAATAATAGGTTACCCACATAATGAAAAAATGATTACCAATTAAATAACTATGTAGGTTGGGTAACTAGGGAAAACTATATAAAAGAATTATTTAGAAGGTTTATCACTTTTATAATGTATTTATATTATATAAGTTTGTTACTTCGGGTATAACCCGATTACTTTAGGCAACTGACCCGACCCGTATAACCTTCCGGATCACACCCGTATAACCATTTGAGCTTACCGGACCCATACCCGAGACCCACCAGAAGGGGTATTGGGCCTGTTCCTAACCCGTGGCCCAACTAGTCGAGAAGCGGGCTTCTGGTTCTTTCCATCCGGTGGCCCAACAATGGGTTTAGCCCACCTGCTGTGGTTTAGGTTCCCGTTAAACTACCCCGGTGGCCCAGTTGTTTAAACAGTGGGCTTTAGCCCATCTGTATCACTTACCCGAGAGGGTTCCTAGGCCCAAGTGTTATACCCGCTAAGCGAGCCGATGGTTCGAGCTTCACCCGGCTGGGTTGGGTTGTGGATCCGACCTAACCGGTACTGTGAGCTTATTCCGACCCGAGGTTGCCCCTGACCTGCATGTATGACCTGATCCAGTTGTTCGCCGGCTTTTAGGTTCGGTCCAGTGGGCCTAATGGGCCTTGTTTTGTCCGTTGGGCATAATAACCTATTTACTATGTATGTTTCTATGGTTTTTATCGGATTTTAATTACTTGTCAACTAGTGGGTTTTGACATATGGGGTTACACATTAAAATGAGGTTTACGCATGTATCTATATATATAGGTACACGGAGTTGTAATAGTGATCATGTGCCTAATCCGATTCAAGGTATATCAAAGTTATTAGTTAGTGAAGATTATCCATAAACAAATGGATGATCTTGTAAGAAATATTATATGTATGTGGGTTTTATGGGTTTGTGACTAAGTTACTTGGTTGCATGTAGTCATAGGACATATATACGTATATTAATCTTTAGTGTGGATAATCATAGTGCATGCATGTGGTGTGTGATAAATCTTACTTTTCAATCGAATTAGAGTAGTAGCAAGCAATAGAGTTGGTTATAAAAAGGGAATTGAAATGGAAGTGACATGAGAGTATACCTTTAGAGATGATTGCATGTACCCGATGGCTAAGGGCTTGTCTTCGAGACCTAGAGAAATCTTCTTGTAAGGTAAGGAGGGATGCGAGTGTAACCTGTGGTGGAGGATATGGGTGAACTGTGCCTTTCATTAAATGAGTTTTTCATGGAGGTAGGAGGTTCCCGAAGGGTGGTCTACGGTGGTGAGTGGGTAGTGGTGTAGAGGAGTGATGGTGGTGAGAGAGGACTCAAAGCTATGGAGGAGATGGGAGGTGTGGCAATAGAGAATTCTATGGTGTTAGGAGGTGGTTATAACCTCCCCTTAGCCGACCGTTGCAAGGGTGATCAATGGAGGTCTCTTCCTTTGCATGTGATTTGATTGGTGGGTCTTGTCACTCACTCCAAGACCAAGCTATCTCCATTGATTGGTTGTAATCCATGCATGGCCATGGATTGGGCATGAGGTGGATTTGGCAAAATTCATAAGCAATCTCATGCATTGGGTGTTTCCCATTCATGAGCCCTCATTAGCTAATATGTGTGGTGCTTATTTACGATCTAGTCCCTCATCTATCCCATTTGTCATTTAGTTCACCAAAGAATTCCTAAGAGGGACCGGTTTTGGGCTAAGACCCGAACTGGGTTCATGGTGACTACGCAAGCAAGTTGGATCGGGTTCCTGTGGTGGAGTGATCATGGTTTGTAACCGGTTTATGGCCTAAATGGTTTATCGGGTTCCATTTTCTTAGCCGGCCCAAGGGGTTCGGGCCTTTAAGGCTAGTTGATCGGCTACGGCCCATTATAGGTTTGGTCTAGGCCCATATACTTAAATATAAGTGTTCGGCCCAAACTCAGAGTTTATTGGGCCTTGGTGACCCGTAGACTATAATTGGGCTTACTATATGCTCAATGGGCTTAGTGGTGAACTAATGGGCTTGAGATTGAGCTATTAGGCTTAATAGGTTAAAGATAGATAATAGAGAGAATTGGAATTGAGAGTGGTTGAGATTATTAGACGGGTGATCATGTGTGTGAATATGTTTCTGTGTATGCAATTCAAATATATGTTTATATTTATTATTGTTTATGGTTCTTCTATTTATATGAGAGAATGCATATTATCAATAGAGTGGCATGAAATATTTACTATGCAAAATATATGGGTATGTATGGGTGTGGGTGTTACAGTCTCCCCATGTTTAAGGAGTTTCATCCCGAAACTAAGGTTGTCGTTAGGTATGTACGAAGTTGTGGTACTTCGGACATCTAAGTTTACATTTGGGAGATGTAAACCAAGGAGAGACACCTATTGGGGACATAAAATTTGTATAGACGCGAGCATAAGAGAGAGTTAGATACACATATAGTAATAAGAAAATCATAGGGAAAGTACGAGGGGAACATAATTCATATAAAATCGTTATAAGGTTACAATGTGTTGTAGTCGAGTAAGAATAGGAAATTTACATATTGTAAGGATTTCCTAAGTGAGTTGGATAAGTCTAGTGAGTGAGATTTTAGGTTTCTTTTATTCTTCGCTTACTTTCGTTTTTGTTGTCATTCTCCGGACGTCGAAGGGGCGTAAAGGACTTTTGGAGGTAGGCTCCCCATGTTTAATGATTTTCTTTACCGTCCAAACGCAAAGATGTGGAAGAAGGAGTGAGGTTTAAGAGGTGAAGAAGGGAAGATGGAATGGTAGCAGCGGTGATGGTTCCTTCATGTCCGCCTTTTAGGGCGTCCTGGTGAAGGCTCGGTGTAGGGGTTGTGAAGTCCACATCATCCTAGCATGTGCGCACATATAGAAATCTCCATTCTTTGGGTGATGAATCTTTCTTCAGTGCATCAAGGTAGGGATGAATTTCGGGCTTCTTTATGAAGGAAGTTTAGCCCACGAGAGGCGAAGGATGTGCTCTTCGTGGTGTAGCATGTCGTTCATTTCCAAAATGACTTGCTTCCTACGAAGAGACAAGATTGTCAAACAAATTGTAAGAGTATGCGAGTAAATCGAGAATTTATGAAGCATAAGAAAATATCATCACAAGAAGGCATGTATACACATGTATGTATATGTATATATAGGTATACTTAGTAGGGATACATTCCTAAGTGTTTGTTGTTTCCTAACTATAGTCGTAAGAGAGAATTGAGTGTTTCTAGTAGGCGTAAGGAATTGGGGAAGAAGGTATTTTATGTAAGTTGAAGAATCATACCACTTTAATCCTCCAAGCTTGGAACTGATCTTAAGTTTGTACTCCTAGCTTGTTGTTCATTCCAAGTCTTATGAATCTTCGTATTAGTCGTTTTCGTTGGTGAAGTTGACAGTTTTGATATGGGAGTTTTATTTCCCCCCTTATGAGGCGTTGTTGGCGTTTTCTTGTGTTGTCATCCGTTGTTGCGCTCTTTGTCGTTTCCGCTTGTGAATCATCTTTCCATGTATTTTTCTTATACATTTCTCTCAGTTCCATCATAACTTATCTCATCATTAGCTTCCTTGCATGTTGTTATCGTCGTCGCGCATGATCTTTGGAACCTGTGGGTTATGGGCCCAATTTTCGTCATTGATAGTGGAGATGGAGGAAGTTACTTGTCCTTTTTGTGAAGTTGACTAACATCTTTCTTGTGTTGTCATGGTCACCTGCAAAGAATGCAACTTTTTCATATAGTAGCTTCCTTGTTGGTCGTCGTTGTTGATGAGGCTTATCCTAGAGGGTGAGTATGTGATTTCAAAAGTACGCTCCATCAGTTAAGTGGTTTGTCCTACCTACTTTTGAGGGAGAAATTAATGAACAAGAAAATATAGGTAAGTGGTCATTTGATGATTAATGTGTTTGTCTTATAGTCTCTTTTCCTTCCGGTGTGTGAGCACGCATATAAAAGTTATTGTTTCCTTCGTGGTCGTCCTCCAAGTGTTGAGTAGATTGTCTTCATGATGTAGCGCATCGTAAGAAGAATAGATGTAGAGAAAGTTATAATAGGAGGATTTCTTCACATGAGAGAGTGTACAAGCTCCTAACTAAGTCGAGAAGTTTTAGATGTGGAAAGGATCAAAGGAATTGTCATGGGTAAGAAGTGAGAGACTATCTTAAGGAGGTAACTCTAACTCACAAAGGTAAATATTTGAACAAGAATTGAAAAGAGAAAATGGTTTAGGTGGTGTGATTCCTAAAGTAATGCCTACAAGAGAAGAATTATCGAAAGGAAAAAGTCGTAACGTCGTCGTAGTCATCCAAAGGTTGGAAAGCTATCGTAGTCATTCTTCGTTTATCCACGTTGTTTTGTTGAAGAACAAAAAAGGAGTGGTAGAAAACTGAAGTGTGTCTGTAAAAATCAATGATAAATCATGTTTCTAAAGGAAATTGAATGGTAAACTTTTTCTCTTGTTGCACGTTTTTGTAATTTCTATGTATATCTAGCGTCTGGGGAGGAGCTAAATTCGTAGTTTGTGCATGCACTGTCGCTTATTTGATTAAATTTTGTTGTTTTGGTTTCATATCCATAGGATAAATAATCATGTTTTCATGTGTATCTTTAGGATTTCTGGTGTGTGAGTAGAATATTTGTGTATAATTGTGTGAAAGAACTTTCAATCTTAGGGTTCTTTGGGGTAATGTGTTGGGTGTGAGAGGTAGGAACCATACTCACAAGTGTATGTATATGTGATTTGTTGTGTATTTTATGTTCTTTATGGGTGAGATACAACTTAATGGCGCGCATAAACTAGTGTGCTATACAAGCATCGTTGCTATTCGTTTATTGCATCTAGGATTCTACTCTTGGGTTACTTCTAGAATCCAATTTGTATGACAAATCCACGATTGCGGAGCTCTTATACAATCGTCCATTTTCCTCACAAACGCACTCCATTGGTTTCCCTTAGTAAATCCATGTTTGGTTGTGTTGTTTTTGTTTATTCTTATGTAGCTATGTATTGTGTATTTTAGAGTTTTATTGGTCATCATTACTTTGTAGGCTTGGTGCATCGGCGTTCGGCCGTCTAAATTAGAGGCACAAGTAAAGAGTCTAAAGTGCTAAGTTGGAAGTCTAACCTAAGGGAACATGCAAAGGTCATAGGATTTCAAAGAAAGTTGGCAAGTAATAATAGAATAGATATACCTAGCTAAATCAACTAGGCAGATAATAGCAAATTGAAAATACTTAGCTAGTTTGAACAAATCAATTAGGGAAATAATGGTAGTATTTAGCTAAATAAACAATTGAAGTTTTGCATTTTAGAAGAGTGAGTATGTATAGGTCCTAGAGTTGGCTAAGTGTGGTACCTTATTACCTAAGGATTGCTAAAGACCAACTTGCTATACGTAAATTGTAGTAAATTTCCAAAGCCCTAGCGAACAAATAAGGTAGTGTACTCTACACGGGGTTGTGAATTATTGTGTTATTCTTAAAATAACATTACAAGTTTTGACAAAGATCTTACTTCAAAACAATGTTTCAAAATATTTAAAAGTTTTTTGTTTGAAAAGAGTTACCCATTTGATAATCATAAAAACATTTATGGAATATGTGTTTAAACTTTAGATGTATTCCAAAAGTTACTTTGCAAAAAGGTTTTCACTTAAACTTATAATTGTTTTGCAAAAATAGAGTTTTGGTGTTGTACAAAATAGTTTCAAAGTTCTTTTAAAAGCATGAGTTAGGGTAGGTTACCCAAAAGTATCATTTTAGGTTGTATCATCAAAGACTAGTTATTCAAAAAGTAGTGAATTGAAAAAATATGTAACCTAAGAGCCATGATCAAGGGTGATCACTAAGGAATTCCTATGCTCGGCGCGGCACATGTCTTAGAAGAGGCTTTGGTTTTGGTTTCCTATGTTTTTTGGGGGTTGCTACGTATCCATTTTGTGTTATCCAACGTAGGCTCTGAAACCAATCTGTAACACCCCGACTCTTGGGAGGCCGAGATAACCAAGATCGTATATGTTTGAAAGCACAAAATGAATACATTTCTATTAAAATTTCAAAGTACTTGTTACAATTTAAGGAAATTACTACAAATCTAATGATATAAAATAAAGTCTAAGGCGGAAGCTAGAGTCTTCTATGGTTTTGTCTTCATGCGCACACGAGCGAATCTGCTTCATTGGTCTTCTATTGCAACTTATCCAAGCTAGGTACCTGATACACACTCAAAAAGGATTTGTGTCAACTAAAACGTTCAATGAGTTCACATGGTTAGTAAAAGTAATCTTCGTATGAAAATAAGTTTTGTTTAGATTTGTCAAAAAGGTTTAGTTTTATCAAAAAGAGTGTTTAAGTTTGGTAAAAAGTATGAAAAATAGTTGTATTTGCCAAAAAGTATAGTTTTACCATACATAATTCAAAATATAGGTTTTATCATACGTTGTCAAAATAGAATTCAATTAGATGGCCCGTTGACCATAGGATGCTATGGTTTCAAAATGAATGTAGTTCCACAATTAACCATTCTCTACCTGTCGTGGTCATACCCGATAGTTACGTGCGCAAGACCACTCACCAATTGAGACTTCCCGTGTATTTAAAATACATAAGTGAACCCAACCATGGGGTTTCGATGTGCCAAAGGCTAAAATACAGTTCCTTGTGAGGGTGTCCCGAAAATAGCATGGGTACAAGGACGTGGGGGCATTATCGCCAAATACCGCTACCCATTTTCCCGCAGTCCTATACCAAGGACTAAGATTGTGTACGTGTTGGACTAGCCGGGGTAAGTATCACTAGTCCGACATATGTGTATCGAGCATCCATATATAATCAAGTACGACATGTAAATAAAGAAGGTACGATAACTAAAACAAATATATGTTTGAAGTAAAAGAGAGTATGTATCAACCCAAAATAGTAAAAGAAAAAGGGGAAAGGATGTGGGGACTCACCTAAGAACTTTCATTTCCCAAGTAGTTTGGGTTTCCTTGACTTCCAATATTTGGCACCTAAAGTAATGATGTATTACCAATTAAGTTATAGATTCGGGTGATTAACCCGTTGTTTGCGTTTCCGTATTCGATTGAGATACCTAAGTGATTTCATAGTTAACTATGTATTGTGTTGTGTGTGAATTCTTATCTATCATGAATGTGTATATGCGTAAGTAATTGTGTATTTGGGCTTCACTTTGGTTATGGGCCTTGACCCGGTTTGCCTAAGGGTTGGAATTGGGCTTTGGGCCCAAAAGGGCTGATGATGGACTTTGTAAATTAAGTGGATGCATATGGGTTTAAGATAAATATTAAGTTATGGATATTTGATAAAAATAGGGGTTCTTACATATTTAGTAAGAATATACATCGATAACATTTTAGTGTAACCTAAGTATTTAGGTTAGGTAATTAGGAAATCTATATAAACGAATTATTTAAAAGGTTTATCACTTTTAAAATGTACGTATATTATATAAGTTTCTTTACTTCGGATATAACCTGATTACTTTACGCGACTGGCCCAACCCGTGTAACCTTCTGGATCACACCCGTATAACCATTTGAGCTTATCGGACCCATACCCAAGACCCGAGGCCTAATAAAAGAAGTATTGGGCATGTTCCTAACCGTTGGCCCAATTGGACGCGAAGCGAGCTTCTGGTTCAGTCAATCCGGTGGCCCAACAGTGGGTTTAGCCCAACTGTTATGGTTTTGCTTCCCGTTAAACTGACCCGGTGGCCCAGTTGGTTAAACAGTGGGCTTTAGCCCATCTGTCTCACTTACCCGAGAGGGTTCCTAGGCCCAAGTGGTTTACCCGATAAGCGACCCGCTGGTTCGAGTTTCACTCGGTTGGGTTGGGTTGTGGATCCGACCCGACCGGTACTTTGAGCTTAGTCCTACCCGAGGTTGCCCTTAACCAGACTCTCCACCCCCGATCCGGTGGTTCACCGGCTTATAGGTTCGCTCCAGTGGGCTTATTGGGCCTTGTTTGGTCCGTTGGGCATAATAACCGATTTATTATGCGTGTTTCTATGGTTTTAATCGATCTTTAATTCCGTGTCAACTAGTGGGTTTTGACATATGGGGTTACACATTAAAATGAGATTTACGCATGTATCTATATATATAGGTACACGGAGTTGTAATAGAGATCATGTGCCTAACCTGATTCAAGGTATATCAAAGTTATAAGATAATACATAAACAAGTGGATGATCTAGTAGAAATGTTATATGCATGTGGGTTTTATGGGTTTGTGACTAAGTTACATGGTTGCATGTAGTCATAGGACATATATACGTATATTAATGTTTAGTATGAATAATCATAGTGCATGCATGTGGTGTGTGATAAATCTAGCTTCTCAATCGAATTAGTGTAGAAACGAGAAACGATCTTACTACTGCGTGTATCAATCAATCATAGTAACAACGGATGTAAATAAGAGAATTCTTATTGATCACTTGAAGATACAAAGAAGACTCTCTAGTTTCTCTCTCTAGAAACACACACAGAAAGGTGTAGAATGACAGAAGTGTTTCAACTCGTTACCTGCACATTCTAACACGAACCTATTTATAGTAAGTGACTAATCACCCAGCGTATCAAACTGATACGCCGGACCACATGATCCGCCGGATCATGTGGTACGCCACTAACCAAATAGTCACTACAATTCATTCTAAGACTCGCTCACATAGATACAATACACGAGACACTCATAGCATAGGAATATGCTCTAACAAACTCCCCCTTAATGTGTAGTGTATCTATTCTCTAACTAAACTTCAGTCATCAATCTTCAACACCGCTGCATCTGATCTTTGACTTGAAATCTTGTCATAAATAGAGCTCGCATGGCTGGATCACTCTTGAAATATCGTTGAACTTCAAGATCCACTTGTGAACAATACTTCATACTCTCCCTCTCACCATGCTTGAGTCTTGACACACAAACCTGCAATTTCAGAAAACAGGAACGCGGTTTCCTTTTCTTTTGAAAATAAATTTAATCTTGGCGCAAAACTCCTCTTCGAGAAACCAAGATAGATTTTCAAATTTTGATTTCGTATCACATGTCGATCGGTCGAAAACAACTATGAAACAGAATCTTTTTGGCTTTTTGAAACTTTATATCAAAACACACCGAAAATCTTTTTGAACTTTTCAGATATGAAACATAAATGCAATACTGAATCAGACACTATTTTTGTCTTTTGCAAGAAAGATCACAACTTGGGATCATATTGGACATAACATGCTGAACTACATTTCAATTTCAATTACTTTAGCACATAAGTCATGTTGATTACTGGTATAATTTGTCCATCTTAAACTCAGGCACAATCATACTCATAACATCTGGATATGTTATTGATTGATTTAGTTTGCTTTGACCAGTGTACCCCACACTATCAGACATACTCAGATATGTTTTTCGCTTTTATATCACACTTTGTGATTTCATTTGTGATTTAATCACATAATGATTGTATTCATGATTTAGTCAACTGTGTTCCATGCAAAAAGAAATAAGAACGTTAAATCGTCTACCTTAAGGTCGATCTTTCGATACGCAGATAAGGCCTCGGATTTAACAAGATAAGAAAATAAAACAAGTTGAAATTGTATAACCCAACAACAATCAGGTCGGTACTTCCGTACACGCAGAGAAAGTCCGATGAGTTATACGAAACACCAAAGAAAATAAAGCAGAACGTCAAACGAACAACAATCAGGTCGATCTTTCAATACGCAAAGAAAGTCCGATCGTTTGACAAAATAAAGAAAATCAAACAAGATTAAATCTTTGCAAAATGAACACATGTATACACAGTGACTTCTCATTTTCTTTTTCACATATCTTTTCCCTGATATCATGAGACATGCATCAAGATGTTGTCCACTGGGTCAAGCATTAGTATTTAATGTGTTTATCACATCTGAATACTTTCTGATTTAATGCCGAGCCTACCAAGTACATCAAACAATGATCTTATGGCTTTTTCATCTATTTTATCCATGAGTCAGACACGTAAGCCAATGTACCATCATTTCCCAATCATGTTGGATACAATTTCTCATTTTTCAATGTTTTTGTATTTTCTGTTTTCTCCCCCTTAAAATGAAAACTCTATTTTTGGATTTTCATTTTAATACCAACAAAAACACAAAGACGCTATTTTTGGTTTTCAATTTTCTCCCCCTAAACTACATACGAAATGTAAAAGAAAGAAAATTGACCTTTCGACATGGATACCTTTCAAGTTTAGATTTCAGAAAAATTTCAGTTTTGAAATTTGATATCACATGCAATATAAGTTAAATCAGCAGAATACTTCTCCATCAGTAACTTTGCAATCACCAACGGGCCTTCTAGAAGTACCTGCACACTGGTCAAACACATCAGTTTATAAATGACCCGAAGCGAATTGCTTCTGGTCGACCAGTATCTTGATTTCCTTCCGAAACCACTTTAGGTTTCCAGTATTGTTGTTTTGGTAAATCAGTATTTGATGAACCAGTCACAGTTGATTGTGAAGAACAACCTACATATGAAACATTTTGAAAACGAGGAATAAATCTTCCTTGAGTTTTGAAAAATGTAGGTTGTGGGTATTCATCAAATACTCTGCCATTTTCATCAATGAATCGATGTTTGGCAGCTTTACCAACAAATGGAACCTTTCCTTTCCTTGAACTAGAAGCAGCAGAAACTGGACAAACTTGTGCCATATGCCCTTTTTGTCGGCAATTGTAACACAAACGATTGTTTATGTTTCTCGTCTTTGGAACCTGCATAGCTTCACAAACATATTCATCTCCAAAATGATCATAAAAATTATCATATACCTGAAATCGATGATCATGAACCCATTTGGATGTCGGGCTCTTTGGAGTAGAATTGGATCCTCCAGAAGAATATTTAGCACCGTGTTGCTTCTTAGTCTTTGAATCAACATTCGTCACAAACACTTCAGCAACTTTCCGAGCATCTACGCAATGTAGCGGAAATTCTTTATCAGAAAATATTTGTTCCGAACCCTTGAGTTTGTAAAACCTCTCAGGTTGAACTTTGTCAGCTTTAAAAACTTCTTTCTTCACTTGCTTCAGATTAACTTTCTTCAAATGCTGTTGCTGTTGAACCTTTGAAACTTTCACATCAACCTGTTTCTTTTGAAATCCCAAACCAGTATATTTTCCAGAAACTTTCTCTTCTGAATCAGATGATTTATGCCCGGTCTTTGCAAGACGAGAAAATTCAGCTTTAACTTTCTTGATATCTTTTGGAGCATTGATAATTGTTTCATCAATGTCAGCTTTTGAAGACGAAGACCCAGACACAACCTTTTGAGCTTCAGAAGCTTCAATACTTTTGCCTTTTTCCTTTTGCTTTTCTTCAACAGATTTGGAACCAACAAACTCAGAATAATCACCAATCTCAGCCTTGTCTTTCAAATCATGAACGCCTTCTTTGAGACTTCCTGGTGGCGAAACTGTCTTGTTAAACATCTTCTCAAAATTTTCATCTTTGGCCAGAAAACTTGTAAAAGATTGTGAGTTAGTAACATTGTTCAAAAGACGTTTTGAATCAATGACTTCAATCTTTAATTCAGAAATTCGTTGATTAGCTTCAGCCAACTCTTTTTCTGTTGCAATTAGCTTCTTTGCCACTTTGTTAGTTTCATACTTTTGCAATCTTAACTCATCTAGAACGGCCAACAATTCCTTCTCGAGTTTATCTTCGTTTCTTTTCTGAATATCCAAATTTGCATTTTGCAACTTGTTTACTCTTGCCAGTTCTCGCTTCTCATCTAACAACTTCTCCATATCAAGCTGATATACTTTAATTTTAGCAACCGAATCATCAGAAGCCTTGGTAAGTAAATCAAGTTTAATCTTGGACTTTTCAAACAAATTATTAAAATCATTTGCAGCATCCTCAGCTTCTGCCTTCCATTTTGCAACTTCCTTGACTAAGTCGGCCTTTTCTTCAGACAATTTTGTAAATTTCTTTTCAAATTCCTGCTCAACACTTTGAAACTACAACTCTTTTTCAATTAACTTTGTCTGAAGAACTGAAAACTTTTCTTTTTGTAATTCTAACTCTTGAATCATACTTTCCAACTTTTCTTTATCAGCAACCCAATCTTCCTTTTCCTTAACTAAACCTTGAATCATTTTATCTTTTTGAGAACAAAACTCACAGACAGATTCATAACCACTATTTCCATAACTACTAACATCTGAATCAGAATCTTTTATCTCTTCTTCGTCATCACTGTGAACAATCTGAGCAACAAAACAAGATTCATCAGGAAAATCAGCAGCCCAATCATAACCTTCATTCGATGGTTGTTCTTTTGATGCAGAAGAAATAGCAGTCAAAGCAATTTGAGGTGAAGTAGTTTTCTCAGCTGTCTGAACCACCTGTTCTTTTGCAGGACACTCACGAGCAAAATGACCATATTTGGAACATTTGAAACATTTGATCTGTGACTTATTCAAACCAAGTTTGTCTCCTTGAAAAATAGATGTCGTTCCATGTTTCTTAATAAACCTTCTACCTCTTTCAGTTAGCATAGCAAACTGCCACTCCAAATCTAATTTGTTCAACTGATCTTCATCCATATGATCCAAATCCTCTCTATATAAACAAGAGTTACCAATTTCACTAAATATATCGCCAGAAGAAGATGATATGAATCCAGATAACAGCGCAACTAAATCTTCAGCTGACTTCCCATTAATCGAACTAGCAGATGATCTATCAGGAGTAGTGAAACTGCACCTCCTTGATGAACTTTCATACTTTCCTGAACCATGATCAGCAACAAATGCTGTTTGAGGTGGATTTGATGTATCATAACCAGATGATTTAGATTTTGCATTGATACTTGCAGAATTTTGTCCATGATATAACTCAGGATTTTGTAATTGAGCAGTGGACTTGTTTGAATTCATCATTTCCATTTCTCGAGCATGAAGCTTTCCAGTCAAATCATGAAATGATAATGTGGAATAATCTTTGTCATGGGTAAGCAACAACACATAATTTTCCCATTTCTCTGGTAATGCTTCCATCAATTTCTCTTTCAATTCTTCCTCGGTCTTTTCAATCTTGACTACTTTCATCTCACTAATTAGATGTGAAAATCTTGAAACAAGAGCAGAAATATTTTCTTTGTCGTATTGTTGAAAATTTTCAAATTCTTTGTTCAACACTTTCCTTCGACTCTTCTTATACTGATCATTGCCTTCACATCGAGCAGATAAAGCATCCCATAATTGTTTAGCCTTCTTGCAAGTACTGAATTGATGTAACAACTCAGTAGGTAAAGCCATGGTAAGATAACCATAAACTTTTTGTTCAAGTTCATAACTTCTTCGTTCATCCTTATCAAAATCTTGAATCTCTTTATATTCCCCATTGTCAGTTGGACGCACATACAGCGTTCGAATCGGAATCCACAAATCAATATCATTTGTGCTGATGTATGCAGAGAAACGTTGCTTCCAATTTTGATAATCTTCCAATTTTAACAACTTGGGAACTTTCTGACTTGTTCCTATTTCATTATCAAAGTTAATCATAGCTTGCATCGTGGTTTGCATAGCCGCAAATGCATGAAAATCCGACATCTTTCACTGAAAATAATACTTCAAAAACTTCGAACTCAAAAATGAAGGTCTTCCAAGCGGATTTTGGGGGTCAAAACTGCTCGGTACTAGCCGTAGGCTGGTACAAGTCCTAGATCTTGGAAAGACGAACGTTTTGGCTGGTATTGGGTTCCGTAACTCCAAACGGTTTGCAAGTTACGTCAGTTTTAGTGAAGATATGTTTTCTGCCAGCGGATCAAATCAAAACAACGGACCAGTTTCGGACCAAAACAATCAGGCGGATCAAATTTGTACTAGCGGACCAGATTCCGGATCAGATGAACTAGCGGACCAGAATTATACTAGCGGATCAGATGCGGACCAGATATCTTCAGCGGATCAACTTTGATACGGCGGATCAGATTCTGATACGGCGGACCAAAATTTTCAGCGGATCACACTGATAAAGATTGCCTAGCGGATCAGAAAACTCATCTGGCGGATCAGCTGACTTCGAGACTGATTTCACTGATTTTCGCGAATTTTGATGTTTGGAGCTGGAATTTGGTTCGGTATAGTGCGAAAACACTCCAGAAACACTCAGAAATCATTTTCCATCGTTGAAACACTCAGAATAGAAAGAATTTGATGAAAGTTTGTCATTCAATTATAGTCAAATGATTACAATACCGAGAGAGTATACATCAATTAAGCTCTGGAGGAGGTTTCGACAGAACCTCCTCTCTCTCACACAGACCACACAGAATGAACTGAACAAACTTAGAGATGATCAACATACCAGTCCTTTTTATAGGAAACCAGCTGGCGTACCATATGGTCCGCCGGACCAGTTGGTCCGGCGTACCAACTGGTACGCTGGTTGATATGTTGACATCACCATATACAATAAACCCTATACATTCAATCTATTCTATTCGTACAGTAACGACCACACACAGAAACTTGTCCTAACAAATTCCCCCTTGGACGTTACTGTCGAATGTAAATCTTTAACTTCAAGCAATCTTCAGTCAGTCTGCTGTAGACGCCTCTATCTTCAGCAAACTCCCCTTGACCGAAACTTCAGGTATGCAGGACACAGTTCAGAATCTTGTACAATCACCACAATCAATAAAGTTCCCCCTCGCTTCAAACACTTCCACATCAGGCAAAAGATAACGGTTCACTTCATTAGTCGTTCCCGGCAATTGTTTAAGATCTCTTAAACATCACTACATTTTGACAGAAATCTTCAATCTTCACCGAATTGTAATACATTCTGATCTTGATGAAAACAGACACGATCAGCATCTTCAATCATAGAAATTCCCCCTCAGAATGAAATCCATCCCAATATATCAACAATCAAAGGCTATAACGTCAACTTCATGACTTAACAATGTATCGGGCATTTGATTAGAGAGTTCCAAACCATCATCGAAAACTTTGACATATCGGTTTGCACGAACATCAGAATACACCACCTTTCCATGAAGATCAAAAATCACCATCATCCCCGAATTGATTGCTTTTGAATATTCACTTTTTCAATTGTGAAACTTTGAAATTTTCAAGGGTCTCAATTTCCCCCTAAACAAGTGACATATTCAATTCTTCCATATTTTTCCGTTTGTGTAATCATATCCATGTCTCTGAATCTCTGTCCATCATCAGAAAACACGTGTTTTTGGATCTCTGTCCATCCTCAAAAACAATGACTACCAACAAACAACACAATCTTGAAATTCGACGACTAATTCATGATAAGCATAAGAATCTGGTAAATCTTCAATTATAATAACCCACAGCTATTGAATCAAGGGTAAACTCGATAACTGATTTAAATCAATGAAATTCCCACGACCTCTCCCCATTCCCGAAAACAACCCCCAGATGTTGATTACTGATTAACGGGGGTTCGGGGGCAGCGCCCCCGAGAAGCGGGGTCCAAGGGGCGGCAGCCCCTGGCGGGGTCCAAGGGGCAGAGCCCCTGGCTGGGGCCGTGCTTCAGCGGACCAAATCATTATCAGCGGACCAAAATCCAGACCAACTTTACCAGCGGATCAGACTCGTACCGGCGGACCAGGTGCGGACCAGATATGGTACGGCGGATCAGATTTGGTACGGCGGACCAGATGTGGTACGGCGGACCAGATGTGATACGCTGAAACTGCTCCGGACCACGTTGAAGATTGTCTTCCTGACCATCTGATCCGGCGGATGAATCAATTGATCCGGCGGTTGAGGATTGCCTGGCGGATGAGCTGCGGACCAGCAGCGGACCAGACCTCAAAAACGTTAAATTTTGAAATTTCACTCCAGATTCAAAATGTTGTCGAATTTCTTCAATCAAACACCACTGTTAGGTGCGAAAATGATTCAGGAAGATTCGTTTGAACAAAAATCAACCAAAACGACACTGAATCACACCTAATCAGCCATTTAACGTCTCAAAAACTTCAAAAACTCAAGAACAAGATCTGGAAATTGAACCAACGGCTCTGATACCACTTGTAGAAACGAGAAACGATCTTACTACTGCGTGTATCAATCAATCATAGTAACAACGGATTTAAATAAGAGAATTCTTATTGATCACTTGAAGATACAAAGAAGACTCTCTAGTTTCTCTCTCTAGAAACACACACAGAAAGGTGTAGAATGACAGAAGTGTTTCAACTCGTTACCTGCACATTCTAACACGAACCTATTTATAGTAAGTGACTAATCACCCAGCGTATCAAACTGATACGCCGGACCACATGATCCGCCGGATCATGTGGTACGCCACTAACCAAATAGTCACTACAATTCATTCTAAGACTCGCTCACATAGATACAATACACGAGACACTCATAGCATAGGAATATGCTCTAACAATTAGAGGAGTAACAAGCAGTGTAGTTGGTGAAAAAGGGAATTGAAATGGAAGTGAGATAAGAATATACCTTTAGAGATAATTTCATGTACTTGATGGATAGGGCTTGTCGTTGAAACCTTGAGCAATCTCCTTGTGAGGTAAGGAGGGATGTGAGTGTAACCTGTGGTGGAGGATATGGGTTAACCGTGCCTTGAGTTGTTCATGGAGGTAGAAGGTTCTCTAAGGGTGGTGTACGGTGGTGAGTGGGTACTTGTGTAGAGGAGCGATGGCGGTGTGGTGGTGAGAGAGGACCGAAGCTCTGGAGGAGATGGGAGGTGTGGAGATGGAGAATTCGGTGGTGTTAGGAGGTTGTTATAACCTCCCCATAGCCGACTGTTGCAAGGGTGACCAATGGTGGTCTCTTCCTTTTCATGTGATTTGATTGGTGGTGAGTCTTGTCACTCACTCCAAGACCAAGCTATCTCCTTTGATTGGTTGTCATCCATGCATGGCCATGGATTGAGCATGAGGTGGATTTGGCAAGATTCATAAGCAATCTCATGCATTGGGTGGTTCCCATGCATGAGGCCCCATTGGCTAATATGGGTGGTGCTTATTTACAATCTAGTCCCTCATCTATCTCATTTGTCGTTTAGTTCACCAAAGAATTCCTAAGAGGGGCCCGTTTTGGGCTAGGACCTGAACTGGGTTCTTGGTGACTACACAAGAAAGTTGGATAGGGTTCCTGTGGTGGAGTGATCATGGTTTGTAACCGGTTTATGGCCCAAATGGTTTATCTGGTTCCATTTTCTTAGTCGGCCGAAGGTGTTGGGCCTTTAAGGCTAGTTGATCGGCTACAGCCCATTGTAGGTTTGGTTATGGCCCATATACTTAAATATAAGTGTTTGGCCTAAACTTAGATTTTTACTGTGCCTTGGTGAGTTGTAGACTCTAATTGGGCTTACTATATGCTCAATGGGATTAGTGGTGAACTAATCGGCTTGAGATTGAGTTATTGTGCTTGATAGGTTAAAGATAGATAATATTGAGTACTGGAATTGAGAGTGGTTGACATTACTAGAAGGGTGATCATGTGTGTGAATATGTTTATGTGTATGCAATTCAAATATATGTTTATATTTATTATTGTTTATGGTTTTTCTGTTTAAATGAGAGAAGGTATAATTATCACTAAAAGGACGTGAAAAAATTACTACGAAAAATATATATGGGTATGTATGGGTGTGGGTGTTACATGGAAGGTTCATAGGATTGAACTACATGTATGTATGGTTATATGCACTCTAGGTGTTTGATGAAATGCCTACAAGAGTTTTGTTGCTTAGATTATGGCCAATTTGCTAGAATAATTCTTATATGTTTATATGTGATATCATGCCTAAATATGGTAACTAACATAGATGAAATCTTGATGGAATACTTACCTTGTTGGATGTGTGTAAATGTGACTATGTGCTATAGTAGATCCATATTAATGGGCAATTGTGTAATTCGAAATAGTCATGTAAATGATCTAATTGGGTTGTGAACCATTAGGCAATCTAGAAGGAAGTGGAGGCTCACGCGGAGGTGTAGCAGGTAGCGGTAGTTCAAGCTCACGAGGTAACAAACTACTATCAATATAGTGCACACATATGAATATGCATAACCTTTGTTTAGGAGGTGGATTAACTCACCAAAGTAAAAGTAGTGATTGTAATGAATTGGTTCATAGAAAACATAGTGTGAGGTTTTGTGTTACAAATAGGACTAATGGTTTAAAAGGACCATGTTATACCAAATGATGGAAATTGACTATAAAAGGTTCAAGGAACTATAGAAATAGTCAAGCATGGCTACACTGGTGAAAATGGTTCAAGGAAGCCATTACCATGTGCCATGTGATGATTGATCGCAAATGGTTTGTAGGAACCATGGATCATGGCTTCTATAATTTGGTTTAACGGGTGATGTAAAAAGTACCCGGGCTATGGAACCTATTTTGATGTACCTTAAATTATACATATTTTCTAAGCAAATATCCCCAGCGTATTGGGTAAAATGTGACTAATTATTGAAAAGAAACAACGTTTTTGTATTCTTTGTAGTTTTTCAGGTTTTACCAAGTCAAAATCACAAAAGGAACAGAAAATGCAAGAAAAACTAAAGGAAGTGAAAATTTTGAGTTTAGCCCCGACAGCACCAGCAGAGACACGCACCGTGCTTCGGAATCAGCTTTGCACCACACGGCCCATGCCATTGACTTGACGCGACCGTGTCCCAACTAGCACGCTCGTGCCCCTGATGCTCGAAGATTTGAAGATCGGCGGTCTGACTCAACACGCCCCGTGCCACAGATGACACGCCCGGTGCCCACTGACTTGGCATGGCCCGTGCCTAGTTTAGCACGACTTGTGCCATTCTCGCTGATCTATAAATAGAGGAGCCCTCTTGTAAGGGAATAATTTGTGGCTTGTATATTAAATTATCCATTGGCGGACTATTTTGAAGGCCTATGTGATAGAATAGGTGAAAATTAGTTATCTTATGGTTATATTGGGTCAATGGACCATTTTAGACATGTTTGGACTTTATTAGGAAGTGTTTAGAGGGAGTTTAGCGGGCCTGGATGGTTAATTACGGGAATTAGGTGTATATTAGGGTTTTTGGAATGGCTTGTTGACCAAGCATGTCCATTCCTATAAATAGGACCCTAGTGCATCTTGTAAAGGGTTGGCCATTTTAGAGAAACTAGAGAGGATAGAGAATTCAAAATTCTCTAGAGGTGTACCAGACGATCGATTGTAATCGTGTGCATCTATTGATTCTAGGTTTATCAATTTTATTATTGTGTTTATTGTTTTCTTTATCTCTCATCTTAAATCACTCGATTGTTTGGATTCCGCACTCTCAATCGAGGTTAGATATCATGTTAGAACCATTTTCGGGACTTACAATTGGTATCAGAGCCAATAAACGCAAGTTTCGTGGCTCTCGTGATATCAGATTCAAGTTTTTTTGACTAACGAATTGAGTTTTCTTGGTGATTTTCAGCTTTTAGCACGAAACGGGAAGTGTTTTGCAGGTTATGCTCAGGACAGAAGCCAGTTGCTAGTGTTTTATAAGCCCGTCGATCGAAATCTGTGGCTTTGACCCTTATTTCGATCGAAATTTTGGCTTTTCGATCCAGTTGCATACTTTTTGATTGACTTCTCGATCGAAGAGTACTTCCCGGTCTCTCACTTTTTGATCGGAAAGTCCCTTTTCATGACTTTTCGATCCTTCCCGGTCTCTCCCTTTTCGATCGGAAAGTCCCTTTCTTGACTTTTCGATCCTTCTCGGTCTCTCCCATTTCAATCGGAAAGTCCTTTTCTTGACTCTTCGATCGAGCCGAATTTCTGCCCAATCGAGAACCACACTTTTCGATTGACCTTTGTTCGATCTAAAAGTACTTTTCGACCAAGCCTTCCCGACCGACCGAAAACCCCTTTTTCGATCCACCTTTTCGATCAAAAACCCCTTTTTGACTTGGAAATCTATTGATCGAAAACCCATTTCCGATCGAAAACACACTTCTCGGTCCAAATCCCTTTTGCGGGAAAAACACTATTTCGCACTGTTTCACTATAAGGAATGCAACTTGGGCCTCGTTTAGAGTTAGAAGCTCTAATACCAGCCAAAACGACCGTCTCGACGAGCCCCACAATTAACCCCACCTAATGGCCAAGGAAGCTCGTTTGGACCCTCAAATTCCACTCCGAAGGCCTCCGTTTTTCAATTTGAAGTTTTTAACACTATTCTTTGAATAGTGATTTTGCCGTTTTTACAAGATTTGCTCTAGTAGTTCATCCAAAGAATATCATGGCACCCATTCTACTAGGTACCATTGTATCTACCAACAACAATGAAATATGTTGTAATCCCAAGTGTGAGGCTAAGGAATGGGAATGGAAATTCACAAATGAAATAGTAAATCATGCATCCACTGCTAGAGAAGTCACGGAATATAAGGATAAGGCTAGAATATTTAGAGAGAAACTGGAAGCTATTAAGATAGATGTTAAGAATCTTCAAACTCAGGTGAGTGATAAAAGCACATATCATAAGATTGCTAACTCTAAAGTTGAAAAGTTAACCAAAGAGGTAGAGGAACTAAGAATCAAACTTGACACTTCCCAATCTGCCCTTGAGAAACATCAAGTTATACAAAAGAAAATGATGGACTCCCATCATGCTTTATTCAAATCAGAAGAGCGACTCGAGTAGGTAAAAGAAACATCCGGCCTCGGGGATGGAAATTTTCCTCGCCCATTACAACATCAATACATCAAACTGCCCCAAACTACAGATGAATTGTTGTAAGAGTCTCTGAATGAAGCAACCATGGTATATGAGCCTCAACCAGTGCATAAAGATGAAAAGACAGCCACTGAAGCAACTCAGTAAATTGTGTGAATAACACTAATGTCATTACTGAATGTGTAGGTTCAAGCTCCAATGAAGTGAAGAAAGCTGATGAAGAAAAGTTGCTTCCTTATCCAAAGATCGAGACTCCTTATTCCAAAGTTGTGGATGAGGTAAAGCGGGAACGAGTGGTGATGACTACAAGGCCCAATGTTAAGATATTCTTGACAACAGGGTCTATGTTCATTCTGATTGAAGGAGAAGAGTGACCCTCATTCACCACTAAGTTCAAAGGCTTGGGTCATGATGGTGGTTTATCATCTGACATTAACAGTATAAGGCCTAAGATCTCCATCAGGCCTCCAACTTCTGTTCCAATCAAGATTGAGAGGCCTAAAGTCACAAACAAGTCTCCAATCTCATCAGTGGGCTCATGCAGCGGTAACACAACGTTCTTAAAGAACCCAGAGGGACCAAAAGTTCAAATGTCTTGTTATGCCCAGTTTTCATAAAAGATTCAACAAAAATGCATCAAGGTCAGAAAGATCGAACAACTGGAGACCTGGAGTCTTTCCGAACATACACCCGAATCTCAATGCCTCTCCATCAAAGCCATACAACTCAAATGGCTACACTTCTGATTTCTACTAGAAGAAGTAGACCTGTTATAACTATGGAGTCCGTGGTCACATTACTAGAAACTGCTTGCATCGTCCCTTTGAACCTTATTACCCGCTGAGTCATAAGGTTTCCTCTCAGGATTCAATAATGTCTAAGCCAATGAAGGTACAAAAACCTAAGGCAATGAAGACTGTCAATCCTAAGGTTAAACCTTCTAATGGAAATTGGGGAGCTACCAAAGAGCACAAAAAGCTCTTAAATCAAAAATATGTTTTTTCCAAATTATGAAAATTTTCATAAAAAGGTGAAGAAACCGATTTCAAAACAACACAATGTAGAAAAACCTAAAGTTACCCTCCAAAGGTAACTAAAACTGTTTTGAAAAGGAAACCTGAAATAAAAAGGGTTGAAAAACCTAAAGTCACTACTCCAAAAGTGACTGAAGCAACTCATATATCACCTCAAATTTGGAAACTTGAATCAATGGCAGCCACAACTCCAATCCCTGAGTTTACAAAGGGCATGTGTTTAAAAGAAGTAACTTTCACTGACTCTGCAGGTATACCCAGAACAAAAAAGGCATGGGTACATATGGCTAACTGATCTCTTACATTGTGTAGGAACAGTCAAGGAGGACTTTCATTAACCTTGTTTGTTTGTGATAGTGATTATTCCAGTCACAGGATAAGAGGCGTCTCTTCACTTCATGGCATGCAGATTTTAATGAGGAGTTTGTTCTACTTGTGAGAGGTAAAACATAATAATTATAGAAATGTAACATTGTCTGACTTGGATATTTCTTGATCAAATTGCATGTGATATGTCATAGCTTACAACAAAAACTCAGTTCTGGAAAATTTTCAAATGATAATCTTTGAAGGTTATCTTGGCCAGTGTTTGTAGATATGTGTCAGTGTGTCCATAAAATAAAATAAAAACAAGGTGTGTGTTGATATTAAAAATCAAAAAGCAAGGGGAAGAATAGAAAAGATGAAATAGTTGACCCCTTAAAAATTTGTGTTGTGCTTTTTAATTTTTAATCTTTTGTCTATGTGTTTGAGAAGGGGGAAGTGAAATAAATTTCCGTTCTGAGAATGACTGACATGCGTAAGGCTGAAGTGAAAGACATGCTCCAAGGTGATGTGCCCGGTAGGCTCAGTTCCAAAAACAAAGGTATGGGTCACAACACTTAAAGATTAAGTATGTCATTTGACGGGAAATACACACTTAGGTTAGTTGCATGTTCTATTTGGCTGTGAAATTGTTCTCGATACACACCCCGGACTCCAAAGTGTTGAATCGAAAATCTCAAAAAGTCGGCGTCCCCTCTGTTTTGTGTGCGTGATGACCTGGGGATGTCAAAGCCGTTAGTCAGTCTCACCTCTATTTTGCGTAAGCAAAGACCTGACCAGTCTGTATTAACGTGCTTGCAGATCACTTTATATAACTTACACCAAAAAGATGCTAATGTGCACATCAAAAGAGACCCTCTAGCATCCAAAACCCTTTAGCCCTGACTTTGCGACTAGCCTTATGTGTTTGATGAAAGGTTACCACCTGACTGAAAAATGCCTCTGAGTTGAAATCATTCAAGTCTTTGTATATTATCCCTATCTCTTAATGATCTCTGTTCTTTCTCTTCTAAACCATGTCTCGAGAAATGATTCAAAACTCTGGATACGGGTATGTGAAAATATGTGGTAGGTAATAAATAAGCTTGATAGACTGTACATATTAATTACCTAGGATTTGTGTGTGATTGTCTTGTGTTCATAATTAATATACCTAAAAGATAAATAAGTGACAAATAGTCTGGAAAAGAGAAACATTGGTTTAAATAGGATCAATGTACTAGCAATCACCTGGACGTGTTCGAGTAATAGATGCTGAAAAGGGTTCCTCAGTTTAGACAAAGACGGTTTGATCCCAAATAAAATCTTCTCGTTTAGTAATCTGGTATGTTTGTTTTCTTTTTATTTTTTTGAGTCATCTTAAGTTTATATTGTTTATTTTCAACCATGGCCAAGTTAATTTAAAGGTTTTAATATGTTTTTGTGGGTTTTTTATGCAAGAAAGTATGTCCCTCCTCATAATCTCAGGGAAGATAATGTGAAGAGTCTTCGGGTTCAGGGGAAGTATTTATAGGAAACCCGTAACATATGTTAGGGTTTTGGGTTAAATAATGCTAACCCGATAACTAGTCATCATTGTCTGGTTAGTGTCTGTGTTCCATGTTGTGCTTTACAAGTTAAGTTTGAAAAAAATACTCATGGACAAGAAAGTCAAGGACTCAGTTGACTAAAGCACTGATGTTGCTACTAATCAAGTTGAAGAACCAGCCGGAAAAGGACTTACCCTATGCTCAGGGGAAGTTTGTTGGTTCAAGAAAAGCTTCCAATTATTTAAGAAGATACCGTTCACATGTTGAGGGGAAGCAATAGACGTCATTGCAGTTAATGAAGAAAAGATGCAGAGCAGTCAGAACAAGAAATTTTTCAAGCCAAGAAATTCAAGAATGCCTAGACAGGGGTTTTAAAAGTTTTAGCCTCTGAAGTCACAAGCAAGACAAGACAGTTACTGATGGTTCAGCGATGACTCAACATTTTTCTAGAAGGAGCAAGTATTTGAGAATCCTCCTCTCCTTATTTGTTCATCATATGCAGTTCAAGCTGATGCGGATTGAGAGAACACTTTTGTTGTTGCCCAATGAAGATTGTTAAAGAAATGAATCTTCACCAACCCATGCTCAAGCCAAGGAGAAGATTGCAAGTCTGAAGATTAAAAGCAGAAGACATTTAATATCACAAGCCAAGAGGAAGATTCTAAGGGAATAATTTGTGGCTTGTGTATTAAATTATCCATTGGCGGACTATTTTGAAGGCCTATGTGATAGAATAGGCGAAAATTATTTAGGTTATGGTTATATTGGGTCAATGGACCATTTTAGACATGTTTGGGCTCAATTAGAAAGTGTTTAGAGGGAGTTTAGTAGGCCTAGATGGTTAATTACGGGAATTAGGTGTATATTAGGGTTTTTAGAATGGCTTGTTGACCAAGCATGTCCATTTCTATAAATAGGACCCTAGTGCATTTTGTAAAGGGTTGGCTATTTTGGAGAAACTAGAGAGGATAGAGAATTCGAAATTCTCTAGAGGTGTAACAGACGATCGATTATAATCGTGTGAATCTATTGATTCCAGGTTTTATCAATTTTATTATTGTGTTTATCGTTTTCTTTGTCTCTCATCTTAAATCACTCGATTTTTTGGATTCCGCACTCTCAATGAGGTTAGATATCGTGTTAGAACCGTTTTCGGGACTTACACCTCTTCACTTCTAACTTGCTCAATTCTTCTCCTTCTCTTCCACTAGTTTATCATCTTTTCAGTTTTGAGCCAGTTGTTTTAGTGTTCTTGATCTACTCGTCAAAGATTGTAAGAACTTCAACTTACTCTGATAATGAATTGTTATTGGCCTATGAATCTTTCATTATCTAGTAAGAAAATCTTTAGACTAATACGTGTCAGCCTAAATCTTTCAAGTGTTAGTCAAATTCTTACGCTCATTTGGGAATAAACAAATCTTTGGTGGGTTGGTAAACTGTATTTTTTAAACTTGCTTTAAGGTGAACTAATTAATTTATAAATACCCTTTTTATTAAAAGTTTATTATTGATTTTCTGAACCAAACGTGCTCTACGTATCACAGACCATTTGGGGAGTCGAAATCCCAAAGGCCGGACTTGTGACACCCGGTCGGGGGACGATGCATGATCCGAAAGGTGACTTGCGTCCCATGCTACATGATACATTCGAGGTCCTTTTGTCTATGTAAGCAAACTCGGATGACCACGCAAGTGCGGGCTGTAAGTATTTGGTTGGGAATGGGGGTTGGTAATATTTTGTCACTTCACGGAAGCCGAGGTGGTACGTGTTTGTGAACATGGCTCTAGTTACGTCGAATGTGCATGCACGAGAGTGGTGCACGGAAGAAACGGACCTTACTCCCTTAAAAATCTAATTTTTATAATAAAATAATCAGGCACGCAGGGTTGTTCCCCTGCTGGTTCATGACGGCGTGTCGAGTACGGTAAGTCGGCCAGTTCGAGGGACCCCATAACTAAGTGGCATTAGCTTCACTATATTTGTTTGCCAATAGCATAGCTCCCCGGGGTTCGTACTCCTCATAGACGATCACCCGGGAGAGTAGTGATGCTTGATTTGAGGCTGAGAGGCGGTCTTGTTGCCCGTTGGTATATAATCTTACGGGAAGGGTATAAACTATGGGTTACCAACATCACCACTGTTAAGTCTCCTAAATGATATTATTTGCGACTGAGTTGATCAAGACACGAAGTTTTAGTGTAGTTATTTTTATTTAAACTTATTTTACATATTTTACTAACATCTTCACTTGAAGATTGACCAGGTTAGACGTCAGCAACGGTGAAGTACCAAGTGCCCTCCTTTTCCTTTGTGTCTTTGAACGATCCCGATTTCAACTTACCGCTACTATACTGCCCACGGTGGGTGCACTTGCCCTTGAATGTGATGAAATAGTAGTATTTTATGTAAATCGTGTTTATAAATTTAAACACTTAACTGCTAAAAGATGTCACAAAATAACGATAAATTTTATACTCACCGCAGCACTCCAAGCTTTTTTGGCGCCGTTGTCGGGGACACAAAACGAGGATTTTGAGAAAAATCCGAGTTAACGGCCTAATCTTTATAAATATGTATATATGTATCATAGTTTTTCTTCAAATTTATTTTCTTAAGAATTTGGACTATTAACCACTTGGTATTTTCTAAATTTTTAAACTTTCATTTTCTTTTTCTTTATATTGAATGTACAACAGCACTAGGTAGTGTCCTGGTCACACACCACTTAGACTGATTTTCTTTTTCTGTACTATTTTACTTTGGTTACTACTGATTCTTTTCTATTTTTCTGCCTTCAGGTGATGTATGAAAGTACAACCAAAAGACATAGTCGAACCACTACCTGAACCAGAAAGATTTCTACACAGCAGACTCCGATCCCGTTCAAAAACTGTTGCTGAAGTCATCAATAAGCCTATCCCAATGACTCAAAAGCGGACCGTCATTGACTACTTAAGACCAAATGCAGTCAATTTTGGTGCAGCCATTGCTCCTCCTGGTTTCGACTCTAACAGCTTCGAAATTCGACCCCAGTTGGTGCAAATGCTCCAAAATTCTGCTAATTTCACGGTCTGCCCGATGAAGACCCTCACTCTCACATCACAAACGTCCTCGAAGTTTGTGAGACATTCAAGTCCAACAGAGCCTCTTATGATGCCGTTAGACTTTGCATGTTTCCGTTCTCACTCAAAGATCGTGCGAAAACATGGCTGAACGCTCAGCCCAATGGTTCCATCACCACTTGAGACGAGCTCCTTCAGAAGTTTCTTTACAAGTACTTCCCTCCTACCAAGACAGCCAAGCCCCTGACCGAAATCAACTCATACACTCAAGAAGACGTAGAATCGATGTATGATACGTAGGAACGCTATAAAGAACTCTTGAGGAAATGCTCTCATCATGGTCTTGTAATCTGGTAGCAGAGCTCAATCTTTTACAATGGTTGGCACTGCAGACCCGCCAGATTCTTGACTCTAACTCTGGTGGCATTTTAGGAATGGAAGTCCTGAGAAAGTCTTCTAAAAAATTGAAGATATTGCTCAAACCATTTTTCAGTGGCACTCTCTAGATAAAGCCACGACCCTCAAGGCTCAAATGGAGGCCTTGACTTCCAAAGTCAAGAAGTTGGAGACCTATAAATCTGTAGAAGCCGCTCCGCAGTGCAAAGGGTGTGGAGGCCCACATAAAAACTGGAGTTGTATGGTGGATGGTAAGCCCGAAGATGATAACTTCATACAAAACCAAAACCGTCTGTAATACAACAACAATTCTGAGTGGAGGAACAATCAGAACTCTGGGTGGAGAAACAACGAGAACAACCAGTAGCCAGGTAACAACCAAAACTTCTCGCAGCAGCCGCGGCAAAGCAACAACTACTAAGGCAGCAGTTCATCTGATGAGCGCGTTTGCCTTGAAGAATCAATATCTCGGATGTTTGCAGAAGCTGAGAGGAAGATGGAGGAGAAATTCAGAAGCAATGATGCTGAATTTCAAAACTAGCAAGCCTCTATCAAGATGCTCGAGAAGCAACTCGGCCAAATAGCAAAAACGGTAGGTGAAAGAGCCCTAAGTTCTCTCCCTAGCAACACAGAACCAAACCCCAAAGCCATGGTAAATGCTATCACACTCCGTAGCCGAAGGGTTAGACCCGAGGAAGGTGCTTCGAGCTCAACAACATCAACCCCACCTTCTCAAAAACAAACTGAATCCCTAATCCTTGTAATGGTGGAAGAAGTCATGAAGGATCCAAAGGTTCAGCCGGCTAAACAAAGCCAAGAACGAGGAGCAGTTTGGTAAGTTCATGAGCCTTCTAAGACAGTTACATATTAACTTACCTTTTGTTGAAGTCCTTTCTCAGATGCCGAAATACACAAAATAAATGAAAGACTTCCTGACCAACAAGCGCAAGATCGTAGAACTCAACTCTATCAGCTTAGGGGAAGAATGCTCTGCCAATTTTTCAAGCACTATTCCCCGATAGCAGCTAGATCCTGGCAGCTTCACACTACCTTGTGTAGTGGGAGACATTGAGGTTTCAAATTCACTTGCTGACTTAAGTGCTAGTATAAACCTTATGCCATCTTCCATGCTCAACAAATTGAACCTCAGTAAACCTACTCCTACCAGGATGAGCATCCAACTAGCAGATCGGTCAGTCAAGTACCCTTCAGGTATTGCCGAGAACCTCCTAGTTCAAATAGAAGAGTTCGTTTACCCTACCGACTTTGTTGTGCTGGATATGGAAGAAGACAAGGAGCTACCCCTTATCCTCGGAAGGCCATTCATCGCAACGACACAAGCAGTGGTAGACATGAGCAGCGGCACTCTAACGATCAAGTTCGGCGACCAGGAAGCAACTTTTAACGTAGGTAAGAAATTGGATAGCACTCTACAGGTGGTGGACAGCATCGAGTTAGGTCTGGAATTCGCATATCAACGAATGAAGGAACCCTCTCCTCCACCATCACTCTTCTAGACCAGAACTGCCGGTCTAGCCAGCAGACCCCTATAAAAAATGTGGCGTGCCATGGCGGCTTACCATGGAAGTCTAAGGTAAAAGCAAAAAGAATAGGACGAACTTCAAAGAACACTTCAGGACGATCAGAATTCCGCCCCTTCCTTTTCTTTTCAATTTTATTTTAGATATCTATCGTAGTTTAGATTAGTTCAGTTTTTATCTTTCAGTACTTTAGTTACTAGTAATCGAGGTTCGCCTACTGTAACTCTATACTCAGACCAGCAGGAAACACTCCTGCTGAGAGGCGGGCAGATTTACCGGATATCTAGTATGAATATTTTATAGTTTAATCTAGTCTTGTAGACAATGAATTAGGAAGAAAACAAAGAAGCAAGCAAGAGCTAGGAGTTTCGGTTTGGTGATGCAACCTTAGAAGTACAACGCGTGTTTGATTTATGCAGTCAGTGATAATTTTCTTACCCTTAAACTATTTAAATCACATCTTTGCTTTATTTGTACAATAAATAAGCTCATTGAGGGAAATGTGCAATTTAAGTGTTGGGGCGGGATTGTCAATCCTAGTTGGAAATACACAACACTAAACTTTTGTTTCGCCCAAAAAAAATTTCGAAAATAAGCCAAAAATTTGTCTTCTGAAAAAACCAATAAACACTTGTTTTTGGACAACAATCAGCTGAATAAACACTATGTTTTTCAAACATAAAAGACTCAAACCATTTGTAAGTTCGACGTATACATTGAGGTATTTTTTAGTACAGCAAGCCGAACCCAAATTTTATTTTTATACAACTGGTACTTAAAACCCTTTTTCCCATATTTTCAAAGAGTGTTCGAGCCTAACCCCCGTAAATATCTAACTTATTGATCCTCTACAAAAATAGAGAGAAACCAGGTGGGTCACTCAAGCCAGAACTTGGTAAGGGTATATAGTCCAAGATGGACAAAGTCGGGAAACATGTTTTCATATGATTAAGGCCACAAGGATAAACCCCTTTTTCTTTCTCTCACCCTAAAATTTTCTTTAGCACCCAAAATATCCCCTAGTTAGCCCATTTGTGCCTAAACCTTTCATTTCTGCACCCGTAAATTTATTTTCATAAACCTTATTTTTTTTTAAAATGAAACCAAGCCCTTTTTCGCACCAATCTTTGCATACCGCAAATCTTTGGCGCAATTTTACACCCCTTTTATTTTCGCAAAACAAAAGATTTTATAGAAAGTTTTTCTGAAATAAGTGACCCCACCTCTCATCAGAATACGTTATCATCTGTCCGAACGATTGCTGTAGAAATATGTCCGATTCAAGAAGACATCTTTGCTGGTACAATTATTATTTTTCAAAATAAAAGGTTTTAGTTTTTGTTTCTGGATATAAAAGAGCAAAAACTCTTTAGAGTTACTATCCCTGGTCATAAAACCTCATAGATAAACTTTTATGAAAATCTGAGTTTTGCAACTTTTTACCCTTTTTCACACCAACTTTCAAAACCCTTAGACCAAAGCCTACCCTTAAAACCCGTAAACCCTCATGATGACAACATGGATTTTGGCGAGATCTGTGGCAGATTGATCCCTTAACAAGCCTATGACCCTTTTTGATTTCACCTTAGTATGAGTGATCCCTCAAAGCCCGTACGTATACTAACCTGAGTGTCGAGTGATCCCTTGTAAGGTGTACAAAGTTGTATAAATCTAAACTTTCCAGTAGGTATAATTGTCTCCCTTAATACTTCAATAAAACAAGAATAAACCAACCAAATGGATTAACGAATCGAAGTAATTGGGGAACATGTTTTTAGGCAAGTGATAGGTCCATAACAGGTCAAGGTAAAGATAAGAAAGGCGAACGACGGCTAATTTCTAAGTTTGCTTGAGGGCAAGCAAAAGTCTAAGTATGGGGATGTTTGATGTACCTAAAATTATACATATTTTCAAAGCAAATATCCCCCGCGTATTGGGTAAAATGCGACTAACTATTGCAAAGAAACAACGTTTTTGTCTTCTTTGTAGTTTTTCAGGTTTTACTAAGTTAAAATCACAAAAGGAACGGAAAATGCAAGAAAATCAAAAGAAAGTGAAGATTTTGAGTTTAGCACGGTCGTGCCCCACCTGGCAAGCCCCGTGCATAAGGCCAACTTAGCCCCGACATCACTAGCAGAGACACACACCGTGCTTCTGAATCAGCTCTGCACCACACGTCCCGTGCCACTAACTTGACACGATCCTGTCCCAATTAGTACTCCCGTGCCCCTGATGCTCGAAGTTTTAAAGATCGGCGGTCTGAATCAGCAAGCCTCGTGCTACAGATGACACGCCAGGTGCCCACTGACTTGGCATGGCCCGTCTCGGCTGATCTATAAATAGAGGGAGCCCTCTTCACTTCCAACTTGCTAAATTCTTCTCCCTCTCTTCCACTAGCTTATCATCTTTTCGGTTTTGAGCCATTTATTTTAGTGTTCTTGATCTACTCGGCAAATATTGTAAGAACGTCAACTTATGTTGATAATGAATTGTTATTTGTCTATGAATCTTTCATTATCTAGTAAGCAAATATGTAGACTAATACTTGTCAGCCTAAATCTTTCAAGTGTTAGTCAAATTCTTACACTCATTTGGGAATAAACGAATCTTTGGTGGGTTGGTAACTGTATTTATTAAACTTGCTTTAAGGTGAACTAATGAATCTATAAATACCATTTTTATTGAAAGTTTATTATTGATTTTCTGAACCAAACGTGCTCTACGTATCACAGACCATTTGGGGAGTCGAAATCCCAAAGGCCGGACTTGTGACACCTGGTCGGGGGACGATGCATGATCCGAAAGGTGACTCGCACCCCATGCTACATGATACGTTCGAGGTCCTTATGTCTATGTAAGCAAAGTCGGCTGACCACGCAAGTGCGGGCTGAAAGTATTTGGTTGAGAATGGGGGTTGGTAATATTTTGTCACTTCACGGAAGCCGAGATGGTACGTGTTTGGGAACTTGGCTCTAGTTACGCCGGATGTGCATGCGCGAGCGGTGCACGGAAGAAACGAAACTTAGTCCCTTAAAAATATAATTTTTATAATAAAATAATCCGGCACGCTAGGTTGTTCCCCTGCTGGTTCATGACGGCGTGTCGAGTACGGTAAGTTGGCCGGTTTGAGGGACCCCGTAACTAAGTGGCATTAGCTTCACTATATTTGTTTGCCAATAGCACGGTTCCTCGGAGTTCGTTCTCCTCGTAGACGATCACCCGGGAGAGTAGTGGTGCTTGTTTTGAGGATGAGAGGCAGTAAATAATCTTACGGGAAGGATATAAACTACGGGTTACCAACATCACAACTGATAAGTCTCTTAAATGATATTATCTGCGACTGAGTTGATCAAGACACGACGTTTTAGTGCAGTAATTTTATTTAAAATTATTTTACATATTTTACTAACATCTTCACTTGGAGATTGACCAGGTTAGACGTCAGCAACGGTGAAGTACCAAGAGCCCTTTCCTTTGTGTCTTTGAACGATCCCGATTCAACGTACCGCTACTATACTACCCACAATGGGTGCACTTGCCCGTGAATGTGGTGAAATAGTAGTAGTTTAAGTAAATCGTGTTTAGAAATTTAAAAGCTTAACTGCTAAAAGGTGTCACAAAATAACAATAAATTTTATACTCACGGCAGCACACCATATGTTAACGGGTCAAACATTTTAAATGACTCTAAGGAGTCGCAAATGTGAAATTGACATTATAGGATCACTTAGTGGTCCAAACTACTTTCTTGTATTTATTAATGTATGTTAGGACCGTTTTATGTACAAATTAAGCTCACTTCTTGATAATGAGGCCTAATGGGTCAAACGGGTTAAAATTTGGTCAACCACTACTACAAAAAACAGCTTTCTTGACGCCCAATGTGCGTCAAGAAAGGGTCCAGATGACGCGCATTTTATGAATCTCAATGCGCATCAGCCCTTTTATGATGCGCAATCGATGACGCGCAAAGCGTGTCATAAAATGCGCGTTAAGGAAGCCCCCGTCAAAAATCTGCTTATGACACACATTTTTACGCGTCGTGGTTTTAAAAAACATATTTTTTTGTAGAATCACTAATATCTACATTAAATGACAATTAACATGATAATGTAAAATAAAAATACACTTACAGAAAAATAATGCATTATATATATATCAAACATTACAAAGTTAACATGAGTTTACAAAAATCATCAACAGGCTCATTAATAAAACCAAGAAAATCTGCCTGATGCTCCTGAATGAGTCTCACCAAGTGAGGATTTTGCTTCCCCAACACTTGAAGCATAGGCTGTAAAAATCAACATGTCAGCATCATGCATAACTGTATCAACTCATGTGTGTATGTGTGTTATGTGTACATGCATAGAAACTAACTTGATATATACCTGCAAAATTTATGGATTAGCTTGCACCATGGACTGGAAACAGGAATGTTGGGAGTTATTAATTGAGGTGAACTATAAGTATATGTCTGTGTTTGCATGGTGGACTAGTAAGTATACATGTGGACTATTACGGAGAAAATTGAGGTTGCCTGCAGTACTGACAGGAGCATTTACACCCATGTTAGGAAGACCCAAGTCCAAAGGTAACAACTTTGTCATTTAACATTTCCACTAATATTTCACTTGTTCCAAAACTTAATTCCCCTCTGAATATCACTAATTTTAGGCCTAGTTCCTTCTGTAATGCCATTTATAAATGCATCAGCAATGTTATTGTGAATAGGCCTAAGAGTGCTTGTCTGAGATGGTGAATGAAAATCATAGTGCTTTCATTAGTGGTAGACAAATTCGTTATAATATAATGTTGTCTCAAGAACTGGTGATAAATTATCATAGACAAGAGGCCCTCCTAAAGTGGCTTTAAAAATTGATATTAGGAAGGCCTATGATTCTGTTAGCCTTGACTTTCAAAAAGTGTTTTGTTGGAACTTAAAATCTATGTGACTGACGCCATCAAATCTGTTTACCGAAGCATTCGACTGAAGAATCCATGTGAATTGATTCAGAGACACGGGTTGTGATGCTCGAGGCTTGCAGTTTGGACCGAAGACCGTTTTCCGGAAAAGTCAACCGTTCGGGTCAACGGTCAACGTAAAAGTCAACGGAAGATCGGTTCGAGCGAGTCAAGCATCGGATTATTTAAATCAACTTTGATTTAATTAATATTTACGTTATTTATCTTTCTTGTAATTTTGTTCAGTTATGTTTTTCTGTTGTTAGTCACCCTCACTATATATAGTGAGGGTGCCCATTACAAGAAAGAGTCTCTGAGTGTGGAGATGATGATTTTCTTGTAGAGTGTGAGATTTGTTGAACCTAACCATGCGATGCGATTCAAATACTTCGATTTCGGATATGGTGTCATCGTGACACTTGTTGAACCTAACCATGCGATGCGATTCAACTCACTCATGGAAACGTTTGTTATAGAAAATCACTCTTTGTACACTCATGCGAAATGTTCATTCGATGCTTTCTAATCGTGTACCGTCCATCACCCCCCTCGGATTCTCTCGTAATGATCCGTGAAACGTTTAGCACTAAGGCGAACTTCGGGACGAAAAATCCTTTCAATTCGGAGATGATATAACAACCAAAAATTTTCTTGTTTCCATTCTCCTTCATCCCATTCAATTGGCCCGACACGTTGGACATTATGCTAATTTTCGGGACGAAAATTCCTTAACATGGGGAGACTGTAACAACTGCAACTTCCCAGGTTAACTCCGATAACTTTTCCGCTAGTTCCGTTAGCAAAACCCGTGGCCCGTTATTCGAATAATTGTATGTGGTTCATATTTATTTGCTATTTAATTAATGACTTGATTCGTGAAATCATTTCGTAACTTTATGTGTTACTTGCAAAATTCACGTTTTCGGGTGAAACCGGACTTCGTGCGTAAATTGGAAATTTCATGTCTAAATGTTAATTTTATGTATCCCGACTAAACATTTCATGTTAAATGAGTTAAAATCACTTAGAAAACATTTTTAAGGTTTTACCTTTCAAGTTTTAGTAAAAACCCAATTAAAATGATTTTTGTGCTTCATGTGTCAAAATGAAAGATTAAGGGACCACTTGTGTAATTTCTTTAAACTAGAAATCTGCCCTAATACCCCCCTCCCCCTTCATTTCACGTTCACTTCTCCCTCTCTTCTTCTTCTATACGGTTCTTCATACACACACACACACACTCACGATTTTGAAGAAACCAAGCCTCATGGAAGTGGAAACCAAGGATCTTAAGCCACTACAAGTCTCAAGAACACTCAAGGAAGCTACATCTCCCTCTCATCTTCTTCACCTCACGTTTTCTCTTCAATGTTCGTAAACCCTAAAACCCCAAATCTGAAATTGGTAGGTTGCATGTGTAATTCTTGTGTTTGTGTGCAATTTGGTGTGTATGTATGCTCATGGAACATGTTTTAGGTTAGTATTTGATAATTTATGATTTGGGGCTGATTTTATGTTGGTTTAAGGGCTGGAAATATGAAGCAAAAATCTGACATGGAATGTTCTTGTTAAAGCTTGGGTTGTTGAACATGAATTTTAGGTGAAAAGTGCTATGTGCAACTGCTATGCTCAATTCTTATTATGATATAGATGAGATTATGTTTAGAACTGAAAATGCATGTTAAATGGTTTTTTATGATGTTACAAATCTGTACAAGGAGGGTGATGACCAAATTATTACTCAAAACTTTCAAACCAACATGTTTGCAAAATCCCGTTTTTGGACAAATTCTTTCCAGTTTTTGGGTCATCTTGCACAGGTCATAACTTCCTAAATTTTTATCAAAATCAGTTGATTCTTTTTCCATAGTAAAGTTATATGTCTTAGCTTTAACTGGGCTACTCGCAAGTTTTCTAAAAACTCCGTTTGGTCATTCAAAACACAGCTGCAAGTTAGGTGTGCAAAGCTGTCATTTTCTGTGAAAAGTAGACTTTTCAAATTTGATAGGCATGCTAATCTTGTTATATTGACGAGTTTGAAATTTTTAAATGAGTTTTATATATTGAAAGTAAGATCTGGAAGGTTTGGTTCATAAATTCAAAGTTTTAAGTGAGTTATGCAACTTTTCGTTTTACTTTGACTAGTTTACTACATGTTGAAAATGCTAACTTCCAACGTGCATAACTTTCTCATTTCTTAACATTTTTACTTGATTCTTTTTGAAACATTTCCTAAATGATGTGTAGTATATGCCTGTAAAATTTAAAGAGTTAACTCCAAGTAATGTAAATTTTAGCTATGTCACTAGTTAGGTGCTCGAAGTTTGACTTTCTGGGTCAACCTTAACTTAAGTTGCAATTACTTGATTTTCTCCCAAATTGGGACTTGTATGTGCATTATGTGACTTGTATGATCGCATGAAACATGTTTAGATGCCTATATACTATTTTTGTCTTATAGACAACCTCTAATTCGGTTAGACCATATTTACCCAAAATAGGTCATTCATAGCCAATCTTTAAAGCCAAGTGCCGCGTACCAGTGCACCCTAAGATGAGTTTCACTTACTATTGTAGTTGCATCCGGTAAAGGATGGCAACAACACGGTAAAGGTATTTCTTTACTTAGGTAGTATCCACCATATATCACATGTTTCACTGAATTGCTTTTAATATCAAAAGTCCTTACTTTATCGGGCCATTAATATAGAATAGCGAGATAATGTTGAGTAGTACTACTGGGGATTGACACCCCCGCTCAGCGGTGCACAGGATGCACCCTCCCGACTGGCGGTCGGACTGAGACCAATATTAGCCTAGGACTACCGTGATCGGGAAAGACACGGGGAAGGCAACTACATAGGTTATGCCTATGATACATTCGTCAGCTTTGGTTTCGAACGTTCAGGTGAGCATAAGAATAGGCTAGCTACCTATTGATACGGATAATACATGCATTACTAGATTACGAATTGTTTCCTTACTATTCGTATGCATTTTGGTCTACATGGTGTTGTGTAGATTGTTTTAGTGAACTCACCAGCCTTTTAGCTGACACTTGATTGTTGATTACTTTTCAGGTCGTTAGGTGGATTCATGGATGGCACGGACGGCGGCAGTACACTACCATGCAACTTTTGGGGAAAATGTCTTAAAAACATTTCATCTTGTTATTTTGTCAAAACTAAACTTGTAACCTATTTGTTGTGCTTCCGCTGAACTACTTTAACTAAACATTAGTCCATTTTGTAAAACGTGCTTTAACTTCTATTAATTTACTCTTATGGCTTGGTTGTAACTAAAGTCTTGGATCCTGGTCTGGTTCACACCCCACACAGTTATACTCCGTTAGTGGAAATTGGGGGTGTGACAGATTAGTATCAGAGCCATTGGTTACAGCGAACCAGAACATTTTAATAGTAAAAATTTCTGAACTATAACTGTTTTTGAAAAAGCTTTGGTTACAACCCATTCCCCAAGAGTACTGCCCCGCGTGCCAAAGATGATCCTCATTTAGAACTCCTGTCATGCATCACTATGGGATTGGAATTTGGGTGGAAGTTTTTCTTTCCCGAGGCTTAGAAATTTTTGAGTTAAGAAATATTTTCTAAGTATAAAGCTTAGCGTACTTGTTACATTTCTTCTTAGCGAAATTCATATTGCTCTTAGCGGACTAGAATTGCTCTTAGCGGACTTGATGTTAGCGTGCTTGGTCCATGTGTTTAGCGGACTTGATGTTGTTCCTAGCGAACTTGATTCCTTCTTAGCGAACTTCTGTTAGCGAACTTGAACCTTAGTTCTTATCGAACTTGTTGGCTTCTTAGCGGACTTGATGAGGCCTTAGCGGACTTCCTCTCTTCTTAGCGGACTTGTTATGCCTTTAGCGAACTTGTTAAGTGGTTAGCGAACTTCATCCCATTCTTAGCGAACTTGAATTGTGCTTACCGGACTTAAGTTGTTCTTAGCGAACTTCAATGGGACACCTGGAAGAATTAACAAGAATAGGTGTAGAAATTGTTTGTACCACATATTAGAAAGCATATTTCCCTCTGTGTAGTGTATACAGGACCATCAAGAACCCTATTGGGGTGAGACCCACCTAAGATACAATCGGAGAGGATTTTCCTTTTAAGCATGCATTCACCATATTTTACTTGGTTACGTCAACAAAACTTGAGTGATTAATCGTAAGTGCTTGTAGTTATACCCTAGCCTCACGAATAGGGTAAGATCCATTGTTTAGGATGTCGGTATCTTTAGGGACTTGTTTAACCCTTAACAGCATTTTTATTCTTAACAACCTTGGTAGGTTTACTTTTAGGCCTAGATCATGGTAATCTAGACTCTAAGACACTGATCCAACATATCCTCAGCTTAACTGATCATACTCTCTTATAACATAAATAGGAAATCGTAGTAGATCCTATTCGGGTAGGACACCCATTAACACACCCCGAGAGTACCTTTATCGTAATGCGTTAGTAAAGAACGTTGTTTAGCCTCGTAGTATAGGGTAGCACTGTATAGAATCAGATGATTTCTCATAAGATACTTGTAACTGCATTTGTTACCTTAAAATGTTGAGACCCTTTTTCCTTGGTCATTTTAGACCTCGCATTTTAAATCGCATAGTTGTTGTGTGATAACTCAGTGTGAATGTGACTTTAATAACATAAATGAAATCGGGCATGTGATGATTAAGAATAATATGACATTCTCTCTGTGTATATATAAACAGGTGTGTGCATAATGGATACGTGATCGAGTCGGTCAATAACTACTTTATATCATTATGTTAAGTTAGGGGCATTGTAGCATGCCCTGTCCATACTCCTACAGAACCACTTTCTTACCAAATCGTACCTACGATAAACTTTAAGTTAGATCAGTTGTTATTCTCAGAACTTGCCTCCTTGGCAAATCCCAGCCAGTTACCTTTGATTTAATAACCACATTCTTGATACTTTACCCCCTTTGGAAACCACATACTACCCCACCGAACGTGGTAGCTAAAGTAAGAGGAACCAGCGTGACCATACAAGGTAAATTACCATTACGGGTGCACACGTAAATGTAATTTACAGCGTATGGAAGCCCTGGGGAAATCCTACTCGGCAAACCATCAGTTATGAGGAGTGCGATCTTTCATTTCAAAAGTCTCGTGACCTCAATTTTCAAGCTTATGGTTCTCAACTATATTCATTTCGCTATCACACCTATTCTCATTTCTCCTATATATGATTGCCAGCCTATCGAAATCCTTTAAAATTGCTTGTGCAAATGAAAACCATGGTAAGACATCCCATCACTCACACCATTCGACGATAAGATCTCCCATCGCTGCGAGCAAGCCGTGGTTGAACTCTTCACTGATTCTAATTTCTCCGCGATGCTAACTCTACCCCTATGATGTTAACTACTACAACCCTCGTTCAAGCTCTCTCAATTGTACAACAACTCCATAAACTCTAATCTGATGAAAACCCAGACCTCTTCAATGGACGATTACACCTCAACCTTTGGAACCAACCTTTCGGCAGGAAAATCTTGTGAAGTTCTTCTCTCTTGACTAGTAATATCGTCACGATTTTTAAACACATTATACCTCACTACGAATACAGTTTCACCCAACTGAGCGATGTAGGTTACTTCTCGAACCCGTACGATCTGCTTTATCTTTAAACACTTGATTTGTCGCTGAACTGTACGATCTGCTTCATCTTCAAGCCTTGAGCCATCGCGGCTAGTTATCCTCATCAATGACACTCCCATGCACCTCTTTGTCAGAAGCTCCTGTACGACAACATTGACAACCAACATTAGGCAACAGTAGGCTAGGATAGTTCCACAACATCATACGTTGTTACCCATCGTCCTCATTCCTTCTTTTCTAGAAAAACTTTCATTGGTAACCCTCTGCTTCATAACTAGTCGAATGATTGACCCGCACTTTTGAGACACGCGACAGGAAGTAGATTGACTCCAGATTTGACGAAGACACGTTTAAATTTATCGTATATGCGGCGAGCTATCCGAGGAGCACTGAAAGCGACCCAAGTACCCGATATTTTTACATCTTATGCAATGCGGCTTTTCGATACGCAGTAGACCTCGCGAAACCTTAACTACGATTCGTATTTACACTCATTGACAGCCAGGTAGTATTTGAATTCTTCAGCACTTGGTATTTCGGAAACCCACTCTTACTACACGTTTTCACTTTTACTTACTCTGGAGGACCAATGTAAACTGGTGTTCTATTTATCTGTACGGTACCACCGTCGACACAATCACATTGATATCGGTCAACCCAAATCGTTTTTCTCCAGACCCGCGTCAATTATGCCGGACGACTCTCTTCAAAATGTGCAGTTGCAACTACCCTGCACAAGCTACCTCGTCTTTCATTCTGAGTCTGTATTCCCCTACTGATACCATTCATGCTTCTACAAAGAACCTTTCATTCATTAGAACGTCACTCTTATTTTGGATCTTTACCGAAGGGTATACGCGTAACGACATATCCCATGTTGGCGAACCTCACTCTAAACCTAAACGTGAAAGAGTACCTTATCTTTTGAATCCCTTTTCAGAAACTCTCCGCTAAACTCTTGATAATCCTCTCCATGGGTGAAGACCCCCACCGACCGAAAACATGGAAAAACCTCTTTGTCGTAAAATTCAAATTTTTCACATGATTACATGGTTTCAAATATTTCTCTCCCATTCAAACTCAAACGCACCGGAAAACAACATAAAGAAAAACCTTATTTTTAAGTATATTATCTAACAAGATTTTTCAAATAGCCAGGAATGGCAAGGAAACTGGTGCACCCTCAACGTGCTGGTAGTGTGGTGGGTTAGCTGCGGTACACCCTATACATAAGCACTGTCGGCATGTCGAAGGTGGGATCAGTGCTGAACCACAGATTTACCTTGAAATCATCAGACAAAAACCATTTAATGGGACAGTGCCCGCAATAAAGAAAAATTTATGTTACTTCCGTTGAAATTTCGCATGACCCTCATACATATTTTTCGCTAGAAGGGACGTGCACAGTTTAATCAAATAAAACTTATTGTTTTCCAACCCTCTAGATTGAGAGGAAACATCCTGATATAGATTTCCTACTAAGGGACAAATATAGATTACGACCCAGATGAACGACAACGTTTTAACAACTCAAGTTTTATATTATAAAAGACAAATCACATGTTCTTTGGAGCAACCCCGTGACTTTTTCCAGGACCTTATCAACGTTTACTCGTCCTAGATCCATACTCGTCGTGAAATATTTCAACTGGACCTCTAGTTATCGCATTTCTGACATACAACGACTTGTTAACCTCGCGTACGCCTAAATTGTCACCGGAGCACTTCTTTATGAGATTAGCCAATTTCAAGGATGCGTAACCACCCTCCAGATGCGTTAACATTCGAACCTTTTTGCAGCACTTCTTGCCCCTGTCGTGCCATTTGACCCAATACTTTCTGTTATCTTACTGGATACTATAGCTGAAGACTACTCGGACATATGATCAATTCGTCATATCAAATACTTCGATTTCGGATATGGTGTCATCGTGACACTTGTTGAACCTAACCATGCGATGCGATTCAACTCACTCATGGAAACGTTTGTTATAGAAAATCACTCTTTGTACACTCATGCGAAATGTTCATTCGATGCTTTCTAATCGTGTACCGTCCATCACCCCCCTCGGATTCTCTCGTAACGATCCGTGAAACGTTTAGCACTAAGGCGAACTTCGGGACGAAAAATCCTTTCAATTCGGAGATGATATAACAACCAAAAATTTTCTTGTTTCCATTCTCCTTCATCCCATTCAATTGGCCCGACACGTTGGACATTATGCTAATTTTCGGGTCGAAAATTCCTTAACATGGGGAGACTGTAACAACTGCAACTTCCCAGGTTAACTCTGTTAACTTTTCCGCTAGTTCCGTTAGCAAAAACCGTGGCCCGTTATTCGAATAATTGTATGTGGTTCATATTTATTTGCTATTTAATTTTAATGACTTGATTCGTGAAATCATTTCGTAACTTTATGTGTTACTTGCAAAATTCACGTTTTCGGGTGAAACCGGACTTCGTGCGTAAATTGGAAATTTCATGTCTAAATGTTAATTTTATGTATCCCGACTAAACATTTCATGTTAAATGAGTTAAAATCACTTAGAAAACATTTTTAAGGTTTTACCTTTCAAGTTTTAGTAAAAACCCAATTAAAATGATTTTTGTGCTTCATGTGTCAAAATGAAAGATTAAGGGACCACTTGTGTAATTTCTTTAAACTAGAAATCTTCCCTAATACCCCCCTCCCCCTTCATTTCATGTTCACTTCTCCCTCTCTTCTTCTTCTATACGGTTCTTCATACACACACACACACACTCACGATTTTGAAGAAATCAAGCCTCATGGAAGTGGAAACCAAGGATTTTAAGCCACTACAAGTCTCAAGAACACTCAAGGAAGCTACATCTCCCTCTCATCTTCTTCACCTCACGTTTTCTCTTCAAGGTTCGTCAACCCTAAAACCCCAAATCCGAAATTGGTAGGTTGCATGTGTAATTCTTGTGTTTGTGTGCAATTTGGTGTGTATGTATGCTCATGGAACATGTTTTAGGTTAGGATTTGATAATTTATGATTTGGGGCTGATTTTATGTTGGTTTAAGGGCTGGAAATATGAAGCAAAAATCTGACATGGAATGTTCTTGTTAAAGCTTGGGTTGTTGAACATGAAGTATAGGTGAAAAGTGCTATGTGCAAATGCTATGCTCAATTCTTATTATGATATTGATGAGATTATATTTAGAACTGAAAATGCATGTTAAATGGTTGTTTATGATGTTACAAATCTGTACAAGGAGGGTGATGACCAAATTATTACTCAAAACTTTCAAACCAACATTTTTGCAATGAGTTTTATATATTGAAAGTAAGATCTGGAAGGTTTGGTTCATAAATTCAAAGTTTTAAGTGAGTTATGCAACTTTTCGTTTTACTTTGACTAGTTTACTACATGTTGAAAATGCTAACTTCCAACGTGCATAACTTTCTCATTTCTTAACATTTTTACTTGATTTTTTTTTTGAAACATTTCCTAAATGATGTGTAGTATATGCCTGTAAAATTTAAATAGTTAACTCCAAGTAATGTGGATTTTAGCTATGTCACTAGTTAGGTGCTCGAAGTTTGACTTTCTGGGTCAACCCTAACTTAAGTTGCAATTACTTGATTTTCTCCCAAATTGGGACTTGTATGTGCATTATGTGACTTGTATGATCGCATGAAACATGTTTAGATGCCTATATGCTATTTTTATCTTATAGACAATCTCTAATTCGGTTAGACCATATTTACCCAAAATAGGTCATTCATAGCCAATCTTTAAAGCCAAGTGCCGCGTACCAGTGCACCCTAAGGTGAGTTTCACTTACTATTGTAGTTGCATCCGGTAAAGGATGGCAACAACACGGTAAAGGTATTTCTTTACTTAGGTAGTATCCACCATATATCACATGTTTCACTGAATTGCTTTTAATATCAAAAGTCCTTACTTTATCGGGCCATTAATATAGAATAGCGAGGTAATGTTGAGTAGTACTACTGGGGATTGACACCCCCGCTCAGCGGTGCACAGGATGCACCCTCCCGACTGGCGGTCGGACTGAGACCAATATTAGCCTAGGACTACCGTGATCGGGAAAGACACGGGGAAGGCAACTACATAGGTTATGCCTATGATACATTCGTCAGCTTTGGTTTCGAACGTTCAGGTGAGCATAAGCATAGGCTAGCTACCTATTGATACGGATAATACATGCATTACTAGATTACGAATTGTTTCCTTACTATTCGTATGCATTTTGGTCTACATGGTGTTGTGTAGATTGTTTTAGTGAACTCACCAGCCTTTTAGCTGACACTTGATTGTTGATTACTTTTCAGGTCGTTAGGTGGATTCATGGATGGCACGGACGGCGGCAGTACACTACCATGCAACTTTTGGGGAAAATGTCTTAAAAACATTTCATCTTGTTATTTTGTCAAAACTAAACTTGTAACCTATTTGTTGTGCTTCCGCTGAACTACTTTAACTAAACATTACTCCATTTTGTAAAACGTGCTTTAAATTCTATTAATTTACTGTTATGGCTTGGTTGTAACTAAAGTCTTGGATCCTGGTCTGGTTCACACCCCTCACGGTTATACTCCGTTAGTGGAAATTGGGGGACTTGTTGAGTTCTCTAGCGAACTAGTTCTCCTCTTAGCGGACTTCATCAGTTTTAGCGAACTTGATGCATGCCTTAGCGAACTTGAGTCCTTTGCGGACTTGAGAAGTGTCTTAGCGAACTTCTCTATCCTTTAGCTGACTTCTGGAAGGCTTTAGCGAACTTCTGGGTTAGCGGACTTGTTTACTGGGTTTTCGTTCGAGTTCGTTTCAGATGATTTTGATCGTTAAGAGTTGTAGAGGACGTCGCTACGAGTTCTGGGACATAAAATTCGTTGAATTTGGTCGAGTTTTGGGTGAGATATGCTCATTTCACGGTTTTCCGGCGGATTGCGGTTTTCCGGCAGCTTGTCTCCGACCGTATTAGGGTTTTTGAGGTGGGAGATGACCTGCGATGACGTGTCTGTGTACAATTGGTTGAGAGAGAATTTTCTCTTTCCTCTTTGTTGGCTCCCTTTACAAAGCTCAAATTGGTTGTCGCGATTTTACTTGCTGCATGGAAAAACACGGGGGCCCACTCACTCATAAAGAACCGCTTAATGCTCTTTGAAAGGTGGTTTGTGATTGGCTGATATGCCCCTCACATGGATCATGAATAACAGCCCATGGATCCCTTTTATTACGGACGTTGGATTTAATATGAAAGCGAATTCTCATTGGTCCCTAGCCATTCACACGGATTTTGGTCTTGGCTGCGTGAAATTTGATTGGTCCTTAATGTTTTCAAGGATTAAGGTTTTTCTTGAGGGATTTAATTGATTTAATTAATTTTCAGCATTATTTCGTCAAATACGGATATTTTCTTATCAGTTTCTCAACGAGACTTACGAGTTAACGCCGCGACGGAATTTCAGAAAATTATTATTGGTCTTGGATTTATTCCGGATTTATTGGGGTTCTCGTTTATTGATGTCATGCGTACTTTAGCTATCGACCACTGACGGGTTAGCTTCCTTAGCCGGTTAATGATGCAGCTTTCTCGTTATGTCTCACGGTTTTTGTTTTTAGCTGATGCAGCGCCGATGTCAACTAACCGGATTAACTGAGATCTCAGTTAATTGTGGAATTTATCCGTTAAATCTCTCGGAGAGCCGTTTCTTGTTGAAAATTGATGGAATTTTTCGGATTGAGCCGTTTTCGCCGATAATTCTCAGAAATCTTCACAGAATTTTATTTCGAGTTCATTTTTCTTCGCCCAAAATTACGAAGACTCCAGTTTTGATTATTCTTCGCTCGGGATCTCAGTTTTTTTCTCCGATTTGACGTTTATCTTTATTTTTCGCATCCAACCTCAGTCGAGCGGATTATTCACAACTGTCAGCATCCGACTTCCGGTTTTTTGCGAGATTGTCCGATTTCAAGATTATTTATCTGGTTTCTCTAGGCAACCGATCGCGACGGTTCGACTCTCCGCATCTGTTTTTACCCTTCCGACTTGATGTTTTTGGGGAGATTTAGAGAAATAAGAGAAATGATTATGGATTTGGATATCGGGTCGATTATTCGGAGTTGGAGCATTTTCAGTGTTTGACTGGTTTATCTGATTCAGTTTGTTGCGGTTATGACTCCGAGATGTAGCATTTTCTCAGTATTGTACCCGACCGTGTGAACCGAGTGAGGGCAGCACTTGGATCTCGAACTGGAGAATGTATATATATATATATATATGCATATCTTTTTCATCTATTTACTTCAATCTTTCAAACTAGAACAAGATTTGAATCTCAAAACATTAAGATTTCTTAGGGGGTTTTTAGGATGAGATTATGTGTTCATCAACATTACCCATTGATCTAAACCCATGCATGCAAACCGATTTACTTGTTTTAAGGATTAAAACTCTACATCTTGTGAGAATCATTATCATTTAAGCTTTGGAGGATCAAAGTTCAAGTTCAAGCTTAAGAATTCTAGAGAGAGAGTAGAGAGAGAAAGCTTCATACTTGGGTTTTTGAAGAAAGATGAAGGAAATGATAAACCCTTGCTTGAATCCTTGAGTCTTGATCTTCAAATCTCTAATTGTTTGAAGAAGAAGATGATGATTGTATGTGTGGGTGGTGAAAATTTTCAACAAGAGAGAGAGTGGGGGGGGGGGGGGGTCTCGGCCGAAAATGGGGGAGAGGGAGGGAGAGAGATGGTGTGAGATATTGATGGTGTGGGGAGGTGAGCTTTAAACTTTCCAAGGTCATGATTGCCTATCACTAGATATCATTACTTGAAGTGTTCTAAAAAAAATTAGGATATAAAAGATGACAAGTGTCTTGCCAGGTGTATTTGCATATATGTATTGTAGAGATTGGTAGTTAACAGGTATAATACTGGTATATTGCGGTATAACAGGTAAATTTTCTGTCACGAATCGTAAAAGTAATTATATGAAAAGTACTAAAATAAAATTACGCTCGCAATGGTATAATCCAAAATAATTTTTGCCATACTTGATTTACCAGTCATTTTTATAGATATTCTTCTTCTTCTTTTTTTCTTTTTGGTGGATACCGGGTTAATCATATCTTGCGTTGTCAGCAACGTTTGTTAACGAAATATTTTTCACATGACGGCATTAAACTTTTATTTATCAAATAAAATAATATTTATCTTTATTACATTATGACTTGTAGTACGGCATTTTTGTCAGGTGTCACAGTCACCCCTCCTTTTAGAAATTTCGTCCTGAAATTCTCGAATTCTTACCGGGCGAAAACAGATGAGGGTATTTCTTCTGCATTTGGTCAGCTCGCTCCCAGGTATACTCAGGCCCGCGCTTCGAGTTCCATCTAACTTTGACTAGCCTGATCTTACTACGTCGGAGTTTCTGCACTTTCCAGTCTTCAATCTCAACTGGTTCCTCGGTAAAGTTCCTATTTGCTATCAATTCGCACCTCCTTTGACGGTATGATCAGCGCCTCATTGGATAGATATTTCTTTAAGTTAGATACATGGAACACATCATGGATGCCACTGAGTCTATCTGGCAGCTTCAGACGATAAGCAACAGAACCGACTCGTTGGAGAATTTGAAACGGTCCAATATATCGAGGACTTAGCTTTCCTTGCTTACCGAATCTAATGACACCCTTCCAAGGCGAGGCCTTTAAAAACACTCTGTCTCCAACCTCAAATTCGTAGGGTTTTCTTCTGTTGTCAGCATAAATTTTCTGTGTAGCCCTGGCAGCTTCCAAACGACTCTTGATTTTTGACACCTTGTCGGTCGTATCCTGAATTATCTCAGGACCAGTTAATTCCTTTTCTCCAATTTCTGCCTAACAGAGAGGAGACCGACACTTTCTACCGTATAAAGCTTCGAATGGTGCAGCCTTAATGCTAGCATGATAACTATTGTTATATGAGAACTCCGCTAACGGTAGATGAGTGTCCCAACTTCCACCAAAATCAATTACACAGGCTCTAAGCATATCCTCGAGTGTCTGGATGGTCCTTTCACTCTGACCATCTATTTGTGGATGATATGTCGTGCTTAAATCCAATTTGGTGCCCAATGGTTTATGTAGAGATCGCCAAAATCGTGATGTGAATCGTCCATCCCTGTCTGAAATAATAGAAACTGGCACACCATGACGAGATACAACCTCCTTGATATATATCTTAGCGAGCTTCTTCATTAAATCCGTCTCCTTAATTGAAATGAAATGAGCTGATTTAGTCAGACGATCAATGATCACCCAGATGGAGTCATGATTACGCGATATTCGAGGTAATTTTGTGATAAAGTCCATAGCAATTCGTTCCTATTTCCATTGTGGGATTTCTGGTTGTGTAAGTAGACCAGATGGTTTCTGGTGCTCCGTCTTTACTCTGGCACAGGTGGAACACTTACTTATGTAAATTGCTATGTCGCGCTTCATGTTTGGCCACCAATAACGTTCCTTGACGTCCTTATACATCTTATTATAACCCGGGTGAATGGAGTAACTTGATTTGTGAGCTTCATTCAGAATCAACTCTCGAAGCTTTCCCAAGAGCGGTACCCAGATTCGACCCATAAACTATCTAACATCATTGGTTAAGACCAAATCCTTAATCATTCCTCGAAGATCCTCATTTTTCAAATTAACATTCCTAAGAGCTTCATTCTGAGCTATACGAATGTGCGAAATAAGGTCAGATTGTATTGTCACCTCCATGGCTCTCACTCGCCTTGGCTTATCTCTTTTCTTCCTTCTTAATGCGTCGGCTACCACATTAGCCTTGTCGGGGTGATATCGAATATCACAATCATAATCGTTTAGAAGTTCCACCCAATGACGTTGACGCATATTAAGCTCCTTTTGATCAAAAATGTGTTGAAGACTCTTATGATCCGTAAAAAAGTGCATTTAGTTGCATACAGATAATGTCTCCAGATTTTTAATGCAAAAACAACCACTCCGAGTTCTAGATCATGGGTGGTGTAGTTCTTCTCGTGCGTCTTGAGTTGCCTGGATGCGTAGGCAATAACTTTATCCCTTTGCATTATATACAATGGAGTAAAACACAAAAATAATTATTACCTATAACCTAGGAAAAAGACAATCTATTTATTTTCAAAAAGTGGCATTTTGTCATACATAAAGGAAATATATAATTACTAGAAGTAAATAATTCTTATAAATTCTGGAATATTAATACTTAAAAATATATATATAGTTTAGGAAAAATAAAAGAGATTTGATAAAATGGGTTAATATAATTAATATTGCAAAACTAGTTGTAAAAACGTCAAAAATCGGCTTAAAAACGTGATTTCGAGTACTTATAAATTCCTAACAGCAATGAAAATATATTTTTATGTGAAAATTTATTTTTAAAAGTTATATAAATATACATCTAAGAATATGTAATTGTGTCGGGTTAAACTATGTCGTAAAAAGCCGAAAAACGTCACATTTGACTTAAAAATTATAAACTATTTTTGTAAAATTCTAAAAATATATATATAAATGATTAATAAACATGTTAAGATATATCGGTGGATACGGTTAATCAGGTTGCTCGTTGAGTCACCAACGGATCGTAAAAAAATATATATAAAAATGATAATTGGAATCATTATCAAGTCAAGTAAGTTGGAGGATCAACTTACCCGTTAATACGACTTGGAATTCTTACATGTCCCTTATGAATTATTTAGGGCCTTGTATTGACGGTTAAAGTTCAATCTACGAGATATCACTGTGAGTTTCCATAGCCCCACTTTTACTGTTTTAACGTTTTGGGGGAAAATATGCGTGGTTTATTTTATTGATATAATTAAAGATGGCATGAATCTTATAATTGACATGTGATGGCCTTGAGTTTGGTTTAAATTTTGTCCCTCGCTGTTTATTTATTTATGCCATAATCATTAGCTCCAGTAAAGGGGCCGCTGTTTATATTGATAGATCTATCGAGTGTGACAACCCGCCCCTGGTCAGTCGCGCTGGTCGTATTCTAGATTGGGGTAATATAAATAGAAAGGGGCATGTGGACGTTTTTGTTTGATTATGGGCTCAATGGTTAGATCACTATCGTAAATCTAGCTAATATACGTTAAGTCATTATAAGGGATATTGCATGATAATTATGTCATTGGTATTTATTAACACCGGTTGAGGTGTTGGATTATTTATTCCGGGAGCATGGCTCGCCGAGTGTTTTATTTAAAAACTCTATGGAACTCACCAGCTTTATGCTGACCAATTTTATTTTTGGGCATATTTTCAAGGTAATGTATAACGATCATGGATGAGGGCAAGTGCTGGCTGGACTGGCGTTAATGTTGGCTTGTTGGGACCGCTTGAGTATTATGAATAATGTTTTAAATAAACTTTTGATTGTAATAATGGAACCATGGAATAAATAAAGACTTTTGAAAAATAATTTTTTTTAACTCAAGTTTATACAACCAACAAATTTTAAATTAACGCTTAGTCTATTAAAACAATTACCAACTTCCGTTACCACCACCGCAAATGTTTTCTGCTGCGATTTTCGGGGTGTCACAGACTTAACGTAAATTAGCTAGATTTACGATAGTGATCTAACCATTGAGCCCATAATCAAACCAAAACATCCACACGCCCCTTTCTATTTATATTACCCCAATCTAGAATACGACCAGCGCGACTGACTAGGGGCGGGTTGTCACACCCGATAGATCTATCAATATAAACAGCGGCCCCTTTACCGGAGCTAATGATTATGGCATAAATAAATAAACAGCGAGGGACCAAATTTAAACAAACTCAAGGCCATCACATGTCAATTATAAGATTCATGCCATCTTTAATTATATCAATAAAATAAACCAGGCATATTTTCCCCCAAAACGTTAAAACAGTAAAAGTGGGACTATGGAAACTCACCAACTTTATGCTGACCAATTTTATTTTTGGGCATATTTTCAGGGTAATGTATAACGATCATGGATGAGGGCAAGTGCTGGCTAGACTTGCTTTAATGTTGGCTTGTTGGGACCGCTTGAGTATTATGCATAATGTTTTAAATAAACTTTTGATTGTAATAATGGAACCATGGAATAAATAAAGACTTTTGAAAAATAATTTTTTTAACTCAAGTTTATACAACCAACAAATTTTAAATTAACGCTTAGTCTATTAAAACAATTACCAACTTCCGTTACCACCACCGCAAACGTTTTTCGCTGCGGTTTTCGGGGTGTCACATAAATAATGAGATTATTAAAAATATACTTTGTATGACTTTTAACCGTTTTAACCCGTTCTCTTTTATTTGAACTTTTTGCAAAACTAGATAACCATTTGAGATAAAACATAACCCACGCCATGCTATTAATAAACAAATAGGTCGAAGTTGCTATCTCTATTCCAAGTGTATTAACACTTACCAGGCATCAGTTACAGACTGATCTACTGATACAATAGCATTATCATCACCGCCATCGAGACCCATGAGGTCAAGTAAATCTGACACAGGAGCAGGTGAAGCATGTAGTGTCTTGAAGCCAGCGTAAGCAGTTGAAGTAGGCAGTGGAGGTGCCCAACTGCCAACATACGTGGTGCCAATGAAACCACTACAACTTGCTTGGGAAGAGACAATTAGGAAAACCTTCAAACCATATCAATATAGCCTCTATAGCTTTCTTGGGAACAGATAGTTAGGCAAACCAGATGTCTCACGGGAACCTACCAGATATACATCCAAATCAATAACCACCTTCCCAGCCTTTCTTCATATATAAAAAAAGAACATAAAAGAATAACCTCACACCCATAAAAATTCCTAGGATTTTGTCCTTCCTCGGCAGCAGCCTCAAAGGTTTCACCAGCAACAAGCACACGGACCTCATCATCATCCTGTATTGTTGTCATAGCAGCAACAACAACTTCACCAGCCCCAAGTGACTGCCTTTGTATCAGTTAGCTAGTTTTCTAAAACTATCGGACCCTCCAATGCAACATCATCAACCACACATCGTGAATCAGAATTATATATTCCAAATGATTGGTATATATGCAGGTGGATAGACCAAAATAGAAGATATTAGTTTTAAACTTGAAAATGTGTCTTCAAACTGAAGAGGAATATCGTACAAAATGCGTATATATAAATTATATCCTTGTATAACTAAAAATAACAAATGGGTACATTTATAAACAAAGCCAATAAATAACTTTTAAGGTGAATCCAAGCTAAAACAAATAGTTAAGACAGTGACTGTGAAAATCATGAGACGGAGAGGTGTTAAAAGTAACAGGCCTGCAGTGGAAGTAACTCAAGTTCTCACTTGCTAAAATCTTAACGATTGACATGCTAATTGAAAGCAACATATACTATAATGGGCTTGTGGTGCATAAAATTTACCATGATGAGATGCAACAACTTCCCCTTCATTAGCCTCGAGATTCATAACCACACCTTGCTTGTTCGATTGTATCACCACTGCCTTCCCATATGCCCTATTTTCAAAAAGCATGAAGGATATTAGTTAAGTGCAAATCTGAGGTTTTCAGATATGGAATTGAATTAAACTAAAAACACTTTATAACTCATGATCCCATGATATGAATTTTGGGACCTTAACTTCTTCTGCTTTCAAATTGGCATCTTCATTTTGTCCCCCAAACAAAGGTAACACATTCATCTGACTACCTACAGTTAATTACCTATATGTATATCCTAAACACAATGCATAATCCAGATGAAGCTACTAGTACAACTTCAACATCAACAAATTACAAAAACAAAATAAAAAGTTAGAAATTAGAGAATGGAAATAGATTTCTAAACATAACTGTCTTATGAGTTTAAACTTAAAACAACAGAACAATTCTATTAGAATATTTCATTCCTAAACACAAGTTGGATGGCTAAGAAGTAAGCAACATATATATATTAATCAGCCAAGAATCATTAATCTTAATTAAAATTATCTATATACATAAAGTAGATTGTTGTTGTTACATTCAATAGAATCCCCAAAACTAGAAAGTGCTTCTTTCAAGGATTGCCTACTAGCCAGTCTAGTAATAAAGACCTACAGAGTAGGTAATTAGTTAATTATTAGAGAAAGCGGAAGGGACCAAGAAGGCAAGAAGTGACTATAGATCCAGAAGAACATACCACCGATAAAAAGCTTTGAAAACATGCAATGAGTAGCAACAATGAATGACACTTTTGCTGTAGAAAGCCATTCTAATCTTATTGTTCAAGTTCTAAGAACCTACCTGCACATTGAATACAAACATTAATTTGTTCCTTTTTAGCGCACGTATAAAATTAAAAGAAAATTACAATTTGATCCTAATCTAGCTACAAAATTGAAGTGCTTTGACTTATATGATTTACCCGTTTTAACCTATTATGTAACCTACATAATAAGCAATATGTTAGCCACTAGAATTATATATCCCTATAATATTTTACTTGCTCCTTTCTTAGTAGCTCAATTATAACTTGAAGGATCAAAGAAACTGATCATCAAAGTATAGTATGTATGCTATAAACATGTAACAGGTGTAAGGAAACAAGTATTCCATAGACAAGATTTCTTAACTGTAAAAACCGATGTCTTATTTCTTGAGGTAAGACTGCTTTTCTTTTCTTTTTATTAAATAATTTGAGGTGTATCACTACTAGCAATATACAATTGTATGTTTATATATGTAAGATGTAACTAAAATGATGAATCATGTGCTATATGTAGCATTTCTATAACTCTATATGAACAGGGCACATAAACCAAAAAAGAGGAACAAGGTTAACGCTTACGATATAACACAACACTGAAGATTCATAGAACATAGAACAAAAAACCAGGAGTAGGTTATTAGTTGGCACATAAACAGAACATAGAACACAAAGTCACAATGACGAACTAGGAACTGGGGTACCTTTAAGGATCGAAGAATGAATACATAATCACAGTGAAGAACTTGAATCAAAGGGTGACACAAGAGGATCGACAGGTTACCGTGAATTAGAAATCATAGAGGACCACTAATCTACGGCGACTTGAACTATTGAGTACTGATGGTGCATGTGAATCATCCTCGTCTCGTTCCGGCGATTCAAGAGTTGAGTTAGACGATGAATCTGCGGCGGATTTCGTGCCCAAATGTCAACTACTCTCACGGCTAATAGTTCTCTGGCAAATCCGTCACCGTCCGTCCTGCTTCGCTTCTCTTTCTACAAGTCCAGGTAATTCTTCATTGTTGGAGCCTTCTCCTTCTCCTCAGTATGATTTGCATCGTCATCGCTTCCAACGCTTGTGCGGTATATCCTAGGGTTGGATTTTTTTGGAAGTCCTCAATTTCATCGTTGGTGATATTTGGAAATGGGGAAGAATAGGGTTGAAATTAGGCAGAAATGGGCAGAAGAAGGGGAGAGGGAAAATCTTGGTGCTTGATGAAAATTTAGGGTTAAATATAGGCGGGAAATAAAACATAACATGACGGATTAAAGATGACGCGCTTTTTCTAACTGTCCTCCGTGTTTTTTTAAATTATGATAGAAATTTTATGACGCCCAAAAATGCACGTCATATAGCCTTAGGAATTTTCAATTCTTTACAGTTTTTATGACACTCTCTTTTGGCGCGTCAAGAAAGGACAGAGCGTCATCGTTCATGCGCCAAGGAAAGCCACATGTTTCTAGTAGTGAACATTTGTTAATCAAATTTGGTATTTATCCAAACTGAAAGGGATATTTAGCATTGTTGAAATAACATGATTAGAAGTGTTATAGAGTCTTAGAATGTGGGGGAAACAACCCAAGTGAAAAAGTTGTGATCACATTGGGAAGATGGGGAAAAAGGACCAAAAATTGGCTAAGTGTGGAAACTGGCCGGATTAGGCCAATCCCTGGAAATTTCGCTCCAAGCGTATCGCTTGGAGCATAAGTTTGAGCAAGTGATACGCTTGACACGACAGGCGTATCACCTAGAACTAAGTTTCCTCTAGGCGATACGTCTGGAACGTGTAAGTACACGGACATATCTTACTACTGCATGATTCGATCAATACGATAAATATAAATGTAAATAAAGCTTTTCTTTCACTACTACAAAAATACCCTTTCTTGACGCTTTTTGCGCGTCAAGAAAGGGGTCAGATGACGCGCAAAAAAGCGTCAAGGAAGGCAGGGTCAAGAATCCTCTTGACGCGCAAAATGCGCGTCATCTGATTCTTGACGCTCGAACAATGACACACCATTAATGACGCTCCTTTTATGACACTTTATATGCGCGTCAAGGAAATGTGTCGCCTATAATTTAATAGAGTTTTCATTAAATATAATTTTGTTGTCGTTTATTTATGACGCTCATATTTGCGCGTCATCCATTTTTATGACACTTTTTGTGCGCGTCAAGAAAATGTGTCATTTGTCATTTAATAAATGTGTCGTCTCTTTATGACGCGCATAATTGCGCGTCATGTTTGTTAATGTTTTTTTTTTATATTTTTGCTGAAACTGCTGGTTTCCATTTTAAATGCTGTAGCCAAAAACTGCATTTCATAATCTGCTGGTTACCAAAATAGAATCTGCTGTATCCAAAAACTGCATTTCATAATATGCAAATACCATAATTCGGTTTCATCATGTTCATACAATCCGATCATAACGACAAAGATAATATGTTCTAAGTTTACACATAATATAATATTCGATCCCTAGATACTACGCCCTGAAAATGAAGTTGCATGCATAGCCCAACCATTCTGTCCGAATCTCATCAAAGTCCGCATCGGTGTATTGATTACTATCTCCACCAATCTGTGTGAACACATACAATAAAAGAGGCAAATATAAATGCACATACCATAAAAATTATCATCAAACATAAAGATAAAAAATTATGCAAAATTATAAAGAAAGCTTACATTGTCTTTCTCAAGTACTACAATTCCTTGCCGAACCACCTCTTTCATAAATTTCAAGACATAGTAACCACATTCCGTAAATCCTGGTTGAAGTGGACACTACAACAAAAAAATGTTTCTAACTTATTACACTCTATCTAACAGTTGGTGAAATGCATAAATGCAGCATGTATGTAGAAGGAATCAATATGAACAGAAGCTGGAGTTGTTACGGTTTCAGAAGCAGTAACTTACTTTTGTGTTCATATAAGATACATATATGTATATAACATGTTTGTATAATCAGTTTCATATAAGATACTTGTATAATCAGTTTCATATACACATATGGACACTTGCATCATAATTTAAATAAACAGTTTTTCGCCAAGGTTTGACCATGATGCCGAATAATGATGCATGTAATTATGCCAGATTATAAACATCACATAAGTATGTTCTGATTTCACTTTATAAACATCTTATGATAAGCAACAGCAGCCTAAATTTTTATAAACAGTTTATGATCAGCAACAGCAGCCTAAAATTTATTTATGATCTCTAAACTTCCAGTTTATAATTGGGAATGGCAAGAACATGTATGATTTCAGTTTATAATGCACATTCACCCCATACTTTCACTGACTTCATAATTTACCCTGCAGCCTAAATTTTTATAATAGCAACAGCAGCCTAAATTTTTATAAACAGCAACAGAAATAAGCAGCAGCAGCCAGGCCAGCAGTTTCATAATTAAGCAACAGTTTCATAGTAACAGCAACAAGATTTACGAACAGCAACAAATTAAAACACTAAATTCTTAATATTTATATAATACAAACAGCAACAGCATTATTAACAAATTAAAACAGATTAAATCAGCAGAAATCAACATTCATATAATAGCAAAAAGCTAGCAAGGGGGCTAGATTACAATGAACATCTATCTAATAAGAACAAGTAAAAGTTAAAAAAGAACGAGAAAAAATAAAGATTGTAGTAACATCAAAACGGGTTCCTAAGTTTTTCATTTATCGGATTTTCTACTTTCAACCCATTGTAGTCTAATTTGATTCCATAGAAGCAAACATACTGTTGATCAGAATCTCATGAACTGTAATAAGATGCACTTTGACTTTCTTAAGTCAAACATACTCCTTTTCAGTTTAAGACTGATGAGTATTCCATAATAGCGGTTAGATAAAGAAGATAGCCAACTCAGCTCTATTACAAGTAATACAGATGTATAGAAAGTTTGGTACAAAATTTGTAACAAAATCCATATCATTTTTTATCTAAAAAGGTATGGTTTTGACCTCAAAAGACAAAACTGGACTCAAAGTTCTTTCACAGTTTCACTGACACCATGAATACAAAAAAGGTGGCGCCTTTGACCCATTAACCTACTAATGGATGATGTGTTTGTTTTTTTATCTCGAATGGGGGGCAGACCATTTTTTCCCTCATTATGTAACCAGACCCACAATTAAGGGAATGTAAGTAACTTTGATGAAGCGTCTATAATCAATTTTCTTTTTCCTAATATCCAACTGATTATATGACACTAATACTAATTAGAAACTCACATGAGCAGTTTCATTTATAACAACAGTAGCGTTATAAAAACAGTAACAGAAGCAGTTTCAGTTTCAGTTATGAGACAAAGCTAGCTAGTCACAGAAAATGCTAACCTTTGAATTTACCCATCTGAGTTTACGTGTCTTCTTCGATCCACTCTGTGACTCATATAAGCCAATTGCCCTACAAAATAAATTGATTTGTATTACGAAAAACCAAATATGATATAATGATTTCAAAATTTCTATGATTTACTTACGCATCGACTATTTGCTTAAACTGGAAATTAACCGAGCTAGGCCTTAGGGAGTCAAGATAATAGCAATCCATATTTTTCATGTCTATTACACCTAGCACCCAGTGTTCTCTACAACAAAACAAAAACCATAACATGTCAAACAACTAATATAGATCAAACAAAACAAATTTATGTTGAAAATCAAACCCGGGATTGTAGGGCAATAGGACAATGTCATTGCCCTTTCTTCCTTTTAATCGATCTGCAACGAGTCGACTTGAATCATCTATATTTTTAGCCATTCCTTTCTTATTAAATTGCATGGTTGCAGTCGGGGTTATAAAACAAATTCCATGATCTACTTTGCCTCCATTCTTTATTTGCTCATACAAGTACCTGTTAAAATACTAAATTGATTAGAATTATCTTAGTTTGTATAAGAAGTAAAAACACTCTTTTAAATTACTTACATTGTATAAGAAGAAATCACAGCCCCGCTCAACACATCCATTGCAAAAACAGAGTCAAAATCATTCCAATTTAAGTACGTGAAACTATCATACCCAAAGAGATCATCCTCACATGACACTTTTATAGAATCAACCTGCGTCATTTGTCCATCAACCATCATTGCAGCCATTGACATAGCAAAACTTTCCATTCTGACCCCCTTCTTCCTGTGACCCCTTGTCATTATCTTTCTTTTCAACGACTCTTTTTCAATCACCTTACTTTTTTTTCTCTCCTTAAACTCCTTAACGGCCTCGCCGGTAATGACTTGAAAGTCATCTTTTTGTCGTTTCTTGTTTCCTTTTCCCGTCTCCTTACACTCATCCTTCCTTTCCTCATCCTTTGTTGCCTCAATCATCTTTGCCTCGTCCTTTCTCTCATCTCCCTTCGTTGCCTCGTCCTTTCTCTCCTCACCTTTCTTTACATCCTTTGTCTCCTCACCCTTCTTTACATCCTTTCTATCCACAACCTTCTCTGTTTTCTTCTTTTTCTTTGCCATTTTAGTCTGCAAAAAAAATTAGTATAACGTAACAAATTCTGTAATAACAGATTCTATTTAGCTCAGGTGAAAAAGTTGAAAAAAGTTTACCAAATCAGAGAATTGAATGACTAGGTGCCTCGGCCAACGTAGTATGTACCCAAGGGCATCTTGGACCTTCTCAACGAACTCCTCTTCAAGTGGAAAGGGTAGTGAAGCTTCTCCTTGTGTACATGTTTGAACCATAACTTCAATGTTCTCATCTAGTACATGAAGGTCAAAAGTAAGATCCAAATTTGTGGAAACATCAACTAAATATAAAAACAAATATATAAATAAGTACCCGAGTCATTCCAATTCATTATGGTTCCTCTAGCGACAATATTTGTGGGAACATCAACTGCAAGATAACAAGATTTATCCTACAAAATAAAAAATGTCAGCCTCAAATCAGAGACAGTCGTTAGAAACAATTTAATTGCTTACATCATCGTGTTCTTTGTCATCTTCTGGTGCTTCTTCATCATCATTCCCCATTTGGCAACTTGCAGCTTCTGAAACAGGAGTGGCACTACGACCACCTCTTGTCAACCTTTCTAACTTATCTTCAACTTCTGTTAACCGTCGATTGATCTTCTTCTTCTCCTTGTCCAGGTAACCTTTAACAGTCTTGGGTAAGTGAAAATATTGTTGGTGCGATACAAACTTACCCATCCCGCGTACATGCCCACGTTGTTCTTCATTACCCAGGGCCTGCGTGAGCACATCCTCTGTTCCACATGAAACATCCTCATGTTTATCTTGTTTCTCTAGCTTCTCCTGCACAAAAAACCATACCAAGCCTCAATGGAAAATTATCACATCACCAAAACTTTCAAATGTTACAAACTTACCATTTTATCAACCACTTTTTGGACATCCAGGTCGAAACCTCCTGATTTCAATTGTCTTGCTTTCTTCCAACATGTCGCCCTATCAATCTCCTCTTCCTCCTTGCCAGTTTCTTTGACCTATTTACCAAGAATAACATAAGTGAATTAAGAACAAAACTAAGAGTAAGTATTTGATATAAGTTAATTCATACTAGCTCCTCAATGAGTCCGGAATATCCCTTTCTGCTTAAACGATGATTGTATTTATTTTTTGCACGAGTTTTTTGAGCCTTCTTACTCTTTTCCTGCATTAGAAAGATTAAAACTATGTTAGAAAAATATTCTCCTACAAAAAAAAATATATAACAGTAAAGTATTTGACATAAATTGACGAACCTCCCATTGTTTTGAACTATGTTGTGCCACAAACAGTTTCCAATCGGGCTCTTTCAAAAATGGATACATAGCAGGAGGAGTGAGTAGATCTGCCTCAGGATCATCTTTTCGTGCCAAAATAAACTTTTTGTAAAGAGTATGTTTGAAGTTTTTCCACTTTGTCCCAACTGATTGAAGAGACCGCTTCCGACCCTTTGGGTTAAGTACAAAATTTGCCTGAAATATATAGCAAAATAATTTAATACCAACCTAATAAACTACATACTAAGCTAATTAAACCCAATAGTTTTAAACTTACCGAAACATGTTTCCAACAAGCTTCCTTTATTTGGTCACCAACATCATACCAACGCTCATAAGTTATAGGAACCATAGTTCTTGCACACATTCCCTCAAAAGTAGATAGCTGTGTTGCAGTCTCTCCATATGGGACACCTCTTTTATTATAAGTAACTACTACTCTCTTCTTTTTAGTTTTTGATTTGACTGTCGGTCCTCTTTGTGATTTAGAATCTTGGTCTTCATGATCTGAATCATCTTCATGACTCACTTTCTCATTTTCCGGATCGGCCATGGCCCAAAAAACAACCTGTTCAAATAGAATATATAGTTAGTAACAACATAAGAGTAAAAGATAGTTTAAGCTAAGAACCAAAAATTAAAAACATACCAAAAAACTAAACTTTATTATTTTCCACAAAAAAAGATATATTAAACTAATATGCCCTCGTCATCCGAGCGCGTACAATCAAAATCATCGTCAAGATCTGCTAAATTGGGGTCTTGTACATCAACAGTAGCATCAAATTCCAACATATCATCATTTTCAACATCATCTCCATACTTATACATCTTATGTGGTGTGAAGCCAACAACAGACAAATTCTTATCTTGTTGATCTTGAACATAAAAAACTTGTCTGGATTGACTAGCTAATATGAAGCGTTCAGACTGATGACCAAGCCTACCAAAGTTAACAACTGTGAATCCAAAATCATCTTTTTTAACACCACGACTATCAACCCAATCACACATGAAAACAGGAATTGTAAACGTGTGATAATCAAGCTCCCATATCTCCTTTATACGCCCGTAATAAGTAACCGCGCCATACACGGGGTTGGAGTCTTTTGCACTAGCAATCTGCATAGTATGTGCAACTATGGATACTCCACTACATTGAGTGGTTCTAGATTCATCTCGAGAGGTTGTATGGAACTTATACTCATTTATGACGAAACCGGTATATTTTTTAACAACATAATTAGGCCCTCTAGCCAACCAACTAACAGTCTCGCAAATATCTTCCCCATTAGCCAAGCGTTTTTCAACCTATTGGAAATAGTTTAAAGTAATTAAAACAAAACTATGTAACAAAATTATATAAAACAAAACTATGTAACAAAATTATACAAAACCTCATTCTTAAACCAGCTAATAAACGTCCGACTATGTTGGCTCTGCAACCATGTGCTATTTCGACGGGGGTTAAGATCCTTTAGTTCCAACATATGTTGCCTGGATCATAATCGAACTTAGACGCGTTTATGTATTATATAGATAAAAAAGAATATTATTTATCTTTTTTGTAGATCTTACTTGGTGTATGATTCCACAATAGCAGTGTTTCGCAATACATAAAGATGAGCTTCATCAAGTGACTTAGTCTCCACAACATCGCTCGTAGCACGCGATAGAGGCTTGCCGGTACGGATCCTTTCATCAACACGGTCATGAGGATTTCCAATTGAGTTACCATTTTTTAAATAGGCCGAGCAAAATTCTAAAGCCTCCTCTGCCACATAACATTCTGCAATGCAACCTTCGGGTCGATAATGATTTCGTACATACCCTTTCAATGTTTTCATGAATCTCTCAAATGGATACATCCACCTAAAATGAACCGGGCCACATAACCTCACCTCTCTAACTAAATGCACCATCAAGTGAATCATTACATCAAAAAACGAAGGAGGAAAATACTTCTCTAGCAAGCACAAGGTTGATACAATATTACTTTGCAGCTTGCTTAGCTTACTAACATCAACGACTTTACTACACAACTCGTTGAAAAAATGACACAAGTCTATGATTGTTTTCCTCACTTTCACGTTTAACACCCCTTTAATTGCAAATGGAAGAAGTTGTTGCATTAGTACATGACAGTCATTAGACTTCAAACCATTCATCTTTGAAACATCATCGGACACAAGATTCTTGAAATTGGAGGAATACCCATCAGGCACTTTTATGTTGGAGAGTGTATCATAAAATTGATGTTTCTCTGAGCTATTCAATGTGTAGATGGCAGGCGGAAGATAGAGTCGATTCCCTTTTGGTTGAGCTTGTAATTCAGGTTTAATACCTAGATCCTCAAGATCTTGTCGTGCTTTTAACCCATCCTTCGTCTTGTTAGGCAAATTCAGCAATGTCCCATAAATACTCTCACACACATTTTTTTCTATGTGCATAACATCTAACTGATGACGAACAAGCAACTTCTTCCAATATTCAAGCTCAAAAAATATTGACTTTTTATGCCAAAATTTAGCTCGCTCATCGATAGTTACTTTTTTTTTCTTTGGGTTTTTCTTCTTTGACTTTTCTGTCTTTGACTTTATCTTTTGCCCCCATGCATTCTCAAACCCCGCCAAGTAGTTGTAAATTTCTTCACCTGATAATGGTTTCTTTGGCACATCACTCTCTTGTTCGTTGTTGAAGTCTTTTTTTCTTTTACGGAAAGGATGTTTCGATGGGAGGAATCTCCTATGCCCAAGGAAGCATACTTTTCTGGACTTTGGCAACCATTGAGAACAAGTATTCTCAGAACATATTGGACAAGCATTATAACCTTTGGTAACACACCCCGATAGATTGCCATATGCGGGGAAGTCATTTATAGTCCAAAGTAATATTGCTCTTAGATTGAAGTATTCTTTCTTATAAGCATCAAATGTTCTAACGCCAGTTTCCCACAAGAGTTTGAGATCTGCTATCAATGGTGCCAAGTAGACATCAATATTGTTACCAGGCTGCTTTGGCCCTGATATCAATAGAGTCAGCATCATGAATTTTCTTGACATACACAAATAGGAGGGTAGATTATATGTTACTAGGGTAACCGGCCAACAACTATGTTTGGAACTTAATGACTTATGAGGATTGATACCATCAGCAGACAAGGCTAATCTAAGATTCCGACTTTCTCTTCCAAATTCTTTCCATGTGTTGTCAACAAGCTTCCAAGAGGGGGAATCGCTAGGATGAGTTAGCTTACCATCGTTGCTTCGACCTTGTGCATGCCAAGTTAAGTCATGTGCAATCTCTGGTGACGAGAACATTCTTCTAAATCTAGGGATGGGAGGAAAATACCACAAAACTTTTCTCGGCACATTCTTGGTATTCGTCTTCCAACGAGATGTCCCACAAGTTGGACATTCAGAAGCATCCTTATATTCATTCCAGAATAGAACACAATCATTTTCACACGCATGAAACTTCTCATATTCTAGACCTATTCCTTTTAGCATCTTCTTTGCCTCGTACATCGAGCTAGGGATTGTATTCTTTGCAGGTAAAACAGTCTTTAAGGCACGTAATAAAGCATCAAAACTAGTATCTGACCAGCCAAATTGACCCTTCAAGTGTTGAAATATCATCAATCCACTAAGTGCGTTATGCGTTGACCCTTCGTAAAGTGGCTTATCACATTCTTCAAGAAGTGATTTCAATGCATCAGGTTCTTTCTCCTCATAAGCAAAGGCATCATGTAACATTTCCTTTGTATAATCAAACTCGGGACGACTAGATTCATCAGGGCATCTAACTTCAACCATAGGAGGATCTTCTCCATGGAAAGACCAAACCGTGTATTTTTCATCGAAACCGTGGGCAAACAAATGATAGCTCACACTATCAATTGAGTGGTGCCACAGATTGTTACAATTTACACAAGGACAACGTATTAAATCTGACTCTGGATTATTACTTTGCGCAAACTCTAAAAAGGCATTAACACCCTCATCATATGCTTTTGATAACCTATCTGATGACATCCATGATTTATCCATGACCTTAGCAAATCAATAACTACACAATGACAATAAACAAATATGTATCAACTATAGCTAAGGCCACAAAACAGCCCCAAAACAAATCATTTACTTTAGCAAATCATATACTAAAACATATTTATAGGTTAACACAATGTCACTAACTCACTATATTAACAGCAGCAGGCCAGCAAGTTATAAATTTATAATACAGCAGGTTATACTATAAAGAATAGCAGCCTAATACTAACAGTAACAGCAGCCTAATACTAACAGTAACAACAGCCTATACAAAAGGATTACTACTTTATACTTAAACAAAACAATGTATATTAGTTGACAGCTTAGTTACCACAGATAGGGTCAACTACACCAACTAGTTGACATCTTAGATGATGTCAAATATGTTACAAGAAAAGTAAAACTATATTTAAACCTTAATAGTTTGTAAAAGCATCTCAAGTTAAAATACTAACAAAAACAGTCCCATATTGCATCCAATTGATCTTAAAAATATTTCACCCACAAAGACCCTTAATGGGTCATAAAAATATTAAGAACTACAGCAGCAAGTATAAAATACTAACAATTAACAGCAGCCTAATCATTATATGAACATCAGCAGATTATAAATTTATAATACAACAGGTTATGCACTTATACTATAAAGAACAGCAGCAACAAATACATATTAAAAACAGCAGCAGCAGATTCATATGGCTATAAAATCAAATTTGATGAACAAAGCACTCAAAGAGCTTGACCAATGAACCAAAGCACTAAAAAAACTTGACCATTATCTAATATTGTAAATTGAGTTAAGTTTGTATTTTGTCATGGTCCCCTTTTTAAACTTTTATTGTCTGGGACTATTTTTGTTAAATACAGAGACCTGCAACGTGAGGCCATGAACTTTAAGGTTATTCACCAAAGTTCTAATAAGCGAATGACAATAAACAAATATGTATCAACTATAGCTAAGGCTACAAAACAGCCCCAATACAAATCATATACTTTAGCAAATCATATGCCAAAACATATTTATAAGTTAAAGCATAAACATATATGTATCAACTATCGAAAACCTTGCTGAAAACAGCCCCAAAACATATAATTTACTTTAGCAAATCATATACTAAAACATATTTATAGGTTAAAGCATAAACATATATGTATCAACTAAAAACAGTCGCAAAAACAACGCAAAAACAGCTGAAAACAGCCCCAAACCTTGCTTTAAAAGTCCCAAAACAGGTTCAAACAAAAGGCTATCAGATTCATATATCATAAGTAACTAGAACCATCATCAAGTTAATAACAGTTAATACCAGCAGGTAGCAACAGTAGGTAAACTAGGTTAATCACTTTAGAAAAGACAATATAAATAAGAAAAACAAACAGAAACAGTGAACTAACCTTCTAAGAGAGTACCGCAATCAATATTCCCAATGAAGTGTCCAACAATCTGCAAACATAAGATAACATAAGTATAAAATACTAACAATTAACAGCAGCCTAATCACTATATGAACAACAGCATATTATAAATTTATAATACAGCAAGTTATACACTTATACTATAAAGAATAGCAGCAACAAATACGTATTAAGAACAGCGGCAGCAGATTCATATTAAGAACAGCAGTAGGCCAGTAGCAAATTAAATATTTAAAATCTTAATACAATGTCACTAACTCACTATATGAACAGCAGCAGCCCGACAAGTTATAAATTTAGAATTTTAATACAATGTCACTAACTCACTTTATGATGTATGACTTTATGACATTGATGATGGTGCCTTAACCATTGCATCAGTTTTGAGAGCAAATAGATGGCAGTTATACCACTTTAAAAGTTTGCTTCCTGAGAGGTGAAGTAACATACCTTCACTATGTTTTGTGATAGAATTCATAGCTTTTTAAGAAATTGTTCGTTTACCACGCGTGTTTTGTGATAGAATTCAGCAATACATAATAAACCTTGCCATTTTGGAAACTGACCAAGCAAAAGCATTTGAGTGAAATACAAAAGCATTTTTGACATTAACCAAACGAAATACTTCCCTGATTATATTAAATATCATAATTTGCTACCAACCTAGCATAAGTAAACTCAGAATCTCCTCCTATTCTTACAAGTAACAATATTAAATATCTCAATTATCTACTAACCTACAATTACTCAAATCCTAAATCTTCTACTAATGTTACCAATAATAGAATATACATCTACGAGAAGAGTACAGCAAAAGTTTAGCATAGAAAGAAGAAATAAACAAAGACTGCACAGCTAATACCATAATAAACCTTCTGTTTTATTGGAAACTGGGTAGGCAAAAAGTAGCCACATTTTCTGTTAAGAAAACTCAAACTGTTTTGTCATATTTCACTTTAAGGACTGTTTATAAAACATAAACAGCATAAGTCATTACAACACATTAACTTTAAGGACTGCTATTAGAAACTGCTTATGTTGCTACTTGCTGCTAATACAACAGTAGCAGCAGCAGCATACAACAGTAGCAGCAGCAGCATACAACAGTAGCAGCAGCATACAACAGTAGGGATCAGCTGTTTTCAGTAGTTTGAGACTTTGAGTGTTTGGAAAGTTCTGTTTGTTAATGGATTTACATGTAAATGAGCCTTAAATAATCAAATGATCATAAATGATTGTGTTGCAGCTACTCATAAACTGATTATTTGAAGTGCGTAATTACCTGTTCCCTAGATCGACAACGATGAACAAAGGATCTGTTATCACATGTATTAGTAGACTAAACATATACTCGATTGTAAATTTGTTATCACAGTATCACAGTCTAGAGGTGCTCAAGTGTAATATCTAACTCTATACATAAAATTAACCAACAATCGGATAAAACTGCTCACATGTATTAGTAGACTAAACATAACTCTATACATAATAATCAACAGCACAATCAAATTAACCAAAATCATACATAATAAGCCCTAAAATTATGTCGATTTAAACTTTAGAACAATCAAAATCACAAACTAAACTAATCAACATACACTTCCATGAAACACGAAGTGAATTCTGCATACGGATACATTTGAAACAGTATAAGGTCAAAATTAGGGTTTTAAGATTGAGTACCTGAGCAATAACGCCGAAAATCCCTCCAATCAGAGCTGTGAGATTGTGAGAAGGGGCAAACGGCGAACTTCTCGGCGGCCTTGAGGTAGGCGGTAGGCGGTCGGCGGTGGCGGTCGGCGGTCTGCAACTGGTGAGCGGGAGCGGGAGCCGGGAGGAGTGTTTTTGGGGAAAAACCGAATGAAAAAACCCTAAGTGTGAAAGAGGCGGGCTATAATATCCAATATTTTCATTTCGGCGGGAAAATTATAAAACGACGTTTTCATTTTTAGGCTTGACGCTTATGCAGATTCTGTCCTCCGTGTTTTCATATTTTTTTACAAATGACACAATTTTTATGACGCGCAAAAATGCGCGTCATCTAACCAGAGAATTTTGTTAAATTTTAGTAGATACGACAGTTTCTTTTATGACGCTTGTTTTTGCGCGTCATAAAATTCTGAGTGTCATTGTTCGCGCGTCAAGGAAGGGGTTATTTCTAGTAGTGTTTATAGATTCAACTAAGAGAGATTACAAGTATTCTAGACAGAGAGACACACACTCAATTACACACAGTTAAGATGACTCAAGTGACAGAACTTCTGAACTCTCTCTAACATTAAGTATTTATAGTAACCACTTAAGTCAGCGTACCATCCAACGTACCATTGGTACGTTGGCTACATACCAACTGGTACAGCCCATGGTACGTAGACCCTAAGACTCACACAAACAGGCTCTGATCTAGATACAATACACGAGATACATTGTAGCATAGAAATATGCTCTAACAAACTCCCCCTTAACGTATAGTGTATCTATTCTAACTAAACTCTAGTATTCAATCTTTAGCATTACAGCATCCGATCTTTGAACTTCTTGTCAGAAATAGAGCTTGCATAGCTGGATCAGAACTTGAATAATCTTTGAACTTCAAGATCCGTTTGTGAAAGATATTACAAACTCCCCCTTTCACCATGCTTGAGTCTTGTCATACAGAACCTGCAATTTCTGAAGACAGAAACGCGACTTTCTTTTCTTTTGAAAATTAATTTAATCTTGGCGCAAAACTTCTCTTCGAGAATCCAAAATATAGTTTTGAAATCATAAATTTGTATCTTGTATCGATCGGTCGAAAACAAATAAGAAACAAAGTCTTTTTGGGTTTTTGAAACTTTACATTAAAACACACCGAAAATCTTTTTGATTTTTCAATGTTTATGCAAAAACACACCTAAAATCTTTTTGGAATTTTATCATATATAAAACATAAATGCAATACAGAACCAGAAACTATTTTTGTCTTTTGCGAGAAAGATCACAACTTGGGATCATATTGAACATAATATTCTGAACTACACTTCAATTTCAATTACTTCAACACACAAGCCATGTCGATTACTGGTATAATTTGTCCATCTTAAACTCTGGCACAATCATACTCATAACATCTGGATATGTTATTGTATTGATTAGGTTTTCTTTGACCAGTGTACCCCACACTATCAGACATACTCATATATGTATTTGCTTATCACACTTTGTGACTTCACTTGTGATTCAACACATAGCGATTGTATTCATGATATCGTCAACTGTGTTCCTTGCAAAAAGAAATAAGAACGATAAATCGTCTAACTTAAGGTCTATCTTTCGATACGCAGATAAGGTCTCGGATTTAACAAAATAAGAAAATGAAAACAAGTTGAAAATGTATAATTCAACAACAATCAATTCAGTATTGTTGACACGCAGAGAAAGTTCGATGAATTATACGAAACACCAAATAAAATAAAGCAGAACGTCAAACGAACAACAATCAGGTCGATCTTTCGATACACAGAGAAAGTCCGATCATTTGACAAAATAAAGAAAATCAAACAAGTTTAAATCTTTGCAAAAAGAACACATGTATACACAGTGACTTTTCATTTTCTTTTTCACATATCTTTTTCTTGATATTTTGAAATACGCTTCAAGATGTTGTCCACTTGGTCAAGCATTAGTATTTAATGTATATCACATCTGAATACTTTCTAATTTAATGTCGAGCCTACCAAGCACATCGAGCAATGATCTTTTAAGATTTAAATGGTGAAGGTGTTGAATTAGTAAAAAACTCTGCCAGATACATCAATGAATGTGGCAGATTTATCAGAAAATTATCTTTTTGCAATTTGAGGACAATTTTGTGCCATGTGGCCTTTTTAGCGACATTGATAGCACAAGCGATATGATCGCTTTGGTTTTTGTTTGTCCTGAACTGCATGACACATATCATCAGATTCAAAATTATTATAAAAATCATTAAAGGCTTGAAATCTATTAGAATGAACCCATTTTGAAGTAGGACTTTGAGGAGTAGTATTTGAACCAGATGAAGAAGAATCTTTAAATTGTTGACCAACTCTTGAATAACTTTCAGAAGACTTCTTCTTTTGTTGTTTACCCCCGAAACCTTTCTCCATGGTAGATATGAAAACCTGAGCCAAGTGATAAATTTTATCCAGATTTGTATCCTTCTTTTCTTTTGGAATCTTCTTTGGCATATTTGTCATGTCTTTCTTCTCAAATTTCTGATTGTTACTACCCAAACCCGAACGTTTGTAACCCGGTAGCTTTGACACTTCCACTTGAGAACCAGAAGAACCAATTTTTGTAGCTTGAGTAAATTTAGCTTTAATACCCTTTAAGTTGTTAGCTTGTACCAACTCAGCAACCACTTTGTCTTCAGACACCTTCTCTGCATCTTTCTCACTTTCCACTTGCTTGTCAGATAACTTTGATTTCTTCTTGTACGATCTCTCAGCAGCAAATTCAGAATAATCTTGCTTTACATCAGAAATGTGAACATCAGCAAGAGGATCAGTTTGAATAACTGGATATGGAATCTGATTGTACTCTTCTACTCCAAAAACTTTCTTGAAATTCTCATCTTTACACAAGTAACTTGTGAAAGAATGTGAATTCTTTAAATTATTCAATTTCCTGTTAAGATCCAAAAATTCAACATTTAAATCTGATATTTTCTTCTATGCTTCACCCAAGGCTTTTTCAGAATCGATTAACTGTTCTGAAGCTCTGTTGAACAAAAACTTTTCTCTTCTCATATTATCATAAGCATCATACACTTCTTGTGTAATTTTATCCACTTCTCCCTTATAAATGTCTACATTCCTTGTCAACAATTTGTTTTCTTTTGCTAAGCTTGTGACTTTATCTTGTAATTTGGAATGTACCTCTTGATGTTGCTCTTCCATAGTAGTAACTTCATCATAAGCTTTCTGAATTCATCATAAGATTTTGAAGTGAATCCAATTTTGATTTTGATTTGCTAAACAACGCATCAAAATCTTCTGTTACTTCATTTGATTCCTTCTCCCATTTCTCGGCATTCTTGACCAATTCTGCATTTTCATTTTGCAGTTCAAAATCTGTTCTTTATCTTCAACACACATCTCTTCAAATCTTTTCTGAAATCTACAAACTCTTCCGTCAACACACTATTTTCCTTGACAATTTTTTCATTTTTCTTTTACAATCTCATTAAAAACTTCACATTCATTCATGAAACTTTCCAATTCTTCTTCCTTCTTGTTGTTTTCAACAATCAAATCTTCATTTTCTTTAACCAATTCTCTAATATTTCTATCCTTTTGTGAACAGAATTCACAAGTAGATTCATAACCACTCACTTCAGAATCCGAATCACTTGTTTCAACTTTCAGATCTTCCATCAATGCTATATGTGAATCTCCAATGAAACTAGTTTCAAACATAGTTTCCATTCTAGCATCGTTTGTTTGAAAGTGACATACAAACGCAGATTCATCCAGAAAATCTGAATCCCAATTATAACCTTCTTGAGCCACCATAGCTTTTGCTTCTTTATTGTGAACATGCTTATCTAAATTGCACTTTTCAGATGATGGTTGGTTGCAATCACGAGCAAAATGTCTGAATTTGGAACATTTGAAACATTTAATCTTCGACTTATCCAAACCAAGTTGTTATCCTTGAAGAATAGATGTCTTTCCATGTTTCTTCATAAATCTTCTTCCTCTTTCAACTATCATAGCAAACTGCCAATCCAAATCTAACTTATTCAACTGATCATCATCCAACTAATTTAAGTCATCTCCAAACAAACCAGATTTACTAATTTGGTTAAAAATTAACCCAGAAAAAGATGATATGAATGTAGAAAAAAATGTAGCTAAATCGTCAGTTGTTTAAACAGGAATAGAATTCTTTGTTGATTTATCAGGATTAGTGAAACTACAACCTAAAGACGAACCAAAGTTATCATACTTTCCAGCAAGAAAAGTTGTTGGAGCAGGATTTAGAATTGAGCTAACACTTGACTTAGCTTTAGCACTCACTGTTGCAGAATTTTCTCCAAAGTACATTTCAGGATTCTGAACAGAAGGATGTGCTGACTTTTTCACAATCATTTCCATTTCACGAGCTTGTAATTTGCTTGTTAATTGATTGAATGTCCAACTTCAGTAACTTGGATCATTAGTTAACATCATAACGTAATTTTCCCATTTATCAGTAAGGCTTCCAGAAACTTTTCTTTTAACTCATCATTCAACTTTTCAACTTGCAAAATCTCAAGTTCATTTATTAAATGTGAAAACCTTGCGATCAAGTCCAACACTTTCTCATTCTTACAATGCCTACAATTATCAAATTCCTTCTTCAAAACTTTCTTTCGGGTCTTTTTATATTGCTCATTACCCTCACACCTTTCTGCAATAGCATCCCATAATTCCTTAGAACTTGTATAATTCTTAAATTGATGCATCAAATCTTTAGGCAGTGCCATTGTAAGAAAACTAAAAGTTTTCTTCTCTCTTGCAAAAAGTTTTCTTTCTTCAGAATCAAAATCGCTTATCATCTTCGGCTTTCTAGCACTTATCATTTGATACTCATACTCCTTTCAATCTGAATCCACAATCAACATCTTGAAAAAAATGTATGATTCAAATCGTTTCTTTCAATTATGATAATCCTCCAATTTTAGCAACTTGGGAACTTTTTGAGTTCTTCCTATTTCGTTATCATAACTCATCATGATTTTCATTGAAGTTTGAGCAGCTGAAAATGCTTGAAAATCGCTCATTTTGAAGTTAAAAATCGAACGTCAAAACTTCAAACCCTAAAACGAAGGTCTTAGAAGCGGATTTTGGGGGTCGAAATGGAGGGTACTAACCATTAAGCAGTAAAAGTGTAGATCTTGTCGAGACGATCGTTTTGGCAGGTATTAGCTCCCATAACTCTTAACGGGATTCAAGTTACGTCAGTTTTAGTGAACGTCACTTTTCTGCCAGCGTACCAAAACTTCCTTCAACGTACCAAAATATCGACTTCCGTACCAAAAACCTTCACCGGACCAGCAAAGTACCCACTATCAGCAACGTACCAGTGAACTCAGCATACCAAGAAACGGACCAAACCAAGTTAGTGTACCAGAATTGTCAGCGTACCACCTTGGTACGGCGTAACTGCCTACGGACCAATCAGTAACCGTCGCGTACCATCGATGAAGATTGTCTTCTGTACCAACACTCAGTGTACTAGAAATCTATGAAGATTGCCTAGCGTACCAAGTAGCATACCAAAGGATCATCGGGCGTACTATCGTATTCATCCGGCGTACCAGCAGTGTACCAAACTGAATTCGACTGATTGTTGAGAATTTTGACAATTTAGAACAGTAAGCAACGAAAACACACTAGGAACGTTCAGAAATCAGATTTAGCACAAGAAACACTCGGAGTTGAGAAAAATTGATGAAAAACCAAAGAAACCCCAACTTTCTCTCACTAGAAATCCAAAAATTAATCAAAACATAGCAATAGAGCAACTTGGATTGCTCTGATACCACTTGTAAGTATACGGGCGGATCTTACTACTGCATGATTCGATCAATACGATGAACACAAATGTAAATAAAGCTTTGCTTTATTGATTTCACTAACAGAAATTACACGTATTCTAGAGAGAGAGAGTGACACTCAATTACACATAGTTAAAATGACTCAAGTGACAGAACTTCTAAACTGTCTTTAACACTAAGTATTTATGGTAACCACTTAAGTCAGCGTACCATCCAACGTACCATTGGTATGTTGGCTACGTACCAATAGGTACAGCCCCTGGTACATAGACCCTAAGACTCACACAAACACGCTCTAATCTAGATACGATACACGAGACACATTATAACATAGGAGTATGCTCTAACAGAACGTAATTTTGCAAATTTTTGTTTTTCTTCCTATTTAATGATGATTACTTATTTATTATCATAAAAGCTCACACGTGAAGTGGGTGATGTTGGCAGGTAAAGGGAAATCATGAATCGGATGCCACTCAAGCTTAACGGAGAACGATCACTCATAATAAAGAAATCACGGGGCAATATTTTGTTATGTAACTAAGTTTCGTGTTATGAAACATGTCTTTTGAATTGCAAAACCTAACATGATGATTTTGGTCGATGTTATGTAACTAACTGTTGAAAAAAAATCTGTGACCAAATTTCTTTCATAACGGAACGTCAAATTTTGCAATTAAATGTATACGGATCTTACAATTTGGTATGAGACCGAGGTTTGAGGGATTCAAGTACTTGAAAAGTTAAACCCTGAGCTCATGAAACGGGAAGAGTGATCGGTTCAAGCTTGATGGAGTATCCTAGTAAGTCCATTTAGATATGAATTTGTGATATACGACTATATATACATATTTTATACATAAATATTCCCCCAGAAAATAGGCAAAAACTAATTAACTATTATTGAAACAACAGAAAAATGTTTCCTTTTTTAGTTTCTAGTGATGCCCAGGTCCAAAATCACAAAAGGAACTATAAAACAAAGAAAACACGAAGAAATGATGAAGTTCTGAATTTTTTGCTAGAGACACGGCCCATGCCTACCTACTGCGAAGCCCGAAGAGTTGACATTTTGCTCCTGAATTCACACAACCCGTCCCACCGACTCTACATGACCCGTGCTTCTGACCCCTGTCACACACGGCCCGTGCCGCTGAAGCCACACGTCCTGTGTCTCTGGCCTATCGAGATCATCTGCTGATTCACTGCATGCCACGGCTCTTGCCCAGTCCCGGACTTTGCTTATAAATACAGTCATTCTTCCCTCATTTGTCAAACTTTGGCTCAAGCTTCACCCATGTTTTCATCTTTTATACCATCTTTTGAGTCTTGTTTTTGGTGTTGTAGCTATTCGTCAAGATTGTAAGAACTTTATCTTAAATAGAGTTTGATTTTGCATTTGTCTATGAATCTATCATCTTCTTTTAAGCAAATTCTTAAAGCCATGTTTATGCTCGGTTAAACTCTTACACTTATTTGGGGATAAACGAGTCTTTGGCGGGTTGGTACAGATGTGTTTATACAGTTCCCTTAAGGTAAGTGTACTTGAATTTATGAAAACTCTTTCTATTGAAAGTGTATTTTCTAACTCTTTTGAACAAATGTACCTTGCGTATTATAGACCATTTGAGGAGTCGAAAGCTCATCAATCGGACATGTGAAAACCAACTAGGGGATGCTTGATCCTAACGATGACTCGCACTCCATGTAGAGTAATACGTTTGTGAGTTTTATGTCTATGTAAACAAACATGACTTTCACGCTAACTACGGCCTGAAGGTATTGGTTAGGATAAGGGTTAGTAATATTTTTTTCACTTCATGGAAGTCGGTGAGATACATGTTTGTGAACTTGGTTATGGTTACGACTTCCCATGTTTGCGTGAAAGCGGTGCGTGAAGGAAACAGACCATAAACCTTTATAAAGATCATTTTCACAATAATTTACTCCGATGCGTGGGTTGTTTCCTTGCTGGTTCATGACAACGTATTCGAGTGTAATGACGACGCCGACGACACATCGGGCCCTACAACTATTACATTTACACTTGCTTTATTTATTATTCTCAGGGCGGTCTTCTCACGACCCCTACAGGGAGGCGAGAGGAACATGAGATAGGATTTAAGGCTGAAAGGTCGTCCTCCTCATCTGAGTGGTAATAATCTTAAGGGAACGGTATAAACAAACAAGATTATTAACTTTGTCATTGATAAGTCCCCCAAGTAATATTATCTTTAATTGAATATGCTACAACACCAAATTTATACTTTTAATATATATACTTATATTTTTATTAACTAATCCATTTCCCTTCAAATAAATTGTAATTTGGCCAGGTTATTCTCTGAAGGTCTTTACTCAAAAAGACTCCCTTTCCTTTGTATCCTTGGACGACCTCGGAATCTTACCCATACTATACTGCTCCACGATGGGTGCACTTTCCCGTGAATGTGGCGAATACTATTGTTTTAAGATCTTGATTTAAATAAATTTAAAAGCTTATGCATTAAAGGTGTCATTAATATTGCCATATTTTTATATACACCACACGCACATGCTGAAGGCAAGAACAAAGGAGTTTATACCCCTTTCTCAATACAAGACGGTAGAACAAATGATAAACATTGCCCGGGCAAGAGAACTTGATATTGCCTGGCAAGAAGCTCAAGAAGAAAGAAGGCCCACTAGGGTAAATTCTACACCCCCAAAAACGCAAAAAGTGGGTGAGTCTTAAAAAAAAGGAAGCGAAAGGGGGTAGCTCTAAATGTAAGTACTGTAATAAACGGAATTCGGGTGAATGTATCTTTAAAGATCGCCCATGCATTAACTGTGGCAAAAAGGGTCATGGGATTGCCAGTTGCCCGTCTGAAGTGCCCAGATGCTATAATTGCTACCAAACGGGGCACAATAAAGTGGAGTGCCCAAAGCTCAAGAAAGAGGGAGTAAAGGGTAGCCGGAAGATGGAGGTGCCAAAAGCCACGGACAGAGCCTTCCAACTCATGGGTGATGAGGCCAAGACAGACCCAAACGTGGTGGCAGGTACATTTCTTGTCAATTTAATACCTGCTCACGTATTGTTTGATACAGGGGCTGATAGATCATTTGTTTCGTATGATTTAATTAAGCACCGCTCATTTATGATTGAAAAATTGAAAGTACCCTTAGAGTAGAAATTTCTAATGATAAATGTATACTTATCTATGATGTATGTCGAGGATGCAACATCTCCTTCGGTGGCGAAGAATACCTGATTGATCTCATTCCGATGCCGATGAGGGAAATCAAGGTGGTGTTAGGGATGGATTGGCTATCCCACAACCATGCAAAAGTCATATGTGATTGCAAGGCAATAGAGATAACTATGCCAAGTGGGAACAAGGTCACCGTATATGATGAAAAACTAATGCACCATTGTTATGCTCAATGCTAGAAGCAAGAAGATGCATGCTGCAGGTCACCTGGCATACCTTGCGGTGGTGACGGACAAAAGTGTCCAAAGTCCAGCGATGGATGAACTACCCGTGGTACGGGAATTTAAAGATGTGTTTCTGGATGACTTGTCGGGGTTACCATGCGAAGCCGGTGGCTAAAGCTACGTATATATTGGCTCCGACAAAACTTGAAGAGTTGATAACTTAAATCCAAGAATTATTGGATAACGGGTTCATTAGACCAAGTGTCTCCCCTTGGGGAGCCCCGGTATTATTCGTGAAAAACAAAAACGGTAGCATGCAGATGTGTATTGACTACCGGGAGCTGAATAAACTCACGGTGAAAAATAGGTACCCATTGCCCAGAATTGACGATTTGTTCGATCAGCTTCAAGGGGCTAAATGGTTCTCTAAGATAGATTTGCGTTCAGGGTACCATCAACTGAAGATGAGAGAGGAGGATGTTCCTAAAACGGCCTTCAGAATAAGATACGGGCATTATGAATTTTTGGTGATGTCCTTTGGACTAACTAGTGCACCTGCGGCCTTCATGGACCTCATGAACCGGGTGTGCAAGCCAATGTTGGACCAGTCGTTGATCGTGTTCATCGATTATATACTCTTTTACTCCCGAAACGAAGTGGAGCATGCTAAACACTTGAGGGAGGTACTAGAAAAACTAAGGGAGGAAAAGTTGTATACTAAATTCTCCAAATGTGTGTTTTGGCTAAGAGAGGTGCAATTCTTAGGCCATGTAATTGGTGCCAAAGGGATCATGGTGGATCCGGTCAAGGTTGAGGCTGTTACCAAGTGCGAAACCCTAAGGAATCCAACAGAAGTCCGAAGTTTTCTAGGGTTGGCGGGTTAGTATCAGAGGTTTATTCAAGATTTTTCGAAGATAGCCCTACACATGACAAAATTAACCAAGACACCAAGTTCGTATGAAGAGTCGAGCAAGAAGAGGCCTTCCAAAGCCTTAAGCAGAAGTTGACTCAAGCACCAGTTTTAACCCTCCCGGAGGGAACTGATGCATCGAAGATGGGCCTTGGTTACGTTCTAATGCAATGGGGCAAGGTAATCGTGTATGCTTCTTGGCAATTAAAGGTCCATGAATAGAACTATCCAACTCATGATTTGGAGTTGGCGGCAGTGGTGTTTGCCTTGAAGGTATGGCGACACTACCTCTATCGGGTGAAATGCACAATCTTTACCGATCATAAAAGCCTAAAATATGTCTTTTAGAAAAAAGAGTTAAATATGAGGCAGCGAAGATGGCTCCAGACCATAAAAGATTACGATTGTGAAATCCACTACCACCCGGGCAAGGCCAATGTGGTAGCGGACGCCCTTAGTCGAAAGGGGGATTATGCTCCTATCAAGGTGAGGCAATGAAATTATTTGTGGCATCTGACCTAATCATCAATATTAAATAAGCTCAAGTAGAAGTCATAAAAGAAGAAAATTTGAAGAAAAAAAAAGAATTGTGGGCCAGTGAAAAACTTGGTGGATGAGGATAGTGGGCTTAAAACCCGATTCGGGCGGTTTTGGGTTCCTAACTCATGCAAGTGAAGCAACTTTTGCTTAATGAAGCTCACAAGTCGCGGTACTCGGTGCATCCGGGGTGACTAAAATGTACCATGATTTAAAGTGTGAGTATTGGTGGCCCGGCATGTAGCGGGACATAGTCAAGTATTTGGGAAAATGTTTGACTTGTTTACAAGCCAAGGTAGAGCATCAAAATCCGTATACCAAAGTGCAACCACTAGAAATTCCAATGTGGAAATGGGAGCACCTAAACATGGATTTATTGACAAAATTGCCTAAGACGCCCAAAGGCTTTGACACTATATGGCTTGTGGTGGACATGTTAACAAAAAGTGCTCATTTTATCCCTATCCGGGAGAAATACTTCTCAGAAAGAATGGCGAATGTCTATATCAACGAGATAATATCGCGTCATGGATTACCTGTATCGATTGTGTCAAACCAGGACACCCGATTCACATCTCAGTTTTGGAGGGATTTTCAGGAATGAATGGTACAAAATCGCTACTTAGTACCGCACACCACCCTCAAATGGATGGGCAAAGCGAGAGAATCATCCAGACACTTAGAGACATGCTAAGAGCATGTACTATTGATATTTGCGAAAGTTGGGATCACTACCTTCTTCTCATTGAATTTTCATACAATAATAGCTACCACGCAAGCATTGGAATGCCTCCCTACAAAATGCTTTATGGTAGAAGATGTAGGATGCTCTATGTTGGGGTGAAGTGGGTCAGCGTAAGCTTGCTAGAAAGAAGGTGGTCAAGTTAGCATTTGAGAAGCTGACATCATAAGGGCTCGTCTAAAGGCAGCCCAAGATAGACAAAAGTCATCTGCGGACAGAAGAAGAAGACCCATTGAGTTTCAAAAAGGGGATTTTGTGCTATTGAAAGTATCTGCGTGGAAGAGTGTTATCCGTTTCCGAAAATGAGGAAAGCTGAGTCCTAGGTACATTGGACCATTCAAGATTTTAGCCCGAGTTGGTAAAGTAGCTTACCAATTGGAATTGCCAGAGGAGTGAAGTGGAATCCATAACACTTTCATGTATCACATATGAGAAAGTGTCTGGCCGATGAGATTGCTTACATGCTATTAGATTATTTGGTGGTGGATAACAAACTTAATTATGTGGAAATTCCCATTGTGATTCTTGATCGCAAGGTAAAGCAATTAAGGAATAAGGATGTGAACCAAGTGATGGTTCAATGGGAGCATAGAAAAGGCTCGGATGTGACCTGGGAGTCTGAATAGGAAATGCAACGTTACTATCCTCATTTATTCGGTGTGTATTCTGTTTCGGGGACGAAACCCTCTTTGGGGGGGGGGGGGAGTTCTAATATCCCGGTTTTTTATTTAAGTATATCCGTCAAATTTATGTTAAAATGATGCATGAGGTAATTTAAAACCCCTAACTTGGTTAGTAGTTATTATTATATGATAATGTATGGCCTTAATGTGTAAATACAGAGTTTTGGTAATTATAAGCCAAACATCTGAAAGTAGAGGGGTGTAATGTGTCAAATAGCTATATTTAATTTAACAAAAGCTGGGAAAATATAAGAGGGTCGCCTTTCTTCCCTGGCATACGAACCAGCCCTCTCCCAAGCTCCCAAATCAATTTAGCCAAGGCCTTAAACTGCGATTTTGGTGTAACAAATCAGAAATTGAATGTGTTTTCATCATCTAAGTCCAACCTTGAATCAAGTAAGTGAATCCCCCATCTTGTGCATGTCTAGCTCATGAAAATTTGGGTGTAAAAACTTGAAATTGGTTGATAATACATGGAATTTAAAATGTTGACATCATGTAATGCTCTATAGAACCTTTGTTTGATGATTAATTGGTGATTAAGTCACCAAGTTCATGATAGGAACATTTATGTTAGATGACTACCTAAACTCCTAAAGGTTATGTATAATGGTATAGTTGATAATGTGATTTCATGAGAATACTTGATGAAATTTGATGTTTAATGATGGATTGGAAGGGATTCCACCTAATTTATGATAAATGGTAGCTTGGAAGGTTCATAGGATTGAACTACATGTATGTATGGTTATATGCACTCTTGGTGTTTGATGAAATGCCTACAAGAGTTTTGTTGCTCAGATTATGGATAATTGGCTAGAATAATGGTTATATGTTTATATGTGATATCATGCCCAAATATGGTAACCAACATAGGTGAAATCTTGATGGAATACTTACCTTGTTGGATGTGTGTAAATGTGACTATGTGCTACAGTAGATCCATATTAATGGGCAATTATGTAATTGGCAATAGTGTAAAGGCGAGATACGATCTTACTACTGCATGCTTTGATCAATCTAGTGAACACGAGAAGTAAATAAGAGAATTCTTATTGAATCATTTAAAGATTACAAAGAAGTCTCTCTGGTTTCTCTCTCTAGAACACACATAGAAAGGTATAGAAATGACAGAAGTGTTAATCTATCATTTTAATACACGGTATTTATAGTTAGTGACAATCTGGCCTGCATACCAACTGGTGGACCAATTGGTACGGGCGTACCAATTGGTACGGCGTACCAGTTGGTACGACACCATTGATATTGCCACTACAGCTCACAGACTCGCTCTAATCTAGATACAATACATGAGACACATTGTAGCATAGGAATATGCTCTAACAAATAGTCATGTAAATGATCATCATTAGGCAATATTGAAAGAAGTGAAGGTTCACCTGGAGGTGTAGAAGGTAGCGGTAATTCAAGCTCACGAGGTAACACACTATTATCAATATAGTGCACATATACAAATATGCCTAACCTTTGTTTGGGAGTTGGATTAACTCACCAAAGTAACAGTAGTGATTGTAATGAATTGGTTCGTAGAAACCATAGTGTGAGGTTTTGTGTTACAAATGGGACCAATGGTTCAAATGGACCATGTTATACCAAATGACGAAAATTGACTATAAAAGGTTCATAGGAACCATAGAAATAGTAAAGCATAGCTACAGTGAAAATAGTTCAAGGAAGCCATACTAATATATCATGTGATGATTGATCGCAAATGGTCCGTAGGAACCATGGATCATTGCTTATACGATTTGGTTTAATAGGTAATGTAAAAAGTACCTGGGTTATGGAACCCATGTTAATGGGTCAAACATGTTAAATGACTCTAAGGAGTCGCAAATGTGAAATTGACATTGTCAGATCACTTAGTGCTCCAAACTAATTGCTTGTATTGACTAAGGTATGTTAGAGCCGTTTTGTGTACAAATTAAGCTCACTACTTGATAGTGAGGCTAAATGGGTCAAACGGGCTGGAATTTGGCCAACAATTGTTAATCAAATTTGGTAGTCATCCAAACCGAAAGGGATGTTTAGATTGTTGAAATAGTATAATTAGAAGTGTTATAGAGTCCTTAGAATGTGGGGGAAACAACCCAAGTGAAAAATTAAGATTAAATTGGGAAAATAGGGAAAAAGGGCCAAAAATTGGCTAAGTGTGGAAACTGGTCAGATTAGGCCAATCCCTGGAAATTTCGCTCCAACCGTATCACTTGGAGCATAAATTTGAGCAAGTGATACGCTTGACACGACAGGCGTATCACATGGAGCTAAGTTTCCTCTAGGCGAAACGCCTGGAGCCTAATTCTACAAACTTTTGTTTTTGTTCCTATTTAATGATGATTACTTGTTTATTGGCATAGAAGCTTATACTAAAGTAGGTGATGTGCAGGTAAAGGGAAATCAAGAAGCGGATGCCACTCAAGCTTGGCGGAGAATGATCACTCACAATCAAGATATCCGGGGGCAATATTTGTTATCTAACTGAGTTTCGTGTTGTGAAACATGTCTTTTGAATTGCAAAACCTAACATGATGATTTGGTAGATGTAATGTAAACAAACTGTAGGAAAAAAAATATTCTGGGACCGAATTTCCGTCATAACGGAACGTAAATCAATTAAATGTATACGGGTCTTACAAGATGATTTTTAATCTGGACCCACAATCTGATGCCTTTGTCGACTTTGGTGGTATAGACATTTTTATATAGATGTGATGATTCTTGCTCTTGGACCTTTATTCTGTCATGGTTTGATCAACGTGTTGACGACGACGCATATATGTATTATCTATCATAACCGTTGCACAGGTTTGTACCTGAGGTCCGGTCTGAGCCGTAATGGCCATGATGACTAGTGACATCTGAGGCTTATCTGTTGATATAACATATTTGAAAGCTTATATGTAACATATTAAATGTGGATGCTGATGTGTAGACTAAGAAGTTACTGTTGAATCCACCTCAACCCATTCTATTTTTTATATTTGTTCTTTTGCTTGGCACTCCTTCTTATTGTTTGCCTTTTTTCGTGGCATTATTTTTTATGATTAAATACACGCATCTCATTTGCATTTGTGATGGGCTATGATGTTTCTCCATTGGTTGATACACAAGAGATACGATATACTTTGTTTCTGGCGTGGCAATTCGTATATGCAGCCTTAACAATATGTGTTTCTTTGTGATGCCTTCACATCCATGGTCTCAGCATTTATTGTCTAAATAAATTCATTTACACCCAGCCTGCCTCTAGAGGCTGTGATGATTTTTTGTTTTTTGTTTTTTTGACATAAATGGTTGTGGTGAGTCCGTGGCGTTAAACTTTGTTTCATCGCATCCCTCGTCATGATCGATGTAACTTAATATGAGCCCTTTTAATTGATTTTCATGATATTTTTTTACTTAACTTTCTCAAAATAATCTATTCAGAAAATTATTTGTTGATGGATGTTGGTTCACACGTGATATATGTAAACCTTTTTCAAGATGACTTTCAAAATTGCCCATGTAATTAAAAGCTTAAAACAAAATTTCTAACTTAAGAGTTGTACAATATGAGAGGTTTTATTACTTACACACAACCTGAAAAAAGCCTTCAAAGAAACTTTTTATATTACTTGCATGTTCCCTTGTTACACACTCTTTCTACTACTCGCACGTTCACGCAGCAATGCGCGGGTTGAATTACTTTTTTTTTAACAACAAACATCCTGTTATCCCGGGGTCTTATTATATCAAACGATGTTACCCACGACACGTTGCGATCACAGTCCGTGCGAGTAATTATGGCCCTCAGTGTTACACGTCCATCCCAGAGGAAACCCACCACTCAAAGGTCCTCTATGGTAAAACATATGACCCACCTCTATAACATTTTACAGTTTTGTTTTTGGTGAGATTTAAACGCTTTACCTTTATATTGAAAGATAAAGGAATATCCACTCCATTCAAACGATAAGAGATGGGTCGAATTACTTATTCCCATTAATTTGAGAAGCAGCACAATGGAAGAAATATCCTGGCATGAGTCAGTGGAATCTCTGACAATTTAATTAAATTTAATAAAAGCACCAACAATAAAGGAAGCGAAGGTGAGTCTGAAATAAGTTCCACGGAAGTTAAGGTGAAGAATCACCGTAAAAAAATCATAGAGGAAATCGTGGAGTAAATCGAAGAATCACCGTAGAAGAAATCATAGGCGGCGACAATTGCAAATTAGGGTTTAGAAGAGTTAGGATCTTTAGATTAATGATATTATGTTAGAATGTAATTGTCCCAATGATTCATAACAAATATTTAGATACAATATTATGTCTATGACCCTAATACTATAATATTGTAGTCTAATACCATACACTAAATCTGGTGCAGATGAGAATTCATGCGGTGGAGAGATGTTTTGAGTTGTACTACGATGACGGATCTGGTTTGGGATTGCAACCTTTGCCACTGACGATATCAGAATTTCTGATGGGTTAAATGTCGAAAGCGGTTGTTGAATCTATGCTAGTCATAAACTGATTTTTTCATCAAGGTTAAATTTCAAATGTATATTTAAGCAAAATCGAACTCTAGTTTCATCAAGATTTTATGAAGTAAAAGATGAAGAACGATGGATGATAGATAGAGATGAAGAATCGACGTTAGAGCCCCACTTTCTTTCAGGCGTAAACTGATGAAGAAGAAAATAAAACACTGCTTATTTGGGGGATTCGAATTTTAAAGTTTAATTAAAAACTATTGCAAAATGATATAAATGTGCCTTAGTTAACGGATAGACTTTAACGACGTTAGTAGTAAATGACATTTTTCAAAACAAACAAGTAGGTTGAATGATGCTTGATGTAATTAAATTAGTTAAAGGATCTTATCCATAATTTCTATATAACGTAAAAGACCTTTTTTTCTAATTTACTCTATATTTTATTATGTGTTTTCTAATGATGATGTGTTTTTTTTTATAAATGTACTATGCTTTAATACGTGAATGACTTGAATTGACTTGACTTGACTTGAATGTGTTGATGTCATGTCGTTGACTTAAATGCTTCAATCTCATATCGTTGAAATCCGAACACAAAAAGCAGCGACCCACTGAGTGTTTTCAGCTCCGTCACTATTGGTAACCACAAGGGCGGCCCTATGCATGGGCAACATGGGCGACCGCCCAGGACTCAATATTTTAAAAAATATATATATTTTAAATAGAAAACTATCTTAAATATATATATATATATATATATATATATATATATATATATATATATATATTAAAGTATATTTTGAGAAGAATTAAGACAAATCCTAATCTGTCGTGGTCGTAGATTGTTATGGTTCCTTCGCTTGAAGTCCCAAGTTCAAAACTCGGCTTTCAATATATTTTTTTTTTGTTTTCTCATATTATTGAGTTCTAAATTTTAAATTAATAGATGGGAGAAAGCCCTTGGATTTTGTTATTGGATTGATGTGAGATAGTCTCTGAGTTCCAAATTTATTGACGTGAAAGTAAAGTTAATTCAATATGGGATGTCGAAGCATTTAAATATCAAACTTTTCTTAAAAATGCCATTGAAAAGTGTCGAAGTGGAGGCTTTTGAAAGGTTTGTAAGGATACTTAACCAACTTACTTCTGAAATTGTTTCGTTTTAAATCTTTATATCTAGTTTAATTAATAACTATCGTCATATTAACATTTTATATACAAGTTACTGATTTTATATTTAAGGGCTCAACTTTTTGCCCTAGCATTTTAAATTTTTTTAAATTCACGAGGCCAGCCCTGGGTAACCGACCCATCTCTACGTATTACCTCATGGACCATGGTATCAAATAAGTAAGTGTAAACATAATAGACAAATAAAAAAGAAAAAAGTATCAAATAAGTAAGTGTAAACATAATAGACAAAAAAAAAAAAAAAAAAAAAGAAGAAGAAGAAGAAGAAGAAGAAGAAGAAGAAGAAGATTACAAGGGAAAGGGTATTGTGCCAAACAACATTTAAGGTTTCTATCTAAAAACAAAGTACTAAGGAAAATGGCTTGTGCCTAACAACATTTAATGTATTTATTGTATCGGTTTTGATGACATTAATCGTTAGTTAGATATTTTTTCTAATTGTAATTTGGATATCTAACTGGTCACTAATCTACTGATCGCTCTGACGTGAAGATGACTCTTAGGTGGAAACCTACCATAGGTGAGAAAATCCCTGGTCCAATCTGAAATTCTTTTTTTTTATTATATGTGGGACTTTTTTTTTTGTTAGCTTTGTTCCACCAAGAAAAAGACATAAGTCCCACCATACAACACCAAACTTTATCAAGAAGATAAAGCAACAAAACAAAAACAATACATCACAAAAACAGGAAACAAGCCACCGACCCAACACACCACAGCAGCCATCAACCTCCCCTGTACTTGACCCAAAAATTGCAGAAAAACAAAGTGTTATTCAAAATTCTCTCGATAGCCACGTTCTTGTTGTTGAAGATGATCTCATTTCGATCTTTCCATAAGCACCAAATAGCAACGAACACCGTGGCTTGCACACGCTTCCGACGCTCTTCACCACCCTCCACAGAAAGATGAAGCTGTAAGATATCCTCAATAGAGAACGCGAAGATGCTCGGAATGTTACACCACGAAGCCACACCTTGCCAAAGGGTCGCAGCAACCACGCAACCCGTGAAGAGGTGATCAATCGATTCCTCCCTCTCCTCACAGAACGGGCATAACAACGACACAATAAATATGTGGGACTTGAACTCATGATCCTCCAATTTTAATGAAGTCTTCGGGTGTCTCACCTCAACCACTTAAGTTGCGGCTCATTAGCATTGCCTAGATAATTAAGTGTGATTTAAAATAAAATTATTTTACCGGAAATTTACTCTACTTTGACTTTTAAACTGCAAGACATACTAAATTACATTATTAGGTTTGAATCCACAACATTCGAACTAAAAGATAAAGCCGTCTACCAACTAAACTAATACCAGCCAAAGCACATTTGGCTAGTGGTATCTTTTATCACAATGTTGAATAAAACTTAATCATAATGTTAAATAAAACTTATTTTTTTTCTTATCATGAGTGTTCACTATTAAGGAGATCACAAATTAAGTAAATTGATTATACTTTCTGTCAATATTTAAATGTATTTGAATGTTTACAATTTTAGATAAGATTCTTCTAGTTATTGACCACGTAAGTTTAGGCTTAATTATCTCATTTTCTTTGTAAAGCTACTGTATTCGACTATTTAGCCTTTGTAATTCTCTACTTGTATTAAACAATATTATAGTAAGATATCGAAGTTTATATGATATCATAAACCCCACTACTCAAACGACTTTGATCCATCTTCCATTCCAACGTTAAATTTTTTTCTGATCATCAATGACAACACCGGATTCAACCTCTGCACCCCCTTCTGTGATTCAAATCACCGCCTCCAGCCACTTTACTATCAAACTCACTGCCACCAATTTTCCCGTATGGCGTCAACAAGTTCATTCCATTCTTATTGGCCTAGATCTGGATCGATTCATCACTGGTACTCCTATAGGGATATGTTATTAGGTTTAGGATTGAATATTATTAGGGTTGAGCCCACAGGCCCAATTAGGTTTTAGGTTCCTTATTATATCTATATATTGTAACCTAGGGTTGGGTTCTATAGAAAACCAATATTTTATAGAAAACCAAAAAACCAAGGAAAAAAATTATTTTTTTTTAAACTTTTTTTATATGTTTCTTTCATGATTTTAAGAATATTGGAAAAAGAAAAAACTTTAAAAACGTTTTCGAGTTTTTTTTTAAAATAAAATAAAATTCGAATTTTAGTTTGAAATTAATATTGCACTATGCAACAATAATATAAAATTGGTTTATGAATGTCAATTCTTTGTTTTTTACATTATTCGCATAAACCACATTCATATTTAAGTTAAGTCTCTTGTTTTTAAGTAGTTTTAATTATAATGCATTATGCAATACTATTGGTACTATTGCATGATGCAATAATAAAAAATCACTAAACTTTTTATTTTTTAAAATTTTTTTTTCCATAAATAAAGCTAATAAAATTATAGAATTTTTGGTGAAATTATTTTTAAAAAATATTAATATATGAAGAAGTTATAGAGAAAAAAAGGTTGGTTTTTTGATTTTCTGGATAATTATTGGTTTTCTATAGATCTTTCCCCTTGTAACCTAATCGATTAGTAACATTCATTCAGTTAGTCCATAATCTTACATGGTATCACAGCCAATGATCCAAATTCTAGTTGTCCCCCATCAAGTATAAACCCTAGACAGGGCGGCGTGCCGCCACCGCCGCAACCCTGTCCCAACATCGTATTTCAGTTTAGTTTTTTTTCCTCTTCTATTTTTCTTCTTGTTCTGTTCGAATAAATCTGCGTTATTAGACATTGAATTATTACTATTAGATTAGGGTTAATTATTATGAGCCCACAGGCCCATTAGGTATCTTAGGTTGAGAATTCATTCTCTATATATTGGAATCCAGTTAATTCATAATCTTTCATGATATCACAACCTAAACGATCTTAACTCTAGTCCTCGCCGCCAAATTCAAACCCTGGACAGGGCGGCGTACTTCACCACCGTCGCCGCCCTATCCCATCTTCGTTTTCTTTTGTGGTCAGTTCTTATATTTTATAGTCTTTTTTTTCGAATAAAGCTTCTTTCTTGATTTATGATTTCGGTAATCTTATATATTTAAAGTTATTTTTTGATCAATTAAACCTATTTTTTGGTCAAATATCTTTGTGCGAAACTCATTTCGTGTTGCTGTGCCACAATTTCCTTTTTGCAATTTTGTCATCCAATGAAATTGATATTGAAATCCATTAAAAATTGGTAGTGGATTTGGATTACGTCACATTTATTCTCCAATCAATTCCGATATTATATTTTTCTCATGAATTGATATTAAGATGCATTAATTATTGACTATGGAATTTTTTTTCTTGTTCCTCGCCGTTTACAACATGGTCATTGCTCACTCCTTTAATTTTTTGTATTGGTTCCTCCTGCCGCTCGATCGTTTGCTTCTTTACTTTCAGTCGATACATCTTTTGTCTCTTACGAAGAACGTCGTTCGATCATGATCACCGGCCTTCACCTTCTTTTTTTATTTGATCTATGGATCACATCTCTTAAAGACCGATGTCTACAACCTCGACACATCATCACATGACCACGGTCACCGATTGTCGAGTTGTTCTTTTTTTTTTCCTTTTTCTAGTAGCCTTTCTTCCGTCTTCGTCTTTGTCATAGCCGACAAAGATGGAACCACCTTTTGGAACTTGCCGACCGTGTATTATTTTAGGAATCAAAACCCAAAACCGGGGAAATCGTGAAGGAGACTAAAGTTGAGTAATCCAAACAACACTTCCAGGAAATCAACTATTATTGGCATAACCACTCCTCTAGGACTACGGTCCTTCAGGACTACGCTCTGAGCGTCCAACAGGTTTGCAAGCATGTTCAAGACTGGGTATTTTTTTTGAAGATCGTGAATGTTTGGCTTAATGTTGGAGTTACGAGTCAAGGACCAAGATCGAAGCTAATATTTAGTTTTATGTGTTTTTATTATTTTCCAGTATGAGCGTCCGATTTCCTACCGCTCTAAATGTGGGGGAGTATTGGAATATGTTATTAGGTTTAGGATTGAATATTATTAGGGTTGAGCCCACGGGCCCAATTAGGTTTTAGGGTTATTATACCTATATATTGTAACCTAATCGATCAGTAACATTCGTTCAGTTATTCCATAATCTTACAACTCCATCATCGCCATCCAAGTTTTTGGATGCTGAAGCCACGAAACCAAACCCGGAGTTTATGCCATGGTAGTCAGGATCGCATAATTATTGCTGCCATCCTAGGCAGTTCCTCTGAGTCCATTCAGCCCCTAATCGCTTCAGCTGAAACATCACAGGAGGCATGGGAACGCCTCGTAACAAGTTACACAAATCTGTCTCGTTCTAGATCATCTCTCTCAAATCCAAACTCGCGAAAAACCCCAAAGACAGCCGCACAAAGACAGCCGCACTGTTGTTGAATTTCTTCATGATTTGAAATCAATTGCCGATGAACTTGCTCTTGTTCAATATCCGGTTCCTGATGAAGACTTACTTGTCCATGTGCTGTGACAACTTGGTGATGAGTTTCAAAATATTGCAGCAGCTCTACAAGCCCGTGACATAAAAATAACTTTCCCAGAATTGTTTGAAAAAACTCGTTGATTTTGAACGACATATCAAACAAACAACCGTTCATGTATCACCGTTGATGACCACAGTTAACTACACTCAACGACAGTCTCGGCCTAGTTCTAGATCAGCCTCCGATCGTTGTCATGCTCAAGGAGGCTTCAACATCAAATCTTCTCGCAACCAGTGATCTAGTGGCACCAACTTCAATGGTGGTAATCGTGTGAATCGTAATAATGCTTATTGTAAATATTGCAACTTTGCAGGTTACGAAACTATATATTGTTCAAAACTTAAGAGTTTTCTTCTCAAAATTCAAGTCATCACCGGTGGTTTTACAACCCAAAGTCAAGCGGCACTTATGGCCAATGTTACTGCTTCCCGTCCAGTACCCTCTTCTCCTTGGATGTTTGACAGTGGGCCCTCCCACCATGTTACCTCGGATCGTGCATCTCTTCACACATTATCCGAGTGTGGTAGCCCAGATGGAGATCCTTCGTGGTGATGGTATAACTCTATCCATTACTCATATTGGGCAAACTCATCTTCATACTTCCTTTGGTTCTATTTTCTTAAAGATGTTTTGTTTGTCACTCACTTTCAAAACCGACTCATATCGGTTGTAAAATTATATAAGACTAATCATGTTTCTGTGGAACTTTATTCCACACAGTCAAGGATCTTCGCACGGGAGCACGTCTAATGCAGGGGAGAATTACCTGGATGTCTACTATGTCAATCTTCCATCTCTGCCTCAAATACATGTGGTTTCCACCACTTCACCTCTTGATTAGCACCACAATAAAAGTCTAAGGATTCCTTTGGCATGAACTCTTTTACTACTACCAAACCTTTACAACTAATTTATTCTGATGTTTGGGGACCTATACAAAAGTCAATTGATGGTTTCACCTATTATGTGTTTTTTGCAGATTTTCACACTATATACATTTGGCTATATTCGATGGAACACAAATCTAATGTCCCTACATTATTCCCTCAATTTAAATTGCTTGTAGAATTTTTTTTCAAACTCCATTAATTTTTCATTTCACCAACAACAGTGGGAAATACATTGGTCTTACCACTTACCTACAATCTCAAAGTATTTCTCACTTTACCACCCACCACATACCCCGGAACAAAAGGTGTTGCTGAACGCCGCCATCGTCATATTGTGGAAACCGGTCTATCCCTTCTACACTATGCTAACCTTCAACTTTCATTTGGGACATGCATTTCAAACTACGGTCTATCTTATATATCATTTAGCAACCCCATTTCTTGATTTCAAAAGTCCATATCACTTAATCTACCCCCAAAACCCAACTAACAATAAGCTCAAACCCTTTGGATGCTTAAACTAAACTCCACCCTCGCTCGGAAAGATGTAATCTCTTGGTGTACTCATCATCCAAATCAGCTTACAAATGCTATGATCCAACAAATAAACGACTCTATCACTCCCACATGTGGAATTTATTAAAACCGGGTTTCCCTTAAAATCAAACCCAATTATGCTCATACCATTCCCACTGTTGATGAATTTTTCAGCCCTTATTGGTTCAACCCATTGTACTAACCCACTCATACAACAACACCCCAACACCCCCTTCACCTACGCCCTCACCTCCTTCATCTCTTAGTCCACTTGGCCCAACTACCCAAACCACCCTTCCCATTACACCTTCTGCTCAACCCCTTGTTTCTCACCCTACTACCCAAACCCAATATCCTCCCTCCCATTCAAAAGTCCATTCTACTACACCTAGTGACACTTCCCAAACTCGCGTACACACTCTCGCTTCCACTCATCCGACTCCACCTCAAAACAATTCTCAAACTTACATACACAACTCCACCTCCACTACCTCTCGTAAAACTTCTCCTATCCTTTCCGCCTCTCCTCTATCCTTTCCGCCTCTCCTCTATCCATTCCCAATTCCCCTCAACCATCTCAAACACCTTGCTAGGTTGCTTCCCCTTCCTATCCACCGCCACGTACCCATAAACCAAATCCCAAATATACAATTCTAGGTTTCTTAACCACACTACCATTGATCCACTTCCATCTATAATTGAACCGACCACTCACACACAAGCTTTAAAAGATCCAGAGTGGCGAAAGGCAATGGACAATAAGTTTAATGCTCTCCTAAAGAATGCAACATGGGAGCTTGTCCCTCCATCCCAACATAAACCGATTGGTTCCAAGTGGGTATTCCGTATTAAAAGACGTCTGGATGGGTCAATTGACGAATACAAAGCTCATCTAGTCGCCAAGGGGTTTCTTCAAGAATATGGAAAAGATTATTTTGAAACGTTCAGTCCGGTCACTAAATTCGTAACCGTTCGTACGGTTCTTGCCATAGCCTTGTCCAAAAACTAGCCCATTCTGCAACTCAGCGTAAATAATGCCTTACTGCATGGTACCTTGCATGAAGAGGTTTACATGTCTCAACCTCCAGGCTATGTTCATCCGGATCTACCCAATCACCTTTGTCGACTTCGGAAATCTCTCTACGGGCTTAAGCAAGCACCTCGTGCAAGATACTTGGAACTTGCCACGTTTCTTCTAAAACTTGGTTTTCACAAATTCATGGTTGATCCATCTTTGTTCAACTATAATCGGGAGGGCATTGTCTCCTATTTTTTGGTATATGTGGATAACATTATTTTAACAGGTAAGAACATTTTTTTTTCGCAACGTATCATTCAAGCATTATCTCAGAAGTTTTCCATTAAAGATCTTGTCATGTTACACCACTTTCTTGGAATAGAAGCTATTCCCCCATCCCGTGGCTTATTTCTATCTCAACATGCTCATATTCAAAATCTGCTCTCCAAGTTTAAAATGGATGGTGCCAAACCTATTACTACACCCCTTAGCTCCATAAAGCCACTTTCTCTGGTTGATGGTACGCCTACCATTGATCCTACCCTGTACCGTCAATTGGTGGGTTCTTTTTAATATCTCGCATTTACTCGCCCCGATGTCTCTTTTGATGTCAACAAGCTTTCTCAATACATGCATGCCCCTACTCAACTTCATTGGCAAGCGATGAAACGAGTTCTCCGTTACCTGAAAGGTACCATTCATCATGATTTATTTCTCAATCGTGGTTCACCTATCGAACTTCAAGCCTTTACCAATTCCGATTGGGGTGGATTTGTCGACGGGGGGCATTCTACAACGGCCTACATTACTATCTTGGGTCTAACATCATCTCATGGCGCTCGACGCGTCAAAAATCTTTGTCTTGTTTCTCCACTGAGGCGGAGTATAAAGCCTTGGCCAATGGCGTTGCTGAACTTTCTTGGGTCGAGAACCTACTGTTGGAATCCTACACTATTTTGCGATAATGCTGGTGCTACCTATTTGTGTGCCAATCCCATCTACCATTCATGTATGAAGCATGTGGCTATCGATTATCACTTTGTTCGGGAAAAGATAGCAAATGGCTCATTACGCGTCTTACACATTCACTCCGCTGATCAATTAGCTTATGTACTTATTAAACCTCTCTGTCGGGGCCCCTATCAACGACTTTGATCCAAGGTTGGAGTCTCCGATGGATCCGCCATCTTGCAGGGGCATATTAAGGAAACCACAAATTAAGTAAATTGATTATACTTTTTGTCAATATTTAAATGTATTTGAATGTACACATTTTTAGCTAATGTATTCGGCTATTTAGCCTTTGTAATTTTCCAATTGTATTAAACAATTTTACAATAAGATATCATACATATCCCATCGATGAAAAAAACTATATAATAATAATAAGCTATTAAAAAAAGTGTTAGACAAATCTCATAAATAAAGACCCAATGATGACTAGTGGTCCAAATAGGACAGATCCATTACACTTGCAATGTCATTGGAAGAACGAAGGTATATACTTGCTTCCATAAATACAAGATAGTTTTCAAACAGAAAACGGTTGGGTAGGTTCATAAATGATGCCTCGACTTAATTCTTTATTTTTTAACGTTAAATTTGGATTACTGAAGGGGGCTTACGCACCCAGTCGATCATCTCCACTCCCTATTAGAAGGAAACTCACCATAGGTGAGAAACTCTCCCCACCCCCCCCCCCCCGGGCCCAAACTGAAACCCTCTTTATTTTTAACACATGTGGGACTTGTCTCAAAACTTCTCATTTTTAATATCTTTGGGTACCTCACCTTACCAATTGAACTAGGGATCATTGGTGATTTTCAAATCTTTATATATTCCATTTCTTCTAAAGTCGTATCTTTCTTGATTTTAGTGTTCATAGATTAAGGAACACCAAAAGCCTAGATCTCGAAAAACGAACGGGTTAGGTTAGGTGTTGTATCATGTCAGAATTGCTTCGGATCAGAACACGTCATTTAATGAATTAAATAGTTGGGTTTGTTTTGCAAGATGTGCAAAAACCTAGGGTTTAGTGTTTGACGAGTTAAATTAGTGGGGCTTTTGGTCTGGCGGTATAATGTTGTAGCATTTCCTTGTAGTAAGAGATTAAATCTCACCGATGAGAAAAAAATCAAGCCCTTCAAAAAAAGCTAGTGGGCTAACGCTAAGTATACAACTACAAGTCTTAGAGTGTTTGACATCAATAAAGCGTTTGACTCTCTTAGTTGGGGTTTTTTGGATAGTGTTCTCTCTCAGATGAATTTCCCTCCCCTCTGGAGGAAGTGGGTTTCTGCTATTATTGGGTGTTCTAAGTCGTTTGTGCTCGTTAATGGTTCTCCCACGGGTGAGTTCGTCTGTCAGAGGGGTCTCCGGCAGGGGGATCCTCTCTCCCCGTTTCTGTTTATTATTTCTATGCAGGTTCTTTCGTGCTTCATGAAGAAGGCTTGTGATGTGGGGTTTTACCGGGGAATCCGTTGCTCCCCCACGGGGACGGAGGTCTCTCACTCCCTTTTTGCGGATGATGTCATTTTCTTGGGGGAATGGTCTTCTTCTAATATGGCTAATTTGAGAAGGATTCTTAGATGCTTTGATCTCATCTTAGGTCTTGGTGTGAACATCGCTAAGTGCACTCTGTTTGGGGTCGGGCTCCCGATTAATGAAGTTGAAGACATGGCGGTTACTCTGGGGTGTAAAGTAGGGAATTTACCGTTCAAACATCTTGGTCTGCAAATCCGGGCGAATATGAATCTTATTAAGAACTGGGATCCTGTGGTTGACGTTTTCAGAAAAAGGCTCTCATCTTGGAAGGCGGACTCTCTTTCTTTCGGTGGCCGGATCACTCTCATTAAATCGGTGATGAATTCTCTTCCCTCTTATTATTTCTCGCTCTATCGTGCTCCTCTTGGGGTTATCGAGAAGCTTGATCGGATTCGTAGGGATTTTCTGTGGGGTAATTCTAACAACAAAAGGGGTATTAATTGGGTCGCGTGGTCTAAGGTTATTCTGCCTTGTAAGTATGGTGGTCTTGGGATATGTTCGCTTAGGGATGATAATATGGCCCTTCTTGCGAAATGGTGGTGGCGGTTCAAGAATGAAAGAGGTGCTCTTTGGTGGAGGGTGATTTGGGATATTCATAACAAATCTCGGTCTTGGAATTTCATACCGGTCAGACTTACTATGCCGGGTCCATGGAAGCTTATCTACAAAAATGGTGGCGAGCTTGCGGAGGAAGGAATCAACTTGGGTTCCCTCATTTCGGCTAGGGTCGGGAATGGCAACGAAACTATGTTCTGGATTGATTGTTGGACGGGTGGGAGTCCATTGAGGCTGCAATTCCCGTCTCTCTTCCGGTTGGAGCGTCTTAAGACCTGCAATATCAACCAAAGGTTTCATTGGCTTGATCGCAAGTGGACTTTTGCGGGTGATTGGACGCGTGAGCCGAACCAGGCTGCGGAAGGGGCTGAGCTCGCTAATCTTAATCATTTGCTTGAGTTGTTCGTTTTGCAGGTTAGGAGCGATTCGTGGTGTTGGGCCTTGGAGGCGTCCGGGTCCTTCTCTGTGCACAGCATCAAGGCGGCGTTGCAGGATGCTCGGAATACGCACCCGGACTTCGTTTTAGACTGGAACAATTGGGTTCCTAAGAAGGTGGGATTCTTGGCTTGGAGGCTCTCGCTGGATCGTTTACCTACTAGCGATAATCTTTATGCCAGGCATATCCAATCTTTTTCCCCCTTGTGTCCTTTCTGCGGTGCTACTAACGAGACCGGCGAGCATCTATTTATCAGTTGTGGGCTTACGCAGTCGATCTGGGAGTCCATTGATCTTTGGTGCAGATGCGGGGGTCTTTTTTTCTTCTCTACCAGAGACATTCTTATTGCTCATCAGTTCATTCATGGCTCGGTTATTCGCAAGAAGATGGTGCAGCTCGTTATCCTCACTACGTTATGGGTCATCTGGAATCACAGGAACCGGAAGATTTTTCAACAAATCCCCCCTTCAAAGGTGGGCATACTGGATGATATCAAAGTGCTTGGTTTTCTTTGGCTTCGCAACCGCTCGAAGAAGGCGTTCTCTTGGGCTGATTGGTGTACTTTTCATTTTGATGATGTAACTTAGTTTTGCGTTTTCGTTTTTCTCTTTCCTTTGTTTTTCTTTTTCTGGTGTTCGGTCTGGCGTCTTGTTTTGCTCCTTGCTTTGGAGCTTTTTTGGGGTGTGATTAAAATTTTTTCGTTGGCCGTTCAAAAAAAAAAACAAGTCTTAGAGTGTGAGTATTGTAAGGTTAGTAATGTAGTGGCGGAGATATATATTATCTACTACGAAACTTAACTTTTTAACCTTATAAAGAGAGGTATCACAATATACTCACCTGTTGACTTTTTTTTGTCTCCCGATAACAATCATCTCATTCTCAAAGGATTCACTTGTGTGTTCAAAATCATTCTATTAATATTCCGACCACACTAACAATTCCAGTAAGGTGAGCATGCTTCTTCGAGTGTGAACAACTCTCTTAGGTAACGTTTGAATATGGCTATGTGAATGAATACATAAGTTTCATTTAACATATGTTTGCTAAATACTCGGTTATGGTCTCGACACCACCACCAACATCGCCCTTATCCCTACCACCTCTGATTTTCATATAAATAAATGTGTAGGGGCATAACTGTTATTTTACACTGACTAAACAAAAAAGTCTAACGAAAGTTAGCATCAGGGACTAAATATGTTACAAAAATACAAACTCTCGGACCATATGCGCAATTTTTAAAATCTTAAAATGAAAGATGAAATTTGGACAGACCATAAGAAAAATTCCCATAATTTACTCTTTAATTTAAGAGGTAATAAGTTATTTTGGATGTGGTGGGTTTCCTCCTTGATTTTTTTTAAACAGCCAATACATTAAAGAAAACGAAACTAGCAAGGAGCTAGGATATTACAAGAAAACGGGAAACATTAGAATTACACCAAGAGTCCCAATCCGACCCATGAAAGCTACCCCTATTTTAATCCAAAGGAAACTCAAAGCTCTAATTTCCCGAAACAACTCGTCTGGCCTCTGATATCATCTATTAAAAATGACTTCGTTTCTCGCCTTCCACACACACCACAAAGTAATGACGAAGATATCATGCAAGAGAAGCATGCGCTTATGGGGATATGGCCAATTATTATGAATCTGCAAAATGTCCAACACCGACAAAAGGAGCTCGTGAGGAGCTTTCACCTAACCCAAAATTAGCTCCCCACACCATACACACTCTTCTACAACCAACCAAGATGTGATCCGAAGACTCCTCCTTCTTGTTACAAACTTCACAAGTCACGTCTGAGAGACCGCCTCTTACCCGAAGATTAACTTTAGAAGGAATCCTATCCAAACCGGCTCTCCAAACAAAAGCATTCGCTTTTAAAGGAACCCAATTTTGTCGCCTTACAGGAGGTTCTTATCAATCAAATTGCGTAGAATTTGGACTTCAAATTCTTTTCCATCCACATGAATACCCCTTTTATCCACATCGCTAGACACATGGATTGGTCCAACTAAAATCTTCATACACTACGTCAAAAAGTGGCTTTGGCCACGGTTTTTTTGATAATGCATAGCCACTGTTTTGAAAAAAGCGTGGCCAAAGGTAAGAAATTCTCGTTTTAGCCACACATATTTTGTACCCGTGGCCAAATATATAGCCTTTGGACCCTTTTAGCCACGTATTTTTTTGTTTATGTGACAACAACAGTCAGTTGCAGTGGCTTTAGCCACTGTTTTACAAAAACATGTGGCACTTATTTGTCACACTTAAAAAAGAGTGGCGAAATGCACCAAACGGCGACGGAATTTTTATGATTTTTTATTCGTGTGACCAAAAAGGAATGTATGGCCACGCTTAAATAATATTGTGTGACGAAAGAGTAGATTTTATTACTTAGTAAATTAAAAGAAAACAAAACTATTAAGTATATATTATGTGTGGCTAAATGTGAGCAATGGCCACGCTTTTTACTTAGTTATGTGGCTAAAAGCTAATACATAAGGCCACTGTTATTAGGTTGTGTGATTAAATATTAGATGACTAATGGTCACGGTAGGTTGTGAGTGACAAAAATCTATTACCTATGACCACATATATTAACCGTGACTAAATGGTAGGTTGTGAGTGACAAAAATCTATTTTATGGTCACGGTAATATTAAACGCGTGGCGAAAAAGAGAAGATTTGTGTTTATATGTTTATCATTTTTTATTATCTTGTGATATGGCCACTCATATTAAACACTGGTTGCGTGACAAATTATGACAAATGGTCACGGTATATTAATTTTAGGTGGCTAAAAGAAGACAAACAGTCGACGGCGCTTGTAATCATGATTATTTCATTTACTTTATCGGTCTAATCTCCATCTACCACGCCCCTCGATTATCGATATATACTTATCTCTGTATCAGTTTTCATCATCATCTCCACCATGCCCCTTTTCTCCCAGTCTCTCTCTCTCTGTTTTTCGTCCATCATCGCCGGAAAAAAATGTGGAATTGGTGTCATCCGTATGTGGAAAACGGTAAGTTATCATCTTCACCACTGAAGTTCGATTGAAATTTTCGTCTCAGATTTGGTAATTTTTTCTTATGTAGGGAAAGATTGTACTCTGTATCTCCTGGGAGCAGATTTTAAGTTATTGTGGAAACCATGGAGACGAGGAGTCTCTAATGGTTCATACAAATGCTTTACTGAGAGCAGATTTTAAGTTATTATATAATTTTATAACAATAAGCAGTAAGGGCCCATATGAGGTTTGCATGCCCTGTTTGTTGCAACCCTAAACTTGAACAAGGTAGTTGATCTCACTACCCTCCTTTCTTTCTTTTACTCATTCCTTGATTAATTTATAATGTGCTTGATAAATTATGATTTATTATTGTTATTAATAATAGATCTAACTTTAGTTGCAACATTGGGTGGTACCAATCACTCAAATGGCCCAGATAACGATGTTCGATTGTGGAAGGGGAACGATGTAGGAGATGTAGCAAAAGAGATGCTTCTTCACCATTTTCAGTTCCCTCAGCCCCAGACAATCTGAAAACGAAAATGGCGGACGAAGGCGGTAGGAAATCAGGTACCGTGAAGTGGTTCAACGACACCAAGGGTTTCGGCTTCATAACTCCTGGGAGCAGATTTTAAGTTATTATATAATTTTGTAAAGTCAGCGGCAAGGGCCGGCACATGTTGTGGTTTGCAGCACCTGTATTGTCCAGGTGCTTCTCTCGCTTCTGGCCCCATGAACCTGATTTCTTCCAGCCACTTCTTCACCATTTTCAGTTGATCAGAAGCAAGTGCATGTGAGAAAGCAGCAAGTAGCCGTTATATGATGATTCTCAGACAATCTCTCTAGAGCACCATGTGAGAAGCAAAGAGGGATTTGTCTTCAGCCGCGTCTTTTCCCTTTAAGTTAGTACTTTTAAAGTTGTAATTTTATAGATCAATGTATTAATGGAATCATACCCCCTTTGGATTATGTGTATGTAATTATGAGAAAGCAAAGAGGGATTTGTCTTCAGCCGCTTCTTTTCCCTTTTATGTAATGAATTGATTTTTAATTTAATATAATGTATTTTCATCCGTTTCTGTTCATCTTCTCTCAATCCGGATGAAATCTTCTCCCTAAGGTCATAGTCTTCTACATATATATATTAGGTTGTGTGACTAAATATTAGTGTATAGAGAATTGTATTCAACCAGAATGATTTTAATTCACTAGATAATGGGTTTAAATACATGGGAATATCCAATAGACTACGAACAGAAATAACAACTATAGTATATATAGTTCATCCTGAAGAACTCTAGTTTATCCGGTTCATCCTGAAGAACTGTAGTTCATCCTGTTCTATTACTGAATAATTACTCTTGATCCTGAAGAACTCTAGTTCATCCGGTTCTATTCTTCCTGTTCTTCCTGAGGAATTATAGTTCATACGGTTCTGTTCTTGTTAGTTCATACGGTTTTGTTCTTGTTCCAATTTATTGAAGAATTAAAATCTAGCCAGTTTATAAATCCTGTCATCCACTATTAGACAATCAAAAATTATAAATTGTAGCAAACAAGGCTTGAACCTTCATACGGTTCTGTTCTTGTTAGTTCATACAGTTTTGTTCTTGTTCCAATTTATTGAAGAATTAAAATCTAGCCAGTTTATAAATCCTGTCATCCACTATTAGACAATCAAAAATTATAAATTGTAGCAAACAAGGCTTGAACCTGGGTCAGTCAAAAGAAAGGAACTCACTACAAGATTAAGAAGAACCATTGAGACAGAAGTGTTAATTGGTTATATTTTAACCAGAACTTATTTAATTACTCCCATCACATAAGAAATAATTGATAAACAAAATTTGCGTTGCTAAAGGTAATAAATAGACACGGTAAAAACAGGATTTGCGTGGTAAAGGTAATAAATATACACGGTTATCTTGGCCTGACCTTTCCACTTCTTCCCACCATAGCTGGTAGCGTGCCCTGTCTGCCTTTAAATTTCCACTTTTTCACCACCAAAATCATCTGTACGAACGTATTTCCTGATTAACAAGAAAAAAAACTTCGATCGATCAATGGCTGCCTTTGGTAAACAATGGAGGATTAGGGGTGTTAATGAACCAGCACCCTACTACGGCAAGACTCCCCGTAAGTGTATTTTCACTAAACAATGGTTGTACGTTTTTATTTTTAGGGTTTTATGTTTTTTAGTTACTTACTCTCTACTCTGCATTTGGGTTTTTTACAGGTGGTCGGAGGTTCACCCTAAAGGTCCATCACTGTGGCGATTTCCACCGGAATGCCGCCGGCCACGAAGTGTGGAAGGGAAAGGTAGATTATGTCGACTATGTCGACATTCGCAAATTTGATTGTAATGATCTGGATCAAATGGTGCAATACCTAAACCACACATCGGTTGGGTATTTCCTCATTTACTGGAGGATCCCGCCTCTGTCCATCAAATACGGGCTTCAGTATGCTGATTTCATCACTCCCGAAATTGTAAGGGATATGAAAATTCATCTCCAGGGACCAGAGGGGGAGAGAGAGCTGGATGTGTTTTTAATCCGGAACAGGGATTCCACCTACAGAACCTCCGAGTTGGGACCGAGAAAACCCCCTGGTCAAAAGTTGTTTCCTGATGACAACAGCAGCAGCAGCAACAGCTTCTTGGATGATGAAGACTATATGTCGGATGCTAGGTCTTAGCTAGTTAGATAGATTTTTGTATAGGATCTGATGAAAATCTTTGTATAAAGATCAATATATATATATATGAAAGTTTTTGTAAGCTCTTCCTCATGTTTTGTTTTGGTTAACACCATTAATTATATAGACAGATTTTATCTCAATCATTTAAGTTGATTTTATTCTAAATTTGATTGTTGCAAGTAGATTTTACAGTCAACTGATGTGATTTTATCCAATTTAGAAGTAAGATTGATCCTGTTTATAAATCATCTCATCCAACCATATCAAAATGCCAACATATACTAACATAACATATGAATATATACTTCATGTAAGATCACAGTTATGAGTAAAATGGATTCTGCTATGATTCATTGAAAATGTGTATGTATTTATAATAGAAGAAAACTGGTTAACCATCCTGAAGAACTTTAGAACTCTAGTTTATCCGGTTCATCCTTAAGAACTCTAGTTCATCTTCTCTCAATCCTCATGAACTCTTCTTCCTGAAGAATCGTAGTTCATCCGGTTTTCTCTTCTTCCAATTTACTTAAGAAGTAAAATTTATCATGTTTATATATCATCTCATCCCACCATATCAAAATGCCAACATATACTACACTAACATAGCATATGAATATATCCTTCATGTAAGATCACAGTTAATTATGAGTGAAATGGAGGTCTGCTATGATTCATTGAAAATGTGTATGTTATTAATTATAGATGAAAAGTGTATGAATAAAACTGTAACAACTATCATGTTAACATACAAACTGGAACAACTTATGCAATTGTACACAAATACAGGGATCAACTCTTCTTCCAGCCAAGTTCATCCGGTTCCCATCTTGTTCTCCTCTTCAATAGCCTGTAACCGAAATTTGGCCTTGTGAAATAGGAGACTTTCATGAAGGGTCCGTGTCATTATTCTGCTCTCAGTATCACCAATCCTGACAATATCTCGTATCTCATCTTTAGAAAGCCCATTTAGAGCATCCTGTAAGCTTCTAATTGTCTCACCTTCACTGGTGAAAATGTGATACATGTTTGTTTCTTTCTTATACTCCCAGTTGGTCACCCTTTTTCTCTTAATAAAAACCTGATGAAGCCTGTTACTTGTCATTATTAAATGGATTCGGTCTTTGTCATCCTGGCTCCATTCTGGATCTGGAACTGTACTATGCGTTGTGAATGACCCATCAGCTCTATAGACTACCAAATTTCCAACGTTATCAACTTCAAGTGTCGAAACAGGATTGTCAATGCTGCGTTGTGTGGCTTCGTCTACTTCCCCGTATAACTCATCCAAATACATCCTTATCCTCAGCATTAAGGATTCCTCTTGTGAACACGCGCCCTTCATATCACCACGTGACTGTCTAACATCACCCAACTCATGGTCAGTGAGGTTGTACATAGCTTCTTCAGCTGTAAACTTTAGTACCTCACATGAACTGGTTGTGAACAGGTATACTTTCGCTTCATCATCATACCTCCAGGAGATGATTCTTCTCCTTTCAGCATGGACATCTCTGTATTCATCCTCCTCATTGATCACTTTTCCTTTTCCCTTCCTAGCCACTGACTTCATTCTCTTGGTGGGTGGTTTTCTGGTGACTTGGGTGGAGATGAGGGTTTTCGGGGTTTGTTTAGGTGAGGATGTGGTACAATGGGTATGAAGTTATCTGCTCTAAACTTTGGTGGAATAGGCTTTAATTTTACAGGTTTAGGATTTTTTTCTGGTCTACTAGTTCTAGCAGCAGGGTTTCTTCTGGGTTGCTGTGAGGCTAGAGTTCTATTCAGACCAGAAAATGCACCTGGTAATGAGGGAGCGGTCGGTTGTGAGGCTGTGGTGGAGGGTTGAGATGATGAGAGATGAGGATCAGAGACAGTGTCAAACATTTCCTTGATAATGTTGATCCTTGGCGGCTTTTTTTGCTGAGTAGTTTGCACAGGAGCTTTACTCTTCTTTTCTTTGAGGTAGCTGAGACCTTCAGGATGTAAGGAGTCAAACAGAGCATGCATACCTGGTGGCCTTTTCACACCAGTAACTCTTTCATTTTCAATTTGGCTCTTCCTGATAGCATCATAGTCGTTTCTCAGCATTGGCAATCTGCAAGAGTTGATTATTTTTGGGTCCCTCGCCAAGATTTCCTTGAAGTACCATTTATGAATCAGCAAGTCATCCTCCTCAGATAGAGTTTGATATCTAGTACCTTGCTTCTCTTGTTGATCATGTTCTAAAGAGCTATCAACAAATCTCTTTACATTCATCTCATTGGCTTGATCAGCTCTGATGACTAGGATCATGTACATCCATCTGATCAAGTCATCACCGTTCATTTCATCAACCCATGCATCAGTAAAGCATTCCTTGCTTCTGAGCATCACACTGAACTGACATAGGAAAATTTTGTTATCTTCACTTCTCTTCATCCGAATCATCCTATACTCATTACATAAGAGCTTTCTGTACATCTCAACTCTGTCTGAAAGACCTTTCTCTTCGGCTTTGGCAATTCTTTCTTCTATGTACAGATCAGATCTTCTCCTTGCTGCATTGATGAAGGACATTAGGTCTGCATTGTTGATGACATACTCATAAATACCTTCTTCTATGAGTAGTCGTTTCTGTTCTTCAAACTCTGCAATTTCCTTTTGTTCTTGGAACTTCTTTCGTATCTCAGCATTCTCCTTTTCATACTGATCCAACAGAGCCTTTGTAACAGGGTCCATGTCTTCTCTCTGACCTCCTGTGCTCAGATTATCATCATCCTCCATGTCAGTGAAACCAGAGATACTTCTCTCATCAAGAGAATCATCATCAGCAGGTTTTGGAGACTCATGAAGTGAAGTTGCAGCATTGGGACTGGCTTCCGAGATAACTTGCTCAGGAATTTCCTCAGCAGTGATTGGCTTTAAAACAGGAATGATGGGCAGAGATGGAGCACTAGGCTTTAAAAAAGGAATGGTGGGCAGAGATGGAGCACTCTTAAACCAAGTGCAGTTAAGAGTATTCCTAATCATCATTTTTCTCATGAAAGATAGAGCTTCAGGAGCTATATCCACATTTGTGGTTTGCAGATCACTCATCACGCTTGTGATAATCTGATTATCAGCAGTCACTTGCACCTGATGAAGTTGTTCAACCGGATCAACTAGTTCAACGTGATCAACATGGCCTTCTTCCTCCGGATGAAGTTGTTCAACCGGATCAACTAGTTCAACCTGATCAACATGGCCTTCTTCCTCCGGATGAAGTTGTTCAACCGGATCAACTAGTTCAACCTGATCAACATGGCCTTCTTCCTCCGGATGAAGTTGTTCAACCGGATCAACTAGTTCAACGTGATCAACATGGCCTTCTTCCTCCGGATGAAGTTGTTCAACCGGATCAACTAGTTCAACCTGATCAACATGGCCTTCTTCCTCCGGATGAAGTTGTTCAACCGGATCAACTTGTTCAACTTCATCAACATCTGAGGAAGACACCCTGTGCAAGATCCTATTTTGAATTAAATCTAGTTTTGCATGTGAATTTCATTTCAACGTATGCATGCATGGTTGACAACCTTACCTATCAGTGGCTTTCATAGATTGTCCTGCCTTCAACTGTTCAATTTCTTCTCCTTGAGCTCTCACAATTGCACGGAGAGCTGCCAATTCATTTTCAAGTTTTGTACATAGAACCGTCAATTCAGTACGTGTCATGCTGCTCTCAACTGGTGTGTTGCTAGTATCTTTGAGCAAAGAAGAGCAAACAAGCCGACCTTGTTCATGCTCAGCACCCATGGTTTCTTGGCACCTGGGATTCCTGTTGTCAATCAAAGGTTCCTGAATAGGTTCCCTGACAGACACAGTTGCCGTGGATTGGGTCTTAATGATGTTAGCACTGTCCTCAGGGTCCAGTGGGACTTCATGAGTAGTGTCAGCCCTTTCCACCTGACTTGCTTCATCACTACTGCAAGTCACCTTATCACCAGAATGTCGGTTGGGTGATTGAACCAAGTCCAGCAGTATATTCCCTGCAATAAGGGTTGGGGAATCTACTTCACGTGGCCTAGGTGATATACCACCCTCATTCTGAGGTAGTCCTGTGGAGGGTCTAGGTAAAGGAGACCTAGTCCTCTTCCTTCTGGGTGATTGTGGAGTGCGTGTGGTATTTTTGGGTGTGGTTTTTGATGTGGACATCCTCTTCCTTTTGGTGGGAATGGTGGGAATTTGTATATCAGTGGAAGAGGATGGTCGGTCTGGTGTGGGCTCAACACTTGTTGGTGTAACAATGTTGTCACCAGGAGCAGTCCTGGCCTTAGGAATAGGGTGTGATGTGTCTTTACCAAGGAAAACAGTTTTGTTCACTTGCATGTTAGAAAATGTTTTACTTGTAAAAGACTTTAGTTCAAGATGTTGATCAGAGATTTGCAGATTTGGAAATTCACAATTGAGAATGTGTTGGATGAATCTGGGGTACATGTAAAAGATCCTTTTAGGTTTTAGATTTTCCAGCATTCCATCAAATATCATTTTTGAAAAGTTAAAATTGAGGCCATTTACCAATCCATGAAAAGCGGATGATTGAGGTGCAGCAAGTTCATCCCACGCAGTTTTCTTGTGAGACAGGCAGTGGAGAATGGTATGAGCAAGATATCGCCAAACATAGGGTAGTTGTCCCTTTTTGATGGTCCCATAAGTTAAGTCACCCCCATACCCAATTGCTTCGTACGTCTTCAAGTACAATTCAGACTTGTAATCAGGATCACCTCCTGCATCATTGAATTTCAGATGCTTCCGTATCATTTCTTCATTCAAACTAATCTCATTCCCATTGACTCTAGAGTCAATTTTACCAACCCCGTTGCTATCAACAGATTTTTTGGCTGAGTCCCAAAATTCAGCAATTCTCTGCTTGCATATTACAGGATTCACAGTTAAAGCAAAATGAGTGTTGGATTTCTCGAGGAAATCGTTCATTTCATCAAATAGCTTTGACTTATCAAACTTCTCGAAGTACGCTACAACATTGTGTTCGGCGAAGAACAGTTGAGTAGCCTTTGATGCAGCCTTTCGATTCGATTTGGGTGCCATTTGGTAGAAATTAGAGAGTAAGGTTTAGGTTTAAATCGCCAATTAGAAACCTGGAGAGAAAATAGAGGGTAACTGTTTTTCGAAAATGCAGTTTTACACTAACGGCAGTTCTTCTGGATCACAATGAACCCTAAGAGTTGATACAGGGGAAGTTATTGAAGTTTGCCCATTTAGTTGAAGTTATTTAAGTTTAGAAATTTTAAAAGATTTGAAGTTTCATTACATTAATTAGAAATTTAAATTTTATTAAATGTAAGGTTCAATTTTATATTTATAAAGTTGAAATAATATATTGAATTTATTTTAAAATTTATATATTAATTTAATCTAGTGTTGACATGTGGACATGATGATGTGGAGGCCCTAGAAAAAGGCCATGTGGCAATCATTTTATTGCTTTATTAGGATTAAAGATTTATTTTAATTGAATCCACATCAATTAGGGTCGATTAAGACCGATGAGGACAAATGAAGATAAAGTAGGACCAATTAGGACCAACGAAGCCACGAGGCCCAATTAGGGTAAATTGGGGTCAATTTGGGTCAATGAGGATCAATTAGGGTCACTGATGAAGACCAGTTATAACTAATTAACGAGGGTCGATTTTGCTCAATGTCGACCCCTTATGAGGACCAAATATCACCAATTAGGGTCTATTAGGCCGATTGAGGGCCAAATTACGCTCAATGAGGACCAGTAGACTGAATTAAGGTCGACCATGGTCATTTATGACAAATGAGTACCAATGAGGGCCAGTGAACACTCAGTTAGGATGAATTAGGGCCAATGAAGGTCAATTATAGTCTATTCGGCTCGGTTAGGTTCAATGAAGATCACTTACGGTCAATTACGATCAATTAGGCTCATTTAGGACCAATTATAATCAATTAAGGTCAATTGGGCCTAATTGACTCAAATTTGTTGTACTACAATGTAAATGGTAAACGATAAGTGTAGTAGGTCCTTATTGAGGTTAACTGACACTAATTGGTCCTTATTGGTCCATTTTGTTCAAATTGCTCCTCATTAACCCGAATTGAGCCATATTTGTACTGATTCTGTCTAATTGGCCCTCATCGGTCCTAACTGGCCCTAATAAGTCATAATTCATCCTTATTGGTCCTAATTGGTCCTCATTGACCCTAATTGAACCTAATTGGTCTTAATCGACGATCACTAACCCTGATTTACCCTTATTGGTATCATTGGTCCTCATTTTAACTAATTGGCCCCAATTAGTCCTAATTGGTCATACTTGATTATCAATCCTCATTAGTCACTTCCTTCATGCTCCGTCCTTATCGGTCCTATGAGCATAATCGACCTTCTCATTGAACTGGTCCTAATTCGTATTCATTGACCATATTAATTGACCATAACTGGTCTTCACTAAAGTATCTTTATAAATGACGCTAATTGTCAGTATTTAGTCCTCATTGAGTCTAGTTGGTCCTAATTGCTCCTCAACATCCTAATTGGACGTCGTTTAATATTTTTGGAAACAAAATTATTATACATGAGAAATTCACAACATGACGGTACGTCTTTTGGTATTTTTATTCTGAATTGCATAGTAATTTATCATTTTCATTTTTGAGTTGTGTTTTAGTAATGTATCCGTTTTTTGTAGTTGCGTTATCACGGCCACAAGGCACGTGTTATTAAAATCTTGTTTATTATATCTAAAATAAAATAATAAAGTTAATATATATTAAAACATAATTTTGTTAATTAGGGCTTTTAACTCCGATCGTCATCCAGATCTGCTTAAAGGATCACAGTTATGAATTTCATCTTCAAGAAGAACCCGCTGGAAGAGCCACGTGGAGACATTTAATTAATTAATTAATTATGTTTATGTTTAATTTTAGGTTTAATTATGTTTAATATACATATTGTTTATATTAATTTTGGGTTTTTTTATCAGTTTGAACAATTCCCCCCCTTTTAGTTAAAAATTTTCACCAAAAAATTTGAATTTCCCACCATTAGTTCAAACTACACCCAAAATTTCGAACTAAATTTACTTATTATCGATTCCCTCTCACTTTATCAGAAAATTTCCAATTAAAAACCTCCAGCGAATAACTAGGTCTTCTTTCTCATCCATATTATTCACATCTTCCATGGAGCTTCAACAACGAATAGCTTCAACAGCTAGCGCTAGCGATTCTTCAGAAGTGGGATGTGATTTGGGAGACCATTCAGTCCAGAAAACGGTAATTGTCAAGTTATTCCGTTTCATTACTTACAATCTGTTTTCATAAAATTGTTTCTTTTGTTTATTATTGATACACGTTTAACTTGGGATCCCTGAATTTGTGTACAGTTACAGTTACAGATCGATAAAATTTCGTTTCATACAGAATTGATTAGGAAGGGGTATATATTGCAGATATCCTCTCCATTCATTTCAACCCATTCATTTTATGCTAAATTAGTTATTTACCTTCTTAAATGACTGGGGGAGCATGCTAAATTAGTTATTTTTATGCTAGGAATGTTGAGGTCAAGCATATGCACATGTTTGTAGATTCATGTTACTGGTGAACCTCCTTTCTTCTTTATGTACACTGCTAGAAATGGTGAACTGTTTGTTTAATAATATCCACTGAAGACATGATGTGTTCTGCTCTTCCCTTTGGATGTCTTAAATTTGGGTATAACATATCAAATAATTAGTCAGTAGGGTCTTTATGTGATGTATTAATAACTAAGAACTAATTTACGTTACTCTGGTCATTAATTACTAGCTAGGAAATGATCCTAGAGGACATATATAGGAATGTTTCCAACATTTTTTGTAGGTTCATGTTATAGGGGTACAAAATAAAGAAATTTTAGTTTAAATCCCCTGTAGAAGAATAGAAGAATGTTGATGTCATGCATCTGCTACTCTGCTAGAAATGGTGAACTGTTTGTTTATATCCACTGAAGACATGATGTGTTCCACTCTTCCCTTTAGATGTCTTTAATTTGTGTATAACATATCAAATAATCAATCAATAGGGTCTTTATGTGATATATTAATAATTAAGAACTAACTAAGAGATAATGAATTAACAGGGTCTGCATGCTTTCCTATTTATGTACTTTGTTAAAAAGCATCTAACTACATTCTGTTAATTGTACAAAATTCAAGGATCGATCCAACAACACTGATGGTCAATTGGAAAAACTTGAGTTCGAACTTAAAGAGGAGAGACTTCTTAGGGATGAAAAAAATGAACAGATTAAGGCCCTCTTCTTGAAGATTCAAGAATCGGAGAAAAAACTTGATCTACTTATAGCTCATCTATCTGCAATTGGACCACCGTTACCACATAAACTTAATGCTCCGGCATCTACAGAGGTGAATTCTTTACATCACAACTTAATTAATCATACTATTTTTCAAGTGCCTTATAATCACATACACTCTTGTTCATGAAGAACACAATCCGGATGAACTCTTGTTCCTGAAGAACACAAATAGATGCAAGTTCCTGGTACATAAGAATATATACTTCATGTAAGAACAAAGATATGAGTTAAATGGGGCCCTACTATTATTCATTGAAAATGTATGTTAATATGAAAAAATAGAGTATATACATAATCTGTATGAATAAAACTGGAACAACTTATGTTAGATTAAAAAAACAGAATAAATACTTTCATGATAGGTCTGGGTCATTATTCTGGTCTAACTTTTTACCATTTCAAAAACATTGTTCTAGGAAAATTCTAAGGAGATTTTTGTTGGATCTAGCCACAGCACTAATCATGCTGACATACACACAACGGTTAGTATTTGTCAAACTCATTATAGGTTTGATTGCTCATTTACTAGTAATTAATTGAACTGTAGGGCGTGAAATCGGTGGTCGATCAACCTCGTCTGAAGCGGTTGAAAAGAAAAAGGTAAATATTTGCCATTCAAGTTTCATTCCGTTCTATATTTTCACAGTAATCTGTTTGGTAATGTCATGTAGTCCCATTTTAAATGTTATTTGGTACCTCAAACACTTGGGCCAGCTAGGGATTGTTGGAACAAATGGTGAGATGTGTAGCAAACAAAGTTCAACTGACTTTGAAGTTGATCTGGAACTTAATTAATGTGATCTTCATCCGGATGTTTTAAGTTCATCTGGATATCTAATGTTCATCTGGAAATCAATTGAACTGTAGGACCTGATGATCCATACTACTTGCAATAAAATAGCACTCCTCAGTCCATATCTATCATGGTGGTAAGTATTTCAAAATTGCTATATATATTATGATCAATTTCCATAACCTAATTATCAATTATATGTTTTGGTATAGGAAGGAATACAATAAAAAATGGTCCTAATTAAGCTCAAATCTGGACAGTTGAAGATGAAGACCACTTACGCGGTAGTGTTGTTGACTTGTAATTGAATTAGATTGAGAATAATGCTTGTATGCAGTGTAATTTTCTTTAATTTTTTATTTGTATTTCATTTGTATTGACTTGCAATTGAATTTTATTTTATTTGTAATTAAATATATGTGTTAAATTTTATTTGATTTGTAATTAAATTTTATTTGATTTGTAATTAAATATAGGGTTCATTGAGATAAAATGTATGATTTCAACTACCCTTTGGCCACTTTCTTTTTCCAAATATATGTGGCTAAAACACAAATATACGTGACCATATAATACCAAAGGTCACGCTTTTTATATCTTAACGTGGCCGTTGCCACCATTTGGCCACGCGTATTGAGACAAAATGTATGATTTCAACTACCCTTTGGCCACTTTCTTTTTCCAAATATATGTGGCTAAAACACAAATATACGTGACCATATAATACCAAAGGTCACGCTTTTTATATCTTAACGTGGCCGTTGCCACCATTTGGCCACGCGTATTGAGACAAAATGTATGATTTCAACTACCCTTTGGCCACTTTCTTTTTCCAAATATATGTGGCTAAAACACAAATATACGTGACCATATAATACCAAAGGTCACGCTTTTTATATCTTAACGTGGCCGTTGCCACCATTTGGCCACGCGTATTGAGACAAAATGTATGATTTCAACTACCCTTTAGCCACTTTTTTTTCCAAATATATGTGGCTAAAACACAAATATACGTGACCATATAATACCAAAGGCCACCCTTATTATATTTTAATGTGGCCGTTGCCACCTTTTGGCCACGCGTATTGGGACAAAATTTATGATTTCAGCAACCCATTTGGCCACGTTTTTTCATATCATATGTGGCTAAAACACAAATATACGTGACCATATAATACCAAAGGCCACGCTATTCATATTTTAACGTGGCGGTTGCCAACCTTTGGCCACGCGTATTTGGACAAAAATTATAATTTCAGCAACCCATTTGGCCACGTTTTTTTATAACATATGTGGCTAAAACACAAATATACGTGACCATATAATACCAAAGGCCACGCCATTCATATTTTAACGTGGCCGTTGCCACCCTTTGGCCACTCGTACTGTGACAAAATGTATGATTTCAGCAACCCTTTGGCCACGTATTTTTATAATGTATGTGGCTAAAACACGAATATACGTGACCATAAAATACCAAAGGCCACGTTAACCAAACACATGTGGCCGTTGGAACCCTTTCGCCACGCTTTTCTGAAGAATTGTTTGATTACAACAACAAATATTGGTACCCTTTAGCCACGCTTATAGGTGGCTTCAGCCACTGATATTGTAACGTGGCCGTAGGGTACATATGGTGACGGCACCTATGGTGTCGTTTGGAATGGAAAAAAAAAACGTGACAAAACACCTTTTGTCACGGTTTTTTTCGTGGCCAAAGGTTAGTTTTGACGTAGTGATACTATGGATTAACGATAGAACATCCAAAGGCAAATCCACTGAAGCCCATTCCCACCGGCCTAATGTGTAACAAGATAATTCCTTATTCATGCGTAACTCCACAGAGGTGTTTTTGATCCTCTCAAGCTTAAAAAAGGGTGAAAACTTTCTTGAGAGCCCCCAAACCGCTCCAATTATCCAACCAAAAAAGAGCCTTAGACCCTCTTCGACAACACACCTTATTAAGGAAGAAAAAGTAATGCCAAGAGAATTTATATCAATTATATCTTTCAATATTTCCTTCCAAGGCCCCGACTGCCACACCCCCAAAAATCCACCAGCGGAGTATAACCAAATTGGGGACGTGACATACTAGGATATAAGTCATCAGACACACAGAACATACTATATGCAAAGTATATCGTTTGAAATCAGAGTTTTAACAGTCTAATTGTTTATCAAAAGTTTACAGAGTTTGCGGAAGCGAATGAGATAACCATAGTTACAATGTTTAGCGACCAAGGCGACAAAATGTTAAGACAATTTATACAACCCATGTAGACCAGTACGAAGTCGTGATCCTAACGTGCTCCTTAGTTATCATAAGTACCTGAGAAGAAACATGCTACGATGTGTCAAAATGACGTTGATGAGTTCACAGAGTTTAAGTAAAGCAGTTGGATAATCATATATAAAATGTAAGTTAACTGATTAGTCTCACCCCTCATGCCTTTGCCGAGCAATGAGAAAACCTTAGGACAATATAATACACGTCTCCACTCCCTTGAAGGCGAGTGAGGTTAGAGTGACTAGGCGGGGCAGGGCTTGTTAGACCAAGTAGATCTACTAAATATTTCCCCGTTATCAAACCGATGTTCACGGTATGCTACAGAAGGACTTTTATGATTTGGCAAATTGAATCTCGCTATGGTCATAATATAGTATGTTAATTAAAAGAGTGTTTTTGAAAACGTAAACGTTACTGCAAGTCTTCTCCCTGTAAAAGTGGGGCTGTAAACTCACCTTATGGTGTAATTTAGTAATCAAAATAATCAACCAACAGAAAAGCAGCAGATCCCCTTAGACTTCACCTAAGACAGATATCAGTGTGAGTGTTGACTCTGTTGACCGACTATCCTGACAACGTGCGGACAATTGACAAGTTGACTTGAATATACATTGATGATTAGTTTAGGTTTTCTAATATCAATCCTAACACGTATAACACGTATGACATGTTACATTGCGACAAATATTAATGCGTCATAATTTATTACGATGTTATCCCACGTATACAATGTACCGAGATAGGAGACTTAGGACTTGTACACACGTATAACCCATATTTAATTTGACCTAAAGCATGTAAACACATAATCAGGAAATTGCATGATCATACATATGTGACACAAAATCCTTTAGTTTTCCAGTAAATATATATTTACGACGTAATAGCTAAATTCATGTTAAAGCTACATTGTTATTGCACGTTAAGCCACAAGAAATCACATTTAGTATATTTCATATCGTATTAGGCGTTCTTAACATCATATTGGAAAGTAGTATCATCCTATGATCACGTTTCGTACGAGGAAAATAAATATATATTTAATAATTCATTTTTCATGCTTGTACATATCAAGTTTATGACTCTCTCATGCGTTATGCATCCAATAACCTAGATCATGCATCCTTATCATAGATCGATCATCAATCAAGAGTCTTTAACCTAGATCTATCATGCATGAACATAAAAAGCGAATTTTTATCAAAGATTTCAAGTTTGTAAGTTTATTACATCTAAACCCTAGATCTATCATTTACATGCATCCATGTTATGAATATCAAGCATCAAAGTTCTACCTTTATCATCATGCAATACACCAAACCTTAGATCCAACATATGTCATCATCCATCTTCACTCTTATGCATAAAAACCAAATCTTATCACTATATCTACTAGATCTAAGCATGCATCATCATAACAACACCATATCAGCCTAAATCTATCATAAAGATTGGATCTTGATGACATCTCAAGCAAGCAAAACAAATAAATAATCATACCAAGGATTAATAATGGAAATGAGGATGATAATGGACTTGAATCTTCACAAAATCGATGAATAACTTCAATGGGATGATGAGGGATGATTACATAGCAGATTTAGGGTTTCTAGAGGTGTTTAGAGGCTGTGAGAATGAAGAGAATGCAGCTAATGGTGCTTAAATAGTGGATTTTAGGGTTTTTGCATGTCTGATGGGTTGACGGACCATCAACCTGAAACCAATGGAATACTCGCGGTCCGCGAGTCTCCTGGTCCAGCTCCCCCGGCTAACTTTTGTTGACCGCGTTCCGTTTCTGTTTTCGTGTTTTTGTTCCCAGTTTTCTACATTTTCTCCCATTTTTAATTTACTATCATGTTTTTCATATTTAATCCATAAAATCAAGTATAAGCATGACACATAACATATTACAGTTGCACAGTTTTATTCACGCAACGGTTTCGCACGTAAGTCACAACACATAACAGTTTTCAGTTAATCACTAATGTTTCGAGACTAGAACGTATGTGTGTGTTTGTGAAGTGTTTTAAGGCTACTAGATATTCTAATATAGTTTTAAGTTAATCACCAATACTACGCCTATATACGTGATTCCCGATTTACCGGTTTATCAATTTTATTAGTTTTATCCGTTTTTATGGTTCAGGTTCCACCCGACGGGCCAGAATGTCATATCTTTCCCTCGTCAAAGAATTTTCATACCAAAAATTAAGATTGCAACCATGTTGCTAAGGGTAGAAGTTTTTGAAGTTTAAAATTTGGAACTCCGTTGAAGAGAGTTTTAGAATCACAATTGAAACGTTACAACCTTGTTGCAGAGATTTTGAACCAAACATTTATCATAAAATGTGTCGCTACTTAAAAGCAAGGGAAAATTTTTCATGTTCTCACATCATCCTCTCCTTTTTGGAAATTTCATCTCAAAATTTAAGATTTATCATTATTTTTCGTCGTGGCTAACTTGAATAAGTTCGGATACCTACGCATCATCTGATTCTCGCGCTCCCAAGTAAACTTGGGTCCATGATTTGAATTCTACAAAACCTTAACTATCAGAATCTTATCCTGCTTGAGCTATTTGGTTTCCTGATCCACTAGCTCTATCAACTTCTCTATGAAACGCAGTTGCTCATCAATCTCCGAATCCTCGAGTGCAATTACGAGCGACTCGTCGATAGACATTTCTTAGATTAGATACGTGGAATATGCTATGAACTGAACTCAGTGCCTCAGGAAGATTTCATCTATATGTGACTGGACCAATGTGCTCGATAATTTTGAACAGTCTAACGTATCTCGGATTCAGCTTTCCTTGTTTTCCAAAACGAATAACTCCTTTTCCAAGGCGAGACCTTTATAAGGATTCGACCTCCTTCCTGAAACTCCAACGGTCTCCTATGCTTAACAGCGTAACTCTTCTACCTAATGCGAGCGGCTATGATTTAGTTTTGGATATGAACAATCTTTCCAGTTGATTCGTGTGATAACCCGTAAGTTTCCGAAGTCAGTAACCTCGTTTAATTACATGTTTAACTCTTAATTGTGCACATAATCTATGTTTGTTAACATAGATTACGTATTATGCCAACATTAATTTAGTCTTGACGTTACCCCGCGATAGAAACGATATTCATCCACCTTAAATTTGTGAAATAATGTAATTATTATCGATGGAACTTTAATAACAAGAAAAATAAAAATAATATTTTAATTTATCGTTTTCGTCACCTTTGTAGTATATTTATATACGTACAAACTTGTTAACTTGGCGCCTAATATTTACATAAACCCATCGCGTAGAAAATATTAATCGTTACATTCACTATTTATACCGTTTTCGTTAAACATTTATTTAACGTGTCGTTTAACACTTTTAATAAAAATATAATTTTTTATCTAGACTTTTTCACGATCATCACCGTGTTAAAAATTCAAAACCAAAACTCACTGAATAATTTCACTCTTTAATTGCATTTGTCCGTGACGATAACTGAACCAAACCGTCACTAGTTTTGATTGAAAACCAGGACTCGTCACCTTTGCATGTTGCATGCAACCACCACCCGACACCGTCGACCAACACCTCGGCCACCACCTCCGGCCACCTGAACCACCGTCGCCACCCCTCTCGTCGGCCTCCACCCCATGCAAGTACAACCACTACCTTTCACACACCATACCTCATCATCATCCTTTAAACCATCCCACACTCCACCACCTTACCTCCATCACCACCAACCCATCATCCATCACCTCACCATCCCTCCCCTCCTTCCCCTTTGACCGAACCCGTCCCCCCTCCCCTCTCTCTTTCTCTTAGCCACACAACGCACACAAACACACCATACTTTGTTCCTTGATCACTTAAAACACACAACACTCTTACTTTTTCTCTTGTATAAAAACCGAACCACAAGGAGAACCCCCCCCCCCCTAGCCGGTCGAAAAAGCAACCTAAACACCCCCTTATTACTTGTTTCCCTCATGTATAAACCCACAAACACACATCACTTCCTCATTTCCTCAAAACCCTAGCAACCATCACCCCTTTCACTCTCTCTTCTCCCTCCTACCTATGACTTTCTCTCTCTACTCTCTCTCTTCATTTTTCTCAAGATCATGCAATTCCAAGTGGATCAAAGGCTTCTAGGATCATCAAGGAAGCATCATCATCCTTCATTCCTTCCATTTTTGGTTTTTATTTCAAGATCAAGTAAGTTTTATGAGTTTTCTTGTATGATCATCTTGTTAGATCATGTATCTACGCCCATTTTCATGATCCAAACACTCCATTTGTCAAGTCTTGAAGTATATGATGATCCATGGTAATGAAAAGTCTAGAAAACACTAATCCTTTGTTAATCTTGTTTAGTTAACATGTTTATTTGCCAAAGGAACATAGATCCATGTTTTTGTTGAAGTTTTATGTTGTAAATCATGTTAGAAATGTAATGTTTTATGAACCCTAAGGAGCCATGGCCTTAGAATAGCTAAACATAGCCTAATCCATGTTTAAAGTACCTTAATCATGCTAGATTTTTGACCAAAAACTCTAGATCCGAATTTTCTTATCTAAAACCATAGGAACTGTTTTTTGACTTGTTTAGAAAAACTTTTGTGAAGGCAGTTTTGCTAGAAATGGATTTAGGACCCCCGAAACACCAAAACAATGTGTTAAAACCCGAAAACCGACACCTTGGAACGAACCTTTGGACAGACCCTTAGGATCTACAACCGTGGAATTTGGCATAAAATGTTGAGGTAAAACCTTGCTGGGTTGATCCCTCTAGAAATATACTAAACATAGGAAAAACGGGCTAAAAATGGGTACTTAACGGACCTGGAAACCCTATTTTTATAAAATATATCAAATATGGTCAAAACTGATTTGGAACACTTTTGTGGATTTAAAAGAATTAGAATATGTTTACAAAATATTTTGATAACTTCGTGTCATAAAACAAGTCGTAGGGACAAAACTGGCAAAACCAGACACGTACCAGCAAAACCGGCGACTTAGAATTTTAAATAATTGAACTTTTATTTTCTGAGATCATTTGATGGAAATATATGTATTATTATTCGTACAATAATTATTTTCTAAAAATGTTGGAAAATAACGCGTATTGGTAAATACCAATAAAACCGCGCGTTTCAGGCTTTTCATTGTTAAATTTCAGGCTTTTCATTGTTAAAAGTTTTTATGAAATGGTTTAAACCCATAACTTGAAGTGCTGTTTATTGGATTAAGCATTGTTCATAACCATTTATATAACGTAGAAAAACCCTTATATATTTTGAATATATATAAATCCTTATTTTTCTGGAATGTTATTGAAATCTCAATTATTTATTGTTAATAAATAATTCTTTAAATCAATCGATTATCAACTGAACTATCGGGTCACCATGACGTCAAGACTTGACCACCTAATTGGGAGTGACTTAATTGTAAATCCAATCTATAGACCTTAAATTATCTTATGCTTGATTTAGGACTGCTTGGTTATCTGATCACCATTGTTTGTTATTATCTGGAGGCTGCCGAACTCAGGTGAGTTTCATGGCCCCTCTCTTAAACTGTTTTAAATGCTTTTGAGAAAGAATTCAAATAACACATATCATGCCTGATAAGTAGATAACCTATTACCGTTATTGATTACATGAACTATTCTTCTATCATGTCGTATTCATGTTGATTCATGTTATGATCAAAGCCCCACTATTAATTATATATGATTAATTTCAAAAGAAATGATGACTCTTGAATAGATATATTGGGTTAACACCCCTGTCCTAATTGGTCGCTCCAATCCTGACTCCCGTTATTATAGTCAATAGGGTACATACAGTTACAATCGTCATGCAGGTATCGTGGACAGAATACCATGAGTGGGTAATCAGTTAGCTTCGGAATTCAAGGTTCATGGTAATAATAATATACAGTATCTTAACGAATTATCAAATGGGTGATAAATATTATATCAAACTTTATTGTCAATCACAGTTCTGATTTTACTTAAACCTGTGAACTCATCAACGTTATGTTGACCTTTTAGTTTATGAATTCTCAGGTACTTGATCTACCGCTTGCTTGTATAAAGCCCTCTTTTGTGCATATCATTAGGACCTGTCATATCTATCTGGAGTCATGGTCATACTAGCCATTTTGGAGATTTCACTACATAACACCTAACGTTCTCATGTCTTTAAATCTTTTTGGTACTTGTTTATTAAACTATGAAACAAATGAAACATATTATTAAATTCCACTGCAAAACCTGAAATGAAATGCGCTTTCCGACTCCTTAAATGGCTCTAGTTGTTTAACCATCCAGAGGTCGTTTCGTGTAACCTTGACTGTGATTCAATCTCGTTCATGCAAATTTTACAGGGTGTGACAGTTCATGAATCTACTTTAGTCCCAGTGAGTTGACTATCACCCGCCCCTACCTAGTAGGTTGGTGATCTGAACTTACGACCATACCACACCTAAAACGGCGTTGAACCAACGCTAGAGTGATGGATGCTACTATAGGGAAAAATCCATCAACGGCAGGTGGGATTCCCATTTACTATCCGGATAACTCAGATAAACCCTTAACATGGCTTCTAAATCCTGAGTGGTCCTTTCATTCTGATAAACAATTTGAGCATGGGTAGTGGTGCTCACACCGACATGTTTCCTTAGTGCCTTACACAAAGTGTCGAATCCCGTCCGACCTGACTTCGAATTGCTTACCCATTCCATGCAAGAATTTTATTTCCATGTTCTCTCCCAGGAGATTCACAAGCTGAGTATTCCAGATCTGATCTGGCAACCCAAGATGACTCATCAGCTACCAAGACTAAATGTGCTTCGGCTTTGATTCCTTTCCGGCTTATCACCATATACTTTATTTAATTTTATTTAAATAACTCCCTAATGATCTCGCTTATATGGATTAAGCGAGATCAAAACCAAAAGCCGTTTAACACACAATATGCCATTCGCGACCACTTAGTAATTTTAATTAGGTAAAATTAATTTACTAGTCCCGATTGGTGATTATCGTTTGTGTCTAACGATAACTAAATTTAAAAAGTAATCAATATCTCTATCTAGTAATTATTAAAAACTCATAGTTCGTGCCATCCTATCTCAAGTCGAACTTGAAACGTATTAACCGGAGCATCAGTGTTGAAGTATTTCAACACCGCACTTGGTACCGAGGGTACCTTCTAAGGTGAGGACATTGGAGTATTTCAACACCGTGTCGGTCACATCGACCATTTAGGATTACTATCGCTTTAGACGTATATGTTCGTAGTGTTGGAGTAATTCAACACCGCTCTACGGGTGTGTATTGCTAAAGGAGGCACGGATGAGGCTAAACGTATCGCAAAATACACTAGTATGTATATAGCGGCCTCATACCGAGAATTGTGACTTGAGTCTCACAATTGACACCCATTGTCAGTTTGTTAACACGGCTTTGCTCCTGAGGCTCAATTGGTGGTCTCTTGTAATGTCGCCTAAACAAATTATCAATTTCTTAAAAATATACTTTACCAACTTATTTTAAGAAAAATAAAACATCGAAAATACTAATTTAAATCTACTTTGCTTATATCAGAAGGCTAATGAAAACTCACCTCCATTAAGTTCAATGGTACAACTCGACCCCTTCACTGAGACTGGCTTTCTCGCATGGCAGACTACCCTGAGGAACCTTTTAAGGCTCTTCGGGAAACTCTATGTTTTTGACCGACCTATCGCGAGTATTCCATCTTACTTGTTAAATGAGAACTCACGAACTGAGCTCCAAAAGCGCACTGACGATGATAGGGACGTCACTGACCTGATGTTATCTAGCATGACTCAGGATTATCGGTACAATTTCATAGGGATGACTGCTTATGACATCATGCATAAACTCAAGGATTTGTTTGAGTTGTGTCAAAGGACTGAGAGAGTTGAGGCACTTTCACAATTTGTGAACTGCTCAATGGCAAGCGAGTCCTCACCATACGATCATGTCATGCTAATGATAGCGTATCGCGACAGACTGATCGACCTCGGCTACTCCATCTCTGACGGAATGGCTCTTGATGTAGTGCTCAGATCTCTACCAGAACATTATCGCATTCTTGCGATTAATTGTTCGGCTCAGACGATCGAGGAGGTTATTCCATTTACCCAACGTGAAGATCAGGACCACATCGGACGTGCTCAGAGTTGCTAATACAAAAATCTCCAAGACCACGAAGGCAAAGGTAAGAAACCGCAGGCGCCACCTCCCGAGGAACGCCTGTGCTATTAGTGCAACAAAACGGGACACTGGCGTCGTAACTGTCCCGTTCATCTTGCAAAGCTGAAGATGACCAAGAACCCCAACAAGGGTTGCTCATCAGGTATATCAATACACGTTATTGAACTTTTCACTGTTTCCTCCAATTCATGGGTATTTGATACTGGATGTGGTTACCACATCGTTAATGTTTAGCAGGAACCTGAGAAGTGGAAGAAGACAGATCAAGGCATCATGGACCTCATCGTTTGTGACGGGAAAAGAGTCCCAGTACTTGCTACCGGCACATATTCTTTTTCATGCCAAACTGGCCTTGTATTTACATTACTTAACTGCTTATATGCACCTGGTTTATCCAGAAACATTATAACTGTCTCTTTGTTGTTGAACAAGGTTTTCGGTATAAATTCAATGGCAATTCAATTAATACTTACCTTAATGATATCTTTTATTTCGAGGCTAAACGTCGAAATGGCATATATGAGATAGAAGGTTAAACAAATGATTAGATCTATCATGTTTCTAAAAGAAGCAAAGCTGATTGTAACGAATCCTCGTTATGGCACCATAGACTTGGTCACATAAGCAAGGCTCGCATTAAGAAGCTACAAACTACCGGGATTCTATAGTCCCAAGATGCAGATTCCTTCAGTCAATGCGAAGCGTGCTTATCTGGTAAATTAACGAAGTCACCCTTCACCCATACAGGAGACCGGGCCCAAGGATTGTTAGGCATTATTCATACCGACGTATGTGGACCCTTTGAAACTGAGATGAGAAATCATGAACAGTACTTCGTGACTTTTATCGATGACTACAACAAATATGCTTACGTTGATCTGATGAAACACAAGCATGAAACTTTTGAAAAGTTCAAGGAGTTTCAAAACGAAGTAGAGAATCAGCTGAGTCGAACTATTAAAATACTTCGATCCGATAGAGGTGGCGAATACCTAAGCGCTGAATTCCTAAATCATCTCAAGGAATGTGGAATCGTTTCACATCCTACTCCTCTCGGCACACCCCAGTTAAATGGCGTGAGTGAAAGGAGGAATCGAACTATGCTAAACATGGTTTGATTGATGATGTGCAGGACCACCTTGCCACACTTTTTAAGGGGTATGCCATCTTAACCGCTGCTCGCCTAATAAATCTGGCACCGACCAAGAAAGTGGACAAGACCCCATATGAGATATGTCATGGGTCCTCTCCTAAACTATCATACCTCAGGGTATGGGGATGTGAAGCTTATGTCACCAGCGAATCTGATAAGAAGCTCGATCCCTGAGGCAAAAAGGTAACTTTCGTTGGATACTATGGTAATACCGGCTATTACTTTTACCATCCTGGTGCAAATACCATTTCCATCAAAAGGAAGGGTAAGTTCCTTGAGAAAGAATTCCTTACTCGAGGAACAAATAGTGATTCGGTGGATCAAGAAGAAGTTCGAGATACACCTACCCCTGAAATGGTCGCTGCGTCTGACCGACAAATGGTTGTCGCACAATGAGATCCAAGCACAAGCGCAAGCATTCGCAGAAGCGAAAGGACGCGCAAAGAGCCTGAAAGATACCTTGGCTATCATGAAGCCTTGACGTTCTGTTAGTAGCCGATTCTAACGATGAACCTACTAACTACAAAGCTGCTATGTCAGATCCAGAATCCGATAAATGGCTTGAAGCCATGAACGCTAAGATGCAGTCCATGCGTGACAATCATGTCTGGAACTTGATTGAGCTACCCCCCGGTTCGCGGGCAGTAGGGAGCAAGTGGATCTTTAAAAGAAAACTGACATGCATGGAAATGTGCAAACCTACAAGGCCCGGCTTGTAGCGAAAGGTTTTAGTCAAACTCAAGGGATTGGCTATGATGAGACCTTCTCGCCTGTTGTCATGATCAAATCGATCAGGATTCTCCTTGCCATAGCCGCATACTATGACTATGATATATGGCAAATGGACGTTAAAACCGCTTTCCTAGAACGGACAGCTCGTAGAAGATGTCTACATGGTTCAGCCTAATGGTTTTGTCGATCCAGAGAATCCAAATAAAGTTTGCAAACTAAGCAAGTCTATTTATGGACTAAGCAAGCATCTCGAAGCTAGAATCTTCGTTTTGATCAAAAGGTCAAAGAGTTTGGTTTTGATCAGAATAAAGATGAACCTTGTATTTTTAGAAAGGAAAGTGGAAGCGCTATATCGTTTCTCGTACTGTACGTAGACGATATACTGATCATAGGAAACAACATACCCATGCTTAACGAAGTTAAGAAATGGCTTTCATCTTGTTTCGCTATGAAAGATTTTGGAGAAGCTGCTTACATTTTGGGAATTAAAATTCACAGAGATCGATCTAAGCGCCTTTTGGGCCTCAGTTAAAGCACATATGTCGATAAGATCATATCACGGTTTAACATGATCAACTCCAAGAGAGGAGCCGTTCCCATGACTAAGGGAACAATCTTGGACAAATCTCAAGCTCCTAAAACGGAACAAGAGATAAGCCAAATGGCATCAATCCCATTTGCCTCTGCTATTGGATCTATCATGTATGCCATGCTTTGCACACGACCGGATGTCTCGTATGCCCTGAGCGTGACTAGTCAATACCAACAGACGCCACGACTAGCTCACTGGACGGTTGTAAAGAATATACTGAAATACTTGAGAAACACCAGTGATATGTTTCCCGTATACGGAGGTGTTGATAAAGAGCTCATTGTACGGTGTTACACTGATGCCAGTTTTCAGACTGACTGAGGCGACTCTCGCTCGCAGTCGGGATTCGTTTTCACTCTCAACGGAGGGGTTGTTTACTGGAGAAGCTCAAAAAAGCCAGTAGTAGCATATTCTACTACTGAATCTGAATACATAGCCGCCTCAGAAGCTACTAAGGAAGCTGTATGGATGAAGAAATTCATATCCAATCCCAATGCCGTGCCAAGCATTAGGCAGCCAATCGAGATGCTGTGTGATAACACAGGTGCTATAGCTCAAGCCAAAGAGCAAGGGTCTCACAAGAAGGCCAAGCACATCCTGGGCAAATTCCACTACATTAGAGAAGTAGTCGACCAAAATGAAATTAAAATAAGCAAAGTACACACAGATCAAAACTTAGCTGATCCCTTCACTAAGCCAATAACTCAAGAGACTCATATACGCCACAGAGAAGCGATACGGCTTAGATTAGCTAAACACATGTTTTGATTTAGTATTTGGATGTATGAACATTAACAGTTATCTATATTATTCTTATCCATCTGCTTTACGTGATAAAGGATTCCATAAATGTGTTCAATATTAATACGTTTATTCCTTAAACAAAAAATTGTTGTTCTAAATGTCCATGGTCGATTAGTTTAGTGGGAGCTACTCTAAAGTAAGACTATTGTGACTGCTTGAACCTTAAATCCGTTTAATGTTCAAACTCACAGACCTCATTACTGAATGACGTTGGACGTAACTCGCATCATGCAACACAAACATGGAAGTATTTCTTGGTTGATTAATGCATGCTCTAATGTATCCTTAAGACCTGAGACGCATATTCGAACTCCCGTCTACTAAGGAACATTCTTTGATTGTAGCCTAACGTTGTCGCATAACTGCCAACCATAACGGTTACTTTTGGGAATGGCTCTAAAGTTTAGTGGGAGCTGTATGCCTTAACAAGGGATTCTGTACTCTTGTTTTCGCAACAGTTAGACATGATGGCGCCATCGTTGATTCCAAGTGATAAGTGTGAGGCCTCACCTAAACTTACAGTGTGTTTGTTGAATCACTTCGAATTGTATCGAGAACGATAATCGATTAATAATATATGAGAGTCCATGTCTCATTATTCATCAATGTCTTATACAGAAAGGAAAATATGACAATGAATGGACACGTCATCAATCTGCTTGATTTACAATCAAATATACTTTGGCTGACGACGTAAAGTGTCGATATTGGTTAGTGTAGCCATGCATAGCTAGGGTGCCTCTGACTGCCCTCGTTAAATTGTCGCGTTTCAGTCCAAGTGGGAGACTGTTGGAAATATGATGTCCTGACTTGACAATTAACGTACCCGACCCAATATTGACCCGTAAGACTTACACCCGGGTCAATGGATTTAAAATAATTACCGGTTAATTAGTATTAAGCGAACAATTTAATTAATCAAAAAATATTTGTTTATTTATTTAATTGAACGACAAAAACAATTTCTCTCTAAAACGCTCGAAATTTAATTTAAACGGATTGATCAGTTGTTACCAGACTAACAGACCGATCAGAATGGGGATGTGGATAGGATCACGATCGGGCCCAATCCACATATGCCCCGGTACGCGATTTTATGAATAAAATAGGGGAGGAGATGATTGGAGAACAAGTCACAAGATCACAACCCTAATTCTCCCTCTCTCCTCCCTTTCCGTCGTGATCCCTAAGCCGGCTCCAAGCCGCCGTCGATCCGACCTCCACTGCCACCATCGATCATCGCCTCTTCCCAATGGATCCCCGTTTAGCCGGCGTGTGTTCGAGATTGGAGAAGGAAGCCGAACGAGCCCGAGCCGCCACCGCCCTCCGCCGATGACGAGATCGTCGTGGGGACGATTCCATTTGCGATCCCGGTTGTTCAGGCGGTTCAAGTTTTTCGTCACCACCGCCCGTGTCATGCCTGCCACCACCGCCGCCGTTACCGCCGCCGCCACCTAGATTGCCGCGTCCATTGATGATTTGACTCGTCGATTCGAGTCAGACGTATCTGTTCTCCCTAGCGCTAGTCCATTGAATCCGGGTGTCTCGAGCGGTTGCTCAGATCCTGCCAAGGTATATCTAATTCATTTAGATACTAATTCTATTTATTTATTTTAAAATAAATATTTATCTGTGTTTGTTTCGATCGGTGACTGATCTCGTTTACGGTTTGTATTTGCGATGTTTTAGAATTGTTTCCGCTGCTAAATTAATTATGAATTAAGTTAAAAAAATATAATTGGTTTTAATAAAAATTAAAAAGGATAACCCGGATACCCACTGTAAAACCCAACAGGTTCATGGTGGGAATGGGGGAAGATTGGATTGCTTTCTTTTGGAGCGTGTGTTCATTGCAGGTGTTTTCGATTGTGGTTCCAGTTGGGAGGTGAGCGGAAGAATTTTGATTGCTTTTAGGTTTGAGAAGGAGTCATGAACAGTGATTTTGCGGAGCTTTTTGATTCCTTTTTTTATAGCTAATCTGAACGGTAATAAAATAAATTACCGTTGAGAGTTTATTCTTGAGTTTATGATTCCTTGATATCATAAATCTCAATTCTTCAACATTCATTATCAGATAAACTATATATCATGATGCTTTTCACAAAATTTATAAGTGTGTTGTTTCTTTTTGAATCTGTGATATCTGATCTTTTGAATTTTGAAGTTTAGGGGTGGAGAATGTGATGATCTTGAGATAAAATTGCCCCCTCCTTTTTTTTAAGAAAAGGCAAAGGAATAATGAATGATATTCCCCTTTGATCAGGGATATGATTTTTTTAAAGTTTTTGATGTTTACAGATCGACTACGAAATTTCCGTAGTACAACTGTAAAGGTCCAGATTAGCTAATGTTGATCAGATGGTTTTGGGAATCCATTCATTCTTGGGTTTCCTTTTAGATGCATATTTGTTCAAGTTTTCAATGATCTCTTTCTTCCTTTTGATTTTCATAGATTTAGAAAAAATGTTAAGAGATGTGCTTGTTTTGGTTGGATTGATGTTTGTGTAGTGTTTTCCAACCAATTTTATCATTTTCGTGCACATAGAATGTTTGTATATGGTGGTCTCAACGATATTGTCAAAGTTTTGATTTGAGGAACTAGTTGACTCAGATATGTATTTGTTAGAGTCATCAGGATTTTATTGAAGTTGGGTTGAGACTTCAGTGATCGGAATTTTATTTTTCAGATTGTTGTCCGGTTGTGGGTATGATTGACTATTGCTTGTTACGAAGACGGTCTTAGAACCTTTGGTTCCATGTATATACCCAATCCCTTAACCATGAGTTCTTAGGGTATTTGTGATTTTCTCAAGTTGGTCATGAGCATTTATGAGACCTTTTATTTTCTTGGTTTCCACGTGCAACCTTTGGTATAATGTTGCACGTTCAGCCTCATAGTGGTCAATTTTTACTTCATTGCTTAGATTATGTGTCTCGATTTGTCTTAATTTTCTCAATTCAATTTCTCTTTCTCCTTTTAAGTAATGTAATTCATCTAAGAGAGAGTTCATTTCTTCCTTAAAAGTTTTAAATTTGTTTTCATTTAGCAATTTGTTTTTTTTTGGAACTTTCTTGAAGATTTTTATAACTTACAGACATGTTATTGAACTGATAGACTAGGTCGGTGTGCGAGGGACTTACTTGATTCTCATGTCGAGGTTTGGAGACATCGGAGAGGCAGAACTCATGATCAGCCATAAGACATGTGTTTCATGGCAATCTTCCTGATCAGATGATTCTGAGTCCCAGTTTTCCACCTCAGCCATTAAGGCTTTTTTCTCTTTGCATGGCTTGCTCGTACTTTTTCTTGTAGTAGGCAGCGTCTTTGAGTTTTTGACCTTTGCATTCTGATTCATAATGACCCGAGATTCTGCATTTGAAGCATTTTGTTTCTGATTTATCTGTCTCAGTCCTATTAAAGTCTGAATTTTTTTGTTGTTGTCTTCATCTTTTGTGAAGACTCTTTTGTTTGACCAGGTGGGATTTTCTTATTAAATCATCCAAATAGCTTGGTCAGAAGTGCAAGTGATTTTTCTAGTGATTCATGTTCTGTTTCACTTCCAGAACATTCACTACTATTAGACTCACTTAGGTCTTTTCTTTTAGAGTGGGATGGCTCTTGTTTAATTGTTCTTTTCCTCTTTCCAGAGTAAAGAGCCAGGGGATCTACCTTTGACTTGGAAATAGCCAGAATCTCAGATTCTTGTAAATATAAGATGCAGAAGAGGTCATTTAGACTTTTCTCTTCTAGATCCAAGGTAGATTGAAGAGTCATGGTCAGACTTCTCCATTCATGAGGGAGACTTTTGATGAACTTTATGTTTGTCTCCTGATTTGTTTTAGAAACATTGTATTTTCTTAGGTTATTAATGATAGTTGCAAAGCGGTTGTATGAAATAATAAGTGACTCATTTGGGAGTGACTTAAAGGATTCATATTCATTTAGTGCTTTGGTTCTCTTGTTTCTTTTCATTTCATCTCCTCCATCAAATAATTTTTCAAGGGCATCCCATATACCCATAGCTGAGGTTTGCAGTTAACTTGACAAAATATCTCATGGGGAAGAGCCATGATAAGAACTATTTTGGCTCTGTAATCATTTTTTTCTTTGGTTTTGTCCTCCTCGCTCCACCATTTTCTTTCTTTAGAAATGGAGCTGTGGGACAATGGGGTTTTTTGGCTATGCAATCCAACAGTGAATTATCAATTTCTTTTAGGAAGTTGCTAATCCTTATTTTCCACTGCGGATATTCCATCCTAGCTAGCATAGGGGGTTTTGCTAATGAGCCAAGAGACATAACATTGTTCCAATTAGTAAACATTTTGAGTGAAAGATATAATAAGTTTCTGAAATCTCAGTGAAAACCAAAGAAATGAGTTAAAGAGCAAGATCTTTGAATATGAGTTAATCAATCTACTCTGATACCAATTGTTGGGTCCCGTGAGTGGCTCTTTAACAATTTGGGTACAATTTGATTTAAACAAAGATAAATATGTTGCGGAAAGTAAATCACATTAGAAGACCACAATTCATAAAAAGGTTTTTCTATATATCTCAAATGTAAATAATGGTTTACATGAGTTTCTAGTATAACAGTTTATCAACAGAAATAACTTTTCTACAAGAGTAAGTTGTAAGCACTCTGAGAAGCTTGTAAACTGTGAGTGAATGTCTTGCCTTTGTTGATGAAGAGAGCATGCTATTTATAGAAAGTTGTAAAGGAATAATGTAGTTGAGGGCGGTTGAATTTGGAGTGTGTCAGAGTATATGGAGATAAATTGAGAGTATTCAATTTATCTCATTTCAACTGTCTTCAACTACCTTTGCATTTTATATCAGGTTGATATTCTGCTTTACATGTTCTTCACACATAGCATCTTTATACTTCTCGTAATCTTTATCTTCTGATAGTCTTGAACTCCTCCAAGACTCTTCATTGAAGACTAGGAATGCTTACCATCAGAAGCCTTTCACATAAATGAGGATTTATTTGAAAACTTAATTTTACAAATCTAATTCGGAATTTCCGGAGTATATCTGTAAAATTACAGAATCTTTCGAAGTATATCTGTAAAATTACAGTATCTTCATGTAATACAGATTCTGTTGTCTTTTCTCTTTTGATGATATTTCTTGTCTTTTCTTCTAATACTTGACTGTTTTCTATTACATTTGGAATTGTTCTAACAATTGGTCAGCCCGACGACATTACCAAAACTTATACGCCCGCATCGAGTCCCGTAGGCGGTCTGCAGAATATCTTCCTTGTGGACCCTTAGCTGATTAACCTTCGGATAACGGCACGACCCTCGAAGTTGATTAGCAGATAGTCGATACGCGGAAGAGGATGTCAATTCCTCATGATAACCCTTTTCGATTTTGACAATTGATGCGCGCTCGAAGAATTTCATCATCCTTCTTATCTAACAAAACTGACGCTTCCTAACGCGATGATTCAGGCCTATCAAAACCTTCTCCCACTACGTCAAAAAGTGGCTTTAGCCATGGTTTTTTCGAAAACACCTAGCCACGATTTTGAAAAAAAAAACGTGGATAAAGGTAAGAAACACTAGTTTTAGCCACACATATTTGTACCCGTAGCCAAATATATAGCCTTTGGACCCTTTTAGCCACGTATTTTTTTATTTATGTGACAACAACAATCAAGTGCAATGGCTTTAGCCACTGTTTTACAAAAACATGTGACACTTATTTGTCACACTTAAAAAGAGTGGCGAAATGCACCAAACGGCCACGTAATTGTTATGATTTTTTATTCATGTGACCAAAAAGGAATGTATGGCCACGCTTAAATAATGTTGTGTGACGGAAGAGTAGATTTTATTACTTAGTAAATTAAAAAAGCAAAACTATTAAGTATATATTATGCGTGGCTAAATGTGAGCAATGACCACTGTTTTTACTTAGTTATGTGGCTAAAAGCTAGTACATATGGCCACTGTTATTAGGTTGTGTGACTAAATAGTAGGTTGTGAGTGACAAAAATCTATTACATATGGCCACATCTATTAACCGTGACTAAATAGTAGGTTGTGAGTGACAAAAATCTATTTTATGGTCATGGTAAAATATTAAAACGCGTGGCGAAAGGAGACGATTTGTTTCCCTCTAAAACAACGCGCTTTTTTCGTTTAGACCAATTCAAGCGTGTTCAAATCTACTACCCTATATACACATCATCATTGTTATTTTCCTTTACCATCATCCCTTTCTTGATTTCAAGTTCTCTACACCAATTCGTTTACACCAATTCACGCGTATTAAATGGCCGATAATCAATGCTCCCTTAATTACTGGTATGTGAAGAATAATCATATTTTTGTTGGTTTACAGTAACAGGACAAGAAGATCCTTCAAGTCCCACAAATCTGTTATTAAAAACAACGATGAGAACATCTTGAGGCAAATCCATTTGCAGAAGATTCCTTATTGTTTTGCCTACTCTGTTAAGGCAACGAAATGATTCCGTGTCCTTGATACAAAGTTCGATGAATTTGTATCCGAAGAAGATGAAGATGAAATTGTCCAATCTAGGGAGTATTTAAGTTCTACTAACCAGATTGAAGTGAAATACATGAACACAGAAGATAGTAAAAAAAATTCCGCGAATGAAATTGTGGGATCTTATGATATGAACTTTCTCAAAAAATTGAGTGAAATTCCCCCGATTAACAAAGATGGAAATGATTCCGGGAATGACATTCAACAAAAGGTGAAGGATATGGTGGCCGATTGGGTTCAAGATCCTACAAACAGTGGTCGGATTGAAGAAGGACGTGATGATGATGATGATGACGATGCAAGTTCAGGATACATATCCGAAGATTGCAGTGATCCGGATTATTCATATTAAACCCAAGGGGAACCCCAAGATAGGTAGAAGGAAAGGACCCAATCTTACAACCCAACCAGTTAGCCTAGGCGGACAAAATGGAATTGTTAAGGCCACTCTAAAAAGAAGACTTTTTCATAAATTGACCTTAAACCCCGAGGCTAGGTAAAAGCATCTCAATAACCTTTGGAAGTTATCCATGTTAGTAAAAGTCGATTCGGCCAGAAATATAAAATCCTTGATGGTGTTCCTGGGTGAGCCTGTTAGAGCATTATCAGTTCGTCGTGTGAAGTATCAAGTACAAGACAAAGAGGCTAGGAGTGTTGTTCATGAACTGACCCGGAGTGGCAGTTCGTGACCATCCAAAGTGGACACGAAGTCACAGTTCAGATGAGTTCGTGTGACTGTGAGCAGCCCAGTTCGGAACAGTCTAGCATAGTATAAATAGCTAGCTCTTTGTAAAGATCAGAACTTCTTGCCAAATTTAGTGTGTGTAATTGTGTGAGAACTCTTTGTGGTCTCTAATACAATTCCTATTGTATTTACCTTCTCGTGTTCATCTTTCTTACTCAAATTACTACGATTTCATATTGATCGAGTAGACGATCCGCCGCTCACGCACTTCCAAGTGGTATCAGAGCTTTCGGTTCAATCTACTGATCAGATCTCAACTGTTTTTCGAGGTTTTGACCCAAAAAGTATCAGTTTTTTAAAATTTGGTGTGTTTTTGCTTCGGTTTGATCATTTCATTTGTGAGTTTGGTGAAAATTTCAATCCTAAATCATTCCTTTTCATTGTTTCTGGTTTACTGCTGAAAATCACACTTAAAAACACTGAAAATCGCGAAATTTTTAGTTCAAAAACACTCCAGTTCGCTTAAGTTTGGATCAAGAACATTCTGTTTGAAAAAATAACTGCTCCGAAGTGTGAGTTCGGGTTGGTTCGGATTAGTTCGGTTAAGCAAAGTACCAGTTCGGATCTCAGTTCAGACAAGTTTGTGTGAGTTAGTTTGATTCCAGTTCGGATCACTTACCGAAGTCATAATTCAGATCACTTCATATCTTATTTCGGAACTCAGTTCGGATCAGTTTGGGTCAAATCACTTCGCTCCTCACTTCATATCTCGGATCACTTTGGTTTCAAGTGTTCAGTTCGGATTCACTTCGGATCACTTTGAGTCATCAATTTTTCACTTCATTTCAGTTCGGGTGAACAGAAATCAAGACTTATCGAGATGTCTGATTTTCAAGCATTCGTAGCAATGCAAACGTCGATGAAAACCACGATGCAAAGTATGCTGAACTATGATAATGAAATTGGAACAAGTCAGAAAGTTCCCAAATTACTCAAGTTGGAAGATTATCATAGTTGGGTGAAACGTTTTGAAGCGTGTGTTTACAAAAATGATGTTGATATGTGGTTAACATTTACTAATCAATACAAGTATCCTGAATATATGTATGTGTTGAATATTATATGTCCAGATACGACAACATCAAGAACCCAACCCGGTTAAGACCCGTAAGAGTTACACTGAGGGCAACGAGAAAGAAATCTGCTTAAATGATTAACCGGTAAATCACGGAAATCACTAATTAATTTTTTTTATTCTTGATTAATAAACATGTAATTAATTACAGAATTTATCCTTGCGATAATCTACGGAGAATGACGTTTCGATTTATCGATTAACGTTTACGATGAATAAAATGAATCAAATAAATTATTATTTGGGTTCATCGGTTCTCGGGATTACAACTTTTATATTAATAAAATCGTTTTATTAATTAATTGTAAACATTGATGGTTCGTTTCGATTGAAGGATTGACGAGGGACTAAAAGGGAAACTAGTCGGCTTCTTAAGCAAGCGACTAAGGGATTAGGAAAGCCTACTCTCATTTTTGTGCACCTCTCTCTCGGCGCCCCCCCCCCCCCTTCCCTCACGTCTCTCTCTCTCTCTCTCTCTCTCTCTCTCTCTCTCTCTCTCTCTCTCTCTCTCTTTCTCTCTCTCACAATCCTCCAACCGTAGGCCGTCCTTCCTCGTGGAACCCTAGCTGCCGCCGATTGTCGGATCACCACTAGGCGACCTTGTCGTTGTTTCCATCCAAGACAACCACCACCGCCACCGTCAGGAACGCTATGAGACCGTTGTCAGTTGATCACCTGTCGAATGGATGATGGCTCTTCTGTTAGTGCCCATGTCCTTAAGATGAAAGGGTACATTGATCGGCTTTCAAAGCTCGACTACGTCATTCCTTAGGAAATGGCGACGGACTTGATCCTACACCCTCCTTCTAGTTCATTTACTCCTTAAGATGAAAGGGTACATCGATCGGCTTGCAAAGCTTCATGGCATGTTGACAACTGATGAAATTAATTTTAACATCAACAAAAACAATAAGGCCAAGGCCCCTGATGTGCTCGCAGTCTGATCTGCTGGTGTCAAGAAACCTGAGGTAAACAAGAGGAAACCAGGGGAGAGGAAGAAAGGAAAGGCTGGTGCCAGAGGCTCTAGTAGCTCCAGCAGAGGCAAGTCAAGAGCATCCAAAGCACCGCCACCAGATCAACGCCAATGCTTTGAATGCAATAAGATGGGGAACTGGAGACGAAACTGCCCATATTATCTTGCCAAGGTGAAAGTGAAGAAGGCCGATGCTGGCACTTCCGGAGGTATGTATCTGTGACCACATGTTATAGACCACTTCATTTGATCCTATAAAATATGCTTGACATACTTTACATTTGTAGGAACATGAATTCGTTAAAAGCAAAACCAATAAGACATGACCCATTTGCATGATCGTAAACTTTGAATAAAGTTCATGTCATACTTTGATTTGTTTGTGGTATCGTTAACCAACTTGCTTTTTGTTTTCCCTGGTGGGGTCCAGGATGGATACATTTTGCTTTTGTTTGAATCTGGACATGCACTAAGTTTCTTGTTTAAACTTACTTGATATGCATGATTTATCTACGCTTGAAAATATTTTCACTTGGTTGTTAGATTAGATTCAAACGTATATAACATGATAGTATACCTGGTAGTATTGATCTAATGAACGTAAGACTAGCTTAATCCGTATAGAAGGACGTCTATCTCCTCGAATCTCATTAAGGCTATGGCATCTTACATTCTAATCGTACTAGTTACGACAAGAATGATGATCTATTATGACTCGTGAAACCTTTTAGGTTTGAATTCACATAGCTCCTAAATTTATTAAATTGAACTGAACCTTTCATGAAATTGCTTTCTCGATTTCGTTGACTCAAACAATAGGACCTTTGCTGAGTTCAAACGCTTGTTTGGAAAATTTCATATTACCAGCTCCGCAGATGCAGTATAACCACTTGAATGATTACAATATGTTTTCTCCAAGTCTTGTGCACATGACCATCCTGGTCACTAATAGATATATACATACGTAACCTTGAAAGTCGAAGACTACAACTAGCTTGTACTCATATGTGTTAAATTCCTATTGAGCACTTGTTGCTCATATCCTAAGGATTTGGCTTCAAAGATTAGAAACCGATAAACACATGACTAATGACTTGCCGATAATCGCCATTCACACCTCATACCCACGAGACGCCTCTTCACTTATCACTTGCATACTCAAAATTAGATTCCAAGATAAAATCTTGCAATAGACTATTTTGAGTAATACACGTCCATCATCAGATCAATAAATATCTTATACTCTTCAAAAGCATATTAGTTTCAATAGGAACTATTGGACTATATGAATCAAATCTTGAGAATATTCAAGACTTATTAGACAAACATCCATTCACAACAAACGATTGTTGCTATAATGAAATTATGTTGGCATACCAAATGACTAACGACTCCCATCAAGGCTAAATGAGGATTTTACTGTTTTCAAATCTTCCTTCATTGGTTAGTCAGTATATTGAATCATCAATCATTAATCAAACTATATATATTCTGATATAATAATCATCATTGCGTCAAGTACACAATCCATTTCAAACGATAAGATGATCGTATCAGGAATACCTTTAAACTCAAGCAGTTTGATTTCATCTTACCATCTCATGCAAATAACATGACATTTGGATATTAATCAATTGTATTCGTACCATTTTATGAAACTAAATGATTTTGTTCCTGATAACGAGAAGTATTTGCTTGAAGATTTATCTTGCAAACACATATTTATGTGGTTTGAAAGAAAGATGATTAAAGGAATGCCTGGTCTATATAAAGCAAGTGGGAGCATCATCACAAATCCTTATCGAGATAACGATTATGTGTTGATCCAAAGTTCATTGAAGTTTACTGGAATAAACTCAAATGAAACCTCAACTTCTCTCCAAGTTTCAAGAACACCCATAATTGAGTCAATCTCTGGAAGAGCATCCACAGATTAAATCAATTTCTTGAAATGAGTCGTATCATATCAGATATGAAACGAGAGTAATCCAATATATGGATATTGCATTAATGTCACTGTAAAATGTTACACAATAACATAAGATGGAAAAACTCACCGAACGATATAGCCACCTTGAGTGATATTTTGAATCACGGATGTAACTATACATTCTGGAAGGTTGATTAGATTCTACAAATAATCCATTAACATGCTCACGTGATAACACAGTAATCCATGTGCACACTAAGGGCACAAATTTTATCACACATTCAAATTCACTCAAGCAGTTTTACTATTCATGATAAACACTAAAACTAATGAAACACTTTAATCAGGCAATGCCAAAACACAGACTAAGAACATATCATAGAATTCACAGTTCTATTTGATCAAGTCTGATCAACAAATTAATACTACATTGTAGTACCTGAATTCTAGACTATGATAAGGTTCTTCTTTAGTGTTGGGATATCGAACTCTAACGTTTGGACAAATCATTCGACCTGATCTAAACGGTTAGATGCAGAGCACGAATGCTGCATAACGTGTTTGAATTTTATACGTTTTAAATATCCATGAATATCTTGAAATATTCTAAATGTCTGTAGTCGACCAGAATTAGTGGGAACGATTCTAAATTAAGACTATTCTGACTCTGGACTCAAACAGTTGACTATCCGGACTAACAGACCTCATTAGGAATGACGTTGTGATGTAACTCGCATTAAATTATTTTCATGTATTTAATCATAAGACATGTTTGATTAAATGGTATACTCAATAGTATCTTTCGACCTGAGATACATATGCTACCTCCCTTTTTCCTAAGAGTGTTCTTTGATTGTAGCTTAACACTGTCGCGTAACTGCCAGTTATAACGACTAGTTTTGGGAATGGTTCTGAAGCTTAGTGAGAGTTGTATGTAGTCAAGATGAGATTCTGTACTCTTGCACTAATAATGCAACAACTAGACGTCGTGGGCCCTCTTGTTAGTTCCAAGTGTTAAGTGTAAGGCCTTACCCAAACTTACTGTGTGTTTGCTTGGATCACTTCGAACTGATAAATGAGAAATAAAACGATTAAACATTAAAGGAAAGGAATTATTAAATCCATGTCTCTTGTTTAATTGATGTCTTATACAGAAAGGATCTACTGACTTTGAATTACCACAAGTCTAATCTATGACGCGAGTTTATAGATATACCTTGGTGACTGACTTAAGTGTCATAACTGGTTGGGACAGCCATGTGTAGCTAGAGCACCTCTGACTGTTTGTGAAACGATTAGATACGAATGGTCGTATCGAGTTTCCGTGAAACCTTAGCGACTTGCTCGTTGTCCTCGATGTCTCAAACGTTTGTTTGGATCACCTCTCAGATATATCTAAAACTCGCTTTTAGACTAGTTATTTAATTTCGGTTACATTGTTGTAATTATTACCGCGTTCCATTTTAACGCATTATTGGTGTTTTTGTGATCTGGTGATCGTGATCCTGTTGACATGATTACGAAACTTTAGGGTTTACATGTTTAATTAGTTTTAAATCGTTTCATTCCTCTGCATAACGGAGTACATGTTTAATCCGTTCAAACTCTAATTTGCTAAACACTCAATCGGTAATAATTAAATAAATGTAAAAAAATATTTGTCGTCACGGGACCCGTATACCACTGTCGTAACCCAACAGTATGGCGTGCCCGTTCTTTAAATAAATTTTGATGCTGAACAAAAGAAAGAATATCAAGCTGAGAAAAAGGCTTACGGCACATTGACAATGGAATTACCTAAGGAGTTGTTACATCGGGTTTCTGTTTATGGTACATCGAAAGACTTATGGGATGCTTTGTAGAAGAGATGTGAAGATAATGATCAATACAAAAGCTAACATAAAGTTTTGAAAAAGGAATTTGATAATTTCAAACATTATCAAAATAAAACAATGCCAAATTTGATTGCAATATTTGCACACCTGGTGAGTGAAATGGTGTTGGTTAACAGTACAAAGGAAGATGTTGATTTGAAAGAAAGGTTATTAGAAGCATTACCGGAAAAATGGGAAATTATGTTTGATTACTCAAGATAAAGAATACAAGTCACTGCCTGCACAAATTCAGAACCCCTGTTGTGTATCATGGAGAAAATAATTCTGCCATTCATACTATGAAATCGAATGTTTTAAATTCCGCATCCAGCATTTGTTGCCAGTAAATTTGATAATTCTAGTTATTCTTCTAGCTGTACTGTTTCAATTCCAAGTTAATCAACACATAATGTCTGGTATTGATGTCTGACTTGGTCTCGTCATATTTTTGTTTTATTACTAGTTCAGTGAGTAATGCAGAATTGATAGAAGAAGACTACGATCAAATTGATTATGATGATCTTGAAGAGATGGATTTGAATTGGCAGTATGCAATGCTTTTAAGAAAAATGAAGAAATTCTTTAACACAACCAAAAACAAGAGGTTGAATCAAGATGGCAAGATTGGGTTAGACAAATTAAAGGTAAAATGTTACAAATGTTCGATGTATGGACATTTTGCTCGTGAATGCCCAAAGTCAACCGACAATAAGCTTAAGTATGGTCAATATGCTCATTTGGTTAAAGCCTCCACAAGTAAACATCACAAAGCTTTTGTTTCTCTTAATGAAAAAATGGCAGAGATATTTTGGCATTCAAATGAATTTGCATGGAATGCAGATTCTGAATTCAAAAGGAATGCTTATCGCAATGTTAATATTAATGAGATTCATAATACGGATAATGAAGCAGTTGCTTTAATGGCTCATCATTTAGGTGATAGTATTCTGACTGATTCCGAGACAAGTTCAAACGCAACAACGGTTGAAGAAGTTCAGACAAATGTGAATGATACTCAAAAGGAGGGAGAATTTAAATGTTCTGAATGTATTATGTTGCGTAATATGACTGAAAGTTTAGAAAAAGGTCACAAGTTGTTGACTGAAGAAATTGTTGTGCTGAAACAAGAGTTGGAAAGTATTCAGAAGAAATATTATGAATTGATTCCAATCAATGAGCATTTGCTGAAAGAAAAAGCTTTTTGTTTGAAAAATGTGAGAAAGCTAAAGCTGAAGCTAAGGAAGCTACTGAAGATTTTGAAGCTTTATTCCAGAAAAGCTATCCAGTTCAACAGAAATATGAAAAAGCTAATGCAATTGCTGTTGAAGCTGCTGATAGAATTCTGAATCTTCAAGAAGAACTTTCTACACTTCGAGATGCAAATGTACCTCTCCGAGATAATAATGAAGTCTTGATAAAATATGTTAATATTTCAAGAAGAGGTGGGAGAAGGTCACTGAAGAAGTGTCAATAGAATGTGAAATAAGGAAACGGCAAACGTATGAATATAATGATTTAAATGAAGAGTTCATTACTTCTTAGAGTTGGAGATTTGGAATTACAAAGACAAGTCAAGAATTGCAATTTATTACCAACATTGCTGAATTTTTTGTACAAGAAAAGTAAAAGTGATAATAATGCAACGGACAATGATATTCATAAGGTTCCTGCACCAGTGGATCTGTCTGAATTTTCATCTGCTCCACTTGATTCAAAAGCAGACTTGCAAAATCATTCTAAGTTTGCAACTCCTGCAAAGAAGAAGAAATCTAAGCCAGCAAAGAACAAAGAAAATATTGGTGAAGCTCCAAAGTTTGATTCTAGTTCTTCGTTGTTGGAAGATGAGAAGATTTTGTTAAAAGTATGTGTACTACATCAATTAGTACCTCATCTGAGGTTGAAGCTGCCAAGAGTTTGTTAAAAGAGAACAAAATACCAGAGATTAAGGTCACTTTTACTCAACGAACACATCAAACAAGTGCTGTTGGTAGTTCTCAATTTGAATCGTCCAAATCTTATGGATTTAAGCACAAAGGCCTAGGATTTGTTTTCAAGGAGAAGCCCCTTCAAGCTCAAATTCCAAAGAAGAAAGAAAGTATCAAGAAGTTTATAGATCAAAAGAAATCACAACCTCCAAAGAAGCAAAATTCTGCTTTCTATTCAAAGAACGATTCTTATTATTCTGGAGGTTCTTCATCTGATTATGAAGTTTCTTCGCGGAGTCACTCTCCGAGGTATGATTCTTATGATGATTTCTTTGATAATTTTGATTCTGATAATTCATCACTTTCTAAAACTTTAAATAATATTTCAAATGATTTTAAACTTCGTGAAAGAATTTGCTATGCGTGTCGTCAACCTGGACATCTTGCTGCAAATTGTCCAACGACTGCATATATCCACAACAATACCAAATATGTGGATGAAAATGGTAAAATTATTGATGAACCTTGGTCCCTAAAGTTCAAATCAACTAGTAAGCCGTTTTGGTCCAGACCAAAGACGCCAGTTGAAAATGTTTTAGGTTCTGATTCAAAATTTTCATCAACAATGATATGGAAACCAAAGGTTGTTTCCAAGGCCAACAAAGATTCGGGTCGATCCTAACGCAACTAACATTTTATTTGGTGTCAGCAGGTATTTCAGGAAGACCTATCGATAATTGAAAGATTGCTAGTGGTGATATATCCGTGTTTTAATTTAAACTGAATTTCCAAATAATTTTCTGAATCCTGTGTTTTCAAGATACTATAAGGAAATATTTATGTTGGTTGATTCATTTTCTTTTGTTTTTGTCGCTCCGTCTTAATTTGAGGGGGTGTTAGTTTCTTTGAACAATTCAAAAATAGTGTGTGTTTTATACATAGTAAAAATAAAAAAAAATAAATAATAGAGTATGTCATTTTTAGGGGGGGGGGGAGACTTGAAAAAGACAAAAACATTAAAAAATTAGAAATTGTATCTGACATAATTAGGAAATGATGGTACATTGGCTGACGTTGTCTGACTTATGGATAGAGTAAGTGAAAAAGCCATAAGACCATTGATTGATGTGCTATGTAAGCTCGGCAAATCAGAAAGTATACAAATGTGATATACACTAAATCTGATGCTTAACCTAGTGGACAACATCTTGATGCGTATCTCAAGATATATCAAGAAAAAAATATGTGAAAAGAAAAATGAGAAGTCACTTTATATACATGTGTTCATTTTGCAAAGATTTAAACTTTTTTGAATTTCTTTATTTCCTCAAACGATCGGACTTTCTTTGCATATCGAAAGATCGACCTGATTGTTGTTCTTTTGAGGTTCTGCTTTATTTTTTTGGTGTTTCGTGTAATTCATCAGGCTTTCTCTACGTGTCCTCAAGACCGACCAGATTGTTCTTGAATTATACAATTTCAACTTGTTTTTATTTTCTTTTTTTGATAAATCTGAGGCCGTATCTGCTCATCGAAAGATCGACCTTAAGGTTGACGATTTAACATTCTTATTTCTTTTTGCATGGAACACAGTTGACTATATCATAAAACAATCACTATGTGTTAAATCACGAGTGAAATCACAAAGTGTGATAAGAAAAGCATATCTGAGTATTTGTGATAGTGTGGGGTACATTGGTCAATGCAAATCTAATCAATATCTTAACATATCCAGATGTTATGAGTATGGTTATGCTGGATTTTAAGGTTGGACAAATTATATCTGCAATCGACATGGCTTATGTGCAACAATAATTGAAATGGCTTATGTGCAACAATAATTGAAATTAAAGTGTAGGTCGGCACGTTATGGCCAATATAATCCCAAGTCATGATCTTTCTAGCAAAAGACAAAAATAGTGTTTGATTCTGTATTGCATTTACTTTTCACATTAGAAAATACCAAAAATATTTTAGGTGTGTTTTGCTATAAAGTTTTTGAAAATCAAAAAGATTTTGTTTCTTATTTGTTTTCGATTGATCAACACGGGATACATATCAAATATCAAAATCAAAATATCTTGGAGTCTCAAAGAGACGTTTTGCGCCAAGATTATTTATGTTGGCAGGTACTTAGTGGAAAGAGAGTATCACAACTTCAATTCTTCTGAAGATGTTGATTAAGAGATTACACGCGCTGTAATGTCAAAGTTTTCAAGATCGGACTAACCATCAAGTTGAGGGGGAGTTTGATTGAAGAAACAATTCTATGTGGTGAAACAGATACTGCATAGATACTGCACACATCGAGGGGGAGTTTGTTAGAGCATTATCAATTCATCGTGTGAAGTATCAAGTACAAGATAAAGAGTCTAGGAGTGCTGTTCACGAACTGAGCCGAAGTGGCTGTTCGTGACCATCCGAAGTGGACACGAAGTCACAGTTCGGATGAGTTCGTGAGCAGCCCAGTTCTGAATAGTCTAGTATAGTATAAATAGCTAGCTCTTTATTAAGATTGGAACTTCTTGCGAAATTTACTATGTGTAATTGTTTGTTAACTCTCTGTGGTCTCTAATACAATTCCTATTATATTTACCTTCTCGTGTTCATCTTTCTTACTCGAATTACTACGATTTCATATTGATCGAGTAGACGATCCGCCGCTCACGCACTTACAGAGCCTGTCAAGAAATCTGAATGAAACCAAAATATTAAACCTAAACCATAAAATATGAACTACAAAACCATCAACAACTTCAAATCTGAAAAAAAAAACTCAAATACAGATTATTGATACTATAACCTGCAACTCACTCATAGAACTACGATTTAACGAGAACACACTCACATAAGAACATGAAATGCACAAGAACCCTAGATCAGAATGAATGAGGAAGACAACGATGTGAAAGTGTCATTAGAGAGAAGAGAGAAATGAACAAATGATGACTGAGTTGTGAATCCTAATTGCCTTTCTCTTTGTAATATACTCTTCATCAGTTTGATAGATTTTCCACATAATAAACCCAGCCACATGTCAGCTACACCAGGGATAGCTTCAGTCCAGTCCAGCTTTATTAGCCTAACAACCAGTAGTCCAAGCTTGAGCCTAACTTTATTAACTTTGTGTTTAGCCCAACCCCATCAATTAAGCATATACATTAAATAAAAAACAACATTAGGCATTATAATAAAAAATAACTTGAAGTTTGAATTATAGATCAATATCTTATATTTTTAACAAAGTCAAGCCTAGAGTGTCAAATCCAGTATGGACGGTTGCAATTCTGTCTTAGAAAAGCTCACTCGGGTATTGAAGATTTGAATATAGTTTCAAACACCTTTAAAAAAGCTATTTTATATGTGATTTATAGATTTGATAAACAATAATAAATTTAGTGTTCATGAATGTTGGACTAGTTTGGGTTACCCAATGGGAAGAAGATAGCCTTATCGATAGTAGAATCTGAGATCCCACATTAAATTGAATGTGTACACGTGGCAACATCCGCCGGACCCATCAACTGGAAAAAAAGCAATAACTTGCCCTCCTGTAGGTCATGGTTCATTGGTTTGGAGTTTGGACACGTCCACGCTCTAGGCTTTTCACTTTATTTTCACACTTTTTTAGATAAGAACTAGTTTCACGTAAATTACTACTTAGACCCTTATAGTTATAGCAGACATGCAAAACCCACCCAGAATTATAAAATGATAACATATATTTCCCAAACTTAGTTAGGTGTGTATGTCGGGGCCAATGTGGGTCTAGCTTAATTGGTAGAGATGTAAGCCTCTTGGAGTAGAGGTCATGGGTTCAATCCTTGACAATGATGTTTAAGATGTAATTTAGGACTAGATTAATTTGTATATATGTATTTTCTGTTCAAAGAGAAGGTGTGTATGTCGGGGTTGAAAATTGGAATAAGAGAACGAATAAAATCAACAAACAACAAATCAAATCAACAAGCAACAAATCAAACCAATAATAGTTTCTTTTAATAGTCATGTTACTAAAGTTGTTGTAAGAGTCCCCAACTTTATTATGGGGCAATTTTTATATAATCGTTTATGGTCTAGTGGCATTTTACCTTGAATTAGAGTTTCATTAGTAGATGAATTCAGAATAGTATCGATCCAGTGGGGAGAGGTTCAAATGAAAAGTTTGTTTTGGGTAAGAAGGATAAGAAGGAATTTCAGCCATTGGATCTTGATCTAATAAAAAAGGAAGGAGGAGTATTTTAGTCTTAGCCACTTTTGTTGACTTTTTATCTACTTCCCCCATTTTCGTTAAACATTCATAACTTTCACATACGACATTATTTTTTTAAAAAAAATTATACCATAAAAACGAGCATTTTTTATCTTTAAAACACATATAGTGTTGCTATATAAAAAATGAAAAAAAAATTTACTCTTTCGATTTTTGACACAGGTCATTGTGTCATTGTGTCAAAATGTTCAGATCATTGTGTCATTGTGTCGTCGTGTCAAAAGTATATAGTGTTGCTATATATAAAATTAAATACTCTTTCGGTTTTTGGCACAATATGAAACAATGATCTGAACATTTTGACACACATTGTGTCAAAATGTTCAGATCATTGTGTCATTGTGTCGTCGTGTCAAAGGTATATATAGTGTTGTTATATATAAAATTAATTACCCTTTCGGTTTTTTGCATCATATGAAACAATGCTCTGAACATTCTGACACATCATTGTGTCATTGTGTCAAAATGTTCAGATCATTGTGTCATTGTGTCGTCGTGTCAAAAGTATATATATTGTGCTGTTATATATAAAATTTAAAAAATTACTCTTTCGGTTTTTAACACCATATGACACAATGATCTGAACATTTTGACACAATATGACACAATGATCTGAACATTTTGACACAACGACACAATGACACAATGATCTGAACATTTTGATACAATCGAAAGAGTTAAAAAAAATTAATTTTTTATATAGCAACACTATACGCGTTTTAAAGATAAAAAACGCTCGTTTTTATGGTGTAATGTTATTAAAAAATAATGTCTTATCTAAAAGTTATGAAGGTTTAAAAAATCGGGGGAATTTGATAAAAAGTCAAAAATACCCTTCCATCTTTTATTTTCTTTAGTTTTTCTTTCTAATTTACCCAGGAAAATTTTAAGCCATAGATCTTCATTTAATTGAAGATCTAATGGCTATGATTACTTCTTATCATTCTTATCCAAACTAAACTTCTCACAATAACCTCACCCCGATCCAGTGTGTATTATATGTTTTTTTAACATAGAATGATACTTCTAACGATCGACCCCAATGTTAAGAAAATAATTCATAGATTACATATGATGAGTAATCCTTAAGGTTTTTCTTCAAATCTAACCAAGGACCGGGATTAGGAGTCGACTGGAACATCTCCATTGAACATATAAATTGACGCTCAAGGCTGCACAAAGAAATAATTAGGGCGGCACAGAGAAAGAGTTGTCCCTGTAGCCACCCTCTCGAGTGAGAGTAGGAGTACTTAGAGAAGAAACGTACCGCAGACAATGTATCAGAAGTCTCTAGGTGTTTCCAGGTCGGTCGAATGGGGAGTTGCAAGTACTTAGAGAGTACTTGAACATGGTAAATTATAAAGAAAATATGCTTACTTAAATACACGAATCTTAGGGTTCCATTATCCTATACATCAGACCGGTGTTGTTTATTGTGACAATGTTATAACTGACATCAGCATACACATTTAATATTTTACCTTATTAATATATTTGGGTTGCAAGAGGTTATTGAAGTTGGGTTCCACTAGCTAATCATATTTCATATAGTTTTTCCTTTATCAGAAAGAAGACTTGAATAGAAATTCACACATCATGTTTTAGCAACAATCTAATCTACTCTTAAATGTTACACTATTATCTACTACAAGACTTGAAGTTTTAACCTTATATGGAGGGGTATCACTATATACTTACTTGTCGACTTGTTTAGCTCCTAAGATAACAATCATCTCCATGAACAAATAGGATTATGCGAGCACCATTGGGTGGTATGACATTATACACGAGTACCAACCTCACTTATGTGGAATGATATGAGGTTATAGCCACACCGTAAAACATGGTCTTAATGAGTTTGGGTGCTTATGAAACCCGTAAAGTTTGGTAAGTGTTATATATAGTCACTATTCCAACAATGAAGTTAGGTTTTAAAATATGTTCTCATTCTCATCGACCGGTCTTAATGAGTGTTGTGCGTCTCTAAAAAGATTAAGACATGTTTATTGTCCTATATATAACTCATATTTACTAGTTTCATCTTATCATGAAGTGATCGGAGGAGTGCTCTACTCCCCACAAGCTTCTACCGAGAGGAGTTCACATTCTTGATATGTATGAGTGACTAGAAATTTACACACCTAAATAAACATAGCATGCCACATTAGTCTAGGTTCCATACAAGACTATATATATAAACATCTCCTTGATGGTGTTTCTGAGTGAGTCAAGCCTAGATTATCAATCCAGTATTGTTGATAACTGATATGTGCGTCGTGTGAAGTATTAAACAAAGGACATGTTCAAGCCATAGTGTTACTGGCCGAACCAGGTCCGAACCAGGAGTTCGTACTGGCCGAACCTGGAGTTCGTACTGGCCGAACCTTGAGTTCGGACTGGCCGTACCTGGAGTTCGGACAAGGTTCGGCCCAACGGCTATATATAGTGTTTGTTCTTTGTAATTCACAGTTCTGAGCGTGTGAGATTTCTTAAGTGTGTGTTTCTGAGAGTGTTTCTCTGTGTCAGTTTCTAAGTGTTCTCTGATTGTAATTGTTCATATGTGATCAATAAAACAATCGGTTGAGCGTGTGAGATTTTTGAAGTGTGTGTTTCTGAGAGTGTTTCTCTGTTTCAGTTTCTAAGTGTTCTCTGATTGTAATTGTTCATTTGTGATCAATAAAACAATCGGTTAATTACGTTTCGATGCCCGAATAGCTAGATTGTTTAGACGATCCAATGCTCACACATTTTCAAGTGGTATCAGAGCTTTCTGGTTCATTCTACTGATCTGTGGTTGCTATTTCGGGATTTTTAAAGCGTTTTTGGTGTTTCTCGAGTTTGTTTGTGTGTTTCTCATCAATTCTATCGAGTCTTTGGTGTCAAATCTATTTCTAAAGTGTTTCTTATCGTTTTTTTCTAATCTATGATTGCAAGTTTCGTCAAAATCAGTCAACTTTCGCACGTTTTTGAAAAATTATGTCGAGGTTCGGAGCTCACTGATCGAGTTCGGAGTAACCGCTCCGAAGCTCAGGTTCAGATAGTGTTCGGTCCAAGTTCGGTGAAAGTTCGGTCTCCGTTCGGTCAAGGTTCGGAGCTCATTTTGGTTCGATCTTTGTTCGGTGATAGTTCGGAGGTCGTTCGGAGATAGTTAGGTTCGGACGAAGATCGTAGGGATTTCGGAGCTCAGATATAGGTTCGAAACAAGTTCGGCCGACAGTTTTTAAAATTTTCAAACGATGACGGAATTTCAAGCTTTTGCCGCTATGCAAAACGCAATGCAAACAATGCTGAATTTTGATAATGAAATCGGAACAAGTCAGAAAGTTCCCAAATTGTTAAAGCTTGAAGATTATCGGAATTGGAAACAACGATTTTCGGCTTATATAAGTACGAATGACATCGATTTGTGGATTCCAATTATGAAACTTTATCAACATCCGACTGATTCGGGAGACTTCAAGGAAGTTCATACTTTTGACATTGCTGAAAGAAAAGCCTATGAGCTTGAACAAAAAGCTTTCGGTTATCTTACGATGGCATTACCCACTGAGTTGTTACATCAATTCAGCACGTGCAAGAAATCAAAACAATTGTGGGATGCTTTATCAGCAAGATGTGAGGGTAATGATGAGTATAAGAAAAGTCGGAAGAAAGTGTTAAATAAAGAATTTGATAACTTTCAATATTATGACAATGAGAACATTACTTCTCTTGTTTCCCGATTTTCACATCTGATTAGTGAATTAAAGGTTGTTGCAATTGAGAAAACTGATGTTGATTTGCAGGAGAAGATTATGGAAGCATTGCCTGAAAAATGGGAAAATAATGTTTTGCTTCTTACTCATGATAAGGATTATTTCTGCATTAACATTTCACGAGCTTACTGGAAAACTTCATGCTCGAGAAATGGAAATGTTAAATTCTAAAAAATCAACCGCTACCTTGCAGAATCCTAAATTGTATCATGGTGAGAATAGTGCAAGTATGAGTGCTAAATCTAAGCCAAATCTGAGTTCAGCACCGAGTGTTGCTTTTATGGCTGGAGCTTCAGGTAATTCTGATAATAATTTATCCCGAGGTTGTAGTTTCACAATTCTAAATTGTTCAAGTCAAAATGCCTTTTCTGCTGAATCAATGAATGATTGTGCCAAAATGATTTCTGCTTTGATTTCATCATCTTTTGGGTTGTTGCTAATGCAAAATTAACAAGGGATGATCTTGATGCTCTTGATGATGATCAATTGACTGAATTGGATATTGCTTGGCAATATGCTATGTTGATTCAAAGATCAAAGAGATTTTTCAAGAAGCATGGAAAAACTACTTCTGATTTTTATGAGAAATTAGGTTTTGACAAGTCAAAGTTAAAATGTTACAAATGTTCAAAGCTTGGACATTTTGCCAAAGAATGTCAACAAACATATTCTAGCAAGCCAGGTATTTCTCAACCGTCTTCAAGTAATACAACCAAGTCAGCACTAACAGTTCAAAATGATGGTGTTTATGATTTGGGAATGCATTTTGATTCTTCTGCTTTAATTGTCACCCATGATCATCAAGAAGATTATAGTTTCGATACAAATTCCACACCAAGTTCTTATGAATCTACTGAGAATTTGGAGAGTCTGTTGAAAGAAAATGTATCATTGATGAATAAAATATAAAAGCTATCTGAGGAATTCAATTTGATTAATTCAGATTTGAAGATTTTCAAGGAAAATGAAAAGGAATTGGTTCTAAAGAACGAATGTCTGATTACCGAGGTTAAATTGTTGAATGAAGCATTTGAGATTTCTAAACAAGATAAAAGGAATGTTGAAGTTGCAAAAGCTAAGATTTTTGAAGAAAGGGATGAGTTGGTGATTGAAGTAAAGAAATGGAAGGATGAAGCAGAGGATAATGCTAATGATTTTCAGAATTTGTTTGACAAGTCCAAACTCAAGCTTGATTTGCTTACAAAGAATGCTGAAGAATCTGCTGCTAAGATTGAAGCATATCAAGTTGACATGGAAAAGTTGTTAGATGAGAAGCGGGAATTGGTGAGTGTAAAGAAAGTTCCGAAAGCAAATCTGGAAATTCAGAAGCGAAATGAGGATAAATTGAAGAAAGAATATTTTGAGGGCTTGGAAAATCTTCGTATGCAAATGTTTGAAACACACAAAGTTGCCAAAAGATTGATTGCTACCGAGAAGGAGTTAGCTGAAGCACAACAACAAATTTCTGATCTGCAAATTGAAGTCATTGAGGCAAATCGATTGCTGAACAATGTCTCTAATTCTCAAGTATTTACAAGTTTTCTGGCTAAGGATGAGAATTTTGAAAAGATGTTTAACAAAACAGCTTCGCCTCCTGCTCAAATCAAAGAGGCATTAAAAGAGGTGAAAGAGAAGGTTGAAGAGGTTGATTACTCAAAATTTTCATCATCTATTGACGAAGAAGAGAAGGTTATGAAGAAAAAGAAAAGTAAGAAAAGTAAGAAGAAGAAGGGAAAGAAGTCTAAGATTCCTCCAGTTCCAAAGTTTGTATCTGGTTCATCTTCTGCTGACAATGAAAAATCAGCCACTTCAAGTGACAAGATTCAGTCTCAACCTGACTTTAATGAGACGATTTTCTATGATCAAAAGAATGTAACTAAAGTGAAGACTGAATTTTCTCGTTTAGCAAAGAAAAGACATTCTACATCTGAGAGAAAGTTGTTGGAAAGCATGTGGGTCTGGAATTTAAAGCAAAAGATGTAAAAAATGAGAAGGTTTTAGCATCATCATCTCAAGATTTAAAGAAATTGAAGCTGAAGCAAGTGAAGAAGGACATTTTAAAGCTGAAAAAGTTTAACCCGAGAGGTTCTACAAGCTTAAAGGTTCTGATCAGCTTTTCTCTGATAAAGAATTTCCTCTTCATTGTGTCGATGCTCGGAAGATTTCTGAAGTATTTATGAAAGATAAAGTTTCTTCTGGTGGTTCTCAATCTCGAAGCCCAACATCCAAATGGGTTCATGATCACAGACATCAGGTATATGATTCTCATTCAGATCATGCTCGAGATATTCATATGTGTAGCTCTTCACAGGTACATCACAAGTGAGACAAGACAAAGTGAATTTGTTATATTTGCCGCCGAACAGGGCATATGGCAAAGGAGTGTCCACTACCTGCTGATTCACCCTAAAGGTTTCACAAGAAACCAGTTTTTGGTAAAATTACCAAACCGATGTTCTTTAATGAACAAGGTAGAGTTTTGATGACGTTGAGCCTACATTCTTTTTCAAACAAAAGCGTTTTGTTCCTCTATTTCAAAAGACTCAAAATGTAGGTTCATCATCACAGTCACCTGTGACTGTTTCATCAAAAACAGAATTACCAAAACAAAAATGGAAACCTAAGGTGGTTTCTAAGCAAAACCAGGACACTGGTCGACCGGAAGCGATTCACTTCGGGTCATTTATGAACTAATGAGTTTGACCAATGTGCAGGTACTTCTAGAAGACCTATCGACGATTGTTAAGTTGTTGATGGAGGAGTATTCTGCATAACTTAAATTTCATGATCAAATTTTTCTAAATCTGTAAATTTTCTGAAATTCTTAAATTGCCACATATCCTTGTTGATTGATCAATTTTTCTTTGCTTACAAATTTTTTTCTCAAAAAGCCAAAAATAGAGTCTTGTTTTTGTAAAATGAAAATCCAAAATAGAGTTTTGATTTTAAGGGGGGGAATTGTAAGTAACGGGGAGTATTGAGAAAAAGCATGCAAAATATATAAGGAAGGAAGGTGAATACATGCAAAATATAAAATTATGCGAAATTGATCATTGGGAAATGATGGTACATTGGCTTACGTATCTGACTCATGGATAGAGTAGATGAAAGGTCCATAAGATCATTGTTTGATGTGCTTGGTAGACTCGGCAAATCAGAAAGTATTCAGATGTGATATACGCTAAATAATAATGCTTGACCATGTGGACAACATCTTGATACTTATTTCATGACACAAAATGAAAAATAAGTGTGAAAATAGTAATGAGAAGTCACTATGTATACATGTGTTCTTTTTGCAAAGATTTAAACTTGTTTGATTTTCTTTATTTTGTCAAACGATCGGACTTTCTCTACATTTCCACAAGACCGACCTGATCGTTGTTCGTTTGACATTCTGCTTTATTTTCTTTGGTATTTCGTATAACTCATCGAACTTTCTCTGCGTGTACGGGAGTATCGACCTGAGTGTTGTTGGGTTATACAACTTCAACTTGTTTTATTTTTCTTATTTTGTTAAATCCGATGCCTTATTTGCGTATCGAAAGATCAACCTTAAGGTAGACGATTTAATGTTCTTATTTCTTTTTGCATGGAACACAATTGACAATATCATGAAAAACATTGTGTGTTGTGAACAATCACTAGTGCTATCACACAAAAGGAAAAAGAAAGAAAAATAGAAAAATGTCTGAATATGTCTGATAGTGTGGGGTACACTGGTTAAAGCAAATATAATCAATACCTTAACATATCCAGATGTTATGAGTATGAGTTTGTCTGAGTTTAAGATGGACAAATTATACCGGCAATCAGCATGACTTGTGAGCTTCAATTAGTTGAAATTAAAGTGAAGTTCAGTGCGTTATGATTAATATGATCCCATATAGTGATCATTCTCATACCAAAAATAGCGTTTGTTTCAGTATTGCAATTTTATTTCACTTCAAAAAAATATATATACAAAATGATTTTCGATGTCTTTTAGCATAAATTTTGAAAAATCTAAAAGATTTTAGGTTTGTTTTGATATAAACTTTCTAAAAGCCAAAAAGATTTTATTTCTGCTTTATTTTCGATCAGGTCAACACGTGATACAAATTCAAATTTCAAAATCAAATCTTGGAGTCTTGAAGAGACGTTTTGCGCCAAGATTATTTAAATGTTTGAGCAGGTTGCTAAAGTGCAAGATTTCATCACTTCAAGTCTTCTGAAGGTGTTGATAAAAGACCAGAGATACACTAGATGTCATCAAGTATTCAAGATCAAGCTACGATTGAGTTGAGGAGGAGTTTGTTTGAAGATTCATTTCATTGGACGAACGGATTCTACACTTGAGGGGGAGCTTGATTGAAGATACAGAGTTGATGATGTTGAAGAGATACTGTACACGACAAGTGGGAGTTTGTTGATACCTGATATGTGCGTCGTGTGAAGTATTAAACAAAGGACAAGTTCAAGCCAAAGTGTTACTGGCCGAACCAGGAGTTCGGACTGGCCGAACCTGGAGTTCGGACAAGGTTCGGCCCAGCGGCTATATATAGTGTTTGTTCTTTGTAATTCACAGTTCTGAGCGTGTGAGATTTATTAAGTGTGTGTTTTTGAAAGTGTTCTCTGATTGTAATTGTTCATTTGTGATCAATAAAACAATCGGTTAATTACGTTTCGATGTCCGAATAGCTAGATTGTGTAGACGATCCATTGCTCACGCATTTTCAAGTATGAATGGTCACAATTCTGTCTCAGGAAGGCTCACTCAGGTGTCGGGAGTAGTTCTCCCCCGTTAAAAAATAAATCAAATAGAATTCATTTGATTTGTTCTCTTTTTTTTCAAACATCATAGTTTTTTATTAAAAAAAACAAAACTAGCAAGATGCTAGATTACATAGGAAAATCAAAACTAAATTTACACCAAGAATTCCAGTCGAGACTAACAAGTTTGCTCCTCTGCCCTTAATCCACAAAAAGGGATAGAGACTTGATCTCTCTAACAACATCAAGAGCATTCCTATTATTATTATTAAAGATACGATCATTCCGAGACTTCGAAATACACCAAACGGTCGTTAGGAAAACACCGTGGAGCACCCTTTTAAGAGTATGAGAAACCGGCCACCCATTAGGGGTCTCAATGATATCTTTAATAGAAAAAATTAACGAAGGGGGAACATTACACCAACCAAACACCAAATTCTAGATATTCCTAGCCCAATTGCAATTGACAAGCAAATGATCTGTTGATACACGGTTCCTGATCATCATGTGAAGTATCGAATACAAGACGAATCACACAAGTTTGCTGAGGTCCGAACTCAGGCCGAACCTCGGGCCGAACCTCAGGTTCGGACCAGCGGGTTTAGCTTAGTATAAATATGTTGTCTTGTGTAGAATTCAGTTAGGGGTTCATATCATATCTTCTGAGTGTCTTTGTGGAAACTCTCTGTGGTTAATACAAGCCAGATTTGTATTTACTCTCTGTGTTCTATTCGTTTATATTGATTTCGTTACGACTAAGTAGAAGATCCATACGCTTTTGCACTTTCAATTGGTATCAGAGCAATTGGTTTGCTCTACTAGTCGGAAATCAGTGTTTTCCAGAGTTGTTGAGTTCGAATTCACGTTTTTTGACTTTCAAAACTCGTTTCTCATCTTCATTTCTCAATATCTTCATTCAAAACATCATGTTTTACGTCCATTATGTCTGTGTTTGTTCGTTTTCAGTTCATTGAGTGTTCACAGCTCGAGAGGTGTCGATTTCAGTGAGTTTTTCTGAAATTTTTGAGTTTTTCGCGATCGTCCGAACCTCAAGTTCGGCATAACCGCTCCGAACACCAGGTTCGGAGTAAGCTCGGACAGTGTTCTGAGTTCGGTGAGGTTTCGGAGCTTGTTCGGAGAGAGTTCGAGCTATCTTCTCATTCGGTGAGAGTTCGGACTAGGTTCGCAGGTTCGTTGAGTGTTCGGAAGTAGTTCGGAGCAGTTTCGGAGGGTATAGTAGGTTCGGACGAAGTTCGGAGTGAACAGTGTTCAGTTTTTTCGAAAATGTCCGATTTTCAAGCGTTCGCGGCTATTCAAAATTTGGTTCAAGCTACGATGCAAACAATGATGAATTATGATAATGAAATTGGAACAAGTCAGAAAGTTCCCAAATTGCTAAAAGTGGAAGATTATCATAGTTGGGTTAAACGGTTTGAAGCGTTTGTTGATACAAATGACATTGATATGTGGTTAGCGTTCACTGAGCAATATGTTTACCCTAAAGATGAAACTGGTGAACCTATTCTTCAAAGAAAAATGTCTTCTGAACAAAAGAAAGCTTATCAAGCTAAGAAAAAGGCGTATGGTACATTAACGATGGCATTGCCTAAAGAGTTATTGCATCAATTTGCTGGTAACTACACATCAAAAAGTCTATGGGATGCATTGGAAAAACGATGTGAAGGCAATGACCAATACAAGAAAAGTCGACAAAAGGTTTTGAAGAAAGAGTTTGATAGTTGTAAGCATTATCAAAATGAAACGATTCCCAATCTGATTGCAAGATTTGCTCATCTGATGAGTGAAATGCGTTTGGTGAATCTTACTAAAGAAGAGGTTGATATGAAAGAAAAGATCTTGGAAGCATTGCCTGAAAAATGGGAGAATTATGTGATGATGATTACTCATGATAAAGATTTTTCAGGATTGTCTTTCAATGATTTGCTTCAAAGAAATCAGGCTCGGGATATGGAATTAATGGTGAATAAATCACTTCCTACACAAATTCAGAATCCTGCAGTGTATCATGGTGAAAATGATTCTACAATGAATGCTGGGAAGTCTAATATTCTTAGTTCTGCACCCCCTACAGCATTTCTGGCAGGTAAATCTGACACTCCAAGTTATTCATCTGCTGGTTGTACTGTGTCAATTTCTAGTTCTTCGACTCAAAGTGCATTGTCTGTTCAAATTGTCGATGACTATAATGCGTTGATGTGTGCATTGGTATCTTCATACTTTGGTGTTATTACTGGTGTTGTGAGTAATGCTAAGTTAGCAAATGAAGATTACGATCAGATTGATTATGATCATTTGGAGGAAATGGATCTGAATTGGCAATATGCTATGTTGGTTCGTAGAACGAAGAAATTTTTCAATAGAACTGGTAAGAAGAGACTTAATCAGGAAGGAAAGATTGGATTGGACAAATATAAGGTGAAATGTTATAAATGTTCAGTTTATGGTCACTTTGCTCGAGAATGTCCAAGTTCTACAGAAAGTAAATTGAAGACTGGTCAGCATGCACATTTAGTTTTTCATCCATCAAATGAAGCTGAAAAGGTTGATCAGAAATCTGCTACTCTTGCTCATGATTGGTCTAATACATTTATGCATCCAGATGGATTAGCCTGGAATGCAGATTCTGAAGTTAAAAAGAATCATACTCCAATCTCAATCGCTTTAACTGCTCAACATGCTGATGATGAAAGCTTTTTAACAGAATCTGATACTGCGTCAAGTATATCTTTGATTCAAGAAGAATTACCTAAGTCTTCTGAGAATTTAAAGGATGATGAATTTAACTGTTATAAATGTGAGAAGTTGCTCAAGAAAATTGCAAGGTTTGAACAAGATTGTCAATTATCAACTGAAGAAATTATGGTTCTCAAGAAAGAGGTGGAAGATTTTCAAAAGAAGTATTATGAGTTGGTTCATATTCATGAAGATGTTTTGAAGGAAAAGGCTCGATTGGCTGAAGAGTGTGAGAAGGCAAAAGTTGAAGCATTAGATGCAGCTCAAGATTTTGAGAATCTGTTTGAGAAGAGTTATCCTGTTCAGCAAAAATATGAAGAGGCTACTGCTCTTATTGCTACAACTACTGTTACTGTTGAAAAATTGCAAAATAAGATTTCTATGCTTCAAGATGAGAATGTTTTGTACTGGGACAAGAATAAAGTATTGACTAAAGATGTTGAGATCTATAAACAAAAGAGAGAAAGTGTTCTTCAAGAACTGTTTGCAGAGTGTGAGATCAGAAAGTTACAAACGTATGAATATGATGATCTTAATGCAAAGTTCATCAAGTCACAACAAGAGGTGTTTGAAGGTCAACAGAAAATTAATGACTTGAAATTGGAGATTTTGAAGTTGAAAACGCAAGTGAAGAACTGCAATTTGTCACCGACATTGCTTAACTTCTTATACAAGCAGGATCAGAGTTCGGGAAGTTCTAAGAAGGATGATGTTTACTTGGTACCTCAACCAGTGGATTTAATTGAAGTTACTGCTGCTCAGATTAATCCAAAAGATGACTTGCATGATTATTCCAAGTTTGCCACTCCATCCAAGAAGAACAAGTCCAAGTGTAAAAAGAAGGAGAAGCCTTTGGGTGAAGCTCCTAAATTTGTGTCGAAGTCTGTATTGCTGGAAAATGAGAAAGTATTTGATAAGGTTGCTTCCAGTTCTTCATCTGCAACCGCAGAAGAGAAAGTTTTGATTGAAAAGAACAAGCTGAGGGATATCAAAGCCAAATTCACTAGTGATGCTAAGTCAAGAGAAGCATCAGGTTCTTCTTCATGTTCTTCAAAGACTCAAGGATATAAACACAAAGGTTTAGGTTACAAAGTGTTGGAGGAACTAGTTCAAGCAAAGAAATCAGTGAAGGCTGAGAAGGTTCCTAGAGCAAAAGTTACAAAGATATCACCATCTCAGAAGGAGTTTTCTTATTATTCTGGAAGATCGTCATCTTCAAGGAGTCCATCTCCTAGGTATGATTCTTCTGATGGTTTCTGCTTTATTTTCTTTGGTGTTTCGTATAACTCATCGGACTTTCTCTGCGTGTACGGGAGTACCGACCTGATTGTTGTTGGGTTATACAATTTCAACTTGTTTTATTTTCTTATTTTATTAAATCCGAGGCCTTATCTGCGTATCGAAAGATCGACCTTAAGGTAGACGATTTAACGTTCTTATTTCTTTTTGCATGGAACACAGTTGACTATATCATGGTTACAATCATTATGTGATTAATATCACAAATGAGATCACAAAATGTGATAAGCAAAAGCCTATCTGAGTATGTCTGATAGTGTGGGGTACACTAGTCAATGCAAGCTTAATCAATACCTTAACATATCCAGATGTTATGAGTACGATTGTGCCAGAGTTTAAAGTTGGACAAATTATATCTGCAATTGGCATGGCGTATATGTTTCAATAATTGAAATTAAAATGTAGTTCAGCATGTTATGACCAATATGATTCCAAGTTGTGATCTTTCTCACAAAAGACAAAAATAGTGTCTAATTCAGTATTGTTTTACTTTTCTTATCAAGAAAATACCAAAAAGATTTTAGGTGTGTTTTGATATAAAGTTTCTAAAAGCCAAAAAGATTTTGTTTCTGATTTGTTTTCGATTGATCAACACGAAATACAATATCAATTTTCAAAATCAAACTATCTTGGAGTCTCGAAGAGACATTTTTGCACCAAGATTATTTATGTTGACAGGTTTCTAAGTGGGAAGAGAACATCACACCTTCAAGTCTTCTGAAGTTTGTTGATAAAGAGATTACACACGATGCAATATCAAGTATTCAAGAGTGAACTCATCGTCAAGATCGAGGAAGAGTTTGGTTGACGATACATGATACAAGTTTGTATAGAGAAGATGATACTGCACATGCCGAGGGGGAGTTTGTTGATACACGGTTCCTGATCGTCATGTGAAGTATCGAATACAAGACGAATCACACAAGTTTGCTGAGGTGCGAACTCAGGCCGAACCTGGAGTTCGGACATGGCCGAACCTCGGGCCGAACCTCGGGCCGAACCTCGGGCCGAACCTCGGGCCGAACCTCGGGCCGAACCTCAGGTTCGGACCAGCGGGTTTAGCTTAGTATAAATATGTTGTCTTGTGTAGAATTCAGTTAGGGGTTCATCTAATATCTTCTGAGTGTCTTTGTGGAAACTCTCTGTGGTTAATACAAGCTAGATTTGTATTTACTCTCTGTGTTCTATTCGTTTATATTGATTTCGTTACGACTAAGTAGAAGATCCATACGCTTACGCACTTTCATGATCAGTTGTCTCTTGGAACATTTTACATCCCATACAATTAGAATCCACCTGAATACCCCTTTTAAGCAAATTAACTTTGGACGATATGCGATCCATCCCAGTCCTTTAAGCAAAAGCATTAACTTTAATAGGAACCCATCTTAACCATGGAAACATAGTCGGATTCGAGTTCAACATATAAACCTGAATAGATTCCTTAATGATATTTACTTAAAAAGGGGCTATGTTGTCAAGACCCCACCCCCACTCATCCCTCCCATCTCTAAGGCGAATACCTTCCAACAACTCTTCACAATCCCATATACGAACCACAATATTACGCTTCATAATCGTCACCCACCAATCCTATTGAAAACGATTTACATGCAACCCTTGAATAACCCGTATAATCAGTGTACAATCTTTAGACTTATCCAACAAATAAATATCCAGAATAATATCCTTTAAAAGACTTTTTCGTGAAAAGACAAAAATATATATTTAGTTTGTTCTCTTAGTTGAGGATTTTGGTTTAAAACTCAAATAATAATGTAATTAATATAATTTGATCGATGAAATAGTTTAAAAGCATGAGTATACTAAATTTTTCTTTAAAAAAGTAGAATTCATTTAGAGCTAAGATTAAAACACCTTTTGACATTTTGTGCATGTGCACTCCCTTGTAACGTAGGGTATTGTGTATTTGTGTATCGCTCCGATCCATGTAGCCTGGCCCCATTCCTTTTCCATGGTTTACATTAAATGTATTTTTTTTTCGCAAAAGGCAAAGTGCAAACTATAAACGAATTGGTCCACTTGTATGTACTTTATGATTTTAAATTCCTTTCGACACTCAAAAATAATTTTTAATCATAGAAAGTCAGTTACATGAATGTTCCGCATGATATGTTTATATTACAAGTCTAGTCCTCAGTTGTCTAAGATTTTATATCTTTAACACCCTAATTTTTAAAAACTCATTGTGTACCCACACCTCGAGATTCTAATTTAACACATCTATACGGTGCATATACATTGGGGGAACTAGACATTTCTAACCGGAGGGTCAATATAATATAAAATAGATATTACAAAAACCAACATATTTTATATATATTTTTTTCTTCAGAAAAGTCAATCAACAAACTTTAGCACATTAACATCCTTTCACATGTTATTTTTTTAACGAATTTGTAAAAAAAAGTTAGAACTTTTGTACTGAACGTGACTTTTTTAACTTACGGAAGCTCGAGCTTGGCACGTTTTAAGCTCTATATCAAAGCTCAACATGTAAGTATTAGATAAATAATAAATTATGAGTTGAACTCTAACCAAGCTTGAGTTTGGGAAACCATTTACAAATTATGAGTTGAGTTTTAAAAATATAGCTTGAAATGAACTCGAGCTCGGTAAATTAATCAAGTCATGTAAGAACACGTAAGAAAATATAGACAAATTTGTTCTAATTTTTTTTTTTTTGCAATTTAATTTAAAATGTAAAGTGATTTTAATGTGTGAAAATTTATTGATAAAACTTTTATGAGAAAAAAACATAAACTATACTAGTTTTTAAAAAGTAAATACTTGTTAATTAAGTGACTTTTATGAGAAAGGTCAAAAGAAATGTTACTTTATTGTATTTTCTTATTTGCAAGATATTGTTTACTAATCTAAAATTACTAAAGGGTAATAGAATATGCCGTTCCAAAAAAAATAATAATAGAATATAGATTTTTTTTTAAAGGCAAGAAGATTTATAAAAAACTAGCAAGGAGCTAGCAAAGAAGTACAAGGAGTCCAAAAAGAAAAACAGATTACAAAAAATACTATGCAAACGAGGTCCATTCGGACCAAACAAGATCCGACTTCCTGGCCCGATATTTCATCCACATAAAAGAAGATGACTTGATTTCATCGACCACCATTCTGGGAACCAGCCGACACCTATTGAACTCGAAGCCGTTTCTTGAAAACCACATGAACCATAAAGTGCAGGAGGTGATTAGTAGCAGAGTTTTCTAGGGTTTTTTCGCAGGTAATGGACATGATTTGCTACAGCAGATCTTGGACCGAACTAGCGACATTGAAAGCAAACTTGCACCACTCTTTGATGGACTCCCAGATTTGCATGGAGAATGGACATGAGAGGCAAAAATGGTTCGTGGATTCGCTCATCCCCACACAGCGGGAACAGTTTGGATTTAAGAGTTGTACCCCCCCCCCCCCCTCTTGGCAAGCTCTTCCTTAACCTCCTTAACCGGTATTCGATTTATGGCACATCACCAAGTAAAAAAATTCACTTTTTTTTGGAATCCAGTGAAGCCAGGTCAGTATACAAGGAAAATCAGGAAACTTAAGGTTCTCATACCCGGTTCTAACATTCTTTTTAGTGAAGGTTCCATTTGCATCCATTCATATAATGTCGATGTTGCAGCTTATCAGGTCCTCGTTCACTTGTTGAATCACTCTCCACGTTCCGGGGGCTGTTTTTTTACCGGCAGCATGGACACAACACCTCTCTTCATATGAATCGCCTTGACAACCTTACCCAAAGTGCATTTGGTTCCTGTTGTAAACGCCAAATCCATTTGGACATGAGCGCAACGTTGGCAGCTTTGAGACTGCCAATCCCCAGCCCCCCCCCCCCCCCCAGTCTTTTAGGTGCCAGTATTCGATCCCAGGCAATCCAGCTTATCTTATTATGCTGTGATGAACTCCCCCAGAAAAACATTCTCCGAATGCTTTCCAACTCTTCTAAGACAGTAGCCGGAGCTTTGAATAAACGTGAATAAAAAGTAAAACAGTACTTAAATAAAATAATTACTTAATCATCATTATTAAGTAATTTGAGAGTCCATGTGACATTGAAGCAACTCTTTACCTTTCGATAATAATGAGTTTTTTTTCATGGAGAATATGTAATTACAAAAATAGGGAGGGGTCCAAATAAGAAGTTTGTTTTGGGTAAGAAGAATAAGAAGGAATTTTAGCTACTTGATATTCCTCTAATAAAAAAAGAAAGAGATGTATTTTAGTCTTAGTCACTTTTGTTGACTTTTTATCTACTTCCCCTTTTTTTAAACATTCATAACTTTCACATACGACATTATTTTTTTTTTGACACAATGATTAGAACATTTTGACATAATTACACAATGATCTGAACATTCTGATACAATCGAAAGAGTAAAAAAAAATTAATTTTATATATAACAACAGTGTACGTGTTTTAAAGATAAAAAACGCTCGTTTTTATGGTTAAAAAATAATGTCGTATCTAAGAGTTATGAATGTTTAAAAAATGGGGGGAATTTCGTAAAAAGTCAAAAATGCCCTTCTATCTTTTATTTTCTTTAGCTTTTCTATCTAATTTACACTGGAAATTTTAAGTCATAGATCTTAATATAATTGAAGATCTAATAGCTATAATTGTTTCTTATCCTTCTTATCCAAACTAAACTTCTACAATAACCCCACTCTACAAAAATATTCAGGACTTTATTTACCCATTTTCATCCCCATAGTTCTCAAGATCTACTCTGCAACTTTTCCACATATCCTAAAAGAAATTCCGATGAACCCCCTTTTCACTTATCTCTTTTACACCAGCTACACTCGTTAAAACTAAGCTTCTACTAAAACTCTTGAGGGTCAAAGTACAAAAGTCAATTGGATGATAGATCTCCTTGTGAACAAGATACCGTCGGCCAGTGTGTCAACGCCCGGACCCTCCTGTAAATCCGCCCTTGGGCGTATAGGTCTATATACCACGTATAGGGAAAAACAAAAATACTAACCCCCTGAATTTAGGGAAATTATGTTTTATCGAAGCTATACATAGCTTCGATAAAACATAATATATACCTAGTATAGGGCTATATGCGGCCACCTCCTATATACCTCGTATAGGGCTATATGCGGCATATAGCCGCCACCATGGTTGTAAAACTCCCCGCCTACAACCGATGACTCCCCGAGTACTCTCTGCCTACACCTAGTACTCCCCGAGTATTGCCCCATATTCCCCGAGTATTTCCCGGACTAGGAAGAGTACTCTCAACTGCCCAGTCGACCGTCTTAAGAGCGCCTAGTGAATTTTGAAACTATCATATAGGGCTATATGCGGCATATAGCCGCCACCATGGTTGTAAAACTCCCCGCCTACAACCGATTACTCCCCGAGTACTCTCCGCCTACACCTAGTACTCTCCGAGTATTCCCCCATATTCCCCGAGTACTCTCAACTCCCCAGTCGACCGCCTTGAAAGCACTTAGCGATTTTTGAAACCATGGCTGCCTCTTATATCCGTATCGGGCACATATTGATGAGTGGTATACATATACACTTTATTTGATATTAACTCTATTTCTAAATACACCAACGTGGGTATAAAATATATTGTTTGCTTGGTTCTTATATCTAGTGGGTTCTGAAAAAAATAAGCTTAAACGATGTAGTTAAATTGAACCCCAACCCTATGATTTAGTATTCAAGTTTGAAAACATGTTTATATTACTAAGAGTCTAAATTATCTAAAATTAAAATGAAATAAATAAAAAGGATTTAACTAAGAATTCAAGTAAATAAAATGAATTGATAAATCATGTTTGTCAAATTGTTATACGTAATGTCAAAGGAGTGGATAATGGGCTTTGGGCCTAAATGTGGAAGGAAAAAAAAAGCTACGGATGCTGATCGAAGGAAGAGGAATTTAAAAGGAATTCAAAAAATTCGGATCCTGTTTGTGGGAGTTTTGACGGCAGCAAGGGTGCCTTACGCTGTGTTTCCGAGTTCATTTAAGGAGGGAGAAGAAGCGAAGGGGAAGGAAATATAAAAATATTCGTGTTCCTGAGTTTCATTTAAGGAGGGAAGGGGAAAGAAACAAAAAAATACTGTGTTCCCGAGTTTCACTTAAGGAGGGAAAGAGAGAGAAGTAGAGAGAAAGTTACACCATTTTCTATAGTTTTTTTTCCTTCCGATTTAAGAGGATTTGGAAGGAAAGAATCACTCTCATTCTCTTCCTTTCTCTTCTTTTCTATTCTCTTCCTTTCATCTCATTTCTTGTCTTTTCCCTCCTTAAGTAAACTTGGAAACATAGCGTTAGGGCACAACTTTCGACAAGCAAAAATTCTGACTTTGGTTGCGCATGTAGAGCCGAGGAAGAATGCATCAGAATGGCTTTTTTTACTACATTTGTCTAATTGTTTTAGTGAATAATGATGACAGTGCATGTATTGTTTATTAGTATAGTTGGATAAATATTTTGTGATCGTATCTGAGTGTATGGCTTTTCAGTTTTTTGATTGCTTATGTATTTTAGGATCGGTTTAATGGGTGAATGAGTGTAGTTTAGTTTATGTAGATTGATTTACACGTCACAACCCTAAATTGTAAATGAATCCGTTAACTCACACGTTATAACCATGTAAGTTAGAACCCGAGTTATCACAGACTACTCCTTCTCACCGCACCCTTAAGAATGTCCTTGTTAATCAATTAAAAACAATTCGGATTTTGTAAACCTGAACCTTATTCTCGTTTTATATTATCTATTTAAAAATCAATTTTTACACTGCTTAGTTTTTAAGTTAATTTAGTTTAAACAATCAGATCAAACATGTAACACTAATTATATGCTTCTCGTGGATACGATACCTGACTTACCTAGCTACCTAGGTTAATAAGGTTTTTGCATGACCCTAACGACAGGTCATCACATTCACATATAGCGCCCCCCTACAACCTCGTACTGATCCGTCGTACAAAGCCCTGAATATGTACCCTATATGCCGCGTATAAACATATACGTCCCCTATAGGAGTGTGGACTTAAAATAGGAGTGTATTCCAGAAGGACCCTTTTTAAAAAAAGCCCAATATCAAATTAATAAACCCCAAGTCGTATTCCTAAAAGTTTCTCTAAGTTACAAAAAGTATAAACCATATCTTTCATAGGTCATGTTTGGCGTGCCATAAGCTAGTTTATAAGATAGCTTTTTGACGTTATCAAACGTGGCTTTTTAATAAAAACTAGTTTTAAAAAAAAAAGCCTCGTTTGGTAATGTTAAAACGCTAGCTTATAAACTTTTAAAAAACTAGTTGGAGTAGCGGTTCAACTAGCTTTTATAATATTTTCAGTTTTACCCTTCCCTAACTAATTATTTATATATTTTCTTTTAAATTTTAATTTATTTATATACATGTACTTTTATGTCAATTTACATTTTTCAGCTAGTTTATCAGCTAGTTTTTACCAAACGTTATTTTTTATGAGCTAACTTATAGTTTATCAGCTAGCAGTTAGCTTTTCAACTAGTGCTTCAAACACAACCTTAATGTACACAATCTATTGAAAAAGTTGTCCACAATAGGATAAATTGCACAATAGGATAAATTGGTGCAAATTTTATGGTGATTTTGGATAACTTGGTGCAAATTTGATAATGATTTTGGATAACGTGCAGGCTCGAATGTGACCATTCTGAACCTTTTTTCATATAAAGTAGATATCCATCATAACATGCTTGGTGCGCTTGAACCGGGTTTTCAGACAAATAAACTGTAGAAACGTTGTCATACTAAACAATAGTGGCTCTCTTAAGAGGAACATGAAGCTCGATAAGTAAATTTCGTAGCCAACTAACCTCTGCGACAACATTTGGAATCCCTCGATATTTGGCCTCGGCACTATAGCGGAAAATTTTAGGTTGCCGATTCGAGTACCACCAAATTAGATTATCACCAAGAAAAATGCAGTAGCCTGAGGTAGATCTGTGTGAGTTGGGCCACCATCCGCATCCGAATATGCAGTCAACCTAGAAGAATGTGACGCCAGGATTCGTAGACCATAATCCAGAGTATCCTGTATGTACCTGAAAATCTGTTCAAGGAACAAAAAATGGGGCTCCCA
>JBCNJP010000017.1:35038787-35055637 GCA_039602395.1 Deinandra increscens subsp. villosa | reverse complement strand
CATCTCTTTGGACGAACGAGATCTTAACTTGAGGGGGAGTTTGATTGAAGATACAGTTTTGATGATGTTGAAGAAATTAGAGGAGGATACTGCACACGACGAGGGGGAGTTTGTTGATACATGAAATGTGCGTCGTGTGAAGTATCAAATGAAGACCAAGTTCAAGCCAATATAGGGTTGGCCGAACCTGGTCCGAACCTGAAGTTCGGACCGTCCGAACCTGGGGTTCGGAGGGAGTTCGGCCAGTCGTATATATATAGTTGTTTGGTCTTTGTGTTTAGTAGTTCTGAGCGTGCGAGATCTCTTAAGTGTGTGTTTCTGAGTGTGTTTCTCTGAGTCTGATTCTGTGTGTTTACTGATTGTAATTGTTCTAGTTTTATCAATAAAACAATCGGTTAATTACGTTTCGATGTCCGATTAGCTAGATCGAGTAGACGATCCGATGCTCACGCATTTTCAGTGACAAACATAATAGGGAGCAAAGTGATTAACAAGACCTAGAGGCTGCTGCATAAAAACTATCTATGTCAGATCTCCATGAAGAAAGGCATTTTTTACGACCTACTGATTAATCGACCAAGATCTAAACACTGCCAAAGATAAGACAGTGCGAATGGTCGCTAGTTTGACAACCGGGCTAAAAGTATCCATGCAATCAATCCTAACATTTTGAGATTTTCCTTTTGCCACTAATTGTTCTTTGTAGCGCTCTAACGAACAATCAGATATGAACTTATGCCTGAACAACCAAATGCACTAATGAAGAACAAAATCCCACCGTAGTGGTCAGATTCAGTGCTTCAAGTGTTAGAGGGAGATTAAGAGAAATAGAGCGAAAAGAGTGAGATCATATCACATTTCACTGATTCCATCCAAGTTACAAGTGAGAGAGATAATTATAAGTAATCTAGACAAAATACCTAGTTAAAGGTGTAAAATCTGGGATCCACTACTATGAACCCTTGAAGGCCTATTTACAGAGTCTTTGGACTGTATCTGTTGATTAAAACACTTGTGCCTCGCTGCCCCGTGTTAGAGCATATTCCTATGCTACGTTGTGTCACGTGTATTGTATCTATGTAATGAGCATGAGAGTGTGTCTTGCTGGCAGCGTACCAGGCTCCATACCAGTTGGTACGGACCAGCGTACCAGATGGTATGCTGGGTGGTACGCTAGCCAGAATAAGTCACCTATAAATAGGTAGCTTGTGTAGAGAGGAATAGAACTTCTGGTCATTCATCTTATATTCTGTGTGTGTTACTATGTGTATGCTCTCAAGCTTTATCAATACAAATCTCATTTGTATTTACGTTTGATCTCTTTTCTATCTTGTTATCACTTGATTAGCAAACGATCCATCACTCCACGACTTTACAAGTGGTATCAGAGCTATCTGGTTCCATTTGCTGATCGTATTCTGTGATTTCAAGTGTTTTTAGAGAGAGAAAGTTTGGGTTTTCTTCGTTTTTCATCAAATTTTCGCAATTCAGAGAGTTTCAAAGATGAAAAATGATTTCTGAGTGTTCCTAAAGTGTTTTCGCATCTTCCTAATCCATATTCCAGTCAAAAACATCAGAAATTCAAAAATTCAGTTTCATTTTCGCGTGGTACGCATCTGGTCTGACTGAAGAACATTTGGTACGCATCTGGTCCGCAAGGCAATCTCCTTCGAGATTTTGGTTGTTACTCCGTACCATTTTGGTTCACTACTGGTACGCAAGTTCATTTGGTACGCAAGTTCATTTGGTACGCTGGTTGTTCTGGTTCGCGACTTGGTCCGCTCAGTGTTTTGGTCCGGAATTGATATGCTGAGAACAAGATTGGTACGCTGGAAGAAAAGTGACGTTCACTAAAACTAACGGCCAGTACCCTCCGTTTTGGTACCCAAATTCCACTTTTAAGACGCTCGTTTTTTAGTTTGAAGTTTTTGCGTTCGGTATCGTAATTTCAAATTGAGCGATTATCAAGCGTTTTCCGCGATTCAAAACACGATGCAAGCTATCATTAACTATGATAATGAAATAGGAACAAGTCAGAAAGTTCCAAAGTTGCTCAGACTGGAAGATTATCATAGTTGGGTGAAGCGATTCGGAGCATATGTTGGCGCTAATGATGTTGATATTTGGTTATCTTACAATAATTAATATGAATATCCAACGGGTATAAATGGAAGGCCAATTTTGCAACAAAGTCTCACTAGTGAACAAAAGAAGGCATATTGAGCTAAACAAAAAGCTTACAGAACTTTAACGATGGCATTACCTTCAGATCTATTATATCAACTTTCTGCTTATACTTCAGCAAAAGAATCGTGGGATGCAATTCAGAAACGGTGTGAGGGTAATGATCAATTCAAGAAAAGTAAACAAAAGGTTCTAAAGAAAGAGTTCGACAATTTGAAGCATTATCCAAATGAAAATATTTCAAAGCTTATTACTAGGTTTTCACATTTACTGAGTGAAATGTCTTTAGTTGGCATCAAAAAGGAAGAAGCTGATTTGAAAGAGAATTTATTAGAGGCATTACCTGAAAGATGGGAAAACTATGTAATGATGATTACTCATGATAAAGAATATTCAGGATTGTCATTCATCAATTTGATTGAGCAGATACAAGCAAGAGATATGGAATTGAACGTGAACAAATCCATGCCTGCATAAGTACAGAATCCAGCTTCCTATCATGGTGAAAATGAGTCGACCATGAATGCTAAAAAGTCAAACATTTCCAGTGAAGGTCCTACTACTGCGTTTCTTGCTTGGAAAATCTGAGAATTATGGTTATTCTCCAGGATGTACCTTTACAAATCAATCATCGAAGCCTACATTTTCTGACAAGGCATCTGAGGATTTAGCTTCATTGCTATCAGCATTTATTTCATCGTCGAGTGGTTCAATTTTTGGAAAAAATGGAAAAGCTGAACTGTTTACAAATGACTTAGGTGAGTTAGACGATGATTATTTGAATGAGTTAGATTTACATTAGCAATTTGCTATGACTGTTGAAGAGGTAAGAGATTCGTAAAGAAGCATGGTAAACAATCTTTTCTTCCAGGAGGAAAACTTGGATTGGATAAATCCAAAGTTAAATGTTTCAAATGTTCCAAGATTGGTCATTTTGCTCGTGAATGTCAAAATTCAAAAGCATCTGCATCCTCGTCTTCAACAAACACTTCAAATTCACAAGCTTTGATTTCACAAAAATTTGAAGGATATGACTGGGAAAAGGATATTGCAATTATGGAAGAGAGGAATAATCAGATGGCATTAACTGCAATTCGCAATTCAGATAGTTCCACTTCTAGATCTGATCCCGCTACAGATTCTGTTTACAAAGCTATGGTTTATAATGCTGATCTAAAACAGTATGTTCCATTGTATCATGATGAATCTGTATTTCTAGCCGAAGTTGTACGTAAGGATGTAACTGATTCAGATTCAAAAACAAGTTCGTGTGAAACAGTAGTGGAAGATGTTACTGCAGAAGTTGAAAAAGAGCTAAAAGAGAAATCTGAAGCTTGTGCTGTTGCCAATGATAAATTTGAATCTTTGTTAAAAGATAATGGTTTGATAACTGAAGAACTCAAAGTTGTGAAAGTTGTTTTAGAATGCTCACAACAAAGATGTGCTGATTTAGAAAAAGTCAATTCAGAGTTGGTGAAGGAAAAACATCAATGAGTTGCTGCATATGAGAAAGAAAATACTGCTCATCTTGATGCGGTTCAAGATTTTAAGAATCTATTTGAAAAGAGCTACCCTGTCCAACAAAAGTATGAAAAAGCAAATGCAATTGCTTTTGAAGCTGCAGATAAAGTTTTAGAGCTTCAAGAATAACTTTCAAAGCTTCGAGATGCAAATGTTCAGATTCGTGAGAAGAATGAAATTTTAACAAAAGATGTTGCTTATTTCACTAAGAAGTGGGAGAAGGTTCATGCTGAGTTAATGGAGATATGTGATACAAAAAGGCAACTGAAGTCTGAGTACAATGATCTATCAGATCAATTTATTGGTACTTAGAAAGAATTGTTGGATGCTCAAGTCAAGATATCTGAGTTGAAAATTGAGATTCTTGATCTTCAAAAGCAAGTGAAGAATTCAGTTCTGTCTCCTACTTTACTGAATTACATTTACAATCAGGAAAAGAGTGACGAAAGTGGGAAAGAAGAGGAATTACATTCTGTTCCAGCTCCGGTGATTATATTAAATCCTCCATCTGTGTCACTTGATCCAAGATCTGAATTGCAAGATTATTCTAAATTTGCAACTCCGACAAAGAAGAAGAAAAACAAGTCTGAGAAAAAGGAGAAGAAGTTGGGTGAAGCTCCGAAGTTTATATCAAGTTCAGTATTTTTGGAAGATGAACATATTTGTGAGCAAGTTGCTTCTGGTTCTTCATCTGCCCATGAAAAGAAAAAGCTTTGATTCAGGATAACAAATTGAAAGTTATTAAAGCTAAATTTACTAGCGAAGCTAAAGGAAGAAATGTTTCAGAGTCTTCTTCAAATTCTTCAAAAGTTCAGGGTTACAAGCATAAAGGTCTTGGTTTTGAAGTTAAGGAAGGACTAGTTCCTCGAACACAACAAGCAAAGAAAGTTGCTGGTTCAAATCAAAAGAACAAAACCAGACAGCAGAAACAGAATGTCTTCACATCAAAGAATGATCATTACTATTCTGGAGGTTCCTCAAATGATTCTTGTTATTCTCCATGAAGTTCACCTCCAAGGTATGATTCTTCTGATGGTTTCTATGATTCTTTTGGTTCTAAAACTTCTTTTGGTTATCATGATATGTTCAGTAAACAGGGAAAAAGAAAACCAAAGAATTTTTATGATACCAATCAAATTTTAGAAATGAATCTGGGTAGCAGTTCCCTTAATTTTTTCACAGAAAGTGTTATGCATGTCGTAAACCAGGACATCTTACTGCTCAATGTCCTACGAATGCGAGCACTCACTCTTATGTGAACAAAACTGCTAAATATGTGGATTTAAATGGTCATATTTTTGATGAACCACAACCGTTCATGTTCAAATCAACCAATAAGCCGTCTTGGGCAAAGACGCAAGTTGATAATCTTGTGAGTTCATTGAAAAGTTTTTCCTTACCCATGATATGGAAACCACGAGTTGTTTTCATGGCAAACTGTGACAACCAGTATATTTCAGGTTAACTTTAATATTATATTAACGTGCAATTATCTGATTATCTATGTGCATTAGGCTTAATTTATTTAAATTAGGTGAACTTACGTGCGAACATAGACAATTAGGTCCGACAACATTTACCCGTAGTGGAAATCGACTTAAAGTTCTGTGTTTATTCAAGCTAGAACTTCAATAATAAAAATATAAACTATTCATTTTATATTTACATAACATTACGTTACGTCGTAACGTGTTCAAAACAAGTCATTTATTCAAATGACGAATTCATTACGTTCAAAACAAAAGTTTACATTCGTTTTATTCAAAACATTATTTCACCTCGACAAAAATAATCTTAACATTCGGTTAGATTCAAACGTCAAATTCAAAACTATTACGTTGTGTCCGACGTAATACAAACATAATGTTCATTCGAACGACAATTCATTTCACACAATAATTAGTTTTATTCCTAAAACTATTTCAATCCAAACTATATTATATTTTCACCAAGGCAAATATTAAACGTTGTCACCAAAACTTCAAACAATAAACGCTCATGTCGAGCAAAGCTTTTATTTCCAAACTTTAGTACGTCAAGGTGCATAATCAAAATGACAAACAATCAAGACATGTGACACTCCCGTTCATTCAAAATTAAAAGCGACACTTATTCGTTTATTTTTTTATTGATTTATATTTGTACTAGGTTAGTAACCCGTATAATATACGGGTTGAATATTAGGTTCGTAAGATGAGATCAATACAAAAAAAAAATTGATGAGAAGTTTGAAAATTATGAATGATATAATTCATTATTAATTTTTGGCTATGCTAAAGCAATGTTAAATTCGTTCAAATTTAAGAGCTATAACAATATTAATTTTGTTTATCAAGTAATAGATCCAGTAATTACAGTAATCATGTTTGACCGATTTAATATTTTATTTTTGACGTTGCAGTGTAGTTAGATAGTTGACATTTTATCGTCCAATGTTGCCATGTTTCAAATCTGGCTTTATAAAGCAGTAGGACCGCCGACACGTCATTCTAATTGTTATAGCATATCAAATAGTTATCTTATGATTGCTAATTAAAATTAAGGATTCGTTGACTATTATAATAACTATTTGTATGATAAATATTAAAGAATATTTAAAGGCTCCGGCTATAGACCCCCCCCTTTTTTTACTAAAAAACCCCAATCCTCATGGTCGTTTCAATTAAAACGATCGTTTTGGGATCGTTTCATTTAAAACGATCGTTTTGGGATCGTTTCATTTAAAACGGTCGTTCAAAAAAGGAGGACCCCCTGAATTTTAAGGTTTCGTTGTTGCGACACGTCATCCCGTTTAGATCATTTTGGGATCGTTTCATTTAAAACGACTGTTTTATGTGAAACGACCGTAAAAAATGGTGTTTTTAGCAAAACAGGGGGTTTTTATATAACCACTCTATTTTAAAATAGAATAAACAAAAATACAATATTATAAACTTTAAAAATGAAACTTTCTTAGATAATTAAAATATTAATCATAAATGGATTAATAAATATGTATACAAATATAAAAGCAAAAAGAACATTGTAAAGACATCAAAAAAACCCAATTAAAATAAAATTAAGCAGCATAACAATATCCAAAAGTAAATTGTTATAACGATTAATCTTAATTCTAATAAAGCAATAAAATTTGTGCCACATGTCTCATTTATAAAGGGTCCACATTACCATTACCACATGTTAAGCTCAGATTGAATGACTAATTTAGTAAATCATCAATTAAAATTAATTACCAATTTTGTCAAAACTAAAATATTATATTTGTATTTAAAATTGATTTATATTTGTATATAAATCATCAGTTCTCGAGGCAAAAACCGACTTTCTATCCGTTTATCGTTTTGACCCAAACAAAGTGTCGTTGGACTCGTTGGATCGACCCGGACTTAACCCGACCCGACCCGAGACCCGGTTCAGCCCAGTGAGCCCAATGGGCCTACCGGCCCAACTTCCTTTTCTTTCCTTTCTTTCTTTTTCCTCGGCCCGATTTCCGGCCCACTTCCTTCTCTCGGCCCACAGGCCCGGCCCGCCGGCCCGTTTCCTCTTCTCTCTCGGGTTGGGACGAAGCCCAACACTCTTTCTCTTCTTTCTTTTGGGCCGCTGGTCGAACCCGGCTTTTTTCTCTCTTTCTCGGTTTCGAACCCGAGACCTCCTCTTATTCTTCCTCCTTTTCTTTTCTTTCAACTGAGCCTAGTTCGATTCCCCTCATTGCCATTTCTTTTTTTTGGATTCTATCTCTTTCTAGTTCGGTTCTAACCGAACCAACCCCCAACCAATCCTAGATTTTCTACCCAAAGAATCATATGCCTATTATTGCTTGTTCCTAGATTCCTTGGCATGCTATCAAGATATTAGACACAATTGTCTAATTTGTTAATGCACACATGTCTAATTACAACTCTCCTAAGCTCTAATTGCTCCCTAGATCCTCAACATGATTCCATGATATTAAGCAAAGTTGTCTAGAGAAAGTACATGATGTTCCTAACCCATTGGATAATGACATTATCCAACATACTTTGTCCCCTCCATGTGCCTCCCTCTCTTTCCCTCCTTGAACGGTTTTAACACCTCAAAAACCACCATTCCTTGACCAATTTACCACATTCCATCATAAGCAAAGTGGGTTCAAGCCTTGGTCCAAGCCCTCTTCCAAACCTCCTCTTTTTCTCCTTCTTCTACTTGGACCCGAGCCTCATCGTGTCACCTTGAAACCGAGACACAACACCACCACTTAACCTCCTTTTTATAACATTTAAACACCTCAATTCTCACTTAACATTTCAAGAACACAACACACTCTTTCTCACTTTCTCTTCTCCCTCTCTTGGCCATATTAAAACCGCCGCCACCACCATAAATTTCTACCATTCCAACACTCAATCTAGGCTTCTAATCACATCTCTAGTCAAGGTAATTCATCAAACATTCCTAGTTCATCATCATTCTTTCATTCTTTCTTTCAAATCTTTCTAAATCACATAACCTTATCTTTTGTTTCTTATCAAAATCCATGATGATCCTTTCATCCTTTCATCATCATCATCATCATCCTAAATCAAAGATCAAGGGTGGGTTTAGGAGCTAAACTTGGAAGCTAAATCAACAACCCATCAAGTCCTTTACCGATCCGGTTTAAGTTTAAGTGAGGAAACCTCTTTCTTTTCTTAACTTATTCCATGATTTATTCAAATAATGTCACAAATTCATGTTCATGATTAAGTCTTGGTTGTGTTGTTGGATGATTTACTAACAATCTTGAATGTTAGTAGCAATATATGCCTTTGATGGAAACTAGAATATTGTTTGAACAAATTACTTAGAAACATATTAACATAACATGTATGTTTATGTTAAAAAGCTTTACATTGGTGACAAAGTTTATAAACCATAACATATTATAAGTTTTAATAATGTAGTATGTTTGATTAATGAAAATTCATAAATATAATGTTTGGAAATAAAGTTTTAGATGAAATATATACTAGGTTAAAAGTGGTAAGAGATGACACTCATTTTATGTGTCATAAAAATGTAGTTACCATAAAACATATATATTTTGCAATCCTGAAAACACCCCATGACTTTAACTTCAAATCTAGAACCAAACATGTTATAAGATGGTTCTTAGTCATAAAAAAAAGTGTTATTTAAAGATTGGATCATGAAAACACAAAGAAATATAAAAATTGAATTTTCATGATAAAATATCATTCATTTTCATAAAGGAATTAAGTGAAAATCATTGTGACCAACAAATGACCATTTAGGACTTGTAACATATGATTTAGGGCTGCCAAGATTATTTTCTAAACTTACAAAGTGATTCGGGGAGTTAAACACTTGAAAACGGAACAATCGGATACCGTGATACGATTTTTCGACGGAAAATATAACTTATTTTTGAAAGAAAATCGGATCTGGTCCAGAACATAAAACATGCTTATTTTGACATATAAAAATGTTTCCTAAGGTTTAAAAGTGGAAAAACGTGTTTTAGAAGCAAACCGGACCAATACTGTGACCTTCGGTAACTCGAGGGCGTCAAATTTTACAAGTTAAACTCCCACCGGCACACTTGGCAACTTAAGACCCTAAACCACACTAAAACAAGTCTATTAATAAATCCTGAGTGTTAAGAAAACCTAAAAAGTCATAAACCAAGTCAAATCAGTCAAACCGGTGAAACCGGTTAACTACCGGACAAACCAACACTTAATTTTTACAAAAATATAATATCATATATTTTTGGAAACATTTCTTCATACAAATAGACATATTTTCAAGTGTCTAAATTCTTTTCATAAAACGCGACATGTACCGTGTATTGACGCGCGGTATAATGCGCGCGTTCAAACGTTAATAAATGAAAGATTTATTTATTAATCAAAAGGGTTCAAAACCTTACAAATATTTAATAAATTAAATATTTATATTTTCATAACGTTTAATGAAAAATAATCCATATTATTCAATATTTATTTTTCAAACGCGAAATTCTAATTATTATTTATTTATTCAAATAAATAATAAATTCCATCAACTTCAATATTATTTATTAGCCAATAAATAATATTCTAGGATTTCCATCTCTGTCATCGGGTAATAATAGTCGAGACTTAACCTTGAACATGGGGTGACGTATTCACTAACCCATATAGCCAGACCCCTAAGACGTCTTAATATTACATTGTAGACGCTTGCTAGGCTACTTTATTCAATTCATATCTGTCAGTCCATCTTCATATCAAGTGAGTTTCACGGCCCCTTTTGCTTTTCTGTTTTCAAACTATGGGGGAGAATTCAATGAATGCCTTTCAAATTTCATTTTGTCTGATATTATGATTACTGTAAGACGTACTGATTGCATGTTCTTTTCATAAACCCCAATCTGTGTATTCATGTTGATTCATGTTATATGCCTAAGTCCCACTATTAATTGAATTCAATTAGTTCATTCGAAACGATAGCTTGTGAATAGATCTATTTAGGTTGACGACCCTGCCCCGACTTGGTCGCTCCAGTCCTGACTCCACGGAAATAGTCAAGGGGTACATTATTTATTCTGGTCATTCGGTGTACATGGGGTTGGACACCAGGAGTGGGTAAACAGTTAGTTTTGAATTCAAGGTTCATGCTTAATCTTTACAACATCAGAATCAACAAAAATAATATCATGACGGCCAAACATTTCAAACATCGTTTCAAACATTGATTCAAACACTGTTCAAACATTTTCATGTGTCATCAAACCTGTGAACTCACCAACAATTCTGTTGACTTTTTAAATTTCTTGAATTCTCAGGTGATTAAGGATGAAATTCAATGTCTTTCTGCATAGATCCTGCTTGTCTCATATCATGGTCTGCTTGCCGCGTGTTCATGCATTTCACTTGGGAGATTTAGTCGCATTACACCTTAGGGTTGTCATGATTTAAAATCTCATAAAGTTGTCTTTTGAAACTTAACATGTACTTCCACTACTATTTTCCGCTGCCACTATTTTAAATATTTAGATAAATATTTAAGACTTATGTTTTTAAAAGACAAATGACTTTTCTAAACGTTCACCTAGATGTCAATCATTCATAACCATGACCATGATGCCAAATCAGTCATATGCCCACATTTAGCCATTCTCGGGGTGTGACAGACGTGGTATCAGAGCCATGGTTATAGTGAATTAGGATGCATCGGTCTGCACCTAGTCTATAGCCTAAGCTCTGCATCATTCATTCGTGTGTGTGCATTCATGCATTGCCTTGTATGTGTGCTAACTTGCAAACTGTTATGCCTTACTGTCTAAGATAATTGCCTGATATATTATTATATATTATTGTTATAAACTTGGAATCGTCACATCATGGAAAACAAAAAGATTATCATGATACCATCGGGCCCTAAGCCAGAGCCCGATTACGCACTATCTTCACCTGACTACGTACCTAGTTCACCGGAGTATACACCGTCGACTCCTGTCCCAGAGACCGCACCAGTTCAGGAGCGCTTACCTCGTCTACCTTCTCCCAGGAGCATGTGGGATCATATCACGTCTGACGACAAGATCAATGACGACCCCGTTGGACCTGATCCTGCTACATACTTCCCTCTTCTAGCTATTATGTCTATTCCTGACCCCATTGATGCCATTCCTAACATTCCTGAGCCTATTCTATATGTCCATGTCATTGACCATTCTTCTTACAACCCGACACCGACGCAGCGTTCTTACCGTTTTAGTACAGTAGGCCCTAGGCTTAAGATCACACCAAGAACGTCTGCTATTCGTCGTCGTCCCGTGACTTCAACCCCTGTGGACGAGCCTGCCCCAAAAGGGCAGTGCATGTCTAATCCATCGGTTTTACCTTCCATTCACGAGGTCGGAGAGTCCTTCGCCTCTGTTGCTGCTCGCACTTTCACTATTCTGGATGGCATTCCCGTTCGTCTACCTGATTTTGTTTCGATTCAGTCTTGTTTGTCCGATCACAATGACACCATTCGTCATGTGATTTCCGAGCTTCGTTCTTCGCTAGCGTATGATACTATTCAGACTCTCGAGTCACGACTCTCTGCGATCGAGGATTAATCTACTGCTGATGGCTACGCTATAAATTCGTTGCACGCTAACATGACTGGTGTCTTCAGTGCTGTCACTACCTCTAAGATAACGAGGAAGTCTTTTGAGAGACGTATGCCAGCTGTGGAGGAGACCACACTGCTGTTCACCGTTGAACAACCGAGCTCCCTCACCTCCACCTGTCCCTTTGAACGCTGAGCAAATCAAGGCTCTAGTCGCCCAGCGCATCGCTGATTCTATAGCCGCTAATGAAGCCGCTTGTGCCGCTGGGGGACACCACGAGGGTTCTCCTAGTGGTAAGATCGCCCCAACAAATGTTGGAAACCCGAGAATATGATTTTCAAGAATTGTTTTCAAGGTTATGTCTAACATTTCAGGTGCCCGAGAATGTATTACAAGGACCTTATGAACTGTAAGTCCATCAACTTTAAGGGTACTGAGGGTGCCGTAGGTCTTATTCATGGGTTGAAAAGACTATATCTGTTTTTTCGCGTCAGCATTTGCCCTAATCATTCCAATGTTAAATTTTCTGCCTGCACGTTCATGAACATTGCTCTCACATGGTGGAATTCACATGCTAAATCTGTTGGAACTGATCTAACATTGCTAGCTACACTAAGCGTTTTCATGAACTCGCTCATCTCTGTCTTACAATGGTGATACCATTGCACAAGAAAAATTCGCGCGTTATGACTCCCAATATCCAAGGGAATGTGATGTCTTCCAACCCAACCTTTCTGCAAAGTGTCGTCCGTCTAGGCACATAGTCTGACCTACCAGGCTACACGCCAAGGTGCATCCTTTGCTAGGATGACCTCCGAGTCAAAACTTATTGTTGATGTTTGTCCTCCTTCTTCTTCTTCTGGAAAGAAATTCGACCGTAAACGAAAGCGCGATCACCATGTCAAGGAGAATTCTAAGAAGCGACCAGAGAAGCACCCTGAAAAAGCCCTTGAACCAATCAAGGCTTTTGTTGTCTTTTCTTCTGTTCAAAAAAAAAAAACAAAGAAGTCTGGTTAGACAGGGAACCTGCCACTGTGTTCAAAATGTAACTTTCACCATGCCTAGGATTGCAGTCTTGTGTACTGCAACAACTGCAAGACGAAAGGTCACATAGCCAGACACTACCCTTCCAGAGCTTGTTACGATTGTGGACCTGTTGGACATATGAAGAATCGAATGTCCAAAGAAATCAAACTGTTGGAACTTCCCGTGGAAGAGCCTTTGTGATGAATGCTGGAGGAGCCTGACGGGACCCAAATACTGTCACCGGTACGTTCATCCTTAACGATTATTATGCCTCTGTTTTATTTGATACTGGAGCCGAGAAAAGCTTTGTGTCCACTGATTTTTTCCTTTAAAATCACCCCCAAGTGCGTTAGACACTAAGTACCCCGTAGAACTACCAGATGGTAGTTTAATCGAAACCGACAAGGTTTACCAAAATTGCTCTTTGCGTCTTTCCAATCATTCGTTTAGCATTGACTTGTGGCCTGTCGACTTGGGAAGTTATGACAACGTAATTGGTATGGATTAGTTGTCAAAGAACCATGCGGAAATGGCTTGTCATCACAAGCAAGTCAAGATTCCATTGGAAAATGGTGAAACTCTAGTCATTCAAGGTGAAAAGAGTGGAGCCAAGCTAGACATTGTATCTTGTGTGAGAACTCGTAGATCTCTTCGTAAGGAAGGTCATACCATCTTGGCACACGTCGCCGAGAAGGAATTAAAAGAGAAGTCACTGAAGGATGTCCGCATTGCCCGCGAAATTCCTGAAGTATTCCCTGAAGATTTTCCAGGCCTGTCGCCGGCTAGGCAATTAGAGTTCCGAATCGATCTTGTTCTAGGTGCTACCCCTGTAGGCCGTTCTCCCTATCGCCATACCTCTCCTGCAATATAGGAATTGTCCAATCAGTTGCAAGAATTATTGGATAAAGGATTCATTCGACCCAGTCGCTCCCCTGGGGTTCTCCTGTTCTTTTCACTAAGAAGAAAGATGGATTTTTCCTTCGCATGAGTATCGACTATCGCGAGCTGAACAAGTTGAATGTGAAGAACCATTACCCACTTACAAGGATCGACGACTCGTTCGACCAACTTCAAGAATCAATCTATTATTCAAAGATTGGTCTGCAGTCCGGTTATCATCAGTTGAGAGTTCGTGAAGAAGACATTGCACAGATTGCTTTCAAAATCCGTTATAGTCACTATGAGTTTTCAGAGATGCCGTTTGGCTTTACAAACGCACCAGCTATATTCATGAACTTGATGAATTTGGTGTGCAAGCCGTACTTGGACAAGTTGTTACTGTGTTCATCGACGATATCTTGATCTACTCCATCAAAAATTCGTCAATTCCTAGGTCTGCTGGTTACTATCAAAGTTTTATCGAAAATTTTTCAGAGATAGCTCAACCGTTGACTACTCTCACCGAGAAAGACAAGAAGTTTGTCTTGAATTCTAAAGTTGAGTCTGCCTTTCAATTGTAAAAGCGGAAGTTGCGTAATGCACCAATTCTGTCCTTGCCTGAAGGAACGAATGATTTCATGGCATACTACGACGCATCCCTCCAAGACTTAGGATGTGTACTTATGCAATGAGATAAAGTCATCGTCTATGTCTCCCGTCAATTGAAAGCTCTTCGCGTTCGTGCCCTTAGACTGACCATCCAATCTAACCTCACCTTCCTTAGTCAAAAAGCCTGACGTTGCATTCTACTCCAAGGATAGACTCTGGATGCCAAATTTCGGTTCTGTAAAGAAATTGGTCCTAGATGAAGCCATAGGTCTAGGTATTCTATTCACCCCGGTCCTGATAAGAGGGATTTTGGTTTGAAAGAGTTGTATTGGTGGCCTAACACGAAGCCTGAAATTACCACATACGTTGGTAAGTGTCTGACTTGCGCAAAGGTCAAAGCTTAATACTAAAAGCCCTCTGGTTTACTCATTCAACCGAAAACCCCGTAATGGAAATGGGAAGAAATCTTCATGGATTTCATTACCAATTTTCCAAGGACCCAATTCAAAAATAATGCGATTGGAGTAATCGTAGACCGCTTGACTAAGTCTGCTCACTTCCTACATATCCATGAATTCTATACCACCGAGCAACTTGCCAAAATCTACATGAAAGAAATGGTATCTCGCCACGGAGTACGTGTTTCTATCATCTCTGATCGAGATATTCGTTTTACCGCTAGATTTTGGAAATCTCTTCGGAAGCTTTGGGTACTCGTATCGACATGAGTACAACCTATCATCCACAAATGGATGGTCAAAGCGAGAGAACAATTCAAACCCTTTAGGACACGTTTTGTGCCTGTGTGATTGATTTTGGTAATGGTTTGGATGACCATCTACCTTTAGCTGAGCTTTCATATAGCAACAGCTATCACACTAAAATTCAAAGCCGCATTCCTATCACTGATGTGATTTGGAACTTTCGAGATGCTAGTAAAAATCCGACCGATAGTTAATCGGCCTAAGCTATCTCATGAGCTTAACAGTGTCCCCGACACATTCCATGTTCTAACAAGAGCGGAAAACTCAGAATAGGTGAAACCTAGGCTGATCATGCAAGGCAAATCATAATTGTGGGTGCACACATAATTGTAATCTGGACTGCATGAAAATCCTGGTAGAACATATTGTGAGTGATTATGCCTAGCCTAGAAATTCTAATTCAGAATCCTATACATCTAAATGACCAACGCTCATCTTCAAAAAGAACCATTCTTGATAGCCAATCAACTCCACTTTATTCGTATACCCATGGCAATCCTCGGATCACGCGATCCTTGAAAGGTGTTATTCGTTTTGGAAAACGTAATAAGTAAAACCCTCGCTACATTGGTCTCTTTGAATTTATTGAAAAGATTAGACCAGTAGCATAACATCTTCAGTTGCCGCCTGAACTTAGAAAAGTTCACGATGCATTTCATGTCAGCAACTTGAAAAGTGTCTGTCTAACGAATCTGCTGTCATTCCTATGGACGAGATTGAGGTTGACGATCATCTTCATTTCATCAAAACTCCTACTGAAATCTGCGACCGTAAGGTTAAGCGATTAAAGCAACGTCGGATCCTATTGTGAAAGTTCACTGGAACTCGCGTCGAGGTCCTGAATACACATGGGAACGAGAAGATCAAACGCGTTAAAAGGTATCCGCATGTCTTTGCCAATGATGCCAACTCCGGTGTTCAAGACTAAATTTCGGGACGAAATTTCTCTAACCGGGGGAGTATGTGACAACCAGTATATTCCAGGTTAACTTTAATATTATATTAACGTGCAATTATCTGATTATCTATGTGCATTAGGCTTAATTTATTTAAATTAGGTGAACTTACGTGTGAACATAGACAATTAGGTCCGACAACATTTACCAGTAGTGGAAATCGACTTAAAGTTCTGTGTTTATTCAAGCTAGAACTTCAATAATAAAATATAAACTATTCATTTTATATTTACATAACATTACGTTACGTCGTAACGTGTTCAAAACAAGTCATTTATTCAAATGACGAATTCATTACGTTCAAAACAAAAGTTTACATTCGTTTTATTCAAAACATTATTTCACCTCGACAATAATAATCTTAACATTCGGTTAGATTCAAACGTCAAATTCAAAACTATTACGTTGTGTCCGACGTAATACAAACATAACGTTCATTTGAACGACAATTCATTTCACACAATAATTAGTTTTATTCCTAAAACTATTTCAATCCAAACTATATTATATTTTCACCAAGGCAAATATTAAACGTTGTCACCAAAACTTCAAACAATAAACGCTCATGTCGAGCAAAGCTTTTATTTCCAAACTTTAGTACGTCATGGTGCATAATCAAAATGACAAACAATCAAGACATGTGACACTCCCGTTCATTCAAAATTAAAAGCGACACTTATTCGTTTATTTTTTTATTGATTTATATTTGTATATAAATCATCCGTTCTCGAGGCAAAAACCGACTTTCTATCCGTTTATCGTTTTGACCCAAACAAAGTGTCGTTGGACTCGTTGGATCGACCCGGACTTAACCCGACCCGACCCGAGACC
>JBCNJP010000017.1:35003819-35038287 GCA_039602395.1 Deinandra increscens subsp. villosa | reverse complement strand
CAAAATTTTTTATAAAAAATTGCACCATAAATCTTATAATTCTGTTATCTTTAATTCTGGAAAAAATTAAAAAAAAATCAACGATTTTTTCATTTTTTTATTATTGCACATGTGCAATAAAAAATTATTATTGCACATGTGCAATAATTTTAAAACCTCTATAACTTTTTCATACGTTAATATTTTTGATAAACAATTATACCATAGATCTTATAATTCTGGAAAAATTTTAAAAAAAAATTACGTTTTTTATTAATATTGCACATGTGTAATATAATTAATACGTATTATTGCACATGTGCAATAATAAAAAAATCACGAGATTTTATATGTTTAATTTTTTTTTTCCCAGAATTAAAGGTGACATAATTTTAAGACTTTTGGTGCAATTTTTTTAAAAAAATATTAACGTATGAGGAAGTTATAGGGGTTTTAATATTTGTTTTCGTGTTTTCGCAATAACATCTTGTTTTTATTTGATCCTTCTCCTATATATATATATATATATATATATATATATATATATATATAAAAGAAAAGTTTTTGACACCACAATTTGCCACGTGGCACTACCACATTCATCCTCAACTAATTTTCCCACCAATATACATTCACAAGCGGATCGTCTGATTTTGGATATATATATCCACTATTTATTTATTGTCTTCTAAATTATTTAAAAACCAATTATTTAATTACTTAATTTAATATATAATATAGTTTATTAAGTTACTTTTGAATTAACCCGTGTAACACACAGGGATAAAAAACTAGTATATATATATATATATATATATATATATATATATATATATATATAGGGTGAGGTTTATTGTAGACACTTTCGCATATGAAATAACTTTTTTTCACATGTAATTCACATGTGAAAGTTTCTGATTAATGAGAAAAAAAGAAAAAAAGAAAAAAAGGAAAAAGAAAATTAATCACAACCATTAGATCAAGAGATCTAATGGTAAAAAAATGTGTCTACATGTTTACACTTATAAGGGTGTCTACAATGAACTTTTCAATATATATATATCTAATCTAAATCTAAATCTAAACTATATAATAAACAAAAAGTTTTGTTATACTTTAATTAGTAAAAAAGGACACATGTCATCACCATAAAATTTCGGATTAAGTAAAAATTTTAATAAGTAATTATCTGTGACGCCCACTCCCAGTCTTGGCTCCTAGAGGGGTCACGTGGCGGATTTACTCATGAACACATGGTACAACAGAGATAACTAAGCAACGGAAATTAAAAACTTTTCATTTATATATATAACAAGTTACAACAGTAAGGAGGATAACAACATAATCTATAACTAGATCTTATCTATAGCTATGCTAGTCTACTACCGAGTCTTTCCTGATAGCTTGCCCATTTAATCAGCCATTACTAGAGCCCTTCCCTTGCTACTTTAAACATCACTGATACTTGACATACATGCTTTTAAAGGTCAGCTTAAGCTGGTGAGTTCTAAATATTTAAAACTTTTACCTTTCCTTGAAAGGTTACCTTAAACATTTGAGCCTAACGACCCTTTCTTTATAAACATTTTAACCGGTATAAAATATAACTGGATTATACCAAAACATTTAACCTTTAAAGCTTTATCAGGTATTAGACATAACAGAATTATACCAAATCATTCATTCATTCAACTATTTAACCATTTAGTACTCAAAGTACTCTGGGTCCCCTAGACCCTCTCTTGTGCAAATAATCATTAGGTCTAAAACATAAAAGAGTTATACGAAATATTATAAGCAGTCATTTATATACTTACTAAGCATTGTATATTGGAACCACGTTAGTTCCTCGGGCAACCGTCGCCACCCAAATACCTTTTCAAAGTAAGCAGTCGTCGCTACCCCGGAGAACCGTCATTCCCCACTTCTGATTGTACAACCACAGTCTTCCTTCTTACATAGACAATATCCGCTTAGATTAAAATCTTTTCAACCTTTTCAAAAGTCCATTTAATAACCCTTGTATTTGGACTCATCACCTTTTCAACATCAGTCCATTACCCCTATATGAAAATAAGCGTTTCATAAATATAATGTTATGGGTCTTGTACAACAAGGCTAATAAAATCATATTTACCCGACATTTATTCACATACATAGGTTTAGACCAAACATTCACATTTTCCATTTCTCAAAGCTTTATATTAAAGTTTCATCCTTTACATTACTCGCTTATTATAATTTTCCCGAAAAGAGTAATAACAGGTAATAACAACTTTAAAACAGTTATAAGCATTAAAACATTTCACGTATGTGTATTAACACAAAACAGGCACAAGGCATTTCAAATACTTTTCAAGTAGTAATATTGCATGTATATCAGCCCGAAAACATGAAAACATTTAAAACATTTAAAAGTGTGCTCATAGAACTCACCTTATTCTCTTAAGTAGTTAATTCAGAGAAAGTCTCCGCAATGCTTTCCGATTAGACCTAATCGCGTATTGTACGGCGTTAACGCAAGGTTTAATATAATAAACACTTTCTATGTTTATTTTAATACTTCATTATCTTAATTATATTAACTTATTAAGTTTATTCCTTTTAAAAGGTCAAAATGACCAAAATGCCCTTTAGGCCATTATCCTTTTCTTTTGTTAATAATATGAAGACACGTATTCCTATAAGTAAACGCTCACTCTGGGATCGCCCAGTGAGGGACGCCATTTCCCAATTAGGATTTATGCGACAACCTCGCTTTTGCCAGAAACCCCAGTGTACAGGCGTCTACCTTTCCGGTCCGCGCGAACTTCTAAATATCCGATTAACTCGGTATTTTAAATACATTACCATTTATCCATTTTAACTTTATATATACTTATTATATATAAAGAAATGTTATTATACCAAAAATCAAATCTCCATACCCTTCGGATTAAATTATATTAAATAATCATATTTAGAAACCTTAATTTCCCGTTATTCTCATTTCTTTAGCAAAGCTTATTTTTATTCAAAACTGATTTAGGCTATTATCCGTTATAACATTTTATAACATGCTTTAAAATTTCAAAGCTTAGTTCATTACCGTTTACTCGGGTTTGACAGAACAGTGTCTAGAAAACCCTAATTTCAATATTAACACTTCAAATAAATATTTTTTAATATATATTAAACGATAATTACTTTATCATTATCATTAACCTTTATATTAAATATATACATTTATATATATATATATATATTTAATATTTAAATACAATATCCTTTTAATCAATTTAATTAAATAAATTCGATTAATAATCATATATATATATATATATATATATATATTTATTCGTCTTAAATATATATTTATATCATTTATCTTGTTATATTATGATTTTAATATAATATTTGTAATATTAACAAATATATAACGTGATTACCTCTTCAGGGGTCGTGAAACGAGTTCGAATAACCGAAATAATAAGTTATCCGATTTAGACAAATAAATAGTCCTTCCCGACTAGTTTCTTGCCACGAGCATTTCCCCGTTATCGGTATGTCGTTTGGACCTCGTTACGCCACCGAAATGTTGACCAAAAGTATAGACGTGTTTTATTAACTTAACTAGTTCACACCCCGTTTACCGCCACCGTGGACCACCTTCAACGACCGCCGACCACCGTCATCATTCTATGCCATCTCGGATGTTTACTACCGTTGCCGTCTTCACCCGTAGTCGAACGTACGTCACCGAAAATCACCCGAAAGAGAGGACGGTAAACCGGGTTTCGAGTTGAGTTAACTCGTCGCCTAACTTTCTAACTTGAATTACGATCACTATTGCACCGTTAACAACCGCCAACCACCGCCGCCATCCTCCACCATCCCGGTAGCTCGTCACCACCGTCACCACCATTACCTGTCGTCAATCGTACGTCCCCGAAGCCTCAACCAAACATCACCGGGTAAACATCAAAATAACTACGGAAGTCGGGGGGTTAAACTGGTTCAGAAGGAGGGTTGGGTGTGGTTGACGTCACTGGAAGTCGAACTGAGGCACTGGGGGAGGTCGTAGGTCGCCGGTGATCGCCGTTATCGTGGCTGCGGTTCGCCGGAGAGGCTGTAAATGGCATCTCCGACCTGCTACTGCTGCTGGGTTTCACTCGGAGAAGGGACTGCAGGGAGTTCGGAGATGGGGATGCTGGGTTTGGTAACCGGCTGCGTCACCGGAGAGAGAGAGAGAGACGAGACGGGTCAGAGGTCCGCCGTGAAGGTGCTGTCGGCCGGAGAAACGAGGGCAGCAGGTCGCCGGAGTTCTGCTGTTGTTTGCCTTGGTTCTCACCGGTGACAACGTCGGAGGAGGGGCTGTACAGGACCGCTGGGTTGCAAGAGAGGGTCGCCGGTTTCTCTTGGCCGGAAAGTCGAGAGGGACGAGCGAGAGAGAGGAGGGTGTACGGGCTTTGCTCATTCTCTCGCTCTATTCCTAATTCTAATTTCTTTGTTTTTGTCGCTTTCTACATTTGTGTTTTTTATCGCTTTCTACATTTGTGTGTGTATGTTGATTTGTGATTTTAATTTGTGAAGTATGCATGTATATATATACAGAGATAATTCGTACAATACATGACACGTAGGTTGCTGAGAAGTATTCTTAATCGCTGAATCACAATAAATCTTTTCTTTTCATTTGACAGACAGAATGTTTAGAAGTAGGGATCAACCAAAAGGATAAATAATATATTTTGTGTGATGTAGGATTAAATATACAGATATAACACCACGTATCTGAACCCACTAAATAGTTTGATATTTAGAAAACGGAATATAAAAAATTCTCGAACCTTTAAAAATATTACGGAAGTTCAATAAATATAACTATTATGCTTATTCTTCGGTTATATCGTTAACGGGTGAATATTTATTTAACTACACGGTACAAGTACAATCGACGTAGCAATCGCGGCCGTTTCACAGACCGGATATGTCATTCTGACTGAAGTTCTTCATAGATATTATAATTATTTATATTTTGCCGAGGTATTATAATCATTTCGAACGGCTAACCGAAATTGATTTCGGTTACTACCGCGTAACAGCAACGGTTACCGATTTCACCGTTTTTCATGCCGAATAATGTGAATATATTTTATAACGATTATAAACCAAGTATTTAACAATACCAGATATTCTAACTTTGCTTCGGTGTTATTTTAGTGATATTCGTGCTTTAATTATATTACAAACCGGGCCTAAATCACTATTAAGCGTTTTTCTGATTTGTTGTAACTCGGATTTAAGATTCGTCTGTGCCCACGATCTTTATTTTCCGTTATCTATCATCTTCTATAAATTCGTCTTATGACGTTTCCGCGAATGTCGTGTCGAATATTCGTACGCGAATCGTGACGTTCAAATACATTCTTATTTATACTTTTAACTATTCAAATACGTATTCTTACGTATATATTACTTCACATGCATTTCAGCTACTTAACAAATATAGTATACGTATATAATTTAAGCCATAAAATTTTAGGGTGTTACATTATCCAAATACTAATTTTCCATATTAGGTTTATTTAGTTTAAAGTTTTAATAAGTAATTATCCAATAAGTAATTATTCAAATACAAATTTTTTATATTAAGGTTAGTAATTATCCAAATACTAAATTTTAAATTAAGGTTAATATTTTATTGCATATTTATTATATTTTATTAAAATAATATATTTTATTGTATATACTTTAATACTTTAATATATATAATGCTTATAATAGTTTATTCTATTTAATTTTATAGTTTTTTATTTTAGTTAAGTTTAAATTCATTTAACAGGTATTTCGTTTCAATATAATAAACAAAATCCTTACTTTCTATTACTAGTTTTTTTTTAACTGCAAACATCCAGTTACCCGAGAGTCTCATCATGGAAAACGATGTTACCCACGACACGTTACGACTGTGACACCCGGCCCAAAAATCAGGTCAACTCTCTCTCCGTTGACTTTTGTTGACTTTATTTATGTGATAACTATGTGATTTCTGTTTTCTAAACTGCATAATTAGCCGTGTTTAGTTAAATGATTAACTGACTTAAATTTCGCGTTAGATAACTGTGATATATGAACGTTTCATGTTATTATTAATGGAACTTTAATAATAAGAAATTAAATATAAAATTTGACGTTTTATATTTTATCAAACTGATTCAAACTATTGAAACGTTTTATGAACTTAAAATGTAATACGAACGTTACGTTGTCAAGACTTAGCCAAACGTCCAAACCTTTTAGCCTATTGGGCCCGGTAAGCCCAATAAGCCCAAATCAACCCGGATCGACCCGAAAACTTAACCGAAGGTTCACCTCGACTAACCTAGTGAATTCCCCAACCCGGAAACCCGACTCGCGGCCCGTATCACAATGGGCCGAACCGGCCCAAACCCTTTCCTTTTTCTTCTTTGCGGCCCGCACCCACGAAACCCGATTCCCATGGGCTTCGGCCCAGCCCCTTGGCCCAATTCCCTTTTGGGCTTCGGCCCGTAATGGCCAACCAAACCAAATGGGCTTCGGCCCATTTCGTTTTCTTAAAACCGCTATGGGCTTCGGCCCACAACCCAAAACAAATCTAATTGTTTTGTTTGAGCCCACTAGTTTATAAAAACTTAACCAACCTTTCAACCCGCTCATATTTTATAAAACTTGGACCAACAATGTTTATAAAAATAAAAACCATCATCTAATTGGATTAATTAAACTTGGGTTATATTTTAAAAAGTTATAATTTTTATAAACCCCTAACCACTTTATATTTTATAAAAGTGTTGAACTTTTTAAAACACTTGCAAGTTTTATAAAAATTAATCTCCAATTAACTAGAGATGATGAGAGGTTGACAACGCACAATTGTCTAGTGGTTATTAACCTTAATCAAGGCTATAAAAAGGAGCTTAGGCTCAAGCATGTTCCCTTGCACCCAACACATCCACACCACTCTCTCCCTTACTCCCTCACTTGAAACCGGCCACCAACCACCGCCAACCACCCTGCCGCCGCCGGCCAGCCGCCCTCCACCGCCGCTACGCCGCCGCGCCGGACCATAGTGAGCCACCGCCTCATCCCCTTTTTCATCGGTTTTTTCACCTCTCCACTCCTTGTGAGTGTTTCTAACCCCTTTTCATCTATGTTACTTACATGTTACCACCCAAGAAAAACCTACAAGTCTTGACAACCAAACCAAAATGATCAAAGAATGCTTGTGTTTGCAAATCAACTAACAAAACTCCCTTCTTTACCTCTTTCTTCCAAGATCAAACACTTGTTTGGTGCATTTAGATGCTTAAAGATAGCCAACAAGTGTGGTGAAACACATTTGTGAAATCAAAAGAAAGTAACAAGTGTGCACCAAGATTCTTGTGTTTATGAAATCTTGATTTCATAGTTAGTTGTTTGAACAAACCTCCAAGCCTCTTCATATAAAATGAAACCTAAATCGTAATCTATGCTTGTTTACATTTACTTGTCCTAACACTAATGTGTTAGTGATTGTTATTTATATTTTCTTGTCCTAACACAAATGTGTTAGTGATTGTTATTTATATTTTCTTGTCCTAACACAAATGTGTTAGTGATTGTTATTTATTTTCTTGTCCTAACACTAATGTGTTAGTGATTGCTTTTTTTATTTAATCATTGGTCCTAACACAAAGTGTTAGTAGATATGAACTTATGATTATGTTATAAAAATACTAGAAAATGAAAGAATATAATAAACATGTTAATGGACTTATTTAAATCAAATAAATGTTACATATGTAACCTATGACTAAAACAAGAGGAATGTTACTTGATTTGAAAAGATTAACACATTAAATATGTGTTATAAAAAGTTCAAGACAAAAAGAATAAACATAGATTTTATTACTAAAAATGGTAAGAATAATATTTATGTCAAATGATTAATTTGACATAAATACTTGGATTTATTACAAGTTTTAAACTTTCTAAAACTTTGGAGATAAATGGATTATTCTATAAAAATGTCACTTGTGAAAACTAAATATTTTTATAAAAGGATTTTATAAAAATAAATCAAAGACAAGCTATTCACTTTAAATGTTAATATGGATTTTTATGAAATCAAAGTAACCAAAAATGGACTTACGTTCGTTGAAAATGTTAAATAAAATCAAGTTTTTACAAAAGACGATTTTACATAAATCCAAGCGTCGTCACAATGTTTTGAAAATATTTATGAAAGAAATATATACATTTCATGCAAATGAAATATTAAACGCTTTCGAAACATGAATGATTAAATGATGAAGACTCTAAATGTTTTCTTTAAAATATTTACGTTTTAAAATAGAGCAAACGTTTAATAATTATTTCGACAAATAATTATTTGCAAATGATATAAACTATGTTTTGTTCACCAAAGAATTGTTAATTATAATTATTTAATATAATTATAACTTGCAAGATTAACAAATCAAATGAGTAATTATTTACTTAAAATAATTATACGAACTTGTGAGGGTAATAATAAACATTATTATTATTTTAAACTCAATATTCAAGACTTGGTTGAAATGTTAAAAATGATTATTCTTTGGTTATATTTATTTAACATAAATATAAATCATCACCGAACGTATTTGTTTGATAAATACAAGTTAACGGGTTTTCAAAGATACAAACGGATTAAAACGTCAAGACTTGACCGGTATCATTTGGGTGACTTACGTTACTCAATTGATCTTTGACCTTATGTATATGCTTATTAAATGATTTAGGACGTTACGTGCTACCGTTTCTTCACCGCTTTCATATCACTTATCTGCTGAATCTGTGAGCTTCACGGCCCCTTTTCCTTTTAACTGTTTTATACTTTGGGGGAGAAATCATGAAATCTGATAAATGCTTTTTACTTAATATTATGGTTTATCTGTTAGCCGTATGACTACTTGTTCTCTTACTGATTGCCCAACTTGGTACATTATCGTTACGAACGTTTGTACAACCGTAATCTCACCATTAATTGATTTCAATTAGTTCTGTACGAAACGATAGCTAGTGAATAGATCTATTTGGGTTGACAACCCTACCCTAACTGGTAGCTCCAGTTCTGACTCCGGATTGTCTGGGGGTACATGTCAGTTATTCTGCTCTGTTTAACATCTCTGGGCAAGAGATGCTGGGTGGGTAAACCGTTAGTATTTGAAATCAAGGTTCAGGTGAGATCATGCAACCACAACGGTAAACCAACGTAATATTTAAGTATACTGAAAACTGTTTTACAATGATTAAACTGTGAGTCTTAAACCTGTGAACCTCACCAACTTTATGTTGACCTTTTAAACTCATGATTTCTTAGGTAATTGACGCAACTCATGAAGACATGCAAATGGGGGCTTACGTACGCTATCGGACCTGTTTTCGGAGTCATAGTCCCGACTATCCAAATAAACCGATTTATGCTTTTAATATTAATTTAAGACTTTATGTTTTTAAATTGTAAGACATTATCGTTTCCACTATCTTTCCGCTGCAATGAAATGAAGTAATGTTTTATGAAGTTTTAATTTATTAGAAGTTGTTCTATGTATCCTCGACTATGATTCCATTCTCGCTCACACCCGAAACCATTGTCCGGGGTGTGACAGATTGGTATCAGAGCCGTGGTTATAGCGAACCAGGATAAACAAACAAAACAAAACTGAACCTGGACTATAACCCACTCCGAAGCTACCCTTTGCATGCAAGACCATTACCTTCAATATGTTTACTTATGCTAACTCATGTGTTAACTATGCCTTACTTCCCTACTTTAGTTTCTATACCTTTATGATGATTACTGATCACTGTTTCCTGTTGGAATATTTTCGCAGAGATGACTTCGAAAGAGGTTATTTGCGTTGCTGATTCCAGTGAGGAAGCAAGTGTAGAGTATACTCCATCACCAGAGGACCCGACACCGGTGGACTACACACCATCACCTGAGGATCACGTACCATCTAGCCCCGAGACTGAGGGAGCTACGGTCGATACCATTCGTGAGACATTCCTCCCTCGTGGTTTCCTGATCCGTATTAGACGTAGGACCTCTGACGACACCTCCGACCACCTTGCTCCCACCGCCACTTATGGCGGTGTGGCCCCGATGAGTGCTTCGAGCACCGCTGATCCTTTCACAGGCCGTGACCGGTCTGTGAAGACCTATGTCGCCACACCTGGTGGCGGAAGACGGGGATTTACCCCGGGAAGGGCACCTGGCCCATCCCGAACTCGGGAGGTTAGACGCACCCATGATGAGCCTGCGCCCAAAAGGCGTTATGTGTTTCAGTTACCCCATCTTGCATGGATGCCAGGCCAGGTCCAGCACTGGCAGATGATCGAGGAGTTCCCGAGCTGTTATGCTCGTGGAGAGTCCTCACTTCCTGACCCATCCCGTCGTGTACCTTTAGGGATCTCGCCATTCACAGACGAGCCAATATCTGATACAGTACCACTCTTAGTTGCTCGTCTGAGGCGTATAGAGACCGACCTAGGGGAGCTTGACGCCGATGTCCGCCAGTTACCTACCACCCCTGAGATGACTCGCCTTAGGAACCAGATGTCTGCGTTGATCGGACGCATGGGCGATACTGATGGCGCCATGGGGTCCCTTCACGCCAACATGACTGGAGTCAGCATGGCCACCACTGATCTGCTCCTCTCCCATGAGAGCCTGCAGAGGAGAGTCGCAGCGCTGGAGTTTGTATCCGGACGACTCCTCGCCACCCTCCATGCCATGACTCATGCCCCGCCCTTTTACTACATGCCTCCTGGTCCTCCACCACCCCCACCAGCATTCTAGGTAGATGTGACCTAGTATCTTTTGATAGCCATTTTACGGATGAAACATGTTAACTTCTATTATGATCGGGACTGCGAGCCCATGATGAAATTTTTTGTTATTTTGGATGTGGTTTATCTGTAATATGGTAGAAAACTATGGATGTAATACTGAATGATGTTTAATGGTATGTTATCTTGTGTTATGAAATTATTATTATCATGTTATGGTTGTGTAGTTTATATTGTTATGATTACTATGACACGTTATGTTATTTTATCCTTCCGTTCATCTCACGTTTCTTGGTTGTGTTTGCGTGAAAATCGGCAATTGATGTATGTCGTGGCAGTTATTCTCGAGCATGTAATAACCCCATTTACATATTATCTAAAATTTTCTTTATGTTGTAACTTAAAGAGAAATCATGCCACCGAGACGCCGAACCACCAGGAACGCTTCACCTCCTCCGCCCCCTCCTCCTATGACTGCCGAGGAAATCGAGGAGATGATTGCTAATCGCGTAGCAGAAACTGTTGCCACCGCTGAAACCCAACGTCAGAACGACAATGGGGCACGCGGTAAGAACGAACTAACCAATGTTAGAAAAATACTAGACTACAATTTTCCTAAATTGTATTCAACGTTTCAATCTAACAATTGCAGGCCCCCGCGAATGTTCATACAAAGACTTTATGAACTGCAAACCCGCGAATTTCAAGGGTTCTGAAGGCGCTGTTGGTTTAGTTCGCTGGTTTGAGAAAATGGAGTCCGTCTTCCGCATAAGCATCTGCCCTGAGCAGTACATGGTCAAGTATTCCACATGCGCACTGACTGATAGCGCACTGACTTGGTGGAATTCCCATGCTGATGCTATGGGAACTGATTTGGCTTACGCCATGACATAGGACGAACTCAAACAACTGCTTCGCGATGAGTATTGTCCTAGAGAAGAGCTTCAGAAACTCGAAGCCGAGTTCTGGAACCTATCCATGAATGGAGCCGATGTTGCTGGCTATACCAAAAGGTTCCGTGAGCTCGCTCATCTCTGTCCAACCATGATCACTCCCCTGTACAAGAAGATCGAGCAGTACATCTGGGGACTTGCACCCCATATCCAAGGAAATGTCCTTTCCTCAAATCCTCAGACTTTTCAGGATGCTGTGCGCCTGGCACACAACCTTGATATACCAAGCTAACCGTCAAGGTGTGAACCTTGGCAAGAAACAGTCTAAGAGCAAGACCCCTGAAGCTGGTACCACTCCCTCCTCAAGCAAGAAGCCTGACAACAAGAGAAAGCGCGGATTCTGGAGGAATCGCGAAGAAAAGACCCCTGCTAAGGAAACCGAACCCACAAAGGTCTATGCTGCTACAACCCCTACCCATGTTGTCCGAAAGACCGGTTACACCGATGATGCACCTCTGTGCAACAAATGCAACCTCCACCACACACTCGATTGTGGAAATTTCTACTGCAATATCTGCAAGACCAAAGGACATGTGGCGCGTGACTGCCCGAAATGCACGTGCTACGGTTGTGGAAACACCGGACACTACAAGAAGGACTGCCCTAAGGCAAAGAACCAGGATGCTAATCATGCTAGGGGAAGAGCCTTTGTGATCAATGCCGGAGATGTTCGCCGTGATCCCAACACGGTGACGGGTACGTTCCTACTAAATAATCATTATGCTTCCGTTTTATTCGATACTGGTGCCGATAGAAGCTTCGTGTCTACCGAATTTGGCCAATTACTTGATGTTACCCCTGTTGCCTTAGACACTAAGTTCGCAGTAGAATTAGCAAACGGAGAATTAGTAGAAACTGGTATAATCTATCAAGATTGCTCACTAGAACTCTCCGACCATTCCTTCAGCATTGATTTGATGCCTGTAGAACTAGGAAGTTTTGATGTTATCATTGGCATGGATTGGTTATCAAAGAACCATGCGGAAATTATGTGCAATGACAAAATAGTTAGGATGCCTCTCGCAGATGGCAACACTCTAAACGTGCAAGGCGAAAAGAGTGGAACCCAACTAAACCTCATATCAAGTATGAAGGCACGGAAGTTCCTTCGTAAAGGATGCCATGCCATACTAGCACACGTGACTAAAAAGAAACCAAAGGAGAAACGCGTGGAAGATGTTCCTGTTGTCCGCGAATACCCGGAAGTCTTTCCCGAAGACTTTCCAGGCTTACCTCCAACACGACAAGTAGAGTTTCGTATTGACTTAGCGCCAGGTGCCGCCCCCGTAGCTAGATATCCGTACCGTCTAGCACCTTCCGAAATGCAAGAGTTATCTAGCCAATTACAACAATTGCTAGATAAGGGCTTCATCCGTCCAAGCCACTCTCCATGGGGAGCACCTGTGCTATTCGTCAAAAAGAAGGATGGAACATTCCGGATGTGCATCGACTACCGGGAGCTAAACAAGCTGACTGTGAAGAACCGTTACCCGCTTCCTAGGATCGACGACCTATTTGATCAACTCCAAGGATCGAGCTTCTACTCTAAGATCGATTTGAGATCAGGATACCATCAACTCAGAGTTAGAGATGAAGATGTTTCGAAGACAGCGTTCAGAACATGCTATGGCCATTATGAGTTCCTCGTAATGCCATTTGGCTTGACAAATGCACCAGCCGTGTTCATGGACTTAATGAACCGCGTATGCAAACCTTATCTGGATAAATTTGTTATCGTGTTCATTGACGATATCCTTATCTACTCCCGTAGTAAGGAAGAACACGAACAACACCTGAGGCTTATCCTGGAATTATTGAAGAAGGAAGAACTCTACGCGAAATTTTCCAAATGCGACTTTTGGATTCGCGAGGTTCACTTTCTGGGTCATGTGATCAACGATCGAGGAATCCACGTGGATCCCACAAAAATTGAAGCAATCAAGGATTGGAGCACCCCCACGACTCCAACCGAGATTCGACAATTTTTAGGTCTCGCTGGCTATTACCGTCGATTTATCGAGAACTTCTCAAAAATAGCTCAGCCACTGACCGCTCTAACCCAGAAGGATAAGAAGTTCATATGGGATGCCAAAACTGAAGCAGCATTTCAGTTACTGAAGCAGAAGCTATGTGATGCCCCGATTCTATCACTACCCGATGGGATCGAAGACTTCGTTGTTTACTGCGACGCCTTGCATCAAGGTTTAGGATGTGTGCTAATGCAACGAGAGAAAGTTATTGCCTACGCATCACGACAACTAAAGATCCACGAAAAGAATTATACGACCCACGACTTGGAACTCGGAGCCGTTGTCTTTGCTCTCAAGATCTGGAGGCACTACTTATACGGTACACAGTGTACCATATTTACCGATTACAAGAGCCTCCAGCATATTTTCAATCAGAAGGAGTTGAATATGAGACAACGCCGATGGGTGGAACTGCTAAATGACTACGAATGCGAGATTCGTTATCACCCGGGCAAGGCTAACGTTGTAGCCGATGCCCTGAGCAGGAAAGAGCGTGCCAAGCCACTTCGTGTTCGAGCCTTAAGTATGACCATAAACTCGAATCTTGTCTCACAAGTGCGTGACGCTCAGATTGAAGCCCTCAAACAGGAAAACCTAACTGGAGAAGGTTTACGTGGAATGGAGAAGCAATTGGAAGAGAAACCTGATGGAACCAAGAACTTCATGGATAGGCTATGGGTACCTGTCTATGGAGGGTTAAGGCAATCAATTTTCGATGAAGCTCACAAGTCGAGATATTCCATTCATCCCGGATCAGACAAGATGTACCACAACCTGAAGAAACAATTTTGGTGGCCAAACATGAAAGCTGAAGTAGCCACCTATGTCGGCAAATGCTTAACGTGTTCAAAGGTCAAAGCCGAATACCAGAAACCTTCTGGAATGTTGACTCAGCCGGTAATCCCGGAATGGAAATGGGAAGAAATATCCATGGATTTTATCACAAAATTGCCTAAGTCGAAATCTGGATATGACGCTATCTGGGTGATAGTGGATCGATTGACAAAGTCGGCACACTTCTTACCGGTCAATGAGAAGGATAAGATGGATAAGCGAGCTAAGCTTTACATAAAGGAAGTCGTCTCACGCCACGGTGTGCCCAAATCCATCATATCCGACTGAGATAGCCGTTTCACTGCTCACTTCTGGAAATCTCTACAGAAAGCTTTGGGTACTCGACTCGATATGAGTACTGCCTACCATCCACAGACAGATGGCCAAAGCGAGAGAACTATCCAAACGCTAGAGGATATACTGAGAGCATGTGTGATAGATTTCGGACCCAAGTGGGACGAGCACCTCCCTCTTGCTGAATTCTCGTATAACAACAGCTATCACACCAGCATTCAAGCTGCACCTTTTGAGGCACTTTATGGGAGAAAGTGTAGATCCCCACTCTGCTGGACTGAGATTGGAGACAATTAATTAACTGGTCCTGAGTTAATCTTTGAAACGACTGAGAAAATCTTTCAAGTCCGTGATCATCTGAAAGCTGCCAGGGACAGACAGAAGAGCTACGCCGACAACCGACGCAAACCCCTGTCCTTTAAAGTGGGTGATCGCGTCATGCTAAAGGTGTCACCTTGGAAAGGTGTCATCCGGTTCGGCAGACGAGGAAAGCTCAACCCTCGTTATATTGGTCCCTTTGAAATCACCGAAACCATCGGACCAGTAGCTTACCGTTTAAATCTGCCCGCTGAGCTAAGCAGCGTTCACAATGTCTTTCACGTTTGTAATCTTAAGAAATGTTTATCTGATGAAACGCTCATCGTCCCGCTCGATGAAATTCAAGTGGACGAGACCCTACACTTCATTGAAGAACCCGTGGAGATACTTGACCGAGAAATTAAAAAGCTGAAGCATAGCTGCATTCCCATAGTCAAGGTACGATGGAACTCCAGACGAGGGCCTGAGTACACGTGGGAACGCGAGGATCAGATGCATCAGAAGTATCCACGTCTGTTTGAGAACGTCGCATCCACCAGTAACCAAAACTGAATTTCGGGACGAAATTCTTCTAACTGGGGGAGAATGTGACACCCGGCCCAAAAATCAGGTCAACTCTCTCTCCGTTGACTTTTGTTGACATTATTTATGTGATAACTATGTGATTTCTGTTTTCTAAACTGCATAATTAGCCATGTTTAGTTAAATGATTAACTGACTTAAATTTCGCGTTAGATAACTGTGATCTATGAACGTTTCATGTTATTATTAATGGAACTTTAATAATAAGAAATTAAATATAAAATTTGACGTTTTATATTTTATTAAACTGATTCAAACTATTGAAACGTTTTATGAACTTAAAATGTAATACGAACGTTACGTTGTCAAGACTTAGCCAAACGTCCAAACATTTTAGCCTATTGGGCCCGGTAAGCCCAATAAGCCCAAATCAACCCGGATCGACCCGAAAACTTAACCGAAGGTTCACCTCGACTAACCGAGTGAATTCCTCAACCCGGAAACCCGACCCGCGGCCCGTATCACAATGGGCCGAACCGGCCCAAACCCCTTCATTTTTCTTCTTCGCGGCCCGCACCCACAAAACCCGATTCCCATGGGCTTCGGCCCAGCCCCTTGGCCCAATTCCCTTTTGGGCTTCGGCCCGTAATGACCAACCAAACCAAATGGGCTTCGGCCCATTTCGTTTTCTTAAAACCGCTATGGGCTTCGGCCCACAACCCAAAACAAATCTAATTGTTTTGTTTGAGCCCACTAGTTTATAAAAACTTAACCAACCTTTCAACCCGCTCATATTTTATAAAACTTGGACCAACAATGTTTATAAAAATAAAAACCATCATCTAATTGGATTAATTAAACTTGGGTTATATTTTAAAAAGTTATAATTTTTATAAACCCCTAACCACTTTATATTTTATAAAAGTGTTGAACTTTTTAAAACACTTGCAAGGTTTATAAAAATTAATCTCCAATTAACTAGAGATGATGAGAGGTTGACAACACACAATTGTCTAGTGGTTATTAACCTTAATCAAGGCTATAAAAAGGAGCTTAGGCTCAAGCATGTTCCCTTGCACCCAACACATCCACACCACTCTCTCCCTTACTCCCTCACTTGAAACCGACCACCAACCACCGCCAACCACCCTACCGCCGCCGGCCAGCCGCCCTCCGCCGCCGCTACGCCGCCGCGCCGGACCACAGTGAGCCACCGCCTCATCCCCTTTTTCATCGGTTTTTTCACCTCTCCACTCCTTGTGAGTGTTTCTAACCCCTTTTCATCTATGTTACTTACATGTTACCACCCAAGAAAAACCTACAAGTCTTGACAACCAAACCAAAATGATCAAAGAATGCTTGTGTTTGCAAATCAACTAACAAAACTCCCTTCTTTACCTCTTTCTTCCAAGATCAAACACTTGTTTGGTGCATTTAGATGCTTAAAGATAGCCAACAAGTGTGGTGAAACACATTTGTGAAATCAAAAGAAAGTAACAAGTGTGCACCAAGATTCTTGTGTTTATGAAATCTTGATTTCATAGTTAGTTGTTTGAACAAACCTCCAAGCCTCTTCATATAAAATGAAACCTAAATCATAATCTATGCATGTTTACATTTACTTGTCCTAACACTAATGTGTTAGTGATTGTTATTTATATTTTCTTGTCCTAACACAAATGTGTTAGTGATTGTTATTTATATTTTCTTGTCCTAACACAAATGTGTTAGTGATTGTTATTTATTTTCTTGTCCTAACACTAATGTGTTAGTGATTGCTTTTTTATTTAATCATTGGTCCTAACACAAAGTGTTAGTAGATATGAACTTATGATTATGTTATAAAAATACTAGAAAATGAAAGAATATAATAAACATGTTAATGGACTTATTTAAATCAAATAAATGTTACATATGTAACCTATGACTAAAACAAGAGGAATGTTACTTGATTTGAAAAGATTAACACATTAAATATGTGTTATAAAAAGTTCAAGACAAAAAGAATAAACATAGATTTTATTACTAAAAATGGTAAGAATAATATTTATGTCAAATGATTAATTTGACATAAATACTTGGATTTATTACAAGTTTTAAACTTTCTAAAATTTTGGAGATAAATGGATTATTCTATAAAAATGTCACTTGTGAAAACTAAATATTTTTATAAAAGGATTTTATAAAAATAAATCAAAGACAAGCTATTGACTTTAAATGTTAATATGGATTTTTTATGAAATCAAAGTAACCAAAAATGGACTTACGTTCGTTGGAAATGTTAAATAAAATCAAGTTTTTACAAAAGACGATTTTACATAAATCCAAGCGTCGTCACAATGTTTTGAAAATATTTATGAAAGAAATATGTACATTTCATGCAAATGAAATATTAAACGCTTTCGAAACATGAATGATTAAATGATGAAGACTCTAAATGTTTTCTTTAAAAGATTTACGTTTTAAAATAGAGCAAACGTTTAATAATTATTTCGACAAATAATTATTTGCAAATGATATAAACTATGTTTTGTTCACCAAAGAATTGTTAATTATAATTATTTAATATAATTATAACTTGCAAGATTAACAAATCAAATGAGTAATTATTTACTTAAAATAATTATACGAACTTGTGAGAGTAATAATAAACATTATTATTATTTTAAACTCAATATTCAAGACTTGGTTGAAATGTTAAAAATGATTATTCTTTGGTTATATTTATTTAACATAAATATAAATCATCACCGAACGTATTTGTTTGATAAATACAAGTTAACGGGATTTCAAAGATACAAACGGATTAAAACGTCAAGACTTGACCGGTATCATTTGGGTGACTTACGTTACTCAATTGATCTTTGACCTTATGTATATGCTTATTAAATGATTTAGGACGTTACGTGCTACCGTTTCTTCACCGCTTTCATATCACTTATCTGCTGAATCTGTAAGTTTCACGGCCCCTTTTCCTTTTAACTGTTTTATACTTTGGGGGAGAAATCATGAAATCTGATAAATGCTTTTTACTTAATATTATGGTTTATCTGTTAGCCGTATGACTACTTGTTCTCTTACTGATTGCCCAACTTGGTACATTATCGTTACGAACGTTTGTACAACCGTAATCCCACCATTAATTGATTTCAATTAGTTCTGTACGAAACGATAGCTAGTGAATAGATCTATTTGGGTTGACAACCCTACCCTAACTGGTAGCTCCAGTTCTGACTCCGGATTGTCTGGGGGTACACGTCAGTTATTCTGCTCTGTTTAACATCTATGGGCAAGAGATGCTGGGTGGGTAAACCGTTAGTATTTGAAATCAAGGTTCAGGTGAGATCATGCAACCACAACGGTAAACCAACGTAATATTTAAGTATACTGAAAACTGTTTTACAATGATTAAACTGTGAGTCTTCAACCTGTGAACCTCACCAACTTTATGTTGACCTTTTAAACTCATGATTTCTTAGGTAATTGACTCAACTCATGAAGACATGCAAATGGGGGATTACGTACGCTATCGGACCTGTTTTCGGAGTCATAGTCCCGACTATCCAAATAAACCGATTTATGCTTTTAATATTAATTTAAGACTTAATGTTTTCAAATTGTAAGACATTATCGTTTCCACTATCTTTCCGCTGCAATGAAATGAAGTAATGTTTTATGAAGTTTTAATTTATTAGAAGTTGTTCTATGTATCCTCGACTATGAGTCCATTCTCGCTCACACCCAAAACCATTGACCGGGGTGTGACAACGACCGCAACCTGTGCGAGTAACCAATACCCTCTCGTGACTAGGTTTTTTTCCTTTTAACTACAAACATCCGTTTACCCGAGGGTCTCATCATGGAAAACGATGTTACCCACGACACGTTATGACCGCAACATGTGTGAGTAACCAAGACTCTCTGTGTTGTACATCCATCCCAGAGGAAAACCCACCGCCTAAATACCCACTGTTGTAAAACCTCTGACATACCTATAATTACTGAATTTTTTTAGATAGTTATAAAAACACATAATTGTTGTAGATTATGATTGTATTTATAATTTTTTTTAAACTTTCGTATGCATCTAGAGGTCGGGTGTATATCAAATTATTTTTTTAATAAATAAGAGGGAAATCTAGTGTGTTAGTAGTTCAAAACCCACCCCTCAAATATTAGTTATTATTATGTTTTTTTATAAGTTAGTAAATTATTAAATATTAGTTATTTATGAAGAGGTTCAAAGGAGAAGTTTGTTTTGGGTAAGAAGTATAAGAAAGAATTTCAGCCATTGGATATTGATCTAATAAAAAAGGAAGGAGGGGTATTTTAGTCTTAGCAACTTTTGTTGACTTTGTATCTAATTCCCCCATTTTTTTTAAACATTCATAAGTTTCACATACGATGTTATTTTTTTTTAAAATTACACCATAAAAACGAGCATTTTTTATCTTTAAAATGCGGATAGTGTTGCTATATAAAGAATGAAAAAAAAAATTACTCTTTCGATTTTTGACACAATGTTCAGATCATTGTGTCAAGATGTTTAGATCATTGTGTTATTTTGTCGTTGTGTCAAAAGTATATATAGTGTTGCTATATATAAAATTAAATACTCTTTCGGTTTTTGGCACTATATGAAACAATGATCTGAACATTTTGACACAATATGACACAAAAATCTGAACATTTTTGACACAATATGACACAATGATCAAAACCTTTTGACAAAAAATGACACAATAACCTGGATATTTTGATACAATCGAAAGAGTAAAAAAATTTAATTTTATATATAACAATATTGTACGCGTTTTAAAGATAAAAAGACCCTCGTTTTTATGGTATAATTTTTTCAAAAAAATAATGTCATATCTAAGAGTTATGAATGTTTTAAAATGGGGGGAATGTGATAAAGGGTCAAAAATACCCTTCTAACTATTGTTTTCTTTAGTTTTTCTCTCTAATTTTACTCAGGAAAATTTTGGGCCGTAAATCTTTATTTAATTAAAGATCTAATGGTTATGATTCCTTTTTATCATTCTTATCTAAACTAAACTTCTCACAATAACCTCACCCTATTTAATAAAGCTTTCATTTATGTTTATTTCACCTTAATCTTTTATTTCGTATGTTTTAGTAGAGTTAAGTTTGATTTGGAATTTCTCGGGGAAATTTTAATTCTTCATGAAGGTTTGAAAATACTTCGGTTTTTAAGCAGCAGATTCGCCAATGGCATGTTGTTGGAGTGGTTAAGGTGATCACCTTGTGTCCAAGTGACCCAGGTTCTATCCTTGCTCCCAGCAATATTGTTCTAAGGCATGGGGGGCTCTATGAAGGAAGACCAGGACCTTGTTGTTTCTGGTTCGATCCCGAGAGCGACCGGGTTTTACCACCAGTGGGCCTTCGGGCGGGTGGGTTCTCCCCGGAACTGGAGATAACTTGGGTGTGCTTAAGGGCTCCGTAAGGCTGGGTTGGGCCAGCTGGCACTGGCCTTTTGCCATTGGGTCACCCCGTACGATGTACCTGGACAATTCTATATTTATTGGCCGTAAAAAAAACAGCAGATTCATCAAAAGGATAGTATTTATCGAAAGGATGTTATTTTCTTAGGCATGTTATCTTTTCTTTCATATTTGTCAATAGAACAAGAAAGGTAACATTAAATGGGTGAAATCATAAAAAATATATAAATAAATAAATAAATCACTCTTAAACTTTGTTCTTATATCATATTGTTTTGTTAGACGTGTGAGTTTCTCTAACATCACTATCGTTCTAGAAAAAAAATCTCATACTTTAATAAGTGAAGATTTAGTTTGCCACGTGTCAATCTCCTGGACTATCTGTGGCTTTATTTTCGCACGCTCCCTTCCCTTCTGTACATACGCGTTTTCTCTTGAACTCTAATCTCATTCAATGGACGCTTTCAATCAATTAGGATGTCAATTGTTTAAGTCTCAGTTACCCTAAGTGGAATTCAATCCACATCCTTCAATTTACATAATTCGTCTATTCGTCTCTCCTTTAATTACTTCCATCTTCAATCCCTTAAATTAATTGCTTCCCCATCAGTTCCCGATCTGCAAATTGCATTACCACCTTGGTATAATCTAGAATATTTCTCAATCGGATTTTCAGTCGACACCTATATGTATTCTTTCAGCCCCTACATCTGAACTTATAATCGCAGCCTTCATCTTGAGTATTCAGTCGCCGCACAAACTGTATGCTACAACTCCAAAAGCGGAATTTCAATGACTCTCTTCATATCGCCCAAACTATATTTATCGTGTATCACCAAGTCCGGGCTGAGAAATACAACCTTAACCTTCAAGGTGGTTGACCAAATTTCTTCTGGAAGGTATGTTTGTATTGTGTTTCTTCATCAATATGTTTTTCCTTCTTTGCTTGCTTTGATGATGGATGTAGCCAAAAGGCCTTCGAGATTTGCAGGTATTGTTTGAAAGGTTACATAACCCAATTGCTTATGAGTTCCATTTTGGTCAATCTTTAGTAAAATCTTTTAGAGAGGGTGAGAGTTTGACGGAAATTGCCATGGCTGAACCTTTTGGACGATTTAGACCAGCTTCTAGATAGTAAGTTCACTATCTCCTTCCTGATTGCTATGGGGTTTCTTAATTTCTCGAATTAACAAAGTAAGCAATGTATGAAACTGGCTTTTAGTTTTCATATGTGCTGACTGATTGTGTGTTGAATCTTAATTAGGTGTTTTGGACGATTTCCAGACCCTTAATCTTTTGTCTTCTTCCCAAAGGTTTGTAGTTCAACCTGATTATTGAATAAAATGATTTAGATTACAAACTTTTTTGGTTGATTATGAACATGCTATCAGGAAGTGAATTCGAGTATATATTCAGTGATGTGGTTGCTTTTTTAAGGGAAAACTTAAGTGTCTTGCCACTTAAATACAGATATGGAATAACACATTCATAGCAATTCTTAATTTTGGTTAATTGTTTCTTAACATGCATGTCTGTTTTGGACAAAATTTCCAGATTAGGGTTAACTGGACTATAACCCAAAGTGCAATCAAAGATTTTTAGTTTGATTATCTGATCAAATATTTTCCATTATAATATTTAAAATACTAGAATGTAAGAAATGTTAAGTGGTTTATTTTAAGGATTCATATTTGCTACTCGTTATTGAGCATTGGCAACTTTGATTATGTTCTTTATGTGGTCGTATGTTGTTGGTCAACAGAAAGTTCAAGGCAAAGTTTTCAAATATGAAAAGACTAATGTAAATTAAGTGACGAATTCAGAACGTGCAATGAAGTGTATATATGGTATGCTAACCTAAAACGTAGTTTGTTGCTCGATTAGCTTCTAATGATGTAAATCTTGAATTTGGGTCAGTTTAATTTCTTAGTTAATGGTTCTGCAAGGCTTAGTTAATGGTTTTGCAAGGCTGCAATTGTGCTATTGAGCTCATTGGGGTTTTAGGTTTTCAACCTAATTCCTATTTTATATAAACAATAAAATGATGTAGGAAACAATCTTTTGATTTATTAATATTATTGTAACAGTTACGGATTGGATTCTACTGTTATATCCAATGCCTTGGAGCGGTGTTATCTCTTAACAAAGATATTCAAATTTAAATAGAAGAAAACACATCACATGCTTTACAACTGATTCACAACTAGGGTGTTTAAAGAGGCCTTTCAAGTAGTTACTGATGTATGCTCACATGTTTGCCTCTGTTTTATTTTTTGTAGATTATCTTTTATGCATGAGTCGATATCTGCTCTCTGATTTATATTAGGCTTTAAGCTTCTGATCTAATAGCATAATACAATTTGTCCGGTTTAATATAGTGCTTCTTTAGGTTTTGAATGTCTTCTATGCAATATAGTAGGCTTCAAGTATGTCTTACCAATCATGTGTAATGTAATCCTTGTATTCAACCCTGAATTTTTTTTTTTTAAATGGGTTAAAATCATTTAATGTTTATTTTACTGAATTCTCATCACTGATTTTTTTTATCTTCTATGCAATGTTTAATCAATATTAAAAATGTATAGATGTTATTATGTTAGCTTTATGTTTAATTGGTTTTACGTCAACCCGTGTACTACATGAGTTACAAACCTAGTAATAATAATATATAGAATAAATATGTTTAACATATATCGTAATTTTGTTTCTATTTCTTTCTAAAGACTCTAGAAAATCAATAGATAACATAATTTTTTTTATGGTGATCGACCGTCTTTTGTGAAGAATGATACATTCTTTTGCTCTCTTTTATTCCCTTTATGAAAAACATAAGATGCCAGAATGACTCTAGAAAATCAATAGATAACATACGTTGTTTTTTTTAATTCAGAATAACATATTTAGTATAAATCTAAAAATCAAATAACTTGGTTTATGTGGTTGGCCTTCTGGCGCAACGGCAAGGGCGCAACGGCATGAAATATGATGGGTAAAGATCAGGTCTCTTTGAGGTCTTGGGTTCGACCCTGCTTCTTGAGGGTTTACTACAGTTATATGGGTTTCCTCCTGGTTTGAGCAATCAATGAGTGATAGGGTGTGTACGTGACCCAATTTCAAAACGTATCGGTCCATCGCCTTAGCCTTTAAAAAATAATAGTTTCGTTTATAAAGAGCCTCTATCTAATTTGAGTTTAGAGCAAAATTTATAATTGACGAATATGTTATCTTTCTACATTCAATTAAATAATATTATTTCAATCGTATAATATTTAGATCAATATTATTCTATATAACAAACTAGTTTTTTTTCCGTATGTTACACGACTGGAGTTTTTTTAAGTTATAAATACAATTATAATCTACTATGACAAATTTTATTATAATATGTAAAGAAAATAATATTATAAGCTTTAAAAATTATACGATAATTATTTATTTCTATAATTATATAAACTATTGTTAGTTAAACTGTAATTATAAGAAAAATTAGTTATATAGTCACGAAATAAGGATTTTGTTTATTGTATCGAAATACTTAGTAAATTTGAATTTAAACTAAATGAAAGTAAAAAAAATATAAATAAAATTAAATAGAATAAAATATTATATTATATATATATATATTATCAAAATATTATTTTGAATAAAGTATTATAAGCATTATATTAAAATATAAAAATATATACAAAAAAATATAATATATATACAATAAAATATATTATCTTGAATAAGATATATTATTTTGAATTGAACGATGTATTAAAAGAGATATTTAAAATTGATTTACAAGTATTTATTTTATAATTTTATATTTAATATCAAAATATTATTTTAAATAAAATATTAAAAGCATTATATTAAAATATTAAAGTATATATAATAAAATAGATTATCCTAAATAAAATATATTATTTTGAATTTAATGATGTATTAAAAGAGATATTTAAAATTCATTTGTAAATATTTAATTGAGGATACATGTGGTGATGACATGTGGCATTAATCTTTTTGTTTAATATAACTTTATAACTATAAATATATATAGATATATAGATATAGATATTCTATATAACAAATTACAACTTCTTTCTCTGATAAATCTGAATATAATATTCTTTTGGTATCTAACACCCATTCTCCTCCTGCCATCACACTCTTTCGAATCATCATCATCACCCCTTCTCCTTCTATTTCTACCCCAACCGCCATCATTGTGACAACCCCTAAAATTTTCTGGTCAACCTTAACCGTTAACTATACAATTAATCATAAATCTGTGCATTATCTGTGTATATGTTGCATTAAAACTTAATTTTTAATTAAACTAGGTGATCATACATGCTACACCGGATACCTCACTTAACTAAACCCACGACAGTATTGGAAATCGAACATTATAAACAAGAAAAATTCTATACTTTATGGTTGGAATTTTAATAATAAGAAAATATACAAAGACTTTTTTTTTAACAACGGAAATATATTAAGACAAGGCTTTGGCTAATTTAGCCAAAGCACAAAAAAACAATTACAACATAAGAAGAGGGTTGACAAGCCACTCCGTCCAAGATAAACGACATTTCCTATTTCTAATTGAATACCAAAAGTAGGAAAAAAATCATAACGTCATCAAGTAACTCACCGTTCTGAATCTTCGATGGATTGAACATGTAATTATTCCGCAATCTCCAAATCACCCACCAAGCCATAAAACAAACAACCTCGATGAGTTTTTTCTTTTCTTTAGAGAGATTCGAGCTATCAACTAAATCCATAAGACCCTTGGGCGCTAACGAGGTAATACAACCCACGTCCAACCATTTAGCAATTGAGACCAAAATCTTATCCGCCACATCACACGACCCAAAAACATGATTTACCGACTCAACAGTTACTCCACAAATAGGACAAGTGATGGAAGTGATGTCAAGACCTCTTTTGCTTAAATTAAGACGAGTCGGGAGCCGATCCATTAAAACACGCCATGCAAGGATATTAACTTGTTTAGGGACGTATCTATTCCATCTTGTAGCCAACTCGGTCATAGGGAACAAATTGCGATCAATAGCTTTACGGACCTTCTTAACCTTATAATATGCTTCCCCCTGTAAGTACCTGGATGGATCTTACTACTACATGATTCGCTCACAACGATAACAACAAGGTAAATAAAGCTTTGCTTTATTGATTCACAAAGAGGTCACAAAATCTGGAGAGAGAACACCTTAGAACACACAGTTAACAAGGTATAGAATGATAGAAGTTACTAAGCTCTCTCTCTAACACGAACTATTTATAGTAGTAACATACTGGCCGACGTACCAACTGGAGGACCAATTGGTACGGGCGTACCAATTGGTACGGCGGACCATTTGGTACAGCCACCAAGGTATGTTGACTCCTATACTCACAAAGATGCTCTGAACTAGATACAATACACCAGACACATTGTAGCATAGGAATATGCTATAATAAACTCCCCCTTAACGTGTAGTGTATCTATCTATCTATCTAACTTATTCCAACTAAGCTTCAGTCTTCAATCTTCAGCATCGCTGCATCTGATCTTTAACTTGAAATCTTGTTAGAAATAGAGCTTGCATGGGTGGATCATTTTTGAACCATTTTTGAACTTCAAGATCCACTTGTGAAAGATATAACAAACTCCCCCTTTCACCATGCTCGAGTCTTTGTCACAAAGAACCTGCAATTTCAGAAGACAGAAACATGGCTTTCTTTTTCTTTTGAAAATTAATCTAATTTTGGTGCAAAACTTCTCTTCGAGAATCCAATATATAGTTTTGAAATCATGATTTTGTATCGTGTATCAATTGGTCGAAAACAAATAAGAAACTAAATCTTTTTGGCTTTTTGAAACTTTGAATCAAAACACACCGAAAATCTTTTTGATTTTTCTAAGTTTGTACTAAAACACACCTAAAATCTTTTTGTATTTTTCAGATATGAAACATAAATGCAATACAGAATCATCAGAAACTATTTTTGTTTGTTGTGAGAAAGATCAGGACTTGGGATCATATTGGTCATGACATGCTGAACTACACTTCAATTTCAATTATTTCAGCACACAAGTCATGTTGATTACTGGTATAATTTGTCCATCTTAAACTCAGGCACAATCATACTCATAACATCTGGATATGTTATTGTAATGATTAGATTTGCTTTGACCAGTGTACCCCACACTATCAGACATACTTAGATATGTATTTGTTTATCACACTTTGTGATTTCACTTGTGATTTAACACATTGTGATTGAGTTCATGATATTGTCAACTATGTTCCATGCAAAAAGAAATAAGAATGTTAAATTGTCTACCTTAAGGTCGATCTTTCGATACGCAGATAAGGCCTCGGATTTAACAAAATAAGAAAATAAAAACAAGTTGAAATTGTATAACCTAACAACAATCAGGTCGGTACTCCCATACACGCAGAGAAAGTCCGATGAGTTATACGAAACACAAAAGAAAAGCAGAATGTCAAATGAACAACAATCAGGTCGATCTTTCGTTACGCAGAGAAAGTCCGATCGTATGACAAAATAAAGAAAATCAAACAAGTTTAAATCTTTGCAAAATGAACACATGTATACACAGTGACATCTCATTTTTCTTTTTCACATATCTTTTCCTTGATATCTTGAAATACTCATCAAGATGTTGTCCACTTGGTCAAGCACTAGTAATTAATGTATATCGCATTTGAATACTTTCTGATTTAATGTCGAGCCTACCAAGCACATCGAGCAATGATCTTATGGCTTTTTATCTAGTTAATCCATGAGTCATACACGTAAGCTAATGAACCATCATTTCCCAAATATGTCGGATACAATCTCTCATTTTTCAATGTCTTTGTATTTTTCTGTTTTTTTCCCTTAAAATGAAAACTATATTTTTGGATTTTTCATTTTAACAAAAACACAAAGACACTATTTTTGGTTTTTCAATTTTCTCCCCCTAAACTACAGACGAAATGCATTAAAAGAAAGAAAATTGACCAATCGATACCGATACCTTTTTAGTTTTAGTTTTCAGAAAAACTTTCAGTTTTGTAATATGAAACATTCATTTTAAGTTATGCAGGAAACTCCACTATCAGTAGCTGCTTGAAGCGTGAACTTCACAATCACCGACATGTCTTCTTGACGTAACCTGCACACTGAATTTAAATGATTAGTATTCAAATGACCCGAAATACACAGCTTCTGGTCGACCAGTGTCTTCAACAAAATCGTTTGCAGCCGTGCTAACCACCTTAGGTCGCCACTGCATTTTTGCTTTTTCATTTTTAACAGAGGCATCATCATGTGATGAACCACCAACACTAGAATCAAATTTGAAAAATTGTTTCGTTTTAGATTTAGTTTTGGAAGGTGTGGACTCAGTAAAAATTCTACCCAATTCATCAATAAATGTGGCAGATTTGTTAGAAAATGTTTTTTTGACAGTTTCAGGACAATCCTGTGCCATGTGTCTCTTTCGGCGACATTGATAGTAAAAACGATATGATCGTTTAGATTGTGGTTTGCCCTGAAATGAATGACATTTATCATCAGATTCAAAACTATCAGAATAATCATCAAAAAATTGAAACCTATTTTTGCATGTACCCATTTGGAAGTAGGACTTCGAGGTGTAAAATTAGATCCGGATGACAAAAATTATTTCGGAGAACTTTCAGATGAATCCTTCTGCTGTTGCTTTCCCCCAAATCCCTTTTCCATGGTCGAAATAAAGACTTGAGCCAGATGATAGATTTGTTCTAAACTAGTATCTTTCTTCTCCTTTGGAGTCTTCTTGGGCATGTTCTTCTTGGCATTCTTCTTGTACTTCTTACCCCCACTACCTAAACCTGAACACTTATAACCTGGTAGCTTAGATAAGTCAACTTGAGAACTTGAAGAACCAGCTTTAGCAGCGTGATTGAATGAAGCTTTGATATCCTTAATTTTGTTAGCATCTACCAGTTCAGCAGCAACTTTTTCTTCATTCAACTGCTGTTTATCTTTTGCAAGCTGTTTCCCAGCAGAAATAACTCCCTCCTTTGAAATAAAACCTCCAGAAACAAACTTAGAAGCAGTTTTGTCAACCAGACTATCCTCCTTCACCAACTTCTTGTTTGATAACTTTGATTTCTTCTTCTATTTTTCTCAAAAATAAATTCAGAATAATCTCCAGTTATATCAGAAGAATAAATATCAGCTAGAGCATCAGATTGAATAACTAGATGCGGAATTTTATTATACTCTTCGCTTCCAAAAACCTTTTTGAATTTCTCATCTTTGCACAAGTAACTTGTGAAAGAGTGTGAATTCTTCAGATTATTCATTGGCCGCTTAAGATCCAATACTTTAACATTCAAATCAGATATTTTCTTCTGTGCGTCACACAACGCCTTTTTGACTCAATTAAAGGTGTTTAAGAGTCATAAATATTCTTTAATATTTACTCATTATACTTATATAGCTTTTAAATCTTCAATTTTTTATACATTAGTCTTTGAAGTTGGTGTTTGTAAAAATAGAACCTTCATTTTATAAAAAATTAACATAAAGTTAAAAATCACTTGGTCTAAACCACAAACATGATATAAAATCAAAAGCTCAAACTTATAACTTTTTAAACATAAACTCGTGTGTTTTTTTAATTTTAATTATGTTGAACACTACAAAAAACATTACAATTTCAAAAATAAAGATCGAGTAGCATCAATTGATCACCCATCCATGGCTTTTCACCTTTGTACTCTCCCATCGCAATCCTTACTTGTGCCTCTAAAACTCTGGTAACCATTCCAAAACAAGCAACACATTAACAACTCATTCTCAAAGTACTTTGAAGCAAAATTATATTTAAGGTTCCTTGCATATCAAAAGCTTCTTCATAATTATATGTAGAGATCCTTGCATAATTATAGCATATTTGTTACTACTAACCTTGGCATCAGCCTCCAACAAAATTACATAATCAACCTAAACTTGACAAAAGGTCATCTTTTAATGAATCAAAGAAACAAAGTATAAAGTATAATGACTAAAATGGGACAAAACTGCACATGGCTTTTTTCTTATCACGACTTAATCAAATGCACCTGAGCATAACATATGAAATCAAATGCACCTGAGCAAAAATTGATTACCTACAAATTTTTGTTACCTTTGTTGATATTTTAGTAAACTTGTTCTGGAAAGCAAAAAAAGTACAAGATTAGTAGTAATTAAGGCCGCCCACATCGGTAGTACATAACCGAGTACGTACGTACGTACGCCGTACGTACGCGATGTGGCGTACGTACGTGGACGTGTACGTACGTCCTCACGTACACCAACATACCGGCAAAGGTGGGATCCACTTTCTTTTTTCTTTTTTCTTTTTTCTTTTTTCTTTTATTCTTTAACGGCTAGATTTTGTAATTTTCAATTTTTTTTTTGTTTTATTTTAACATTTAATAATTCAAATAAAATATAAATAAATTTAAAAAAAATCTGAAAAAATTTCTAAAATTCATAATTAAATAAAACATTAAATTTAATAATTTTTTAAAAAAACGGTTATTTTTTTGTCTTATTATAACGGCTAGTTTTTTAATATAAAATATTAATAACGGCTAGTTTTTTTGTATTTTTCCTAACGGCTAGTTTTTCATCACTACTATAAATACACTCAGTATTCTCATTTCATTTCACACATCTCTCTCAAAACCCTCTCAATATCAAATCTCTCTCAAACCCAAAACTCTAAAAAATGAATCCTGGTTTCCCTGGTATCCCTGATCTCAACATTCCCGACACCCTTCCCGAGCACATCAAACTAGCACTAGACATGAGTGATCTTGTCCAACTGGCGGAAGAGTACGAAGCGATGGAAGCTTCAATTGCTGCCAGTGAAGTTGGTCCATCCCAACCAAGGAAGAAGCGAAGAGAAATAAACAGAGAACGTGAAAAAGGTGATGTGGGTTTGTTCAATGACTATTTTTCTGAGAATCTTGTGTATCATGAAGGCCTCTTTAGAAGGCGATACAGAATGACCCGTCGCCTTTATAACCGCATTACTGCCGATATTACTACAGAAGGTATGTCTATTAACTGGCGATACTTTACACAACGTCGTAATGATGCTGGCAGACTAGGCCTTTCAACAAACCAAAAAACCACATGTGCCCTTCGCCAGCTAGCATATGGTGCTTCAGCTGATCAATGCAATGAATACATACGCATTGGTGAGAGTACTGCCATCAAATGTCTACACAACTTTTGTAGATCTATAGGGACAAGTACCTAAGAAGGCCAACCCAAGAAGATGTTGATCGATTAACAGCCTTCCATGACGAGAAGCATGGCTTCCCAGGGATGCTTGGTAGCATTGATTGTATGCATTGGGGTTGGAGGAATTGTCCAACTGCTTGGAAGGGGCACTATACTCGTGGTGACCATGGTTATCCAACAATCATGCTTGAGGCTGTTGCTTCACAAGACTTGTGGATATGGCATGCTTTCTTTGGTGTTGTCGGATCAAACAATGACATCAATGTGATCAACCAATCTCCGTTGTTTAACGAGATCTTGCAGGGGCAAGCACCTAGATGTGACTTCCATGTGAATGGGAATGTCTATAGGAAAGGTTACTATCTTGCAGATGGTATCTATCCTGCATGGTCAACACTTGTGAAGAGTTTCACATATCCCCCTGAGAACAACTTGAAGATGAGGTACTTTAAGCGTGGACAAGAGTCTGCCAGGAAAGATGTTGAGAGGGCATTTGGTGTTCTCCAGTCTAGGTGGGGAATAATTAGAGGACCATCAAGGTCAATGGATCTACCAAATATTGGTGATATTATGTTGGCATGCATCATCCTACACAATATGATTGTGGAAGACGAAGGACGTGATGTGTTGAATTGGACTCCTGAGGATGGTACACCTCCTCCACCTCCATATAATCATGGGGCACCTCAAGCTTTTGTCCATAACCTTGAGAGGTTCATAGACTTGCGTGCTAGGGATCAGCATACGACTCTAAGAAACGATTTAGTCGAGCATCTTTGGGCAAACAAGCCGGTGTGGGATGAAGATTAGTGCTCAAGGCCTTACTTTGAATCTGTTTGTGTTTCCTTTCAATTATTGAATAAGTTGTGTTTCCTTTCGGTAGTTAAATAAGTTGTATTTCCTTTTAGTAATCTTGTATTTCGTTTAGTGGTTTGAAATTTATGTACTTCAGTTTAATATGTTATTGAGTTCTCAATTAAAATATAATTAGATTAAACAGACAACCTAAGATACTTATTAAAACTGAAAAGCAACCTAAGATACTTATTAAAACTGAAAAACAACCTAAGCTACTTATTCAAACTGAAAAATAACCTAAGCTACTTATTTAAACTGAAAAACAAACATTAAACAGACAACCTAACCATTACACACACACACGTAGATTATTAACCATAAAACGAGTTATCAGACGAGTAGCCGTTGTATCCATCTGAGACGTAGTCCTCTGGATAGTGTACTTGTCCATAGTACCAAGTCTCAAAATCATCAACGTTGTGAACATCTTCAATGTTCATCCCAGCTTCTGCTTCCCGTTCCAACTCAAATAGTGCTTCCCACTCTTCAGCATGGTCATCATCAACAAATGGTGGGGATGGTGTACGACCAACACGAGGTTGTCGTACTCTTCTTGCAGCAGCATTGCTTAACTCGCCGTAGTGGAGGTTGTTCATTTGGGTGATTGGTGGAGGTGGTGGTGGTTGGTAAGGTGGAGGTGGTGGTGGTTGGTGATGATGGTGGTGGTGGTGCTGGTGCTGGTGGAGGTGATTGTGGATGTGGTTGAACTGGTTGGGTACTTGAGCTTGAGGTGGTGGTGGTGGTGGTGGAAGTTGTTGTTCATAGCGGGTTAACCACAACATCCGGTAGTGCTCTGAGACATCTTCAGGAGGTGTGCTAGACATGGTGGTGGTAGAGGTTGGTTGATGGTGGTGAAATGAGACTAGATGTGTGAATCTGAGTTCTATTTATAACCTTTTGAAAACTAGCTGTTGGCTAAAATATCTAAGTTTGAAAAACTAGCCGTTGGCTATTAAATATTATTATTTTAAATGGTTTAATATTCAAATAATAATGATTGAAAATTTAAATAAATATTTATTTATTTATTTATTTTATAAAAAAATATTATTTTAAATGGTTTAATATTCAACTGTGTTCCATGCGATGCACGGGCGGAATCAATGGTTGCTATTATATAACTGATTGTGATGTACGGGCTTCTTTGGATTTGGGAAAATCTTTAGGTACATGGTTATGGATACTAAATGAGTAAACAGTAGATGTTAATTTATAAAGAACAGCATGTGACAGACGTAAATTAGTAGATCATTTATAGTATGGGCCATGGATGAAATTTAGCAACATACCATATACATCGTATTAGTATGATCCTGAATGGTTTAAAGTGAGAATTAGATTGTAGGTAAAATAGTTATCTGTTTAGAACCATCATCACTATAGCATTCATAGTTAACTATATGCCCACAAAAGAAAGTTAGAAGTTGTTTTAAGTTTCAGAATGTTGGTTTGGTTAATGACATAAGAAAGCTTAACAGACATAAAACACGGTGGCACCACCTCTATGGGCATGGTCCTTGTGAAGCTCAAACCGTAACAGCTTGTGGCGTGGGAGGCCCGTCAGCTGGAAGAAAAGTGCCCAGTCTCCTTGCATTCTGAGCCGAGGATGCATGCCATCGTGGCCCGTCCAGGCAATCTTGACCGGGAAGTGCACCAGTCCAAACATCAGAATTGCTTCCTTGTCTATGTGGATGTCGTGCTGCCGGAACAGTGCTTTTGGGATTGACTACAAAAGAAAATTATTATTCTAATGTTGAAGCAATTGTTAATGATAATCATGCGTTAAAAAAAAACAACAAAGCCGTTTTCTCTTTAGTAAAAGTACCAGTAGGTGAGTATCCATGTTATATGTTGATAGCTGCTTGAAGTAATGTGGAGCGTCATCATTATGGACGTGTGTGGGCATGGACAGTGGACAGCAATGCTCGGGATCTTCATACAGTGCCATACCCCAGCTGTGGAACACAGTAACTCCACAATTGTGACCATGGTGGTGGTCACTTCCAAGGTGCGTAAAAACTACCCATTTCCCTGGTTCAATCTTGTTTTCAATATAAAAGAGGGGCCAATTTCGCCCACCAAGTCC
>JBCNJP010000017.1:34903787-35003319 GCA_039602395.1 Deinandra increscens subsp. villosa | reverse complement strand
ATAACACCTAGTTTAGTGATGGCATTTGATAAGGTGGACAATGAACTTAATTCAAAGAAAGAGTCAAAAGTCATTGCAAATGAACCTGCTGTATCTTTTGGGTTTTCCATGATTTTTAGTCCTGAAAAAGTGAAAAAAATTCATGCAGAAACCAAGCCAGGTGAGTTTTAAAATCACTGAGTTTTAAACTCACTCAGTTTATCAGTGAGTTTTATATTGTAATGAGTTTTACTCTTAAATTCCAGAAGATGAAGGAAATGAAGTTGATGTTTCAAAAGTGATAGAGATAACACCATTTTTGAATGTTGATGCCGAGAAGACTTTTGATGCTGAGAATCAACAAAGGCCAAAGAGGAAAATTGTTTTGAGTGATCTTTTAAGGTCACCATATGTTAAAAGGCCCGTTCAAATGAAAGTTAAAAGAACAATTTTTGAAAAGGAAATGTCAGACTTTATTTTTAGTGCTTGCTATTGTAACAGGTTAGTCGACAAAAAGATATCAAGTAAATAAAAGTTAGTTAATTAATTGAATCATTTTTTAAACTAATTTTTTGTTGAATGTGCAGTGATGTTGTTTTCACAACAGCAACAGCAAATGAAATTGTGACACGGGATTCGATTGAGTCATTATGTCCCGGAGTTGAAATTCACTTAAATGTAATTACGGCGTGGGCGAGGATACTAAACTATCAAGAAAATTCCAAAAATAAAGAATCCCCAAGAAGACTCTTTTGTTCACCAGTGATGTTGGTATGAATTAATTTCATCTAAATTTATGCATTTTACTAAAAACTCACTGCGTTATAAATCTCAGTGAGATTTTCCCCCCTGTTGAGCAATGACATTGAAATTATTGTTTAGTATTTCACAAAGTAGTAACATATTTATTTATATTGTAACAGTTCCCCACTTTTTATGATGCTGGTGTGAAAAAAGAAGATCGCTATACACATTTTGAATCAAATTTTGAGTCAGTTTTATCTGCTGAAAACTTGAACTCACTTGAAGGAATTGATCTTGTCTTCATACCAATTGTCTTCGCATGGCACTATTATTTGATGTGTTTCAACTTGAAAACACAAAGAATTGAGTTGATTGACAACAATGGTGATAAAAAAAGGAAATATGGAACTATTCCTAAAAAAATGGTATGTCAACTTCCTTCAAATCTCATATCTGCTAAAAACTCAGTGAGTATTATACAAATTGGAAAAGACAATGGTTATAAGACTCTATGCATTATAATAACTCAGTGAGTTATAAATAACTCAGTGAGTTATAAATAACTCAGTTAATGTATGAGTCTTAACCATTATTTGAATTTCAACCAAATGTAAAAAATCATTGAAAATGTAAAAACTCAATTTCCTTCAAATCTCATATCTGCTAAAAACTCAGTGAGTATTATACAAATTGCAAAAGACAATGGTTATAAGACTCTATGCATTATAATAACTCAGTAAGTTATAAATAGCTCAGTGAGTTATAAAACTCAATAAGTTTTTAACCATAAAACTCACTATAGTAATAAAAACTCACGGTTAAAACTCAAAACAGTGACTGATTCATATATGTGAATATGTTGTGTGTTTATAAATCTATTTAAGTGAGTTTTTTTTTCTTTTTTGAAGAAGCAAGCATTTGTGGATTATTTGATATCAATTGGGTACAAACATCATGAGAAAATGAAGAAGGCACAAATAATACGTTTGGAAATGCCTTGGAGGACATTGAATAACAGTATTGATTGTGGTGTTTTTGTTATGAGACATATGGAAACTTATTTCGGCGATTCCAAGAATTGGAATTCAGGTTTGCCAAAAGAAAAAGATCAAGGACATGATTTAGATGATCTTCGATATAAATATGCTGTAAAGATTCTTACACATAATATGAATTTGCAAAGTCATTCCAATGTTGAAGAAATGAAACAATACATGAAGTTGGAAGAAGATATTAGGATGCTTTTGAAAGAAGTTGCACTTGAAAGAATCCAAAAAAGAATGAAAGAACATTTGGATCCTATAGAAAAGGATGAAGATCTTGAGGAGAAGAAAGAGGATCCTAACAAGAAGATTGAGGATGCTAAAAAGAAAAATGAAGATCCGAAGAAGAAGAATGGTGTTCCAAAGAAGAAAAATGCAAATCCGAAGGAGAAGAATGATGATGTCAAGAAGAAACAAAAGGATTGAAGAACAAAGTAAAAAACAAGTTGTGGATATGTGAATTTCGACTTTTGATGTTTTTGTTTTCGACTTTTTAACACTTCTATGGGGTTTTTTTTAAGTACAAATGAACATGTGGTGTTTATGTGAAATTTGACTTTTGATATCGTGAATGGAGTTTCTATAATTAGTACAGTTTTTTCTTTAAGAATGACGATGTCATTGTTTTTTTTTTAACCAATGAAGCTCACCGTTGATTATATAAAAATAACTCAGTGAGTTATAAAAGACTCAGTAAATATATGAGTCTTAACCATAAATTCCTGAGACTGATAAGTAAACTCTCTTTAATGTGAGACTGATAAGTAATCTCCAGGTTCATCCGCCTTCAAAAATATATTGACAAATGAATCAACAAAATTTGGACCATATTGTAATGTTCTTTCTAACATTCCAAGTCCCCACCATCTGGTTTTTGATTGTTAGTATAAATTCAGTGAATATGTTGGACTCACTGTTAAAAACTCAACAAATGACTGACTTAAATAACTCATTGAGTTATAAAACTTAGTGAGTTACGTCAAATAACACAACGATTTATTAAAACTCAGTGAATTACGTCAAACAAAAAGACTCAGTGACATATTAAAACTCATTTGGGCACTTGTTTCTTTTTGTTTTCCTTCATCTGAATCTAAAAACTCAGTGACATATTAAAACTCATTTTCAGAATAAAACTCAATTTAAGTGAGTTTTATTATGTGGGATTTCAAATTAGTATAAAAACTCACTACTGTTTTAAACAGTGAGTTATAAAAGACTCAGTAAATTTATGAGTCTTAACCATAAATTCCTGAGACTGATAAGTAAACTCCTGTGCCACTAGGCCAAGAAGCCATTTACCTCTCTTTAATGTGAGACTGATAAAAACTCAACAAATGACTGACTTAAATAACTCATTGAGTTATAAAACTTAGTGAGTTACGTCAAATAACACAACGATTGGGAACATGTTAAGCTCAGTGCATTTTAACAAAAAAAACGTAAAATGTTGAATAAATGTCTAGTACATCAATAAAACTCACTGCAGAAATGAGTTCCAAAAATTATGTTCATCTACATACTATTCTTCAGCTTCTTCATCTACTTCCCAAAATTCTTCAGCTTGTTCATCTTCTTCCAAAACCTCATCATCAGTGGCATCTACATAAACTTCTTCATTTTCTTCATCAGACTCAGCATCTATTTCATCTTCATCATCTTCATCTTCACCGTCTTCTTCTTCAATTAAATTACCATACACATCTTTTACTTCTTTGCAAGTTCTTCGATCATGTGTTTTTGTTGTTTTCCCACATCTTCCACACTTTATAGCTCTTTTCCTACTAAATTCCTTAGCTTTCTCAGCAGCCCCTATTATTCTTTTTCCGGAACCGCATCCTTTTCTCCTTGATTCTCGAGGATTTGAAACTTTTTTCAACTTAGGAACTTTTACACCAAGACGTTTCTCAAATTTAGATTTTTTATCCATTGGTGCTTCATTACTTGTTTTTTCCTCAACATTCGATTTTAAATCTCTAAGAGTTTCAACAAAAGTTCTCAATTCATCTTCCTTGTCAATCAACGTCTTTACACAAAAGTCGACCATAGTAATTGCTTCATTTGCAAGACTTTCAGCTTCAGCACTAGTTTTTGAATAATTATATGTCTTTTGCCTTATATCAGCAGGAATGAGATTTGGAGTCCATCGTCTTTTAATATAATTATTTGGTATTTCTTGAATATCATTCTGTTTAAGAACATAAAAGACGTGTCTGCATAATACTCCCATCCTTGAAAAATGGTCACAAGTACAAACAAAATCCATATGTTTTTTGTTAAACAAAACCTGAAATATAAAAAAAAATTATTGAATGAAAAATAAACAGTTTAAAACTCAATTAGACTCACTGAGATTTATAACTCACTGAGATTTATAACTCAGTGAGTTTTTATGACTGTAGTGAGTTTTTATGGAAACAATCACTGTTGCAAAGTTTAAAAACTCATTGAATATTAAATCACTATGCAGTGAGTTTTTATGGAAACAATCACTGTTGCAAAGTTTAAAAACTCATTGAATATTAAATCACTATGCAGTGAGTTTTAACCAACATCAGTTAAACTTAAATACAAAAATTATAAAACTCACAGAGATTTATAACTCAGTGAGTTTTTATGACTGTAGTGAGTTTAACAGTGAGTTTTTATAGAAACAGTCACTGTTGCAAAGTTTAAAAAACTCACTAGAGTGATTTAAATACAAAATTTCAGAATAAAAAAACTCACTACAAAAGATGAAATTAAAAAGTATTACCTTGAACTCTTTTTTTCTCTCCGTTGTGTAAAGTTGAATTCCTTCAATATCTTTATCTACCACTTGATTTTCGATATTGTTCTCCCTCACTTTGTAGATTAAAACCCCTTCCTCATTTTCTATAGAGTCATGTGAACAACTAAACACAGACTCATATATTTCATGTTGAACTAAGAAAAAAATTTTCCTAGTATACACTTTGGATGCATGACGCTCAATATTCAAAGGGGTTTTGAATTTAGGGTTTGTTTCCATTGTTTTGTTATCCAAAATTTCTTGATTATACCTTTGTTTTTTCATTGCAGTATCGAATGAGAGCATAAACTGGATTAAGGTATGTCCTTTGTGCTGAAATCTTGAAAAAAATGCGTTTTCACTTTCAGATCTTGAAGTTGTCCTCATTAAACCACACATTTCTGTGTTTTTGAAGTATGCTGGAATCCATATATTTCTCATTTCAAACATATCATTAAACCATTTAATCTGTTTCATGTTGAACTCATTTATCATTTCTCCCCATTTTCTTTCAAATTGAGCAGGACCCAAATATATATTCCAAACTAGCTTGTGAAAATCTTTCCTAAAATTAGTTCCATGCAATATATTTGAAGAAACCTGCAAAGAAAAATATTGAGTTATAAATCTCACTGAGTTATAAATCTTACTAAGTTATAAGACTCAGTGAGTTTTAAAAAACTCACTAAGAAACTTATTAAAATTGTTACTGAGTTTTTTAAGACTCAGTGAGTTTTGGATAAGTTTCTCACTGTATTTGAACAACACTTTGAATTCAAAACACCTTTTTCACACAAATAATGAAAAATAAATGGATACTCATCCAGATTTGAAACTCAAACATTTACCTTGACTTATTAAACTAATTACAACTACATTAACCATAGATTTAAAAAAGCACGAAAGCAGATTTAAAAAGTCAACATTTAGTATTTACCTTGCCTGGCAATTTGTTAGTAATATGCCACATGCAAAGTCTATGTTTTGCATCAGTGAAGACATCATCTACGGCTCTTTTCATTGCTGGGTCTTGATCACTTACCACAATGTTTGGTTGTTTCTTAAATGTCTCAACAAACATTTTTAGAAGCCAAGTGTAAGACGTTATATCTTCTTTCGAAAGCAAACCGGCACCAAAAGTCACACAATTCCGATGATTGTCAATTCCAGTAAATGGAACAAAAGCCATACCATACCTACAACAAAAAGAAAAAAAATCATAATCAGTGAGTTTTAACCAAAATTTCAATTTTTTAAATGACCTTTATAAAATCAGTATCCAAAAATGACAATTTTGACTTTCAAGACTAATGTTCAAATACATAATCAGTGAGTTTCAAAAATATCAATGAGTTATAAAAATAATAAACAAACTATAAATAAAACTTACTTGTTTGTATTGTATGTTGCATCAAACGACACAATATCACCAAATTCTTCGTAGTTTAGTCTTGCTATTTCATCGGCCCAAAACAATTTGTCTAATGAGCCATCATCTTCTAGATCATGCTTGAATGTATAATCATGGGAATTCGTCATTCTTTCATTCATTGAGTCAATTAACATTTGAGCATCATTTTCTCCCACAAAAACATTCAAATCCCTTCTGTAATTTTTAAAATCAACTACCGTTCCATGTAGTAATTGATGTGACCCTTTTAAAGTACTCAACACTTGATGAGCCTTTGTTGCACCAATATTTGAAGATGCAAGTTTGTTGATAAATTCTTCTTCTTGAAATCCTAACTGCCTGCTTTTTCTTAGCAAATGCCTATAATGAACTGGTACTAATTCATGATTATGAGCCTCCTCAAAATGTGAAACAACAAACATCGTAGTCCCTGCAAACTTCTGAAAAATAACCTTTGCTTTGCAATCTGTTTTTATTAGATTAACGTTTCTTTTTTTCTTTCTACTTTTTCCTTCATCAGCTTTGACAATATTGCATTTAGGTAGATAAGCTCTACTGCACATCACATATTTCTTGATGACTTCTTTATTTTTGTTTTTCTTACTTGATGAAAGCTTAGTATCAAAGCCAGATTTATAGGCATAAGTTTGATACATATTAATCGCTTCTTCTAAAGATTGAAACTTTGTTCCAAGAACTGGCTTTTCATTATCAGGAATGTCTGGAATGAAAAGTCCTGAACCACCAGGACTTTGAGCTTCAAAACTATAAAATGACTCACTGGTGGATATATTATTTGAAGCTGCAAAAAATATAACAAAAAAATTAAAACTCACTAAATAAAGTAAACAGAGATATAAAACTCAATGATTAAAACTATCTTAAGATTTTTTAGGTCACAATGAAACTCCCTGACCTGCTTCTTCTACTTCTTTACCCTTTCCCTCTCGTTGATTTTCAATATTGTTTTCCTCCATAAAAATCGCAAATACAGAATAAAACTCAGTGCACGTATATAGCCTGCATCAAAATATACTCATGTTATATAGGAAAACTTCCACAACTATATAAATTATACACATGTTATATAGGACATTTAGAGCATTTTCTGTTACTGGTGTTCGTTCATCTGGCTGCCAAAATTTTGATTGAAAAAAAAGTAAATTTGGATGTGAGTTTGGAGATGGCTAGCACATACATAAAAGCTCTTCTTATACATAATGTGAACGAACACCAGTCAAGATTATAAATGGAACCAATCAGTCAACATTCCCATATAAGTTTCTAAATATGACCTAAAACTCACTAAGTTTTAGGTCAAACTTCGGTTTACATGAACTTCACACATAAAACTTGTCTGTTACACATGATTGGTAATACCTTAGTAAGTTTAACAATTCACTGAGTTACTTGTCTGTTACACATGATTGGTAATACCTTAGTAAGTTTAACAATTCACTGAGTTTAAAAGACTCACTCAATTTGTAACATGATTGGTATTAAACTCACTGGAGTTTTAATATTGGTCCAAATATAATTTTGGTTCACTATAATTTTGTTACAAAACTGTTACAAACTGAGTGAGTCTTTTAAATGAATCCTAACATAATGGAACCAATCAGTCAAGATTCCCATATAAGTTTCTAACATATGGCCTAAAACTCACTGAGTTTTAACTATGCAGTGAGTTTGACTATAAAAACTCACTGAGTTTTAATAAGCAGTCTAGGATACACGCTAGGAAAATCACTCTATGTGACCTAAGCTGATCATATATAATAATTATATCAAAAGTCCTAGCTATGCTCGGAAAAGAAAACCAAACAAGTTAACACTCATAAAATTCGATGATACATCAGAAAACAGATCGAAAATCTATATTCAGAACCAAACTTTGAAGAGGAAATCAAGATTATATACCTCAAATCGAACAGAATCTGACGATGAAGATGAAGGAGCAATAGACGGACTGAATGTGCACGGTGATTTTTGACCTTCGCTCGAAATCCAGACGGTAATCAGAAGATGGATATGGTCGATTTGTTTTCTGAATTGAGGAATCAGAAGATGAAGATCGAAGATGGAGATCGAAGATGAAGATCAAAGATGGAGATGTCGATTTGGATTGACGGGAACGGAGATGTAACTCTGTACGTAACATGCCAAATTACCTTAAAGCCCATTAGTTAGAATTTCATTTAATCGATCAGCCCATATAATCTTAGCCCATATAATCTCAGCCTTTAAAAACTTGATAATCTAATGGTGAATAGAGGGGTCTACGGGTCTACACTTTTTTTAGGGGTCTACAATGAACTTTTCACTATATATATATATATATATATATATATATATATATATATATATATATATATATATATATATCGGGTGAGGTTCATTGTAAACACTTTCATATGTGAAAGTACTGTCTTTCACATTGTTTTTCACATGTGAAATTTTCTGAATAATGTGACTAAAAAATCCTGTCATATGTTATTTTTTCAGCAATTATTCAAAATTGATGACTGTAGAAGGGGTCCTATAATGGTACGGCTTGGTGGGTTGCTAAGGAGTTTTAGAAGAAAGATGTTCGAGAAACACATTCGTCCCAACCTAGCAAAACCCACCGTGCATGAGAAAGTTCCAAAGATGTATCACGCTATTGTGAAAAAAGAAGACTGGGATAGATCTGTAGCATATACAAAATCTGAAGAATTCAAGGTTTTTTTTCAATTCAAACTGCAGATTTCATTAATTAAGCTAAGTGTTAATTAATGAAATTATAATTATATATCCTAGTGTTCTGTTGGAAAGGCTGCGTCAAAGAGTGCAAAAGAGGTTTGAGCACTGTATGTTTATGATCATACAATGGGACGGGGAGGATACGTAATCTGAAAGAAAAAACTAGTAATAAGCTAAGTGTGTTACACCCAGTCATGGTTAAGAACGTGCATTGTATGTTTCAAGTCTGGTATATATTATTATTATAATACAAGGTACAAACACAAAGAAATTGCAGCTGATGATTCCCCCTCTCGAGCGTTTATGTGGAGGAAAGGAAGGGTAAATAAAGAGATGGAATACAAAACGCATGTGGTGAAGGGCGTTGCAGATGATATAGTAAGTTTAATTTCTATATATATACCTAAATATTTACATGTTAAAAATTAACAGCACCTCACTACATTAACTAAATTAATTACTACAGGCCGAGAATGAAACAAAAATAAATGCGGGATCCGTGACCGTAGAACCGGGAACGAATGCCCTGACATTGGTCCTTGGCAAGGAAAGGGGTGGATACCTAAAAGGTATTAGGTATGGAGTGACTTCCCGTGGATATTGGCAGGGTGCTCCAAAAGGGCGATTAAAAGAGCGGATTGAAAAACTTGAGTCAGAACTCAAAAATGAAAAACAGCTGCATGAGAAAAAGGATCAAGAGGTTGAGCACCTCAATGATATGGTTAAAGCACAACATGAAAAATTGATATGCTTACGGAGTTTATGAACCGCATGATTCAAGAAAAACAAGTTGATAAAGCGGTAAATTCTGTAAGGAACAAATTATATATATGTATATATATATATATATATACATACCTATAATTAATTATATTATATACTTTATTTTTTATCAATTAATTATAATAAATCATTAAATCATTTTGTAGGTACAGTCCGCAGAGGTGCCTCTTACTACAACTGTAAGATCTAAAAACAATTGTAATCAGCATTTCAATGTAAATACAACGGTAATTAAGTATTATTGCTGATATGATCGATCTCCCATGAGCGCATATTTATTAATTAATTACATAATTCAATTGTACGTAGGACATGATCAATACCGCGCACAATACATCGCTGAAACAATCTCCTCAATCAAACTCATATCAAAGGTCGGCCGATAAGGTACGGATTTGAAACAGTTCTGAATTTGAGTCGATCTGGAAGATTCTAGTTCATCTGGATGAACATGCTTCTCTAGTTATTGTTCATCCGGATAGTTATAGTTCATCCGAATAGTTAAAGTTCTTTAGGATATGTAAAGTTCATCAGGATAGTTAAAGTTCATTAGGATCGTCAGAGTTCTCAGGATAGTTAGAGTTGATCCGAAAGATTCTAGTTCATCTGGATGAACATGCACCTCTAGTTATAGTTCATCGGGATGGTTATAGTCATATGGTTAGTTAAATTTCATTAGCATAGGTAAAGCTCATCTAGATAGTTAAAGTTCATTAGGATAGTTAGAGAGAGTTGTTCCAGAATATAATTAATAATTAACTGTTCCGGCTATGATAAGTTTGTACTTCATCTGAATGGTTATCTGGATAGTTAACTAATGTTTAGCCGGTTATGATCGATTTTATTAATTAATTGAATTGTAGGTCTGTTATGCGACCGTATCACAACACACTCCTCCATCTACAAGAGCATTCGGGCAAAAGGAAATGGTAACTATTTTAATTTACACAATTGTGTACTTTCCTTATAACTAATTGCTATATGATCATTTAATTAAATGTTGATGTTGTCTTTAGGGGAAAAGAGAAAAATAACAGAAGTAGCTGCTGTTGCAGTTAGTACTGCTGGGGCATCACAGCAGGAAGTGGTATATATATGTAATTAAGGATTTGACAAATCGCTTTGACGTTATTATTATTAATATATATGTTACTAATCAATTAATTATATGACGTCAATTTAGGGAAAAAATAAGAGACCTACAAAATTAGTCAAACCTGTAGCTCATAAAGTACATGCTAAGAAGAGTGATCAGTTGGAAACACCAAATAATGATGCCATTGCAGCTCCTATCGATCAGCCAGTAATCCCAGAGGTATATATTACTATATACCACATTGTTTTTATTCTATTTTTAACTTTAATTAATTAATTGTTAATATAATATGCTATCATCAATATTATTATTATTATTATGTCACTTCTGATCAGGAGTGCCAAACTACGATGTTACACATGGAGGGGAATCCACTGAACATCGTGGGATGGCTAAATTATTACCAAAAAAAATGAGAAGATTCATGGATGTCCATTACCTCCTGGTTGCCGTAGAATTATAGCTTATCAGGTCAAAAAGGGTGCAACATTTTTACCATTCCCATTAGATGAAAAAACAATGCTTTCAGAGGTTGAAAATAAATATATTATTGCATGACCGATGAACCAAATGATCCTTCATTCTAATAACACATCAGATAAATCACAGCCGGTTGATCATTTTTACGGTTCAAAAACTACTGGAACAACCACAAGTAATTACTACATTAATTAATCGTATCCGCTAATTAATTAACTATATATATATATATATATATATATATATAGGGAGATGATCATTTGAGAACCAATTGGGTTTGAAAACTAAAAAGAACCATTATGAGCCACTAGTTTATATATATGGAACCCCCCCCCCCCCCCATGAATTATAGTGGTTCTCACCTGAAATTAGTGGTTGCGATTTGGTTCTCAAAAGTTCTCAAAATAAAAAGTTCTCATTTGAACCTAACCCTATATATATATATATATATATATATATATATATATATATATATAGGGTTAGGTTCAAATGAGAACTTTTTGTTTTGAGAACTTTTGAGAACTAAATCTCAACCACAAATTTCAGGGGGGGACCACTACAATTCATGGGAGAGGGAAACATGTAAATAAACTTGTGGCTCGAATTAGTTCTTTTTAGTTCTCAAATCAAATTGGTTCTCAAATGATCCTCTCCCTATATATATCTATACTATCTTATTATGCATATTCTATCAAGTGGTTGAAAATTTAAGATGTACAATTATTATTGCATTGTGTACAAGTCAACAAAGCTAAAATATTGAATCTCTTAAATTTTTGGCTGGACTCACTTTGTACAATTAAGATATGTACAAGAGAAGGAAGCATATTGTACAACTCTTTAAAGCCAAAAATCTTAATATTTGTGTTGAATCTATACACGATCGGATCTCCCCAATACAAGTTTCACGGTACTTTATGCGGTCCTCAGATCAACATCCCAAATTTGTCATTTGCTCCTTTTTAGGTAAACCTGCCATCGCCTTCTCCCTTGATCAGACTTCCCCTCCTAAGCAATCTTCAAGAATTAGGTAATCTCCTACCTTTATGCTTTTTATCTTCTGTCAAGCCAGATAAGAATCTCCTCTTTGAGATAGATCTGCAATTGCTTTTCATCTTAAGTCCACGCCATACCTAATCTTGGAGAGACGTCAATTCCGACTTCAATTTGAAATGCATTGAAATGCAAAAATTTGAAATGCTTTAATTTGAAATTCAAACCTTCACATGACAATCTCGATCTCCATCATCCCCTCTCTCTCTCTCTCTTCATCTCAAATCTTCATTCACAACAACAGGTGAATCTGTGAAACCGAAAGCTTACCCCGTTGGACGATGCTCATCGGTCTGGGGTTTATGAAACAATCAGGTATGGGTCTTCATCTTTGTCTTCCATTTGAAAGAATCAGTTTAGGTTTTTTCTTTTTGAAACAATCAAATTCTACATCAAACCTCCCAGATCTGATTTTGGGTTTTACTACTTATGCATTCACGGAGCGACTCTTCATTATGCATCAGAGCGGATCTTCGTTTCACGTAAGTTCAAATGCTAGCCCTAGAAATTCCCTTTTGGTATTTATTCCCTGTTTATTGGTTATATTTGGTTCAGTTGATAGATTCACAAGTCTGAGAAAAGAATTGTAGGTAACTATCTTCAACGGCGCTTGTAAAACGAGTGTTCCTTAACGATGGTGTTGTACGTGCGTGTTTTGCTTATTTTGAAGCGAAGAAATCGTACTGTAAGTTGTTTTCTGATAAAATTTGTTTCTTCAACTTCGTATTATTTGTTGATGAGTAAGGCTTGCAAAGAATGTTACTCCTGTACTTGCAATCGTGTCGGTGAAGGATTTTTTTTTTGTGATCATAGGATTTATTTACGAGGTCGTGAAATTGAGTTCGGTTATGTTGATTTGCAGGTGGACCTCTCAGTTGAATATCTACAAAGGTGTCCTTTTTTTTTGTGTTTTAGCTTCTTGGTTGTTTAAGTAACACTCACTGGGTTAAAGTTTTACTTGAACATAATTTAATTGGTTGTTCAAGTTCTTAAGCAGTTACTATGGAAACATGCTGGTATCTGTGTACTAGGAGAAAGACAACGGGCAGATCCAGACACAAGAGAATGCAGTTTAAGAAATGTATTACAATCAACAAATTCACATGTGCTCCTGCAGGATACACTTTGGCAAACGTTGTGTTTTCTTATATAATAGTATTCTATAATTCTATATTCTACTCTAATGGTAATTAACATACCTGTCTAATATACTTTTAGGCATATTCTATATTTTTCTCTTATTTGACATATTTTCTATAAATATTTGCAAACATGATGACTATGAAGAGGTTGGCTATATTCTTTCTTGGTCTTCTTATTTGATTTTGAGTTGAATTTTTTTCTCTTATGTTACTTTATAGGGAGATTTGATCGTTTAACTTTATGGTTATTTGTGTTTACTTGTTGAAACCAAGTAACTGTTATCACTTTTGAGTCATGCATTCTTGATGAAACCTTTTGCATTCTTCGTCCTGTGTAAGCCGTTTTTGTCACGAAATAAATAGTTTATTATGTTTAGAATATATTATGAGACGGACATCGTAGTTTATTAAGCGTGTTGAATGGATTGTTTTAAGTGACTAAGATAGCCATTTTAATTGTTAAGTGTTGAATGAAGAACGATTCTTGTATAAGTATTCAATATGAAAATCATGAACAGATAATTTTCCACTCAAATGTTTGGGCTTTGCATTTTGTATCAAATACTGCAATATTAAATTACAATAAATATATCTGTATCTTCTTATGCTGTGCAATTGTATTCATTTGTTCAATTTTACGTCTAATAGGTACATCCAATGAACTGCAATTAAAAGAGCCAAGAAATAATATGGCAAATTTCTCCTGTATTCCCCTTGAAACCGGAAAGAAGACTGCAAAGATTAGCAAAGCAAGGGTGAGAGGTGGGCCGTGTAAACGGACTGACCCCATTTATGAAACTACAAGGCTTCTTTTAGGAGTGGTAATTTTCCCTCAATTTATATATTTTTTATGCATCTGATTATACTAAATTTGTCATTTGAATTAGGTGGCATCAAATTTGTCATTTATATAATATTTCCCCCACACGACTGAATAATCATATCTCTGCTTTGTTTTAAATTATTTTGTTTCTCTTGCTTATTTAGTAAAACAGGAGCAAAAATTACATTTTGATTAGCTCATCAAATTATGCCAACTTTCTGATAAATTAGCAGGGAAACTTAATGAAAACATGATTGTATAATATGATGAGCTAAGCATCTGACCTTATAACTTTAGATTTGGGTCGTGATTTCTAACTAAAAGAACAAATAAATTAAAAAAATTTGAACCATGTTTTACCAATTACTGTTTTTGTAGTAAGTTGATGTTTTATTAGGGGGACCTAAAATTGTTTGAATTGGATTGCCAGAAAGATGAGTTTGTCAATCAGCCTGGTGGGATTTTGAAAGCCGGGCATTTGGCTGCACTTGAAAGCTGTCCACATCCATTTGAAATGTGGTGGGATTTTGAAAGCTGGGCATTTGGTTGCTATCAGGTTAAGCTACTGGTTTGCCAGGTTATTATGCTATTTAATATGCATTTAGGATGCTGTTCTGGTTGTATAAAAGGAAGAATTGGAGATAGATGGAGATGTGTACTGGTAAAGCTTAAAAGAAGAGATGTTGCCCTGTTGTAGAATCATCAACCCAATTTGTTTTTTTCCTTTTACACCTTCCTACTTTTATCTATTTTTATGTGATTATTTTGCAAGGTTGAGGATCAAGCTGATGTGAACGCAATGAAATCACATGTTATGGTATATTGTGATTTATTTGCTCTATTGTGCTCTCAAGGTATGGCTCTTCCATCGTTACTAATCCTGGCTCTCTTCATTTTCCTTCTTTGATGACAATTATCCAATCTGTCTTAGTAGAACTGTATGCATCACTATGAATGGCGATACATGATGTATTTGCATTATTTTTTTTCAGGTGAAGTTAAATAACACTTGAAAAAAATAGCCAAAAATCAAAACCAAATTAAGTAACATTTGTACTAAACTCAATCCAAAAAGCAAGAAAACATAACACAAATGCAACATGTATCCCTGTTCATAGTGGTGCTGCAAAGCTATCAAGGAAACGCAACCGAGATTCACAAGGTACAATTATTAGTAAGATTGAAATCATCATAAAAAATATAGTTGTAGTTTGACTTATGGGTGAACTTTTAAATCAGCCCTTTATTGAAACATACTTTAAATCCACCACCAATGAAATTTATAACATTCAAAATACATTCAGCTCAAAAGAATTACCACACATGACAAAACTCACTTCCAAAATTATTCCAACTACTATACAATACATGTCTATTACCTTTTTGATAAACCACTAACCTATCATCATTTACATGTTAATTGTACTTGCTGGCAGATTCTGCAAAAGCTCAAGTAACAGAAACATGCATTTCCAAGAAATTAAAATATGCATTTCCTAGGAATGAAAGGAGAAGCAAGAATGATGTAGAAAGAAGTACCTGCACTGCCCTAAAAAAAGTTCTCATGAAACTTTTGTAAATGGGTAAACAAAATCACACCTGAGGGAAACTTATGACATATTTTGTTTCGTGTAATTTAGTATTTTTATAGTTTTCACGGTTGAAGGCATCTTATTATCTAAACAAATTCTTCCGTTATGGGTAGGGAATGCCTCACTAATGCAAGGAAGGTATCTCAAGTTTGATGTTTGTCGCTGTGAGATTTGCTAATCTGCCAGATTTGTGTCATAAACTCAACTTCGACTCTTTATTCATTATTTTGATGTTAGGTAGTAGAACACAAGCTTATTATAGTGTAATTAGTGTCATAAACTCACATAAAGAAATCATTTTTTACTGTCAACAATAGTAACTGGTTCTGAATCTTTTTTTTTTCTGTGTTGATAGGGTTTGATTGGGTCTTGACTGGTTTGGTTTGAATTCAAATGATGGGACTTCTATCAGGTTGGTGAAAGGTTATACCAAGACATGGCTCTTTTGGATGCCTATAGGATCACGATGACAACATGGGATAGATGGGTCGTCTCGAACATTAATCCAACAAAGTTGTGTTTTATCTGCAAGGGCCTGAACCTGGTGTAAATCTTCTTGCACATGTGATGTAGTATCTTGTGCTACTTCTGATGTTAGCGTGTGAGTGTGCTAGACTAGATTTAACCTTTCAGATGATTTTGATAAGAAATATTTTATAGTTTTCTTTATTTTTTTTATTATGTATTAGTTAATAATGTCAATCTATGCTTTGTTATGTCAAGTTCTTGAAGAATCTCATTATTGCTGGCTCACTAACCTATTTTTTGGTAAGCAACACTGTATTGATGTTTTGTAATTTTTATAAAATTTTTGGGTACAATATACAATTCTAAGCTAATATGAATTACCGTTGCTTTGCCTTTTGGGCCGGTTGACGGTCTTGTTCTTCAAAATTTGATTTGTTGTATGACATGAATCCAAAGTTGATGTCCTGAAGATGGACTTTTTGTTAATAAGGCGTACAGAGCCAAGTTGTAGGAAACATGACAACCCCGCTTTCTACGTAAAATCCAAACGACCAAACTTGACAACCCCGCTTTTACGGGTGTTTCTTTCCCACTTAGAAGTTGTATAATAACACATATTTTGCTTTGTTATTTCCCTTTCTGATGCTACACCCCCTCCAAGTTACTTTGATTTTTTACCGTCATTGATTGCAATTGGGTTATATCAGTTTGCTTGAAAGGAACGGTGCCTTCTTATTATTGTCACCGACTTGTTTAAAACATTTAAGATTTTGAAATAAATTACTTATAAAAACTATTATGAGGCAATCCGAAAACATACCTTAAAATGTTACACTTGTTTTTACACGCCAAGTAAAGTTTTAAAAGAAGAATAGTATTTCATTTTAGCCCCTTGATATTTGATTAAAATTATCATTCAAGTGCATTAGTTTACGTGACTTGTACTTTTAAGGTTCTTTTTGCTTGGCTATGATGCCATCGGCGATGGCAGGGTGTTAACTACAACCACTACTCAAATATGAGGCATTTAAATTGTCGTCGTGCTAATAGAAGCGAATACCGCGATGTAAATTGTCGCGCCGAAGTAACACGCGAACAAAAGACGGATAATACGCTATAATTTGTCGCCGCCGCAACGCGCGGGCACCATGCTAGTATATATATATATATATATATATATATATATATATATATATATATATATATATATATATTTGATCAGTTTTATTTGTCATGTTTCCATGTAAATAATGATCGAAAAAAGATGTCAAAAGTGTACTTAACACCAAACCAGCTGAGTCAAGATCCGATAAACAGAAAACTTAGTACACGGATCCAGTAAAAGCGGCTGATCAGCACAGACAAGAAATTATAATTAATTATTATAGAAATTAAACTTTGATTAGTGTATGTTTTTTAACAGCATTTGATTAGTGTATGTACATTAATTTTTAATTATAGTATGATTTTAAGGTTTCTCTATATTAATTAATATGCAGTATAATTAATTGTAATTAAGAAAATATATGTGACCATATATATAATACCAGGCCACACTTTTTATATTTTAACGTGACCATTGTCACCCTTTGGCCATGCGTATTGGGACAAATTATCTGATTTTAACTACCTTTTAGCCACTTTTTTATTCCAAATATATATTTGGCTAAAAAACAAATATACGTGACCATATAATACCAAAGGCCATACTTTTTATATTTTGACGTGGTCGTTGCTACCCTTTGGCCACGCGTATTGGGACAAAAATTATGATTTCAGCAACCCATTTGGCCACGTTTTTTAACATATGTGGCTAAAACACAAATATACGTGACCATATAATACCAAAGGCCACGATATTTATATTTTAACGTGGTCGTTGCCACCCTTTGGCCATGCATATTGGGACACAAATTATAATTTCAACAACCTATTTGGCCACGTTTTTTTAAACATATGTCGTTTAAACACAAATATACGTGACCATATAATACCAAAGGCCACGCTTTTGATATTTTAACGTGGCCGTTGCCACCCTTTGGCCACGCGTATTGGGACAAAACGTATGATTTCAGCAACCCTTTGGCCACGTATTTTTATAATGTACGTGGCTAAAACACAAATATATGTGACCATATAATACCAAAGGCCACGTTAAATAAACAAATATGGCCGTTGGGACCCTTTGGCCACACTTTCCGGAAGAATTGTTTGATTACATCAATAAATATTGGTACCCTTTAACCACGCTTCTAGGTGGCTTCAGCCACTGATATTCTAATGTGGCCTTATGGTACATACGGTGACGGGACCTTTGTTGTCGATTGAAATGGGAAAAAAACTTGGCCAAAGACCTTTGGTCACGGTTTTTTCCGTGGCCAAAGGTGAAATTTGATGTAGTGTAGTCTTTGATGTCTGAGCTTGACTACCAGACTTAGATTTTTCATTTGTTGACTGTGAACATTCTCGAGCAAAATGACCAAAGTTAAAACAATTAAAACATTTTACCTTTGACTTGTTCAATCCAATTTTACCATCTGGGTTTAACCTTACTTTCCATGTTTTCTTCATAAACCTTTTAGCTCTCTGCACAAGCATTTCCATAGACCAATTAATATCCATAAGTTCAAGACCATCAAAATCTATCCGAGCTATATCTTCTTCTATCAGATCAACAATTGGCATACTACCAGTAGAAGTCCATAATATGAAGATAACAAACTAGAAATTGACGCTAGATCTTCATCTGTTGTCTTGGCAGCAAATGCAGTTTGATTTGATTGATTCAGAATAGTAAAACTGCAACCTTTAGTATAACCAGAATCTTCAGAATTTCTAAAAACATTCCCATCAAGGATAATGAGCAAACACTCAGGGCTTGTTTGTTTAAAAAAACATTTGAATAACCTCTTATATCTGATTCGCTAAGAGGTTTTAAAAGGATCCGTCGTTTGTTTTTTACAGGCCATTAAGAAGCTATACATCTTAACATCCTGAAATTGCTTGAGCGTGTGGATCCTCTACTTAATCGTTATAAAATCAATGTTATATGAGCTAGAACACAAAGAGTAAATACAAAAGACTTGTATTAACCACTGAGAGAACCACAGAGTACACATAGAATATGACCCCTAGAAGTTGCTGAATTCTATTACAAGACTACTATTTATAGTTGCTAAAACCCGCTGGTCCAAACCTCAGGTTCGGACCTATTCGGCCCTGTCCGAACTCCAGGTTCGGCCTGAGTTCGGACCTCAGCAATCTTGTATGTTTCATCTTTTATTCGATACTTCACATGACGATCTAGAACCATGTATCAACAAACTCCCCCTCGGCATGTGCAGTATCATCTCCTCTAATATAAACTTGTATCTTGTATCTTCAATCAAACTCTTTCTCGATCTTGATGAAGAGTTCAATCTTGAATACTTGATATTGCATCGTGTGTAATCTCTTTATCAACAATCTTCCGTGTTGATCAATCGAAAACAAATTAGAAACAAAATCTTTTTGGCTTTCAGAAACTTTATATCAAAACAAACCTAAAATCTTTTTGGTATTTTCTGATAAGAAAAGTAAATGCCTTACAAAATCAAACACTATTTTTGTCTTTTGCGAGAAAGATCACAACTTGGGATCATATTGGTCATAACATGCTGAACTACACTTCAATTTCGATTATTGAAGCACATAAGCCATGCCGATTGCAAATATAATTTGTTCAACTTAAACTTTGGCACAATCATACTCATAACATCTGGATATGTTAAAGTATTGATTAGTTTTGCATTGACAAGTGTACCCCACACTATCAGACATACTCAGTTATGCTTTTGCTTATCACATTTTGTGATTTCATTTGTGATTCACATTTTGTGATTTCATTTGTGATTTTAATCACATAATGATTGTAACCATGATATAGTCAACTGTGTTCCAATGCAAAAAGAAATAAGAATGTTAAATCGTCTACCTTAAGTTCGATCTTTCGATACGCAGATAAGGCCTCGGATTTAACAAAATAAGAAAATAAAACAAGTTGAAGTTGTGTAACTCACCAACAACAATCAGGTCGATACTCCCGTACACGCAGAGAAAGTTCGATGAGTTATACGAAAAACCAAAGAAAATAAAGCAGAACGTCAAACGAACAATAATCAGGTCGGTCTTGTGGACACGTAGAGAAAGTCAGGCCGTTTGACAAAATAAATAAAATCAAACAAGTTTAAATCTTTGCAAAATGAACACATGTATACACAGTGACTTCTCATTTTATTTTTCACATATCTTTTTCTTGATATATCTTGAGATACGCATCAAGATGTTGTCCACTAGATCAAGCATCAGATTTAGTGTATATCACATTCGTATACATTCTGATTTGCCGAGCCTTCCTTACACATCGATCAAATGATCTTATGGTTTTTTCATCTACTTTATCCATGAGTCAGACAATGTCAGCCAATGTACCATCATTTGCCAATCATGTCGGATACAATTTCTCATTTTTCAATGTTTTTGGCTTTTTGCATTTTTCAATGTTTTTGTCTTTTTCAAATTTCTCCCCCTAAAAATGACAACTCTATTTATAGAATTTTATTTTTACAACTTGAAAAACAACACACTATTTTTGAATTTTTGTAAAAACAAACTCCCCCTCAGAATGAGACGGAGGTAAAACAAAAACAAGAAATTGATCAACCAACACGAATACTTGCAGTTTTAGCCTTTTGAAAACCAAATGATTTTGAAATTTAGTTTTAAATTATCACAGATATTCCACAATCAGCAATTTTCAATCACCGAAAAGTCTTCCTGAAATACCTGTCTGACACCAAAAAAAAGATTAGTCGCTTTGGGATCGACCTGATTCAAAAGCGTCGGGTCGACCAGTGTCTTCCACATAGTCCGTGTTGGCCTTGGAAATAACTTTTGGTTTCCAGATTTTTAAAGATTTCAATTTTTTATCAGAACCGGAATCAGATTCAACTGACGTACTTGGTTTAGACAAAGACGATTTATGAGTTGATTTAACTTTTGAGAACCATGGTTCATGAAAAATTTGACCTTTGTTATCCACATATTTAGCCGTGTTGTGGATATATGCAGTCGTCGGACAATCAGCAGCAAGATGTCCCGGTTGACGACATACATAACAAAGTCTTTCTCTAAAAACATTTGAAAATTGTTTTGATTTTTGTAAACCAGATGAAGTTCAGAATGAAAACTGTCAAAGAAATCATCAGAAGAATCATACCTAGGAGATGGACTCCTTGAAGATGATGACCTTCCAGAATAATAAGAAAATTCTTTCTGAGCCGATGATTTCTTTGCAACTTGTGCTTTAGGAACCTTTTCAGCTTTCATTGGTTTCTTTGTTTGAATCGACTCTTCCTTCACTTGATAACCCAAACCTTTGTGTTTGAATCCCTGACTCTTTGAAGAACTTGAAAAAGAACCCGAAGCTTCTCTTGCCTTAGCTTCGCTAGTAAATTTGGCTTTAATATCCTTCATATTGTTCTTTTTAATCAAAATTTCTCTTCTTCAGTTGCAGATGAAGAACTTGAAACAACCTTATCAAAAACTTTTTCATGTTCCAACAAAACAGACTTTGAAACAAATTTTGGAGCTTCACCCAAAGGCTTTTCCTTCTTCTTAGACTTAGACTTGTTCTTCTTGGGTAGAGTGGCAAATTTTGAATAATCGTGCACTTCAGCTTTAGGATCAAGCGGAGCAGAAGTAACTTCAATTAAATCCACTGGTTGAGGAACCAAGTGAACATCCTCCTTCTTAGAACTCTGCGTACTCTGATCCTGCTTGTATAAGAAGTTTAGCAATGTCGGTGACAAATTGCAGTTCTTCACTCGCCTTTTCAACTCCAAAATTTGCAATTTCAAATCATTAATCTTTTGTTGAGCTTCAAACACCTCTTTCTGTGACTTGATGAATTTTGCATTAAGATCATCATATTCATAAGTTTGTAGCTTTCGGATCTCACATTCAGCAAATAATTCTTCAAGAACATTTTTTCTCTTTTTCTTATAGATCTCAACATCTTTAGTCAACACTTCATTCTTATCTCGATAAAGAACATTCTCATCTTGAAGCATAGAGATCTTGTTTTGAAGATTCTCAACAGTAGAAGCAGTTTCAACAATAAGAGCACTAGCCTTTTCATATTTTTGCTGAACTGGATAACTTTTCTCAAATAAATTCTCAAAATCTTGAATTGCATCTAAAGCTTCAGCTTTGGCTTTCTCACACTCTTCAGCCAATTGTGTCTTCTCTTTCATAACATCTTCATGAATATGGACCAATTCATAATATTTCTTCTGAAAATCATCTAACTCTTTCTTAAGCACAACAATCTCTTCAGTTGACATTTTTAAATGTTGATCAAAAGTTACAATCTTCTTGTGTAATTTTTCACATTCCAGACACTTGACTTTTTCAGCTTTTGGGCTATCAATAACCTTTAGTAAACCTTCTTGAACCAATGATTCACTTGAATAAGAATCAGAATCAGTCAGAAAGTTGTCATCATCATCATGACGAGAAGTTAAAGCCATTGTAATTGGAGTAATTTTCCTTTTAGCCTCAGAGTCTGCACTCCAGGCAAACTCATTTGGATGCCAAAACGTTTCTGTCAAATCATTAGCAAAAGTAACAGATTTCTTCTCAACTTTATGAGCTTCTTTTGATGGATGAAAAACTAAATGTGCATGTTGACCAGTTTTCAATTTATTGTCCATAGAACTTGGACATTCTCGCGCAAAATGACAATAAATGGAACACTTATAACATTTTACCTTCGACTTGTCCAAACCAATTTTACCATTCTGATTCAATCGCTTCTTACCAGTTCTGTTGAAAAATTTCTTCGTTCTTCAAACCAACATAGCATACTGCCAGTTCAGATCCATTTTGTCCAAATGATTATAATCAATTTGATCATGATCTTCATTTGCTAATTCAGCATTACTCACAGCACCAGTGATAACACCAAAATATGAAGATACCAATGCAGACCTCAAAGCATTATAATCATCGATAGTTTGAACAGGCAATGCACTTTGAGTCGAAGAACTAGGAATCGAAACAGTACAACCAGTAGAAGAATAACTTGGAGTTCCAGATTTACCTGCCAGAAATGCTGTAGGGGGTGCAGAAGTAAGAATATTAGATTTCCCAGCATTCAGGGTTGAATCATTGTTACCATAATACACTACAGGATTTTGAACTTGCTCAGAAAGTGACTTATTCACCTTTAACTCCATATCCCTTGCTTGGATTCTTTGAATCAGATCATTAAATGAAAATTTTGAATATTCTTTATCATGATTGACCATCATCACATAATTTTCCCATTTCTCTGGTAAAGCTTCCAAACTCTTTTCTTTCTTATCAGCTTCGTCTTTTGTAAATTTCACTCATTAAATGAGCAAATCTAGCAATCAGATTTGGAATCGATTCATTTTGATAATGCTTGAAACTATCAAATTCCTTCTTCAAAACCTTTTGTCGACTTTTCTTATATTGGTCATTACATTCACATCGCTTTTCTAAAGCATCCCACAAACTCTTTGTTGTGTAGTTACTTGAGAATTGATGTAATAATTCTATAGGCAATGCCATTGTTAAAGTACCATATGCCTTCTTCTCGGCTTGATATGCTTTCTTTTGTTCACCTGAAAGCTTCCTTTGAAGAATTAGTTCCCCATCTCCACCTTTAGGATAAACATATTGATCAGAATATGACAACCACATATCAATACATTCGCAGAAACATACGCTACAAACCATGTAACCCAACTATGATAATCTTCCAATCTGAGCAATTTAGGAACTTTCTGACTTGTTCCGATTTCATTATCATAGTTTATCATCATTTGCATTGTAGCTTGAACCAAATTCTGAATAGCTACGAACGCTTGAAAATCAGACATTTTTGAAAAACTGGTTACTGTTCACTCTGAACCTCCATCGAACCTCCTCCGAACTGTGTCCGAACCAAGTCCAAAACTAAGTGCGCCGAACTCCCTTCGAACCTGACCGTCGGAAGAACAAATAGAACCTGACCGAACTAGTGCCGAACTCTCACCGATAGATGACCGAACTCTGTCCAAACTCGGACCGAACCTCACCAAACTCTCACCGAACCGGAAACTCACCAAACTCCGTCCGAACCTTAAGTTCGGAGCGGTTACTCCGAAGTTGTTCGAACCTCAGACGAACTCTAGCTCACTCGACACCATTTTCTCGATTTTCAGTGTTTTTCGATGGAATTTTCGACAGAAATTCAAGAAAACTCAAAAGGAACGATCTAGGAATGAATTTTTGACATGAAGCACACTCGAGAAGATCAAACGAACTCAAAAATACAACTCATTTTCGAAATAGAACAAACCAAATGCTCTGATACCACTTGAAATTGCTTGAGCGTGTGGATCGTCTACTTAATCGTTATGAAATCAATGTTATACGAGCTAGAACACAAAGAGTAAATACAAAAGACTTGTATTAACCACTGAGAGAACCACAGAGTACACAGAGAATATGACCCCCAGAAGTTGCTGAATTCTATTACAAGACTACTATTTATAGTTGCTAAAACCCGCTGGTCCGAACCTCAGGTTCGGACCTATTCGGCCCTGCCCGAACTCCAGGTTCGGTCTGAGTTCGGACCTCAGCAATCTTGTATGTTTCGTCTTGTATTCGATACTTCACATGACAATCTAGAACCATGTATCAACACATCCTCTTAACAAACGAGACATTAAAATCCCTCTGAACCCTAAATATAATATATCATCTAACAAAAACAGTGCTCCGCCTCAAAAGAACATCGGCGAACATCTCACGCACCTGGCCTCTAACTTTCGCCTCTGCCATAAAGCGCATCCGGTAACGTCGCTTCCGCGAGCCCCTTCTCTGCTAATCTCAAGTATGTATCTCCTCCCTCTGCCTCTGATTTTGTTGCTACTGTTTAGAAGCATAAAAACATTTATATTGTTGCTACTGCCTATGATTTTGAGACTGTTTCTTGTTTGCTACTAATTCCTACTAATTTCTACTGTCTCCTCCCTCTGCTTCTCTGATTTTGTTGTGGATTAAATAGTCAAAGTAATATCCCTTGATTCAAAGGGCTGTATGAAACCAAATGAACTGATGTTCGATCCGTTATGGATTAGATAGTGAAAGTAGTTTCTTGTTCTTAACTGATTTGATAGCTTCATTCTGCTAACTGTATGAAACCAAGCACCTTTTTTTCTACTAATTGCTCCTTTTTAAGATAATCTGTGTATTTTTTTTTTTGTTATTAACTCATACTCATTGGAATGTTAATGCTACTCATTGAAATGTGAAACCAATATCAGTTGGAATGTTGATGCAAAATTTGTGTTCTTTTTGTTACTAATTTCTAGAAATTGCACCTCTATTTATGTCATAATTTGTGTTTTTTTCCTATTTATTGATACTTATAAGGTTTTCTTATAGAGGTTTCTTATATTTGATTTATAATGTGGTGGTAGCATATTAGGCATGGGTGACAAGATGCTAAAACTTATGAATGATCAAGAAAAACTATTTTTAGAGACATGTATAGAAACCCTTAGGTTCGGTTATATGGGAGTGAGCTTACAGAGGGAGTCTTGGGCATAGTGACTAACCCAAAACAATTGAAAATAAGTATGACTACAACAGCGAAAAGTATGCAGCTTGATCTTATTTGAAACAAATAACGGAAAACATTTATAACTACTTTTCTAATATATTTATATATTATTTGAAAACGCCTCCATTAGCTAACCATGAAACGAATCCAAATTAAATGTTGGTTCATCCTATGGCAGCACACTTGAAAACCACTCCATTAGCTAATCATGACCTTTGTGCAACTTTATACGAGAAGAATTCGGCAAAATAGTCTGCGTGAATAATAGACTTCTGTAAGATTTCTGTATTCATACAGAAGTACTCCGGAAATTCCGAAGTAGTTCTGTACAGACTAAAATCTACAGAAATCCTCATTTCTATAGATAGCTTCTAATGGGAAGCATCAACAGTCTTCAAAGAAGAGTCCAGAAGGAGTTCTAGATTATCAGAAGATTAATATCACGAGAAGAACAAATTCTATCTTTGTGTGAAGAACAAGCAAAACGAATGTCAACTTGGCATTAATCAAGAAGGCAGTTGAAGACAGTTGAAAAAGAGATAAATTGAATACGTTCAATTTATCTCTATATACTCTGACACACTCCAACATCAACCGTCCTCAACCGCCTCAACTTGCTACATTTGCCTATAAATAGCAAGCTGACTTCACCAAACAACGCAAGACATCAAGCATACAATTTAATATCTTCTCAAAGCAATTACAACCTTACTCCCAGAGAAAGTTATTTCTGTTGATACATAGTCATACTATAAACTCGTGTAAACCATTATTTACATTTGAGATATACAGAATAACCCTTTTATGAATTGTTGTCTTCCAATTTGATTTACTTTCCATAACTTATATATCCTGTTTAAATCAAATTGTGCCAACATTGTTAAAGAGCCCTACAAGGGACCCAACAATTGGTATCAGAGCAGACTGAATAATCAATATTCAAAATATCCTGCTCTTTAAAATGTCCTCAAAACAAAACAATGGGAAATCTTTTGGCTCATTAGCTAAACTCCCTATGCTTGCTAGGGAGAAACATCCACAGTGGAAATCTAGAATTACCAACCTTCCAAAAGAAGTTGATGATTCCCTGATGGATTACGTAGCCAACAAATCTCATTATTCTGAGATAAATTTTTCTGAAATCATAAGGCACAAAAAGAAAACTCTTAAACCTCTTTTATGTATTATTACAGGAAAATATTTTCACAACAGTCAAAAGGATAAAACTAAATGCCAAGAGAATCACATACAACAAATCTGGTATTGTGACTCTAGATGCTCTACCCACATGACTGGGGAAGTAAAACTGTTAACATTTATGTGAAGAGAAAAGGAAGATCCATAACCTTTGGCGATGGTATAAAATACAAAACCATTGGGTATGGAACCATTACTAATGGTGAAGTCACAATTGAAAGTGTGTCATATGTCCAAGGTCTAAAATATAACTTACTAAGCCGTGGAAAACTATGTGATAAAGGCTTCAAACTTACTCTTTATTCCAACAAGTGTGAACTTGTTGGACTAAATGACAATAAAATTTACTTAACGGGAAACAGAATAATTCAGAGTCTCTGTTTTATAAACTTCAACAATCTTATTTTAAATGAGTCTCTCTGTCTCGTGTCAAAATCTTCTAACAAGGAATCTGAGCTTTGGCACAGAAGACTATCACATCTAAATTTTAGAACAATTGCTGAGCTAGCAAATAAAAAGATGGTAAAAGGTCTCCCCACCATATTTTCTAAATCTGGAGAAATATGTGAGGATTGTCAAATGGGAAAAATGAAGAAAACCTCTCACAAAAGTCTTTAATAAGTATCCGGAAGTCAACCACTCGAGCTAATCCACATGGATCTCTGTGGACCCATAAGCACAGAAAGTCTTGGTGGAAAGAAATACATCCTAGTTATGGTGGATGACTTCTCCAGATATACATGGGCCGAATTTTTGAAATCAAAAAGTGAAACAATAGATCTTATCATTAACTTTATAAGAAGAATACAAAAATTAGTGCACTTAAAAGTAAGAAGAATAATATCTGATAATGGAACCGAATTCAAAAACTCAAAACTAGACACATATCTAGTCAGAAAAGGCATATCTCATGAGTTCTCTGCTTCAATGACCCCATAACAAAATGGGGTAGTAGAAAGGAGAAACAGAACTCTAGTAGAAGCTGCCAGATCCATGCTTTCTTCAGCAAATCTTCCCATCTACTTCTGGGCTGAAGCTATTGCAACAACATGCTTCACTCAAAATAGATCTGTCATCAACAAGTGGATCAATCAAACTCCTTACCAAGCAATCAATAAGAAAACTCCTAACTTAAATTTTCTTCATGTCTTTGGATGCAGGTGCTACATACTGAACGATCAAGATTATCTCAGAAAATTTGACAGAAAAGCCGACAAAGGAATCTTAATTGGATACTCACTCAAGTCAAAGGCATACAAAGTTTTTGTTCTAATAACTTAAGTGGTAAGAGAAAGTATAAATGTGTCATTTAGTGATAATAAAATGGCTATACATATTAGCACCAGATCTTCAAATAAAAAGGATTGCATCCCTGGAATAACAATCTCAAAAAAACAAAGAGAAGCATCCCATAAATTTTTTGAAGAAAACTCTGATGATGAAAATAACCTTCCCTTGTTTTCTCCTCTTTCAAAAACCACTATCACAAAAGATCATTACAAAGATAGAAAAGAAACCTTGATTCAGAATGAAATTACCCATTCAAAAGATAAAAGTAATGAAATCTCTGATTCTTAACACTTAAATAAAAAAGGGAACAATTACAGAAACATTACAAAACTCCACTTCAGAGCTCTTAAATGAGTCTGTAACTGAGATCTGGCCCTCAGCTGACAGTCCATCAGCTGAGGGGGAGTGTCAAGACACTGACACAATCGACCCAATGCTTGGGAGTGAAGAGTTAGCCACTCTTCCTCCAGCAACCAAACGGACAAAAGATCATCCCATAAATTTAATCATTAGTGATCAAAACAAAAATGTCCAGACCAAATCAGCCTCTGCCAATCAATGTCTTTATGCTGGATTCTTCAGCATAACAGAACTAAAAAATTATGAAAAAGCCCTTCAGGATCCCCCCTAGATCCTAGCCATGCAACAAGAACTAGGACAAATTGAAAGAAATAATGTGTGGAATTCAGTTCCAAGACCAAACAACAAATCTATTATAGGAACTAAATGGGTTTTTCGTAATAAAACAGACGAAGAAGGTACCATAATTAGAAACAAAGCTAGACTTGTAGCAAAAGGATACTATCAACAAGAAAGATTAGACTATGATGAAACCTTTACCCCAGTCGCAAGACTTGAGGCTGTCAGGATATTTCTAGCCTTCGCAACATTCAAAGGTTTCAAAGTCTATCAAATGGATGTTCAATGTGCCTTCTTAAATGGAAAAATTAATCAGGAAGTTTACATTGAACAACCACCGGGATTTGAAAGCGAAAAATTTCCAAATCATGTTTGTAAACTTAAAAGAGCTCTGTACGGTCTAAAACAAGCACCTAGAGCATCGTATGACACCTTCTCTGAGTTTCTTTTATCGGCTAACTTTAAAAAGGGGTCCATTGACACCACACTGTTTTTAAAAGAAAAGGTCATCTCCTGATTGTACAAATCTACGTAGAAGATGTCTTCTTTGGATCCACGTGTCCATCATTTTGTAAAAAATTTTAAGAACTGATGACAACAAACTTTGAAATGAGTATGATGGGAGAACTAAACTATTTTTTGGGAATCCAAATTAAACAAACACCTGAAGGAATTTTTATAAATCAAGCAAAATACATTAAAAATCTCCTCATTAAGTAATCTCTCTCAAACTACTCCTCATTGAAAACACCAATGGCCACAAATGTGAAAATTGATGCGGACAAAGATGGTAAAAATGTTGATGAGCACACATACAGAGGAATGATAGGCTCACTTCTGTATCTCACAGCAAGTAGGCCTGACATCATGTTTTCCACATGCTTCCTTGCCAGATATCAATGTAAACCCAAAGAGTCTCAAAAGAGTTTTTAGATACTTAAAAGGATCAGCTGATCTAGGTCTCTGGTATCCCAAGGATACTGATTTCTCTCTAACAGCCTAATCAAACGCTGATCATGCAGGTTGTAGACTAGACAGAAAAAGCACATCAGGAAACTGTCAGATACTAGGAGGCAAGTTGGTATGCTGGACATCCAAGAAACAATACTGTGTATCAACTTCAACCGCTGAAGCTGAATATGTTGCTGCTGCCAGCTGCTGCTCTCAAGTAATATGGATGCAGACCCAACTCAAAGACTACGAGATAAATCTCACTAAGATACCAATTTTCTATGATTCAAAGAGTGTCATCACCATCACATCTAATCCTGTCCACCACTCAAGGACAAAGCACATTGACGTCAGGTATCACTTTATCAAAGATCATGTTGAAAAAGGACACGTATTTTGTCCGAACTGAACTCCAGCTTGCAGATATCTTTACTAAACCTTTAGATGAAAAGAGATTCTCATTTTTACTAAGCAGGCTGGGGATGCTAAACATGATAGCAAACTAGTTTTATTAAAAATAATAATAATAATAATAATAATAATAGTAATAGTAGTAGTAATAATAATAATAATAATAATAATAATAATAATAAGTAATAATAATAATAATAATAATAATTATAAATAAATAAAAATAGGGGAGAAGGGGAGTCAGTTCAATAACTTCTCTGAAAAGTTGACTTCTCATACAAAAGGCTCAAATTTCTAGAACCAAAACATCAATAATGACCTATAAGAATAGGCTGTCAAATCCTTCTGCTTTCTCCTCTATTCATCTCATCATCTCAACTTGTCTTTAAAAGAAGCACAAAAGTGAAATTTCCAAGCAAATAAAAAAAATCTCTCAACCATGTCTTTCAAAGAGCTCTCTCCTCCATTACCTGAAAGCACGACATTCCCTGTTCCTCATCTTCACAACCTCATGCTTTACACACCCCGTGGGAACAGATTTTGGTCATATCAACCAATGATGAAATTTCTCAAAAATTGCCCCATAGGATATGCACTAACTCTTGATATTCCAATCAACTACTCCCTACTTCAAGAATTCTGGAGGAATGTTGTCCTTTTTGTCAAGGATGGAGACAATGCCTTAATAAGAACATCCGTCTATGGAGTAATGTTTGTCTTTGATCAATATCTGATCAGAAAAGCACTTCAAATCAAAGACAATCCATCCGCTCCTAGTCACTTTGATCAAGACACTATGATCAAGACTCTTCTTGACATGGGATACAAAGGAAATCTATATGAAGGAAAAGCTGATAGAGTTCACCTTCCACATCTATGGCAATATTTTTTCTCTCAAATCCAAATTTGCTTCTCATCAAAATACACTGACCATTATCTCTCTGATGTGGACACTCAATGTGTCATGGATGCTCTCATTCAAGGTCACAACATGAATTTCTCTCTGTACGTTATGAGACACATGCAAAGAAATCTCCACGGACCCTTAAATGAAAGATTCATTCTCTATCCTAGATTTTCAACAAAATTAATCCTTCAAGCATTAAACTGGGAAACAATACCAAGAGGAATCAAAACAAGCAAAGTAGTAACTATCAATTTCCGGACTTCCAGATTCCAATGGTTATTTTCTCCCATCCACGGGAAGGAAAACTCCTTTGCATCTTTATATTTCTCTTCAAATGGAAGCGAGCTTTAAAGCTTTCAAAACTCCTACTCACAACAGAGACCATAATTGATGCATGTGTACAGACATCTGCACATGTCTTAAACTCTCTATATTAATCTTGTGACTGAATAAATTCTTATTCTCTTGATCAGAAAAGTGTGCAAAATGTCTCCTCGGAAATCAGATTTATCCAAAAAATCCGAGCAATAAATAATTTTATTTGCTCCGATAAATGCGGTAATTAATTTGCTAATTATTCACATAAAAGCCAACGGTAAGTTTTATTAGCGTTCATAATTAAAGCGTATGTTCGAATTAATTATAGCCGTTATAGGACATCAAACCCTCTCATCCAAATACCACTGTTCAAAACAAAAAAAAACCTGAGAAATCACAAATGGCGTCTTCATCCGCAACCCCTGCGATGAACACTCGGTCCAAAGGAAAAGCTCTTGGAAACCCCTCTGCTCAAACCCTAAACCTAGATTCCTCATCCTCCGATTCACCACCCAGACGAAATTTAACCATTGACACCCTTAACCAACCATGCGACCTGAACCCATCTTCATACTCATCAAACCTCCAACTGATCATAGAAGCACTGAAAAACTCTTCCCAACTTGCCACAACCTTAACCATCAACGAACCATGCCCAAAATCAGCCATTCTAAATTTCTGGGCAACCGTCAACGAACCATGAAGATATGAAAGGAAAGGTGGACACAGATAACAACATCACACTCCAACTATCTGATCTGAGAAGAATCTTCCCGGTACCAGCTGACTTCTCATCCTTCTCTCCTAACACTGAAGATTCAGCCCTGGTAGAAATGATCGTTGAAATCACCGGAGGCAAGTTTGAAGAAAATAGTCATATCTCAAATCTCAGAGTAAGTCAGCTAAAGCCCGCCTGGAGATTTACCACTGACCTACTCAACCACACCATGACATCCAAGAAGGGATCCATGGATCAGATCAACAAAAATGTTCTTTCCATTCTTTACAGTCTATGATTCAGTGAAGAAATAGACATAGCCTTGCTGATCTGGAAAGATATGGAGAAAAGAGTCAAAGAAAAATCAAAAGGCAAAAAGTCAGAATTTGTGCCCTATGTCAGATTTCTTGCACAAATGATCAATGATAAAGTAAGAGTAGAGGAAAATGAAGAAATGCACACAACTGAAATATATCACATCAAAGGTATTTACAAGCTAGGTACACATATAGATTTTTGCAATTTTCCTTGGGGTATGACAGCCAATTTAGAATACAACAACCCAGTTCTTCATAAATATCTCATAAAAGCCAAAAAATTCAAATCAAATCCTGATCAGTCACCCACCTCAACCAGCACCACAACATCACCATCAGAAGAGATGGCTGACCACAATCCTTCCTCTCCTCCACATTAACAAAACTCACCACATCAGGAAACCCCACCAAATTCCCCACCTACACCTTATGAGCCAACCTTCTCAGCCCAACACTCTCCAAATAAAACCAAAAGCCAGCAGTCATTACCACAAGCATCCCTCCAAGAAGCATTTTCCCAATTTCAAACCCAACACTCACCCCACCTTGACATTCCCATCATAGCCACACGTCACAATATCTTCTCTGACTGAGTAAGTGAAGATGATGACGTAACAATAAGTGGAGACTCTAAGAGTCAAGGAAACTTGGAAAAGAGCAACACTGATGTGTTCAATGCTAGCTCACAAGTGACTTCCTCACAAAAGACACATCTGTTTAAGGAATCTCTAAAAACACAGGAGGTAAATCCAACTCTGGATGAACCAGTGAATGTGGAAGACCTGTACACACTCAGCATAGCTGAGTTAACAGAGACTGGTAAAAATCTCAAGGAGAAATCTACTAGTCCAACAAAGAGACATGTGTTGTCCTCTGGGTTATTACCCCCTGATGCTGCATCAAGATTTGATTTCGAGAAATTCTCAAAATCTCTCACTGATATGCTCAATGATTTCATTAATGAGCATATACAGCAAAATACAGAACCACACCAGAATTACTGTAGTAGTTCTATACAAATCAAAGAGCTGTCAAAACAGACAGAAGGCAACAGTCAAAGAATAGCTGAGCTTCAAGAAGAACTGAAAGTGATAAAGAAAAAACAGTAAACAACAACTCAACCAAATTTCTGACCAGGTAAAAGCATTACAAGAAAAGGACTGGCAGCTAAAAGGAGGAAAACAAGAGTCATTACAAAATCAGATAGAAGACCTGAAAAAGATGACTCAAAAGGCTCTGCAGTTCTATGAAAGCAAAGGAGAAGAGCTGCTAAACAAGATCCAATCAGAAATCAGCCTTCTACAGAAGGAAATAAAAGACGAAGGCCCAAATCTGATAAAGATAAATTATGATCAAATTCTTCTGGAGAAAATAATGAAGAATTTATCCTCACAAGTGAAAGAAGCCAACCCACTCAAAAGGGCCCTAGAAAAGAAGGCCACTGCTCTTCCAGTCATCAATCTTGATGACTCTCCTCCCAACTCAAAGCGAAAGGGAGCCCCTGATGAAATCGAACCCTCTCCCAAGAAGAAGAAACATGATCAGTGCAAACCCAGCCTAATTCCTGATCATTCAATGCCACCACCACAACCAAGACCACCCACTCCGAAACCCAGTCAGCCAGTGGGTCCACCCTCATCGGGTACCTCCATCAAGACTCATGTTGTAGGAACATCAAAACCTACCAAGGAATCGGTGAAAGGCAAGGAAAAGGCCTTAAATCCAGGGGAGATATCAGTGCTCCTGAAATGTCAATAGCCTCTCAATTTCTATTTGAAGACAACTACGGAAAGACAAAAAGAGTTGACGAGGAACTATGGCATGAAAAGAGGAGATGCGAAGACATTTTCGTCAAAGAAAGTGAGCAATCTCCTCAAATGATCCCTATGAGCAGAAAGATCTTTGAAGAGAAAATCAATAATATGTCATTTGAAAGAGACTGGATCCACTCAGATGCAACCATCCTGGAGATTGATGAAGTCAAGGAAAGACAACAAAAGGGAAATCCCTTCACACACTACTTCAACTCCTACAGGATCACAACCACTGCAAATAACCGTCAAGCTTACACATTCACCGATGCAGACCTTGATCAACTCAGTGAAATGCACATTATGTCCCTCATTTAAAGCTTCATAGAAAATGGATCAAAAAGTATAAAAAAAAAAGAAGAAGAGCAATACATAGGCTCAGAGAGGCGGGAAAGAAAATATACAATAGGTTTGCACTGGTTGACTATGAATTGACAATATACACAAATCTAAAGAAACTTTCCATCAAAACTGCAAATGAAGAGCTTCCCTCGGGATTAAAATGAACAGGATCCAAAGTAATTCCAAGCATCGACGAAATCGGAATCTGCTTCAGAAATCATGACTCACAAAAGAGGTTCTTCAGAATTAGCCAGTGTCATGCTTACTCAGATACTTCTCTAGACTTCATCCCATTCCTACCGAACGAAAACAGAGAGTCTGAACCAGAGACTATAAGAAGAAAGGAACTCATGCTCAAAACAATAGAAAATCTGAAGATACACAGAATGCTACAAAAGGAATTGCACAAAGCCTGTTGGAATCCTCTTCCTAAGAAACTACGTGTTAGAGAAGACTCTGTAACTGGACTCCTTTCTTAAAAACTGTATTCAAAAATCCAAGCATCCTGATGTCCTTTCAAAAATTTATAGTTTAACTTTACTTTCTCTTTTTATTCATTTTCTTCAAATACGTAGGGGGAGATTGTTAGAACATAATGTAATTGTAACACAAAACAGTCAAGTATTAGAAGAAAAGATAAGATATATCCTTAAAAGTGAAAGGAACAAAAGTCTGCATGAATAACAAACTTCTGTACGATTTCTATATTCATACAGAACTACTCTGAAAATTCCGAAGTAGTTCTATACAGACTAAAATCTACATAAATCCTCATTTATATAGATAGCTTCTAATGGAAGCATCAACAGTCTTCAAAGAAGAGTCCAGAAGAAGTTCTGGATTATCAGAAGATTAATATCACGAGAAGAATAAATTCTATCTTTGTGTGAAGAACAAGCAAAACGAATGACAACTTGGCATTAATCAAGAAGGAAGTTGAAGAAAGTTGAAAAAGAGATAAATTGAAAATATTTAATTTATCTCTATATACTCTGACACACTCCAACATCAATCGTCCTCAACCACCTTATCCAAATACAACTTGCTACATTTGCCTATGAATAGCAAGCTGACTTCACCAAACAAAGCAAGACGTCAAGCATACAATTCAATATCTTCTCAAAGCAATTACAACCTTACTCCCATAGAAAGTTATTTCTGTTGATACATAGTCATACTATAAACTCGTGTAAACCATTATTTACATTTGAGATATACAGAATAACCCTTTTATGAATTGCTGTCATCCAATTTGATTTACTTTCCGCAACTTATATATCTTGTTTAAATAAAATTGTGCCAACATTGTTAAAGAGCCCCTCAAGGGACCCAACATCGTGAATACAAAGGTGTTCCTAAATACACAAGTATTCCTAATGTAGATTGATATACGGCCAAGGAGAAGGCTAAAAACACCATTGATTTGACTAAACTAGAAGTAGATATGAGAAAGGCAATTTGCTAATCTAGCTAGAATGTATGTATGTGACTTTGTGCATTTTGTTTTAACAGGTTAATGGATAATACTAAAAAACTTGCTTTCATCATTTTGGTTTACTTTTATTTTAAGTATTTTTGGCCCATGCATATGAAACGAAATAGGGATAGTACATCCATAATGTTTGGCCATGAATTTACCATGGAGCTTTTGGAAGGAAATGATGCACAATGCATCGAATTATTGCACATATCGCGTGATTCATTTGTTCGATTATGTGCGCATTTTAAAGCTAAAGGTTGATTAAAAGATAGCAAACATGTATCAGTTGAGGATAAAATGGCTACATTCTTGATGGTAATTGGTCACAATCAAGTTATACGATGATATTTGCCGAAGATGTTATACGACCAACTTCATTTAATCCTAATCCAAATATTCCTGGAAATAATAGGAGAGAGCGAAGAGTATTCAAGATAACTATTATATTAAATGTCAATATAATATCTTATATTAAGTATATTTTAATAAACTTTTTTCATTCATGGAGCGGTTGGTGCCCTTGATTAAACTTTGATACACGCTATTGTCCCTCATGATCAACAACATTTGTATAGAGCAAGAGATAGGGGTGAATGTTATCAAAATGTTTTGGCAATTTGTGACTTCAACATAATCTTTACTCATTGTGGCCGGATAGGAAGGTACCGCACATGATGCTAGAATATTAAATGAAGCATTAGTTGATCCCAATTTTGAGTTTCCCCTTCCTCCCACTACTATAATTACAAAAGTTTTGTATTTCTACATATAAACACTAATGGTTTCTTTTTTCTTTCAAGGTTTCTTTTTTCTTTCAAGATAAATATTATCTTTGTGATGTTGCATATAAACACACTCGAGGATTTCTGCACCATATCGCAATGTTGGGTATTGGCTTGGAGATTTTCGTCGAAGGCGTGCATTGAATAGCAAAGAAAAGATTAACCACGCCCACGCTAAACTTAGAATTGTCATTGAACGTGCTTTTGATGTGTTAAAGGCACGTTTTCCTATCTTGAAGAAAATGCCACCCCGCTAAACTTAAAAATGTCATTGAACGTGCTTTTGTTGTGTTAAAGGTACGTTTTATGCCACCCTATCCTTTGGTTAAACAAAGAGATATTACTATCGCATGTTTTGCTATTCAGAACTACTTACGAAAAGAGGGCTTAAGTGATGAACTATTCGTTAAATATGATCAAGCTCAAATGCCTATTAATAGTAATGTAGGAAATGGTGGTGACGAGGAGCATGATGATAATGATGATGATGAGCTTCAATCACATGGAAGTAGTGCAGGTCAACAATATATGACAAATTTGAGAGATGAAATTGCGGCACAATTAATACAAAATTAAGTTTGAAACCAAATATGTTGGAAACATTGTATTTGTTCTTCTACTTTCTTTTTAATGTTCTATGTTAAGATATGTTTATTTTTAAAATAACTACATAAGTTTAAGATTTAAAATGACGAAACTAACGTTTATTAATATTCAGATGTTTTACAAAAAACAAACAACTTTAAATGATTCAGATTTCAGACATTTAAGCTACCTCTTAACATTCAGAAGTGGTATTCAGATTCGGACATAAATCTCTCACAAAAAACAAATGGGGCCTTAATTTAAATAAAAAAACATAAAGATATTTTATTTTCTTGGATGTAGACTATTTTTAGAAGAAAAAAAGATATTTCTTTTTTCAAAATTTTAATGATTAAAAATTATTGAAAAATGGTTTTAAATAATCCTAACTATGGCCTATTTGCCGGCAATAATCCAAACTATATTTTTGTATTAGAACATTCTTTTCTTTATACCATATTTTTTTCTAATAATATTTCCGTTAAAAAAACTAACACCGATAGTAAAAGCTGATGTGGATTCCTAGTATGTGAAAGTTTAAACCTAAGGATTTGTTTTGTCATTTTGGTGAACTTCTAAAGCTAATATGTGAACCTCAAAAACATACGGGTTAATTATAAAAACTTAAATGGGGGGTGTTTAATTCACCATCGCCTTCTGTTCTCCGACTTCACAAACGCCAGCGCCGGCTACCATCGTCACCATTTTCTCCGACTACCATCGCCACCAACGTTGTATCTCATGAGTTCGTTCTAGTCATCAACGTCACCATCTTGAGTTCATTCTCTTCATCCGTCACCATCGTGCGTTCGTTCCCGTCATCCCGTCAAAACTACAGTTCCGGTCATCTCGTCGGTGTCATTGGACCAGGCGCAAATGGGTTAAAAACAATAGCTTTTGGGGTGCTCGGGTTGTCAGCATCGCTTTCATTCGTATGGAAACCTACGGTGGGAGGTGAAGATACCAATATCGATGGTGAAGCCACACAGGACTTTAACTCCAAGCCTCTTTGTTGGATTCTGGAGTTATGGGCTTTAACGCAAATCCACCAATATCAACTGATGTCTGATGGCGATGATGCTTTTACAAAGGTAAAACCATCACAACATCAAAAATATGTGTAATTTTGACCAAATTATTAGTAATTTTCCACGTGCTAAAAAATCGGGCCAGCGTCGGGTCCACCGATTCCATTTCTTATTTCTGGCATGGGGAGGAGGTTGTTAGGTTGTGTGCGACGGCGTCCCGGTTGAGGTCGTGCACTTGTGTTACCGGTGAGGGTCTGAGAAGACCAAGGGGGTGGGGGTCATGTCAGGTTTTGATGGTAGTGGTGATGTCGGGTTTTGATGGTGGTGGTTGCAGGGTTGCAGGGTTGCTGGAGGCTTGATGTAGGGTTTTCTTTGATGGTGATTTGTTGGGCTATACATTGTGAGGCATGAACATTAGACATGTGGGCTTGCATTTCTTTTGGGCTTAATGGATGTTTACGATTTTGGGCCTCTTGAGCTGGTTTCTTCTTATGGTTTACTATCCTAGCTAGGTCTTATATATTAGTAGTATAAATACCCACGAGTTCATGATTGTAAGTAGTTTTTGGTTTACGATTTCCAGGCTCCACTTTGTATTTACGACTGTGAACTCAAGTAATGGAAGATTGATTGGTTTTCATTCAAGATTTGATTGTTTTGCATTTACATCATCTCATATCAAGTCTAATTCATCATCTTCTTGTCGAATCGATCACAAACAAGGTGTCCGCACTTGTTTGTGTTTAAGATACCGTTTACGATTGTTGTTTTGGGACCAACAATTGGTATCACAGCTAAGAATTATCAGATTCAAGGTTCAACGGTATTAGATTCGAGTGTTTGGCTGAAAAATGGAAGTTTGCCGTTGTTTCTGGGTTGTTCGTCGAGTTTACGATCGTGTACCTTCATCAGATTTGAGTTACGAGCTTGAAATTAGTGTTTACGACTTCAAGCTTTGATATTTGGACGTTTACGATCGAGAAAAAGGTGTTTACGAGTTCAAGATCAATTTTTTTAGCGTTTACGACCTGGTTTGCGATTTTGAGGCGTTTACGACTTAGTTTATGACTCGGAGTAGTTCACGACTGAGTTTACGATTGGAATAGTGTTCACGACATTGTTTACGACCCGGAGTAGTTCACGACTGAGATTATGATCGGAATCGTGTTCTCGATTATTTAGGCTGTCAAAATTGTAAACTACTGTTTACGATCGAAAACTCTTTTTGGACTTTTCTTTTTCTTAAGTTTTCCTAAGCTTTCAACATGGACTTTGAACCTAGTATGTATCGAAAACTAGACTTTGAGATTGGATCGACCACCCGTCCTCCAAGTCTCACATCGACTGACAACTTTCTTGAATGGAAATACAGATTTTAAAATCATTTGAAAAGTGTTGACTTGAGACTTTGGAGATCAGTTGTTAATGGGCCATTCATTCCTTCTCACAAAGAAGGAGACAAAATTGGGGAGGCAAAATTTGAAGCGGAATACACGGATGATGATTGGGAAAAATGTAACAAGGACGAGAGAGCGTATGCAATTATGACAATGGCATTGACTCCGGAGATTGCTCAAGGGTTTAAAAAATACAAGACTGCAAAGCAACTCTAGGATGCTCAGGAAGAGGCATATGAAGGAAATCCCGATATCAAGGCAAGCCGTAAACAAATGCTGAAGCAGAAGTTCAATTTGTTCAATCACATTCAAGGAGAGTCATTTGACACTCAAGTTCAATGATTTGTGTCCTTAATCGCTGAAATGTCAAGCTACAAAGTTGAACCCGAACTGGAGGATAAGAATCTGAAACTCTTGAACAGTTTGCCCAAGTCCTGGAATACCAACATTTCAATAACCAAAGACAACAACAAACTAAATGAGTTATCTGTTGATGAGCTAATTAACAAACTGAAGTCAAAACTAATTGATGATAAACAGAGAGAACTAAATCATCTAAGTTCACTCAGTATGGTAGGAAAACTGAATCAGGCTCTCTTATCTGATGAAGTGGGATCAAAACAGGGTGGAAGTTCGTCTGCAAGTGGTTCGAGTTCAAACACAAACTCAACTGCATTTTTGGCACAATCTCAAGCTAATTCTAGTGGAATGATTAACCCTGATGAGGCAAATGCTACTAGTGATCCCAACTTTGCTCTTGGAATGGGATTTATGAATAGATATCATGCTCTTATGGCTGGTACATTGGTACCTTCTGAGATGTTGTCAGGTGAACTGAACCTGATTAATCCTGAAGATGTGGAAATGCTTGATGTTTCATGGAAAATGGCAATGGCAGTTTTCCGCGCCAAGAAGTTTATGGAAAAAACTGGGAAGAATGTCTGGAGGGATCAGGATAAGATAAGGATGGGTTTTGATAAGAACAAGCTCAGATGTTTCACTGTGATGAGTACGATCATTTTGCCAGGGAATGCAACAAGCCAAAGAGGGAGAAACCAGAAGAAAAGAAAGCTAGAGATGGTAAGATGGAAGGTGATCTCGTGCTATGATCGCTAAAGGAGCTCAGTCTATCTCGTGCTATGATCGCTAAGATGGAAGGTGATGCTAAGGAGGAGCATGCATTTGTGGTCACTGAGGAGAAGTCAGGAGATGAGGAAGAGAACCTGGTCAAAGACAAGGAAGCATTTGCAGCTGAGGTCGAGAAAACAAAGGTATGTACTAATCCCACTTGTGCACGTTTAATTCCTGGCCTTAGACAACTTTGGAAGAATAGTGAGATAGAATTATTTGATATGCAATATTCTAGAAGTTCGTTTAAGGGTAGATGGGAAAAGAGTGAGGAGAAAGTCAAAGCTCAGAAACAGGATATTGAGAAATACCAAGCCCTTGCCTCTCAGAAGTTTGTCCTGTATGATAATGCTAAGTTGGAAATAGTTGAGCTTATGAAACAGGTAGATGAACTTAAACATAAGAACAATGAGATACAAGTGAAATTAGATGTGAATCGGTTGAGAAACAAAAGAATGCTTCAAGCTGGTAAAGCATTGTCCTCCTGCATAACTGATGTTCATTTTGGTAAGGATAAAGGAGGAATAGGAATTAGCTCATCTGAGAAAAGCAAGAATGGTGTTCCTCCACCTGTGTCTAGAGATATAATAGGTATGATCTATGAGGAGGATCAGGTAGATAGATCTGAATCAGGAATGCATGAAGCAGGACCTCCCATAGATAGTGTTTTGGTAGGTGTGAAACCCATGACTGAAGAGGAATTAGAAAATGAGAAACATATGACCTATGGTTTGGGTAATCAGAATAAAATGGTGACATTCACTTGTGAACTGGGTCCATCCAGGAACCATTAAACGATAATGTTAGTTCTTCTGACGTTTTTGTCTCATGTGCAGATGAAGTAATGATCAAAGATGTTTCTGGGAAGGATGCCGAATGCTTGAAAGTCAAAGAGTGTCATGAGTCTAGTAGTTTAATTTCTAATTTACCTAAGGACGATGTTCTGGCATCTGTTTTTGAACTTAATGCGTCCAAGTCAAAACAATTAGTGTTGTCTATGACTTCAAAGCATGTTTCTAATTCTAATGAAGTAGTTAATGGTTTTAAAATTCGTGTGCGTAATACTAAAGCTGGTCGTGAGTCTAAACCCAAGGAATTTGTTCCTTATCCCCAGGTTGTGTCTACTTTTAACAGAATGAACAAATCAAATTCAGAACAATTTTGTTTAATCACGAAACCTGAAAAAGTTCCAAAACATTTTATACACAAATGGGATGATAAGCCTGAATGGAAGTCATCATACCCAAGGCGTTTGTATGCCTGTAGTCATGTGAATGGGCCTAGACTTATGAATTGTTTTCATTATGGAAAACCAGGGCATTTCGTTGTAAATTGTTTAAATAGACCTTATCAACCATACTATCCGCAAAACCCACGGACTAGTATGTTGCAGAAAATGATGACAGGTGGAAATAAAAATAAAAAACAACAAGCTTTGTCTCAGGGGAAGCAGAGTTCAAAACCAATGAAGACACAACAGTCTAAGGTTTTAAACACAAAAACTCCGGTGACAAAGTCTGTTGACGAAAAATGGAATGTGGCTAAAACTCCAAAACCAATTTACAAACCTAAATGAGTTTACCAAAGAAAAGATAAGATGAAACCTGAACTTGTTGAAAAATAGGTGCCTAAAACAAAAGGATTTCTCAACCTAAAGGTAAAACAAAGGTTAAGAAACAGGTTTCTAAATCAAAAGAGGTTTCTCAAATAAAACAAGTTGTTCAAACAAAATTGAAACTTGAATGGACACCTGTCAAGGAACCTGCAGGTAAAAAGGTCACATCTCCACAGAAGAAACCTGCAACTGTAAAGAATTCAAACAATGTGTCAAAATCATAGAAACACACTTTTTGGAAACCAAAAGTCAACACTCAAAGTTTGAGTGTAACTGAATCAAAATCAGGAATGTCTTTTAAATTAGTCAACTACATTGACTCCAAGGGCGTGCCCAGATCTGTTATGGCCTGGGTACCCGACTCTAACTGATCTTTGATTCATGTAGGGACAGCCAAGAAGAACTGTCAATAATCTCTGGTACGTTGATAGTGGTTGCTCCCGACATATTACCGGAGACCTATCTCTTCTGGAAGAGGTTCAAGACTTTAATGGAGGAGGAGTTTCATTTGATGGTGGAGTAGGTGGCAAGATGAGCAAGAAAGGTGTGGTGAAGAATGGCAGTTTGACGTTCTCTGATGTGCATTATGTGGAGGAGTTATCACATAGCCTGCTTAGTGTCTCACAGATATGTGATAGAGAATTTTCGGTTTTGTTCAATTACAAGGAATGTATTATTCTCAAGCCTGGAGTCAAGATTCCTGAGGAGTGTGTTTTGATGCGTACACCAAGACGAGGAAATTCTTATCTTCTTAACATGGGTAATCCTCCGTCTTCTGATGTGGCATGTCTTATCTCTAAGCAGAATGAAAATCTGGCACTTTTATGGCATCGTCGTCTGGGACATGCCAACATGAAGAACCTGAACAAGCTGGCAAAGGGAGAGCATGTTAGAAACCTCCCTATCAAAGACTTTTCATCAATTGAGAAGTGTGTTGCATGTGCTAAGGGGAAGCAACACAAGTTACCACATCGTCCTAAAATGACAAACTCTATTTCGTCAGTGTTGCAACTACTTCATAAGGATCTCTTCGGCCCAATGCAAATACAAAGTATCAGCAAGTTCTCATATTTCCTGGTGATCGTGGATGATTTCTCTCGGTTTACTTGGGTTTTCTTTCTGTCAAACAAGCATGAAACTCCAGTGCTTGTGAAACAGTTTGTTACTCTCATAGAGAATCAGATGAATAAGAAAGTGAAGGCAATAAGATCAGACAACGGAACAGAGTTTAAGAATGCTGGGTTGAATATGTTATGTGGAGAGAAGGGTATAGAAAGGCAATATAGTGCATCGTACACACCTCAAAAGAATGGTGTTGCTGAAAGAAGAAATAGAACGCTCATTGAAGCTGCAAGAACTATGCTGTGTGAAGCAAGATTGCTAATTTTCTTTTGGGCCGATACAGTCAACACTGCTTGTTATGTGCAAAATCGGGTACTTTTGAACAAGCTACATGAGAAGATGCCTTATGAGATTATGAGTTAATTACGATTTGCATCCCTGAGGTTTGTTGGTTTTTACTATTTGAGTCCAAATGTTTAGAAATTATCATATATCGGTCTGACGTTTGCAATATTTAACCATTTGAGTCCCTTTGACTAACCGAGTAAACTTTTTCTGTTAACTGAAGGGGCATTTATGTCAATTTACACGTTAGGGACCGATTATGTAATAATTTTAGATTTTTAAAAGTAAGACTATTTCTGTAATTAGCTTTAAAGTTAATAAAAATATTAAAAAATAAAAGATTGTGGGACCTCCCTTTTAACTATCCCCTCCTTCCCACCACCGATCACAAACCTTCTGCCACAACCAAATCTCCCATCTAGACAAATGATTTGTCTTCACAACCCCAACCAGAACTGCTACGAAACCAAAATAACCACTATTTTCTACTTAATCAAACCCTTTCGTCATCTGGGTCATTTGATCTTCACAATATCTTCAAATTAATGCTTGGATAAGAAACCCAAGTCGCAAACACAAAAAACCCAAACACATCTCTGAAATTCATCTTTTCCACCTCGCTTTTATTCAAAATCCCTCTTTTTCAAAATGGCGCAATATGTTCTTGATTATATGATGAAAAAGTTTCAAGAAGTTGGAGGAGACTTGGGGTAAACATACTGAAGTAGTGAACAAAAAATCAAACATCAACAGATCCAGAAAATATTTGAGGACTTGACCCAAATCTTCTTCTTTGTGGCTTATGTAGTTTTGTAGAGATCTTGACGGAGTAAGGATCACTGACGTAGTCACGTAACTCAATTGGATTCCAAATCTCATCATTATCCTATCCGTTTTGCTTCGCCTTGAAAGTTGTCTCCAGATCGCCATGGTGCAAGATCATCGGATGATGGTTTACAGTTAGAGAAAACCCACAGAGCACGACAATGGTGGACATGGAGGTGGACGCTGGTCTACGGTAGCAATGAGATAGTGTTGGTGAACTATGGCGCCGGAGATTGGATGGTGGTGGGAGGGGTCGGTTGGATATACATAATGGGATGATGGTCGGATCTAGGTCTAAGTTGGTGGGGTGGTGATTGGCGGCGATTGGTTTGGGGATGGTGGCCGGATATGGGTTCTCTTGGCAGGTGTGGTGGCTGGTTGATGGGGATGGTGGTGGTGGTGACTTGTGGAGGTGATAGTCGGTAGTCGGAGCGATGCCTAGTTTTAGATGATGGTTGGAAGAGGAACAATGAAGAGGGGATAACGTTAGTATAATTTTATTTATTTATGTTAGTTTTTAATTAAATATATATTTAAGTTAATTACAGAAATAGTCCTCTGCTTTTAAAAAATATAAGTTTTACATAAGTAGTTTTTTTTTTTGAAATTACTGAAATGCCCCTTGAGTTAACTGAAAAATTTAACTCTGTTAGCCAAAGGGACTCAAATGGTTAAGGATTACAAACGTCAGACGGGTATATGATAATTTCTAAACATTTGGACTCAAGTAGTAAAAGCCAATAAACCTCAGGGACGCAAATCGTAATTAACTCTGAGATTATTTATGGAGAAAAACCAAAGGTGGGGTACTTTAAGACGTTCGGGTGTCCTTGCACTGTTCTAATTCAATCTGATATGGGGAAATTCGAAGCAAATGCTGATGAATGCTACTTTGTTGGGTATTCTGCAAATAGTGCTTATCGAGTCTACAACAAAACCACCAAGGTGATAATTGAGGCATTCAATGTTGACTGGTTGGAAGACAATCCTACTGATGCTGGAAATGGGCCAGACTGGATCTTTGATTATGGGTCATTGTTTGAAGGTTTCAATTTCTTAAATATGTTTCATAGTTTGGGAGAAGAAGAAGACATTATTGCTCAAACTCCTCAAGCCAGCCCGCCTGTGGAAAAAGTTAGTGACAATGTATCAGCAGCAGCTCCTAAGGTTGATAATGCGGATGTTCCAGAATCATCAGGAACTCATGATGATCAGAAGGAGACTGTAACCTAAGGTATGAATGATAATATTAATGATACTAACCTGCATGTCTCTGTTTCAGTACGAGATGTTCAAGCAATAAGAATCAACAGAGATCGTCCTCTTAGCAATGTGCTTGGATTAGTTTCAGCAGGTGTCACTACTAGAAGCCGCATGGGTGACATCAACTTTTGCATGTTCTCATGTTTTATCTCCAAGATAGAGCCTCCAAATGTGATGGTAGCTCTTAAGGATCCGAGTTGGATGGAGGCTATGCATGATGAATTGAATCAATTTTCAAAACTGGGGGTGTGGCGTCTAGTGAAAAGGCCAGAAAATAAGAAGGTTATACCCACAAGATGGTTGTATAAGAACAAGAAAGATGAGACGGGTGTAATTGTCAGGAACAAAGCCAGGTTGATTGTTCAAAGTCATAGACAGGTTCACGGGATTGATTATGATGAGGTGTATGCACCGGTGGCTAGATTGGAAGCAATTCGAATTAGCAACATATCTCAACTTCACTGTGTACCAGATGGATGTAAAGACCGCCTTTCTTTATGCTGAAATGAATGAAGAGGTCTATGTGGCTCAACCGCCAGGTTTTGTGGATGAGGAACATCCAGATCACGTGTATCTTCTGGATAGAGCTCTATATGGTTTGCATCAAGCTCCACGCACGTGGTATGAGACTCTATCAAAGCATTTGGTGAAGAATGGTTATACAAGAGGAGTGGTTGAAGAAGGTGAAAAATGATATCATTATGGTGCAAGTTTATGTGGATGACATCATCTACGAGTCGACAAATGAAGATTTATGCACCGAATTTGAGGATATCATGAGAAAGAAATTTGAGAGGAGTGATCAAGGGGAGATGAGCTTTTTCCTGCCATTACAAGTTAAACAAGATGAATCTGGGATTCTCATTCATTAAGCAAAATATGTGAATGAAATTCTGGAAAAGTACAAGATGCAGGACTCCAAGCCCATCTCTACTCCCATGGCATCACGGCCTCTACTGACAGCTGATGCAGATGGGGAATCAGTAAGTGAGTTCATGTATTGTTCAATGATCGGGTCACTCATGTATTTGAAAGCAAGCAGGCCAGATATCATGTTCGTAGTGTGTGTGTGTGTGTGTGTGTGTGTGTGTGTGTGCACGTTACCAGGCTAATCCTAAACTCTCTCATTTAGCTGCTGTTAAACGTATTTTTAGGTATCTAAAGGGCAGGTCTCGGCTTGGGCTTTGGTACCCTAAGAATACTGATTTCCAATTATTTGCATTTACTGACAGCGATTATGGAGGTAGTGATCTTGACAGGAAATCTACAACTAGTGGTTGTCAATATTTGGGAGACAGACTTATCTCATGGCAGAGCAAGAAGCAGCATACCGTTTCTAAGTCAACTGCAGAAGAAGAATATGTGACAGCATCAGCTGGATGCTCACAGGTAGTATGGATTCAGAATCAACTCACTGACTACGGTATGGAATTCATTGATACTCCAGCTTTTTGTGATAATGTTGTTGCTCTACAAATTGTCAAGAATCCTGTCAAGAATCATGTTCAACATTCCAAAACAAAGCACATAGATATCAAGGTACAATTCATTCGTGATTGCTATGATAGGAAGTTGATTCAGCTTGAAAAGGTAGACTCCGATCAAAATGTTTCTGACCTTTTCACAAAACCCCTTCCTCGTCAAAATTTTAAAATGTGTGTTGAAGGCCTAAGGATGATTGCCTTCGAGGAATGATCTGATCAAACTGTTTATACATAGTTTTGTTCTTATTTTTGCTTTGGTATTATTTTCAATTTCTTTTGGTTTATTCATTTAAAAAAATATGTTTACGTCTCAAAAGCCTCATAAAAACAGGGGAAGAAATGTTATATTTTCAGAAAATCTGAAAATCTGGTTGTGGTTTTTATGAAGTCTTTTGTGTTTGTCTTGAGTTGGTAGGAAGTGATATAAATGTCCAAGACAATCGGAGACTGACACGTGTAAAGCTGAAGTGAAAGACTACTCAAAGATGATGTGTCGGTAAGCTCAACCCAAAACTATGATCATCAATGTAAGTACAGTAAACCTAAAATCTATATATGTTTAGTTTCCCTTCCTAGTTTACATGGTTTAAAAAACTAAGTCCCAACAAAAATGGGTTGAGAGTGGTAACTACCCAGTATTCACTCTCTGACACGCCATGTTTCTGTTGTTATGACAACACCACAGAAAAGAAAAAGAAAGAAAATGAAAAGAAAGAAAATGAAAAGAAAATGAAAAGAAAAAGAATAGATAATAAAATAATTATTCTGTTTGGTCTTCTTTGCGTGCTTATGCGGCCGACCTGATCACCAACTGATGATTAATGAAATAAGTGGTAGTAATAACAGTGTTGCATGGTTCTTCAAGTTGGGGGTTTGTGAATCCTCAATAAACTCTGAGGTTGGGTAGGTTTTGCTATGTACAATTGGGTGTGGGGACGATTAAACATGACGGTAATATTGTACCATATTCAAGCATTTCAAAATGACTAGATGTGAGTTTATGCGGTCAAATATACTGGCAATCGTCTAGAGCGTCGAGTAACGGAAGCTGAAAAGGGTTCCTCAGTCAAAGATAAGTCTGGTATGATCCATGAAAATCATCAGCTTCAAGGCAAGTAAATATTTAATTTCTGTATTAGGTTATCTTTGTTTTTTAAGTTCTTATTTATTCCTGAGTTTCCGACTGTTTAAATTTTTATTTTATTTATTTATTTATTTATTATTATTATTATTATTATTTGTTGATCAAGATCAGATTCTCGGGGTATGAGTCTGAGGGGAAATTTGTAGTTCTCAAAAATTTCAAAATTAACATTTATTCAAGTGATTTATCGTTTAAATGAGGTTTGGGCACATTTGAAATGTTTTGAAAACTTGAGGGGGGATTTATGAAATTTTTTTCTTAACAAAACCCCTAAAACTTGATCATTTACGATCCACCCCCCCCCCCCCCCTTTCACAGTTTACGATCGCCTCCCTCTTCCTCTCGGTGTTTACGATTCCGGCATCGTGAACCCTAACCGCCGCCCTCCTCACCAGAAAACCAAAATCTGGTCACTTCCAACTGTTCTCGGTTGAAATCGAGTGCACCATACCCTTCGCCTTCACATTCCGACCGTAAAACACCCATCTATCAACCCGGTTGATCCTCTTCTTTTTCTTCAATTGTCTTCCGTATTCTCACAGTTATTGTTTGTTCTCTTCACTCGGTTTATCCTCTTCTTTTTCTTCAATTTTCTCTTCGATTACTCAAGATTAGAAACCATTTTTGTGTTGGTTGTAGTTAAAAGGTAATGCTTGATGTTCATATTACACCAATGTTGGTTTCTGATGTGTTTATGAAGATTTGCAGGTTCATCCATGGCGGATTTGGGTGTTTACGATCGTCGAGATGAAGAAGACGACTATTCGATGTTTACGATGACGTTTACGATTAGTCCGTGTTTACGATTGAGGGTGTTTCCGATCAAATGATGTTTACGATCAGACGGTGTTTACGATTCCGTGTGTTTACGACCTAATGATGTTTACGATTGGGCATATGGTTTACGAATGGACCTTAATTTAAATTTCACTTGACCTAATCGTAAACCCAAATTCGAATCGTAAACCCGTTAAGATCTTGACTTAAATTCGTAAACGGTCAGATAATCATAAAATGGCTTTAAAAAATTTCATCAAACTTAATTTTTTTGTTAATATTGAACATTTGTTTTTGAGAGTGTGTTTTGTTAATTCTGTGGAACAAAATCTAATTTTTTTTAGGTTTCAATTAAAAGATTAGAACCTCATAGTGTGACGTGATTAAACCTGATTCACTTGTCTTGGTATTCTCAGATGGCAGAAGAAATAATTGAGGAAGATATTCACTTTAAAAGAGATCACTGCATACCTGCTTATCTAGATAACCCTCTAGAGAAACATATGCATTTTTTCTACTCTCTAGTTGCAGGATTGAATGTATGCAAGATCAATCATGCTCTCAGGACACTTGTGCTGGTAGATGAAGAACTGGTGAGAGAATTTTGGGGAACTGCCAGGGCAAACGCTGATAAGACAAGGATCACTACAACTCTTCAAAACCGCCGAATTGAGATCCTTGAAGAAGATATTCGCCATGGGTTGAATATTAATGATAAAGCTGTAGACAGAATGGAATATTCCCACCAATCTTCAAGAAGCTACTGCCACACTACTGGAGGTGTTTGGCACACTACTTACAGAAATCATTTTTGGGAAAAAGAACAAGCTTCGATCAACTGAACAATGTGCATGGAACAACGTTTGTAGCACTTGCGTTGGATTGGGAATATAACTTTTCAAAGATGATGCTCTTAGATTGGGTGGGTAATGCTGAGTTGAGCGCGAGAGATCAATTTCTCATGACTCCAAGATTTGTATAGATGGTGGTGTTGAGGAAGTATCCAATGATACAAGAAAGGGTTGAGAAGTTAGATATAAAATTCATGGATGATAGTGTGTTTGGACTGCAAACTCAAGATAGACAGGGAAAGAGCACATTTCAAGGAAGGCTTGAGTGGGAAAAAAGAGGTGTTTTCCCTGAGATTGCAAGGGAACCTGAACCAGAATCAGAACCAGAACCTGAAGACCCTCCAGTCAATACATTTGTTGCTGAAGATCATGATGTTCCGGTAGCTGTTCAAGGGGAACCAAAGGATATACCGTCAGATGAGGAGAATGTGTTGGATGAAATTTTTCCTGAGGGTGATGATCTGTAATATGACATTTATGGAAATCTGGAGCCAATCGGTAACAAGAGAACAAGAGATTACTTGAGCACTTCTTCAAGTAGTGGCACAATCCCGCTAGACTTAAATGATAATGTTGCTGCTGATGATATGTTTGCTGAACCTGATCCACTGGCTGAACTTGCACCAAGAAAGAAAACTGATCCAAGAACTATCAGGTTTAAGTTCCAGAAGACAAGCTCTGGGCTGATGTGTCACACCCCCAAAAATCCCACGTGCGACAACGCGCCGCAGGGAGCGTGACAAACCAGGATCGAACACATTAGCCATACGAATAGTCTATATGCAATGTAAAAGTAAAACCAAAGTAAATGCGTTCTTAAATGCGGAAGCGTAAACGACAAAAGTTGTAATAATTGTTCAAGCACCAAAACATGCGCAAACCAAAAGTTAATGAGTTTGAAAAATAAATAAGTCTATGATGCATGCATGGCAATAATAATCCTTATGTGGTGCATCCTAGCTCGTGGCAGACAATCCAGTTTAGCGACCTGAGATATAACATGCTAAAGTGTCAACACAAAGGTTGGTGAGTTCACAGGTTTAATCAGTTCATCAGTTTAACAGTTCAGTAAAATCCAGATAATATATCAATAGTTAGCTAGACTATTTTCAAGAAATCAGTGCACGTTCGACTTGTTAAACTAGCTATCCAGTTACTGAAGCTCGACAAGTTCAATTGTGCCTCGTTAAGACTAAGAAGTTTATAACACCCATTCGATATCCAATCGTGCCAGAGCGACTGACCCGAGTGGGGCTGCCAAACCCAGTAGATCTACTAAATAAGTTTCCGCTGATGTCACATTGACAGTAACTATAAAGTGAGGGCTTTATCATAAGTGTGCCACTATCATTCAGGTGATATATATCTAATAGTTCAAGTGTTTGCATGTTAATCTCCCCCAACATGATTAAAATAAGTAAAATGGGGCCGTGAAACTCACCTTTGGTTGCTCAGCAAAGTTTCCAGATAAAACAGTTAATTCAAGTAGCAAGAACGAGTCTTGTGCAAGCAATCAATCACCTAACGAGCATTCAAGTATAAGTGTGTGTTCTATAAACTATTGAGTCTAATGTAAACGAGAAAAACGAAGGATCGTGAAGTTCGGAATGAGTCGAGGATGGCACGGGTGCCAAATCCGAGCGATTATCAAAATAACGCGAGAAATACAATATATAACTTTAATATATATTTTCTAAGTACAAGGATCAGAAAAATAAATAAATTAATAAATAAATAATATATTTATTTAACCCAAACGTGAAAATGACGTTAATAACGGATTACAAAACGAGATACATATTTATAAAATTCCAACCGAAAGTATCTAATCGTTTCAATGAACCAACGACATACGTATACACATTAAATTTCATGAAAATATATTTATTTTACCATCTCTCGTAAAACCATAACTCTTGAGTTTAATATATATATATATATATATATATATATATATAGATTTATTAAAACTAGATTTTTGCTTAAAAATGTCAAAGTTTACGGGTTTAACGATCAATATACATTTATACGGGTTTAAACATTCTTAAGGAATTGTTTTAAACAAGTTTTAGTTTGAACCAACCCATTGAAAAACAATTAAAAATAAAACAACAAAACATGAAGATCGCAAGGGTCGAACCCGCGACCTCCCCATTCACAGCACAACACTGTTACCACCCGGTCAGCGCCCTGACTTGTGTTACTGGGCCGATCAAAAATCCTTTATGCATGGGTAGCGACCAGAATGAGTTTTTAGGGGAAAAATAAAGGATTAAAAAGAAAAGGTGAGAACCGGATTTGAACCCGCACCTCTCACGAACAGAACCAGTGACCGAACCAATTGTGCCAGATTGGCGTCTGGTTATGATCCGGCCCTTTTATCTTTATAACCCGAAACCAACAGGAGTCTTCTTCTTCCTCAATAACTCCGGTGGCCGGAGTTTCATTCCGGTCACCGGAAAATCGCAAATCACAGAATAAACACAAGGTACATGTGCGATTAACATGAAAGTATCGTTACCTTTAACCAGTGATGAAAGATTGTCGAGTTTGAACACCGAAATGAATCCCGAACCTTAGCCCCGAACACCGAGCACGGTCGTGATTCGAACTTCTGATGACCCTTGGTTGTTCGTGAGGGCTTCACGATCACAGTGGTGGTCGCAGGAGGATGTAACAGTGGCGGAACAGTGGTGGTTCGATGGTGGTCTCGGTGGGTTTTCTTCGTCGGAAGAAACAGAGAACGAGAGAGAGCTTAAGAGGGAGGGTGACTTGAGGCTAACAAATGATTTCTGGGAATTAAACTAGACCTAATGATCGGTGGTCAGTTGAAACCGATCGATATTTGATTGCCGAATTCAAATCGGTCGAGAAAAAAAACTCTTTCCGTAACCGTGAATTCAATTCACGTAAATGGGTCATTTAATTGACTATAGGGTATTGACAACTATAGTCCCTCAAGGATTTGCAAAGGTGATCTTGAGTTTTGGAAATAACAAAACCAGTCCCTACAGTTTTTGTTAGTCATAAAAAGGTTTAGGAAATGACAATATAACCCCCCCCCCCCCCCCCGGAAGTTTTATAACAATCTAACGGCTCTAACGGAGGTTAACGGAGGAACAAATAAACGATGAATATACGAGGAACGTCAAAATATATAAAATCGTGTAACGTTTTTAAAATGTATAAACCTCATTTTATCCACATGAAATCATAGAATTATAATTCCACAATTATTTTTCTAAAATCACATAAAATCACAACTTAACTATATATAATAACTCATATTTACTCATCTTAAATTCTCATAAAATCGTAGACTTTAAACCTATAACTTATGTGTATTTAAGTCACATAAAGCCATGAATAATAGCTTGTAATTAAATCATTAGGTTACATATAATCATAAACATGATTGAGATCTATATAAATATATCACACAATGAAATCATAATTTATGATTTACATAAAATCAAGAATATCAAACGTCTAGACTTAAGTGCATGCTCGTTTAGTGATTACTACACAAACCCTAATTGCTAAAGTCAACGCAGATAAGCACATAAATGTTCACACAACATTTAATACGTTTTACGGTTCAGTTAATGTCAGAAAATGACCTGAAAAGTCGGATTGTCACATGATGTAATAGAACTGTCAGGTGCAAATGTTCAGAATAAGGAAGTGTCTGAGCCTGCAAATGTTAAGAACACACTCCAGGTTGCTGATCAAGTTGAGGTCGAAGAACCAACTCCGATTCAAACTGTAAGTCCTATTCTAAATGAACAAAGCCTAGTTTGTGAGGAAAGGCAATTCTTTGAAGTTGAAAGCACGTTTGTTGAGCCCAGCCCAGTAAGGGTACATGTCTCTACTGAATCAAGTCAGCCTCCCATCGTTCCAGGTTTTCGTCCGTACCAAGCACTTGTTGGGGAAAGTGTTCAAGCTAGTGATTTTCCTGTCGACCTTCGGATAAGTGCTGATCCACAAATTAAATTTCTTTTATCTCAAAACAGGAAGGGGGGGGAGAGATAAAAGAATTAAAGGAAGAAAACAAGAAATTGAAAGAGAAGGAGAGTAAGAATGAAGAAAGTATTGGGTATTTGTATGCAGGCATTCTTGAATTGAGAAAAAAGATAGATGATCTAAAGGGGACTGGTGGCTCAAGTGCTTAGGGTGATCCAGGCCAAAGTTCTTCTCAAGGTGCTCAAACTGCTAAAGTAGAACCAGAAGATGAAGGTGATGACTCCATAGAGATCTCTGATTATGCTCAAGGAGGAAGATTTATCTCAATGGCACCTGAAAGCCAGGTTAATTGGTTCAGAGACTTCTTTCAAGGACCTTCCCCTAAGCTGTACTCTATTGATGTGGGAGAAAGTGATCTCGACAAAAGGGGAAGTCGTGAACCTATCTTGTGTTGGCATTATGATGGAGAAAAGAAACTGTTTACTGTAATAAGAGATGGGTATAGTCCAATCGAGTACTATAGATCTCGAGGTCAATTTCACTCCTGCACAGAGACAGAGTTGAGAAATTTGTTTAGGGATCCTTTTATCTACAGATGGAGGAATTCACATGGAGACCTAGTCCGTGACAATCTGATGGGTCATTTAGAAGAAAACTTTGCAAATTTTGAGCTCAAAACTACAAGATGGGTTCAGACTGGTACTGATCCTGATACTAATGAGCCAGTTGGAGAAGTGATGTGTCCTCCCACCAAACGAACTCGAGTGATCAATATGCTCGACGAGGTTGAAGATGGTACTCTTGTGAAAAATTTTGATAACTGGTTTTATGATCCAACAACTCATAAAGTGGTGGTAGTTTGCAAGAAGATGCGAGAATTTCGTTTCTATGATCCATCGATTTGTTGAGATTTGGAGAACATGATATCAAGCTTCTGGCCTCCCAACCAATCCTTGGTGATGGGCACGATTTTCAAAATGCTATAAGGGTGGGAATCTTTCATGGAACAACAAATCTGATTGTGGTACGTGCTTGGTGGTCAAGGAAGGAGTTTCACACCTTCCGATTTGATTTGCTTCTTCCTTAGACATTCTAATGGTTCATGCCTAGGGGAAGATTGTTGGGCTATACATTATGAGGCATGAACATTAGACATGTGGGCTTGCATTTCTTTTGGGCTTAATGGATGTTTACGATTTTGGGCCTCTTGGGCCGGTTTCTTCTTATGGTTTACGATCCTAGCTGGTCTTATGTATTGGTAGTATAAATACCCACGAGTTCATGATTGTAAGTAGTTTTTGGTTTACGATTTCCAGGCTCCACTTTGTATTTACGATCGTGAACTCAAGTAATGGAAGATTGATTGGTTTTCATTTAAGATTTGATTGTTTTGCATTTACATCATCTCATATCAAGTCTAATTCATCATCTTCTTGTCGAATCGATCACAAACAAGGTTTCCGCACTTGTTTGTGTTTAAGATACCGTTTACGATTGTTGTTTTGGGACCAACATGATTGTCACACCTTGAACTTTCGAGAACGAAGGTGTGTGACGTTATGGAATCATAGTCGTCGATACATAGAACGACTTCTAATATATTAAAACCATTACTATAAAACAATACGTCATTTAGATTGCAGCGGAAAGTGTTGTAGCATGACATTGTTTTACATAAAGAATTATAAATATAAGTCTTGACATTTAAAAAAAATAATTGAACGGTAGCTCAATTACCTGGGAAATACATGAGCTTAAAAGGTCAACATAAAGTCGGTGAGTTCACAGGTTTAAGACTCTACAAATAGTTTGTAAACAGTTTAAGGCATACGAGATAATTAATGATAATTGTGTTGTAATGATTAATATGAACTTTGAATTTGAAACTAACAGATTTACCCACTCGTAGCACCTCACTAAAGATACTGAATGAAACAGAATAACTGGCATGTGCTTCTCGACTAATGCATTGTGTCGGGATTGGAGCGACCAATCAAGCAAGGTTGTCAACCCAAATAGATTTATTTACTAGCTATCGTTTTGTACAGAACTAATCAAATTCAATTAATAATGGGATTTTGTGCCAACCGTTATTTAACGAATTGTACTCTTGTTTAGGGCATGTAAATAACACTTAATCATACGTCAATTACAGTTCGACCAATATATCAAGTATAAAGCAGTTTGTTTCATGATTTCTCCCCCAAAGTATTTAGAACAGCTTAAAAGAAAATGGGTCGTGAAACTCACATGTTCAAGGTGATGAATGAATGTATCGCGCAGGATGAGGAAGTGAGCAAGTAATGTCCTAATATAATAGAAATAAGACAATGCATAAGGGTCTCGATCATTTGAGTAACGTTTGATACCGGTCAAGTTTTGACGTTTGTGTCCCCGTTTGTATATGTTTGGAAAACTCGATCGTTAGTATTTGTTGTTCAATTAAATACATATGGTTTAGCGACTATATTTATATAAAATAAATATAAGGAAACATCATAGAAAACGCAAAAATATATAAGAAATCGAGTCTTGGACATCGCTAAATAATAATGTCTTTCAAGTATATATATGTTTATTGTTTTCGAATGGTTACGATATGTATTGTCTAATAAATATTTCGTTGGTTATTATTATCAAATAATTATGTATGTAACTAGTGGGCATAATTAGATTTTAATTATTCCAAGTTATGCGATTATATATGGGGAGCTCGTTTACGATCCTCGATCAAGTTTTATTTGTTTAATCATCGTAAAAATAAAAAAAAGAAATATTAAAAATGAAATGAAAAAGAAAAGAGAATAAATAATCACTCAGTTGGTCTTCTTTGCGTGCTTAGCGGCCGACCTGATCACCAACTGATGGTTAATGAAAATAAATGGTAGTCATAGCCGTGCTGCATGGTTCCTCAAGTTGGGGGTTTGTGAATCCTCAATAAACTCTGAGGTTGGGTAGGTTTTGCTATGTACGCTTGGGTGTGGGGACAATTAAACATGATGGTAATATTGTACTATATTAAGCATGACGCATTCGGTTGAGATAAAACGGGTTTGAGTTTAAAGCGGACAAACATACCGGCAATCACCTGGACAAGTTGAGTAACTGAAGCTAAAAAGGGTTCCTCAGTCAGATTCATACGGTTTGATCCCTTGTAAACTTTTTCATGTTTGATATTGGTAAGTATTTGTTTGTTTTTATCTTTCGTGTGTGAGTCGTTAAGTTTTTTCTGGTGTGTTTTCGTCTCGGCCAGGTTGATTTGAGAAGTCAAAATGTGTTTTTCATGGGTTTTAATGCATGACAATATGCCCCCGACAGATCTTGACAAATTTTTAGGGGAAGGAGAGGGGATAATAAGTATTATCCGAAGGGAACTCGAGGATGATACTTATTATCTAATGAAAAAGAATTCCTCCGTCAGATCTTGACAAATTTTTAGGGGAAGCAGAAGACTTCAAGTCTCGTTGAAGAAAGTGATGCAGAGAGTAGTCAGAGATCATGAAGATCCAAGTTCAACAATCAAATTCTTCAAAGTTAGGGGTTTTCAAAATTTCAACCCTCTAATTTTTGAAGATTCAAGACAGTTACTGAAGATTCAGCAAGAACCAATTCATTCATGAGAAGCAAGTCAATGAGAATCCTCCATCTCATTAACTTGTTCATTTCAAGAAGTTCAAGCTGATGCTGATCAAGAGGAAGTCCCAAGTGCCCGTTATGAAACCCAATGAAGATTTCTGCGGAAAGAATCTTCATCAGCATCTTTGCCAGCCAGTCAAGAAGAAGTTTTTCAAAGATCGAAGACATTTAATATTACAAGCCTAGGGGAAGATTGTAGAGGCTATATTATGAGGCTTGTAATATTAAATATGTTGGGCTGGGCTTAGAGGATTTAATTAGATTAGTGGACTAGTTTACTATTAGATATGGGCTTGGGCTTGGGTTTAAGATCAATAGGGGCCCAATAGTAAACCCAATGGGGTGGCTATATAAACCCCATTGGTTCACCATTTAAGGGGGCTGATGTAGAGAGCTGGTTTACGATTCTTTAGAGAGAAGAGCTTGAGTTTACGATCGTAAAGAGAGAAGAGTGTTTACGATTCCTTGTATTTGTACCCGACAAGTTTTCTTGTGTGCAAAGATCAAGTTTTCAACGTTTAATCGTCGTATTCTTCGTGTTTCTTCTCTTCTCTATCTTGAATCAATCATAAACGAGGATTCCGCACTCGTTTGTGATATCAATATCGTGTTTTGGTAGTTTTTCTGGACTTACAATGGAGAGGGGATAATAAGTATTATCCGAAGGGAACTCGAGGATGATACTTATTATCTAATGAAAAAGACTTCCTCCGTCAGATCTTGACATATTTTTAAAAGCTTCAAAAGTTTTTCAAAGATTAAAGACATTTAATATCACAAGCCTAGGGGAAGATTGTTGAGGCTGAGAGGGGATAATAAGTATTATCTGAAGGGAACTCGAGGATGATACTTATTATCTAATGAAAAAGACTTCCTCCGTCAGATCTTGACAATTTTTTTTTTATTTTTTTTTTAATTTTTTTTTATTATGTGGTATAGTCATGACAGCAGAGACATGGCGTGTGAGAGAGTGAATACTAGGTAATTACCACTCTCAACCCATTTTTGCTGGGACTCAGTCTTTTAAACCATGCAACCTGGGATGTGAAACTAAACATATATATCTTTTAAGTTCACTGCACTTTCATTGAAGATCATAAGTTTAGGTCGAGCCTACCGAGCATATCACCGTGGAGCTTGCCTTTCACTTAAGCCTTACGCGTGTCAGCCATCTCCAACCCGGTCATTCATTTTACTTCCCCTAAACTTCTCAAAAAACAAGACACAAATAATTAAAAATTGAAAAGCACACTATTTTTGAGGGGATAATAAGTATTATCCGAAGAGAACTCGAGAATGATACTTATTATCTAATGAAAAAGACTTCCTCCGTCAGATCTTGACAATTTTTTTATTTTATTTTTTTTGAAAACCTCCAACTTTGAAGAATTTGATTGTTGAACTTGGATCTTCATGATCTCTGACTGCTCTCTACATCACTTTCTTCAACGAGACTTGAAGTCTTCTGCTTCCCCTAAAAATTTGTCAAGATCTGACGGAGGAAGTCTTTTTCATTAGATAATAAGTATCATCCTCGAGTTCCCTTCGGATAATACTTATTATCCCCTCTCGAAAAACTACCAAAACACCAAAACATGATATTGATATCAATTAAAAAAAATTGATACCAATTGTAAGTCCAGAAAAACTACCAAAACACCATATTGATATCACAAACGAGTACGGAATCCTCGTTTATGATTGATTCAAGATAGAGAAGAGAAGAAACACGAAGAATACGATGATTAAACATTGAAAACTTGATCTTTGCACACAAGAAAACTTGTCGGGTACAAATACAAGGAATCGTAAACACTCTTCTCTCTTTACGATCGTAAACTCAAGCTCTTCTCTCTAAAGAATCGTAAACCAGCTCTCTAAATCAGCCCCCTTAAATGGTGAACCAATGGGGTTTATATAGCCACCCCATTGGGTTTACTATTGGGCCCCTATTGATCTTAAACCCAAGCCCAAGCCCATATCTAATAGTAAACTAGTCCACTAATCTAATTAAACCCTCTAAGCCCAGCCCTACATATTTAATATTACAAGCCTCATAATCTAGCCTCTACAATATGAAATTAAGTTATAAGGTGACAATTTATAAGGTGATTTAATGAACCTCACCCTACAATATGAAAGACAGTACTTTCACATATGAAAGTGTCTTCAATGAACCTCACCCTATATATATATACAAGTGGGTCGACCCGCGCGCTGCCGCGGACCCGACCCATTTAAAAAGGGCGATTAGGGAAGCTATAAGCCGAACCGTGGGTCGACCTGCACTTCGTCGGGGAGTTGACCCGTTTTTAAAGCTAAAGATGTGAAGACTATGAAGAAGGATTTGGATCGTTTTAGAAAGTCGTTTAGCAAAACAATTAAAGATAAGTGTCATGTGAAACTAATGTCGATAACGCATAAAACTAATGTCAAATCGTGCAATTTATAATGTTTTCGCCCGCACTTCGTGGCGGCGTTGGATTTCTTTAGAAAGAGGCCAATCACTCAAAGTATTAAGCTTAAAACGTAAAGATGATTTTACATGACTTTAACCATCACATCATCAACTTCTATGCAAAATCTATTACGTTTGGACAAAAAAAAAGAAAACAAATATTTAACTGCAGTGACCTTCTAAGGTCGATGTCCACCAAATATTGCTCTCTAATGAAAGTCCCTATCTTTTGTCAAAAGAACACCTGAGAACACAACTGTAACCAAATTGGTCGGTCTTAATGTGCAGCTCCACCTGTAAGATCACAAACTAAATATAAATTCAACCCCATTAGAAAAAATGGCATTTAGTTCTTACAATGAAACCAACAACATGCTTCTTAGAAAAGTGGCTGAGATTAGTTCTTTTTAGTTCTCAAACCCAATTGGTTCTCAAATGATCCTCTCCCAATATATATATATATATATATATATATATATATATATATATATAAGTATTTCTATTGGCGCTCTATTGGCGCGTTGCGGCCGGTATGACAATGTCATGACCGTTTCGAATTTAGTGTTAAAAACAGGGAAAAGAGTAGAGACATAACATAGGCCATCAACATAGCAAAAGCATATAATCTATCATTGCAACCAAGCAACGACTACATAAAAACAACCGTAAACGACCCATAGAGGGCTATTCATACATTATATAGCCTATTTGGGTTACCATTTTCCACCAAAATGGTAATTGCTTATGCGGATATGCAGCGGTTATGGTTCTTTCTTCAGCACTGCTTTCAGCTTTAGTTCATAGCTACCTTCCTTGGTTGCAGTTAAAAGCATTTCTCCTGTGGCTGTGTATATAAATCAGGTTAATTTGACCCATGTATGGGTCACTTTTCAAAGTAATATTTTTAGCTAATGCATGTTGCTCCAACTATTTTATAGATTAATAATATTGCAAAACTGAGGCTACAAAATAGGTTAAATTGGGATGTAACATGAAAAAAAATGATTACAAAAAACATGACAGTTTATTCATCTCATGATTTAAACAACTTTTTATTTTATAACAACATTAATTTTAGTCAAGAGAAATCATATGTTCTAGTCACTTAATAATCTCTAGCTATTTTACATAATCTGACTAATATATACATTTTAAAATCACAACACCTGTCTTTTAAATATTAAATATGTCAGACTATGTAATTTGTTATTGGGTTATTATCATCTATATGCCCTCCATCATGTATCAACAGAACTAACCTGATTTCGTGTTGCCAAAGGAAGGATTGGTAATAGAAATGGTTGTTGAAGTCATGCTATTATACAATCATGTTAAAAGAAAATGATGTGTGATTTTTTCAAACAGTCTCCACTCTCACAGAATTGGCGCAAAATACACCCTTGATTACATGTTTACCATAATAATCTTTGTTCTTAAACCACAAAACTGGTTCCAACCATCATTGAAGCTGCCTCAAGCAACAACCTTGACTGATGATCTGTGTTGTAAGCTCTTGCATATGCTACATTCTCCACTACATGCTTAGATTATCTACAATTCCCGACATATTTTATCTGTCAGATTTATCAGTCAAGTATAAGTTAGAGGAAAATTACCTTGACAAAAACAAAAACAGAGTTAATACCCAGGACCAAGCACAGTAACTGTGAATTGAAAGGAAAAGCTAAAAGTCAAAGTTGAACAATAGACAACTGCACAAATTGATGTTTATGAACAATAAAAATGGTTTGACAAAGTATTTAAACCACAAAACACATTTACCTAACCTATTTTAAAAAAAACACATAAAGAAAACTCACGGATTGTAGTAGAAGAACAAAAGTAACAGATATGAGCCTGCAATAGCAACAACAAACATAAGATCAGCAACTAACCCGCGCTTCGCAGCGGAGTTCGACCCATTTGCAAAGCCTGTTACGAATACATGAGCTATATATGCATGTTGTAATCGGCCGCACGAAAATCAATATATAGGAGATAACGTATATTCAACCTCAAGTGGCATCATATGCAACACAACTAATGTTCTATTAACGTGAGAAAAATGCTATTCAAAATTGAGCATGAGCAGATCAAAAGCAGCACCACATTTCATATATCAAAGTGAAGAATTTGACTCGACCTTGAAAATAAACACAATATTATCATGATAAACAAAAATATATATAAAATTGTAAAGGATATATATGTGTGTGTGTTTCGATATAAAAGCTCTATAAAAGCGGCAGAAACAAACAATAACCAACAGATTTAATGTAGTTGGCACATCCCAATCCTGGCATGAACCACCCCCCCTTAAAAAAATATAAAAGAAAAAATAAATGAACTGTTAATATGGTGGTAGGATACAATGAGAAGTAACCATCAGGCTTTAAAAAAGGTGACTTGCTGACCACCATTTAATATGACTTTGGCATTGTTAGCCTTGAGTGAGAGCAAAGCCTTTTGCACCTAACACTGAAAAGTTAATACCACTTAACATTAATAAATAAAAATATTTTGTAGGTAAAGGGTTTACTTATATCAAGAGGTGAATGAGAGAACAAATCAACTAAGGTCATGAGCAGAAATGAACACCAATAAAAAATTCCATTGAAAATTTACACACCATGAATTTTACACGGCCATTAATAGCATAACCACCTCTATCCCTGTAAATAACAAAAAAAAATCAATCAAATTAATAAAAACAAAATAAATGAAATACTATTGAAATATAAGTGAACAACACTGCAGATTTATTTTGCACGTCAGTTTTTATTGGATTCCAACATTATAAATCACTAACAATCAAATAAATCAAAACATTACATTCAAATTCAGAAGGTTCATGCACAAAAATAGTTAGAGCCAGTCAACAAAAAAAAACAACTCAAATTTAATTGAAGGATCATTAAAAACAGAAAACTCATCATCAAATTTTAATTTCATTTTATCTACCACTAAAAAGGTCAAATATAGTTCATCCATTGAAGAAAAAGTAAAAGAGATAATGGAAAGAGTCAAAGAGAAGTTTATATAAGATTGTATACCCTTCTTTATAGTCTGTATCCAATAATTCCATGCATGTCAACAGAATCACATATTGACATAGCAAATTCAAGAGCCTTGAGCCCTGTTCGCTTTGCAGCAGCTCGGAAAGATGCACCTACCATGAGATATACTGAATTATCTCAAATGTTAAAAAATCACTCAATGTGTGGTCAAAAAGCACAAAACCTTCTGAATTGTTTAAACGACAACTAAAGACATCAATTACGAATCTGCAACAGTTTATTGGATATACAACATGAAATTAGATCGTATATTAGTTTTTAAAATCTTAAAACCATAGAAAGACGATGGATAATCAAGCAATCATCCAAATACTTGACTAATGAACAAACATCAAAATAGATAACTAATGAATTTAACCAAAAAAAATTTTACTTGCAGAAACAATTATACAAATGATATCACTCTGTTCATCAATAACCACAAATTAAAACAAAAAAAAATGCACAAAAAATGAAATTAGTACTAAAGGAGCAAATGAACAACGCAAACAACCTTTTAAGAACCAAAAAAACCAAACAATTATAGAAAACACAACACCAAGTACTCACAATCTAAGAAAAAGAACAAATTGAAAGCAAAAGAAAGTGGAACACGACTCCACACCTGCAATTTCATCAAATTTACCAACATTTATTATTATTTTTTTTGAACAGCAGCAACATTTAAATTTTAAAGTACCAGAGAACTTGAGAAGAAGAATCTGGCAGGATAAGTTTACCTACCGGGAACGGTGAATCCGATGGAAGAAGCCGGAGAGCCGGCGATCGGAGACAGGCGGCCTTTTTGTGTAAAGTGAGACTCCTACCACCAGCGAGAGGCGGAGATGCGGCGATCGAATTTGAAGAAACCGATAGGGTTTGGAGATGGGGTTTCTGAGAGAGCGAGAGGCTTTGTCTGCACTTGTTTGAGAGTGGTTGTGTCCTTGAAGAGCTGTATCACGCATGTGTTTAGGAAGAAGGACACTCCATTTCGTCCTTGAGGCACTGTGGCAGTCATTCAGCCATCTACCGCCGTCCTCCTCACATGCTTTTGGTTGACCAATGTGTTGTTTAGGTGAGGAAGGAAAAGGCACGGTGGTTCATAAAAGCAAAGCAGCACACTTGTACAGGATGCATTGCAATATGTAACCTAGAATGTGCATTAGTGGCTTGTACACCATGTTTTAAAATTTGTACTCCAAGTTGTATTATGTTAATATAGGGTAATGTGTGTGTAGTTAGGGATTTATAATTAAATAATTATAACAATTGTTTCACTAAAGATAAAATGAATTTATAAGAAAAGTTTATTCTCATATTTATATATAACTTCTTAAAAATAATTACAAGATGACAATAATTATTTAAAGTTATATAAAATCATTTATTTAGGCTTTCGTTAAATAGTAACTACGTTTATTATTTTAATGGTCGGAAATACGTACGTTTTCGATTACACGATACATAAGTGTATAAATAGTTTGTGTTAAAATGATTAGTGTATTATGTAAATATGAATTGTTTAATATTTTCTGAACCAAAATATTAATCTTTCATTTTACTGTCGTAGTTACCCGGTTTTACCGGTAACGACGTTTTTAACCGGTTTGTTTATAATAAACGGTTTTATATCACTTGGACTTTTAAACACCTCAAGTAAAGTTCATAAATCATTTCTTAGACATTTTTAGGTTCAAAAAACATTAGTTCGTCGGTTTGACGACAACTCATCAAAATTGAGATTTTTCGTTGCGTATAATATTGTTTCGATTTCGATTTTCTTCCTACGCAACGTTTCTCCATTTGGGTCATTTTAGTTTATCAAAACACTTATATATTTATAAAACTTTCAGCCAAAACAGATTTGTAACTACAACCTTGTTTTTGTATATATTTCAATCCAAAAATCATGTTTAAAGGTTTCAAAGTCACAATTAACGTCTTAGTTTCTCACGATTTAGGGCATCAGGTATACCCATGTGGTGTGGTGTTGGTGTGGTAGTCACGTCAGCGATAACTAGACCACATGCACTGACCACATACATGGTGATATACCCATGTGGTGTGGTGGAATATTTAATATTTTTTTCTTTATGATTTTTTTTTCAATATTGGAATTGAAATACAAATAAAGCTACATGAATATTAAAAAAATGAGAATCACTTGAAAAGAAATAAAATGTATGCAAAAGCGTTCACGAGACAATTTAAAAATAAAATAAAACTAGTCCGTTTTCGTTTAAACTTATACCGTTGTGTTTAGAAAAACAAAATAAAGAAGACTTCGAATTTTATTACTTTAAAAAAGTTAACATGTAAAAGTTATTGGAGAAAAACTAGATTTTAACCTAAATAATTATTTAGTTTTAATATAATAAAATATATGACCCATGTGTCAATTCAATTGATGAATGGCTAATTCCAATCTTCACGTACGTGAAGAATCCAGCGCACATGTTCCGCGCCTAGCTTCGGCACCCAAAAGGGTGGTTTCACGCCGTGATTAATGTTCCACCTAAGCTATCACGCCGACAAATTGTAAGTATACCGGATGCCCTTATTTCAAGCTTTTACACACTACATTTAAGACCATAAATACCATGTTTTATTCTCTTGGAAGTGTCTCAAGAATTAAATGTATAAGGCATGTATTTATTATATTTTTACTAGCTTTGGAAAAATACTAAACATCCAATTTGATATCTTGTCCAATTTATTTTCGTAACACATTTAGGATTATGTCATAAGATCATGTTATTCGTTAAACATTAACTAGCATAATAATGTTAGGACTTGTTTATATCATTTAACTATTCTATGTCTTTTATTTTATGGATCTACTAGCATTTTGGCTAGGACTTTTATGTTCATAAACATGAACAAATCCACTAATACATTTTGTATTAGGACATTAGAGTATAAGATCCACTAACACTTCTTGGTGTTAGGACTAAAATAAAAATGCATAAAATGTAAATTCAAGAATGTAAGCCCTTAATCTCTTGGTTAACAACTTAATTTTGAACAATGATCAATCTAGTGGATTCCTTTGAGGTAAAACCTTAGGGGTTTTGTTCATCAAGTTACCAACACAAGTAAAGAAATGAGAAGAAGAATGTATGCATCTTTTTAGTTTTCTTAAAAAGATTTTTAGTTGGGATTTTCATCAAGACTTGAAGGGATCTCTTTTGGGTGTTGAAAATTGGAAGAAATTGTATGAAATGGAGGATAGAAGACTCACAAAAAGAAGGGGGCGTCGGGGTTGTTTTGGGCATATTCCGACGAGTTCGGCGGTGGCCTGGCGATGGTCTTGCGATGGCTGCCGGCGGAAGCAGTAGGAGAGCGTAGGAGGGATGCTGAAGTCAAGGGAGAGGGAGAGAAAGAGTGAGTAGTGGAGGTGAAGTGTAGGGAAATGTGATGCAATGGTTGTTCATTTATAATTGGATTAGGTTTTATTAGTCTTTGGTTAATTTTATTGTCCAAGAGATTTAGGATAGATGACAACTTACACTTAATTAACTTTTCTTTTTGAAATAACCATCCATTAAAACTTGTATAAATCTCATGACTTAATAAGTTGTAGGTTAATTATTTAAGGGATGGGGATGTCTTAAATGAAAGACTAAAGAATTTGTAGGTTGGTTTTATAAAAGATGATATTTTTATAAAATTACAAAGGTGGTGGAATAATCAAATTAAAAGGTGATGGGCTTTGATTTATTTGTTTGGGCCAAATTCAATGCTAGAAAAAAAAAGAAATTTGGGCCGGTTAACGGGCCAGTGATTCGGGCTCAAATTGTGAACGGTAAAATGTGTCGGGCCTTGAAATATATCGTTGAATGTTTGTTTAAGTTTCGGAATTGAATGTTAGTTTTTCGGGCTATTGTGCATAATCGGGCCCAATGTGGGTTCGGGCTTGGTTTTGACTAACCGGTTGGTTTCTTGATGTAAAGGGTATTTCTAAACGGGTCTTGATGAACGATGATAATTATTATTTCGTTTTGTTATAAATAAAACTATAATAATTGACGGACAATTATTTATATAAATGCGCAATTTATATATAATTTTCTTAATTTTAGAATTCCAAGATTTAAGTGGGGAATGTTTTTCCGTACAAACTCGGGATGGTTGTCAAGGGTTGGCCTTAGTATGCATGACATGATACTAATGATGACAATTGTTAATAATTAACCACAAATAATTAGACGTAATAATAGTCAAAGTAACGGGTTGACCTTGTAAATTTACGGGTTGTCACAGTGATGAAGAAGAGGGGGTGACAAAATTAGGAAATTAAAAAAATAATAAAATTAACCCTTAGGTTTAGAAATTCACAAATTGCCCCCTCAATCTGATGACTAGGAATCCACATCAGCTTTTACTAACGGTTTTAGTTTTTTTAGCGAAAAGATTATTAGAAAAAATAGAGTATAAAAAAAAAGATTGTTCTATTATAAAAATTTAGTTTGGATTATTACCGGCCAATAAGCCATAGTTGGGATTATTTAAATTCATTTTTCTAAAAATATTAAAAAAATGCATGTTATATTTGAAGTAAACTTTTTATGAATTAAAAAAATCCATATCAACTAACTTTAAAATCTACATCATCAGCTTATATCATCGTTAACAATTCCTCTATAGAAAAAATTATAAAATAAAATCTTTTTACGTTAGCATGGTAATCTATCAACTGATAAAGTGACCTAATTAAACCAAGAAAAGATTAAGCACAAAACTTGATTACTGTTAAAAAAAAAAGTTTTCTCTAAAATAAAACCTAAGATTAAACAGGCCTTTTGTCACCAACCTTTTGTTACCAACGGGATTTTGAACCCTGATTACAAGGAAAGATTAAACATTATCTAACTCTAGATAATACCTGCTACGAGAAAGACCCTTTGGTATATTCTAAGTTCTAACACAACAAATCCCTCAGTAGACATGACACATACATAAGGCCATCGCCTAATGCATAAACTTTCAGATGTGCATTGATGGGACCCGAGAAGTTTATAACCCAAATGCAAACAGATAACTACTTGCGAGTAAAATAGACAATATTGACTAATACGAAGAGTTGATATTACACATGTACTAAGGTAGGGGAAAAACTTTCAACACAAAATTCATACTTGTGAAGTCTGAGTCCTTAAAAGCCGCATGTGATGTGATAAAAAGCGAAATTGTACATTTTATTCTAATAACAAAACACATCTTACACATTATTGTTACCAGCAAGCCACCCAACTTGCAGGTAAGCTCTGTCCCACCAAACCATAACCTTCTTAAATGTCACCGGCATCATGCACTTCCTGCAAGTATATTCGACATAGAATCAGCAAGCCCGGGTGGCGGGGGAGTACTTAACAACATCCAAATATATCATCCTTACACGCACCAAACCAAAAGTAAAAAAACTTTCAAATTTTACTACCAATAAATAAAAATCACCTTGTTTTCAAGTAGTACTCCATCTGGAATTTCCAACTTCTGTCCAGATTTTGCATCAACAAGCACTTTACCCTAATCGGAAAAAGGTGTTAAAAACAAAATGAATGGGTGTAAATAAGTCGGGCCACTCATGAGCTACTCAAGGATCGCCTCGCTAAAAGCTCGAATCGAGCAGAGCTTAAAATAGCTTGAGGCCAAGCTCGAGCCTAATTGGAGCTCATGCAATCAACAAGCCCCGTCCCATGTTTCATATACCGAGTTGGCTAAGTTCGCAAGCCTAAACGAGCTTCATAATTATATAGATATAATACTTATGATTTAGTATAACAAATATATAATTAGATAAAAATTCTTATATATACAATTTCGAACTTCATGCAATATATTATATTTTATTCAAGATATATATTTTTATTGAATATACTTCAATATTTTATTATAATGGTTATAGTATTTTATTTCAAATTATACTTTATTCTAAATATATATTATATATAATATAATATTTTATTCCAAATAAGTGTAATCAATTACAATTATATATATGTGTGTGTGTGTGAGTGATAAAACATATAAATAATACATATAATGATACATTTATTAATAATACAATAAAATTTGATAGATGAATAATACACTTTTTGTTTTTCATACTTTGGCCATGTGACTTTGGTACTTTGACGTTTTCTACCCCTAAAATTTTACAATTTGTTTTTTTTTAACGAAATATTAAACTTTTGCTTTTCATAGTTTGGCCATATATGTTTTATACTCTTACGTTTTGTATCGTTTAACTTTTAAAGTTTTTTTATTTTAAGTTTTGTTGTCTTCTATTTTGGCCACAAAACTTTTAACTTTTCTACTTTCGTTTTTAGTATATTTTATAGTTTTATACTTTCACTACAAGACTTTTAGACTTTTACGTTTTATATCCCTTAACTTATTTACCCTCTAACTTTTTTTTTTTTTTTTTTAGGTTTTGTTGTCTTCTACTTTGGCCACAAAACTTTAACTTTTTTACTTTAGTTTTTAGTATACTTTTATAGTTTTAAACATATAAAATATTGTTCTCAATAGTTTGAGAACTAAAAAGAACTAATCTCAGCCACTAGTTTATATATATGGAACCCCCCCCCCCCCCCATGAATTATAGTGGTCCCCACTCATAATTAGTGGTTGAGATTTGGTTCTCAATAGTTCTCAAAACAAAAAGTTCCCATTTGAACCTAACCCTATATATATATATTGAAATTATAAATTTATTATAACTTTAATTATATATATATAAACAGAATAATTAAATAATTAATAAATAATAAATGATCCAAGCCTAAAATTTAGAGATACAACTCGAAATGAACCGAGGTCGAGCTTAGGTGAGCTTAGCTCGACTCGTTTACATTCTTAGAACAAATCCCATAACTCTTAGAACAAAGCGCAACTTTAATTAAATGATGGAATTAAGAAGAAAATTGATACCTTGAGAACAACTTTAGATCCAAACCACACATCACCAGAAACCTTCAAGCTGTCAAGCTCAATAATGCTCGGGATGGACTTAAACCGCTTCAAGAAGTCTCCAACCTGGAAGAGGGAGATTGAATTATTGTCGGGTATATAAGATATGCATTTTGGATGATTGTTTGAAATGTAATGTTACCTTCTTAAATTCAGGACCCAATTCGATTGAAGGATTTGCTGGATCCGTCCTAGCAGGATTACGAATCACATAGCCATCTTTTTCTGTGTAAAGATCAGACTGCAATAGACAAGATGTGTGTTATTACGATATTATAATTAAAAAGAATCATTATGAAAAAAAAAACTATATTATTGAATAATAAAATGTTTTAATAAAGATGATCAACCTGAACAAGAAGCAAATCTGAACTTGCTTTCACTGGCAGGAATCGAGATCGGGGAACATTGATGCCAATGGCATTATCAAAAAACTGGCAATAAGAGAATACATTAAAGAAGTTGAAGCAAAATTCATAGACATTCAACATGAATGACGTTTATTACTACAATCAAAGAGTAATTCTAAGCTCGAAAAATGGACAGGTCAAGTCGGTCAGCTAAGAGGTTAATCTGGGCTGGTTCCAACCAAAATGGGCTCCGGTTAAGTTAAAATAGGTCTTTATAGAGAAGATTATCAAAATTCAAAATGGGTAAACCATAATATTTTTTTATGGCAACAAGTAGTGATGAGTGGTACTGGCCCATTTGGGACCATTCTATATTAGCAAGTTTCGTAGGACTGATCCACCTTTACTGTATAAATTGGACAACCAAAACCAACCTATTTAGCAAATAAAAGCAATCCAAATCAGCCTATTTATTGAAGAATGGGTAATGATAAATCCTAGTCGGTATTAAGCAAGAATATGCAGTAGCAGGATATGTACCTTGATTGCAGCACCGGCAGCTGTTTCTAGTTGGAGAACTTTGACTCCATTGACTTCCTGTAAACAAAACAAATACTCGTTACTAAAAAAACACCAATGGTGTAACATGGTCAATGACTTTACAGCTCATTGGATGATGAAGCACATACCTTTGGATTTGGAATGATCTCCATCTTAAGTGCATCTGCTTGCACAAGTCTTTTAATTGCATTCAAGTTCACCCACCTGGAATTCAAAGAGTAATGATAAATTATGATCACTTTCTACATGAAACATGTTTACATTTGTATGAGCATGACTCACAAGTTGTTGGTGTTGAAGATTTTGAACTTCTCAATTGATTTGAACTCATTGACCTGCACCAATAGAAGACCGGAAATCAGACATCAAAGTATAAACGGGAAAAGTTTCAGCATGGTGTGAAATATACCGTTGAACTTGGTGCTCCTCTATTTTATTCTTTTTCATTTATTTTGTTTATATGGAGCTGAAATTAGCAATTATATGTATAAACAAATCTTATGAATTTTAATATGCTATGTGATGCCCTGAGCACGAACTGTGAGCAGTGATATTTACAAGCAAAGATGATAATGAGCTAGATCTTACATGCTGATCAGGAACTTGTGCAATTTCAAGAAGCTGCAGCAATAGAACAACAGTAAGTCAAGTCACAAGGGAAGGAAAGAGTTAGTGTGCGTGATATAATACACACACACACACACACACACACATCTGTGTGCGTATGTGTTTTATTTCACTTTGTGCGGAAACAATTTAACTATTTGTGGGGGAAACACATTGATGATAGCTGATACTCACCTGAACTTTCCCATCATATGAAATAAGAGTCCCCCCTTTCACGTCAGCCAATGTTTTGGGTGTTACCTATTAAAACAACAATATCAAGCAAGAAACACAATTTGGGGCATATGAAGAATTAAGAATAACCTTTAAATACCTCCATGCAGTACTCGTTCTTGTTCTGAATCAAGTGGTTCAAGATTTCTATAATGGTGAATTAAGATGCACATTTATGAAAGTAACATATTTTCAGAGCCTTACGATAAAAAGAACACATATATTAGAGTTGCCAAGATGGGCAAGACAGGCAGGTTGAGCTCGGGTTGGGTTAACCCATAAAACTTTTTTGTCCATTTAAATAATACAAATAACTAATTGTTAATTATAGATATAAATAAATATAATATATAAAATTATAAATATTTGAAAGAAAATGACTAAAGACTTTGGAGTTTGGACAACTTTAAACCCATTTGAGTCATTTCCCTTTTAGCTAAAAATATACATTTGACCCATTTCAGATGATATACAAACCAAATCAGTGCATTCATAAGTAAATGGGTCAAAATTGCAACCTATAGAAGATTCAAATACTTAACCTAAAAAAGCCTCATAAGGATACTCAAATCAACTACAGCTCCTAAGTTATCGGAATTGGCAACAAAGACGTATTCCTTTCCCTGTAATGAAAGACAACATATGATACCAATAAATAAACATTCAAACAATGTATATCCCATACAGTCAAAGCAAAACCTGAGACAAAAGTGCTTCGAGTTTCCCACTGTTCATCAATGATGGGAAAACATCACCATGTCCTGGGGGGTACCTTTACATCAAAGAGATCTACATATTAATATGAACAACTAAATGAGATATAACGCTATCCATTCAATACATGTGCCAGAAAGGAGGCTTCATGAACAAAAAATAAGAGACGAAACAAATTATCACATTGAATTAACAATCAGTCAGAAGGTTTGGTTTTGAATTACCATCCATCCTTGCCAGTTTCCCCTTTCGATGGCAGTGGCATAAAGTCATCAACAACCAGTCGAGGATACTGACTCTGTAAACATTAAAGTGAAGCAGGTTAGATCATTACAAACACAGGGAAGCCCCATCTCTGAAGTTGAAATGGGTTGCTCGAAACAAAATTTACCCGCAGATATAACAGACATAACTTTTTAAATTAGCAACCTGATTGAATGTATGGATCTCAATATTTGAACCAGCATATTTTTCCACGATCTACATTTTAAAGTATAGGAAATATGTTAACATACGGTGTGATAAAGTTAACATCATGTGTAGATAGTGTGTCTCTAATAGGCACCTTCTGTGTATCTTCATGCGTGTTGAACGAGTTCATTAGAAGCAACGGTACGCTACACCCATACTTCTTATTGAGTGACTACACAAAAAGTAGAGGGTAAAATTTCTAGCAAAGATCACAAAACCTAGAATAAACTGTATGGATATGCCATATTGATTTCTGCACATGAAGTACCTCAAGTTGGATGACAATCAAGTCTAAAAAGGTTAATCCATTTCGGACTTCTATGACGGACCTGAATCACCAAGATGATATTAGATTCTAGAAAAGGAACATGAAAGGAAGTATCATAGGGAAATCCAGCCAAAATGATGTTCCAATTTTGATACCAACAGCCGCATGCATCCTTAAAAGCAAGCTCAGAAAGTTCAAAAAAGGGGAAACTATGATACATTACTCGTGATAAATAGAAGGCCTTAACCTTAATTTGCAGAAAATGACAGACATCAGTTTGAGAAGAACAAAGATACAAGTATTAAGTTCTGATAGCATTTGGCAACCTATCTATTAAACATGATAGTTTGATGGGTACAATATTTAGTAACAGTAGACCATTTTTCTCAGTCAACAAAAGAAAATGGCCATCCTACGTAATTGGACAACAGCTTAGTGGAACTGACGTTCCTATAGATTTGGTTCTCTAAGTCTCTAATACTGAATTCAAACATCTGATGCTGCACACATAAGAATGAACACAGCCTCCAACATACTTTGATTAGGGGTCAGACTCAAATAGCCTATCTACACTAAGATCATAGTTCATGATCAGTATGAAAGAAATATTCAAAGCTGATAACAAAATAACGAAACTAATTATGCACGCAAGTTTTAATTCACTACTGTGTAAACCCGGTAACCACTTACTTTGGACCAGTGCACCCCATTGTTGTCCCCAAGCCACCATTAAGCTTTAGCACCACAAGCTTATCCAATAGACTCTTGGTTTGAGCAGCATCTGCAATAATCACAATAAATTCACAGAAAAACAATAGATTAAACATACACTCTTATCCTGAAATAAAATGGTGCCAAGTTATGTCAAATTGTAATGTACATTTAGAACCATCATAGATTCAATTAAACCGTTACTTCAATTACAGGTGACAAAGTATCAGCACCACAAATTAAAAGATCAATTTATTACCTTCTGGTACAGTTGATAGGGTATCATAGGGCACAACGATCTTGTCAGTAGGTGTTTGGATCTTACTCCATTCAACATGTTCGGCTTCGCCACTTTGTTACACAATTTGCAGGAGAACATAACAGAAAAACGAAAAATCAGACCATAACAAGCCAGCTCTTTCACACAATTCAATTTTAGTTTGACAAACAAGCAATCGTGTCAACACATCTTAATCGATAAACAAGACACAATTTTCTACTGTTTTTTATTATCAAACACAGATATAACAAAATTTGCAATAATTTTAGAACCGCTAATATTTCATTTCGTATCAGAAAAGAACCGTACCTGAGATAGCGCGACACGAGGTTGATAAATCCAGATTTCTCATTATCACTGCAACATGTTCACCACCATTAGCAAGAAAATCAAGTTCAGATCATAAATGTCTAAGCACTAATTCGAATCAACAGAAAGAAAACTTGAACGAAGGTTCAAAATCGAAGTAGAGAATTGGGTAAATTACCTGATCTGAGTGAGAGCAGAGACAGCTGATTGGAGATTGTTCAATTTCTCGGTATCCGCAGCGGCCATTGTAGATGAGCAAGGCGAGAGGTGAGTTAGATCTAGAGGGAATTGACAAGGTATTGGAAGCAGACGTAAAACGGAAGCTGGTGTGGATCGGGTATATGTAGAACAGGTGGCAGGAAAGGGTCTATAGCGCAAGTATTTTTCACGCCCACGTAAATCAAAAATGAATATTTAGGCGCATATGATGGTAAGATTCATACCACGTGGCATTACTGGCATAGATTATTTCGTGTAACTTGAATTATTTATTATTAAAAAGTAAGAAGTACACCATGTGATAGAAGATCTCGAGTTTTCTGTATGGGGAGAGGAAAAGACGCTGAGGGCTGGCAAACGGTGGGTCGCCGGAAAAATGGGGGAGAGAACAGATCGTTTTTTATTTCTGGTTTCCCGGAGGGGACTAACGGTGGACAATCTGTGGGTCTTGGTCAAGAATGTTGGGGTGGTGTCGGATATCTACATTTCGAAGAAGAAGAGAGTTAATAAGGAAAACTTTGGCTTTATACGGTTTAAGAGGGTGGCGGATGTGGCAGCGATGGAAAGGAGACTGAATATGTTATCAATCAATGGGCAGTCGATTAAGTCTAATCTGTCCAGAGTTTCTAGGGGTCCGGTGGTGCAGGCTAAAGGTGACTCTGCTTCTATGCCGGCGAGGTTGGCTTCGCGGGTGGTTGGGAAGGATAATGGAGGTGGGGCTGTGAAAGACCGGAAGTTACTTTTTCGGGACGTGGTAATGGGGATTTCGGAGCTAGTGTTGGGGGAGAAGAAAGATGATTCGGCTCCATGCAAACTTCGTACTATTGTCATCCCGGAGGAAGGTGGAGATTATCCCGCTTCTTTTTTCAGGAGAGCTCTCCTGGCGGAGGTGTTGGACGGGTCTTCTCTCTACAATATTAAGGCGCTGAGGTTGGATGGAGGTTTGGCAGACTTCAATGTTTCATACATAGGGGGTTTGCATGCTCTTTTGATTTTTAACCAGAATGCGGACGCTCTGGCGTTTCTCCAGAACAAAGCTGAGTTATGGACGAGGTATTTTTCGTCCTTGGAGTTGTGGGAAGGGCAGGAGTTCGCTCAGTCCAGGATCGTATGTTTAAAAATCCTTGGGGTGTCGTGCAGTTGAAGGATGATGTGACATACGATGCGATCGGCAAGGGATTCGGCAAGATTGTGTGGCCCTTCGCAATCGTCTTGGCTCACAGAGGATTGTTGCGGAGGATCGGTTACTATCCTATCGGAGTCCTGGAAATACATCGATGAGACGATTGTTCTGTCCTGGAAAGGTAACAATTTCACTGCTTGCGTTAGGGAGGAGGCTTCGGGGTGGGTTCCGTCGTTCGTGGAGGAGGAATCGGAACCGGCGCCAATGAATTCTTCGTGTTGGGAAGGAGATCAGGCAGAGTTGGAAGATGACGGGTTCGACACGTGGCCTTTAGAACGGGAGGAGGTTTTGGACGGATTGGGGGGGTGGGGCAGTGGTAAACAAGGATTAGGTGGGGGATAATAATGACCTGGAGGAGCTTGGGGTTTGTCCCCAGTCTTTGTCGGGGCGGAAAATGTGATTGAGGATTCAGATTGTGTATTGGGCCAGGAATATGTCATTTGGGATGTATGGAATCTGATGTGGTGGTGGACCAAGCCGTGGAGAGTGGGCCTAGTGCGAAAGGTGGGCCTCACAGTGCTTATGTGGGTGCATCACTACCAGATCTAAATCAGAGGATGAAATCTACTTTTTCTGGTGAGGTTGAAGTGCCAGTCTCGTTACCTTCTTCGGACCTCCATCGCAAAAATGTCTTCCGATCTAGGGTTAATGCGTTCTAAGCACAAGGCAAAATTCTTCGAGGTGAGGGTAAATCAATTTTCCGGGGAACTATCAGCAAGGCGCTATCTTCTTCCTCGAAATCGGGATCAGAGGGTGAGAGGTTACAGGCGTGTTTATGCGATCCGGGTGTAGAGGGCCCCTCGCTTGAGGAGTACGGAACAAGAGAGAATTTGGTGGGGATGGAGATGAGGAATACAATCCAGGTTGGTGAGTTGTTGGGGGTTGACTTCAGGGGGTTCGAAGATCGGGTCTCTGAAATCATCAAAAAGGCGCCGGTGAACTCGTTGATTTAATGGACTGCCTGAGTTTAAATTGCAGGGGGGCTGAGGGATAAGGCGAAGTGGGTTGGATTAGCCGAATTAAAAGAGAGCAGAGGCTCAATTTTTTATGTCTTCAAGAGACTAAAGTGTCGGAGTTTGGTGATTTCCAGTTGACGAGACCTTGGGGTGGTAGTAATTTCGAGTGGAAAGCGATGTCGGCTGGGGGTCAATCCAGTGGCCTTTTGACGATGTGGAACCCGACGGTGTTCTCCTTTCAGTACTCTTTTCTCCATCAAAATTTTATTTTGATCTCTGGGTATCTGGTGGGTGAGCAGGTTATTATCAACCTTAGCAATATTTATGCCCCCCCAAAGTGAGCGCGACAAAAGGGCCCTTTGGGGTAAGATCCTTGCTATCATTGGCTTGAGATCGGGTTTTTGGGTTGTCGTGGGTGATTTTAATGAGGTTCGTGTCCCCGGGGATCAATTGTACTCCAACTTCAACCCCCAAGGAGCGAATGCTTTTAATGAGTTTATTAGTGATGCAGGTTTATGCGAATATCATATGAGTGGGGCTAAATTTACATTCTCGTATGGAAATGGTAAACGGTTTAGCAAAATTGATAGACTCTTGGTATGCGACGAATTTTATCATTGGTGGCCTAATGCTTCGTTGGTGGCGCTCCCTCGGCGGTGGTCGGACCATAGCCTGTTGGCCTTTAAATCTTCTCACCAAGACTTTGGCCCGGTTCCCTTTCGTTTGTTCTCTTCTTGGTTGGATAAGGATGGCATCAACGAGGTTGTATTGGGTGCTGTGGATGGTGTTGATTTCGTGGGGAAGCCTGATTTTATAATTCTATCCAAATTAAGAAAAATTAAGGCTGCTATCAAGGTGTGGTGTGCTCAAGAAAAAGTTAAGGAGGGCAAGCTTAAAAATGATCTGTCTATTGCCTGTGATAAATAGGACTCTCTATCCGAAATCAGGTCTCTCTCGAATGTGGAATTGGAGGCATGGTCCCGGGATAAGAATTCTCTGATGGAAATTGAAATAAGGGATCGTAAGGATTTGGCACAAAAAGCCCGTGTCCGGTGGGCTATTGACGGAGACGAAAACATGAGATATTTTCATGGTACGGTGAAAGCTAAGTATGTGGCTGGTAGAATTAATGGCGTTCGGGTGGGAGAGACTTGGATTACGGATCCCATGGCGATTAAAAGTGAAGCTAAAGCCTTCTTTCAAAAAAAAAATGTTAAAGGTTTTTCGCGGCGGCCTCAGTTAGCCTGTAAGGGGATTAAAAGGATTTCGGCCTCAGAATCAGACTCCCTTATTGTTCCTTTTTCTCTCGAGGAAAAGAAATGCTGTTTGGAGGTGTGGTGGTGATAAAGCGCGCGGGCCCGGATGGCTTTAATTTTCGGTTTATAAAAAAATATTGGAGTCTTTTTTGGCAGAATTTTGTGGATTTTTTAATGGTTTCCATAAGGAGGGTAAAATATCCTTGGGTTGTGGCTCTTCTTTTATTTTCCTGGTTCCCAAGGTGGAGGATCCACAAGGCTTTGTGGATTTTAGGCCCATTTCTCTTTTGGGATGCATTCCAAAGGTCATCTATAAGGTTTTGGCCAATCGGATAAAGGTGGTTATGGACTCGGTTGTGTCGGAGGCTCAAATGGCTTTCGTGGCCAAAAGGAACATCGTTGATGGGCCTTTTATCATCAACGAGGTTCTTTCATGGTTAAAGAAGTATAAGAGGGAAGCTATGTTTTTCAAAATAGATTTTAATAAAGCTTATGACTCCCTTGATTGGGAGTTCTTGGATTCTATTTTGGCTCAAATGAATTTCCCGCCACTTTGGAGCTGTTGGGTTAAAGGGGTGCTTTCGGCGTCTCGGACTTCGGTGCTTGTGAATGGGTCGCCTACCGAAGAATTTAATTGTTTTAAAGGGGTCTGGCAAGGTGACCTTTTATCGTCGTTTCTTTTCATTATCGCGATAGAGGCCTTCAGTTGGATGATGGAGAAAGCCTTAGAGGTGGTGATCTTCCATGGGATTGCGACCCCGAATGGGGGTCCGGTTCTTAGCCATCTTTTTTTTTTGCGGATGATACTTTGGTTATGGGGCAATGGACGGTGGCTAATTTTCGTAATTTGAGGAGACTTCTATGGTGTTTCTTCCTCATATCCGGGCTTCAAGTTAATTTGGGTAAGTGTGGTTTGTTTGGGATTAATGTTCCCGATGCGGAATTACAATCGTGGGCTTCTTTCTTTGGATGTGATATGGGGGTGTTTCCTTTTGATCACCTCGGGCTGGTCGTGGGGGCTAATATGAACTTTTCTAAACATTGGAGCAAGGTGGTGGATACTTTTAATCGACGTCTCTCAAGTTGGAAGGCTAAGAACCTATCAATTGGGGGCCGTTTGGTGCTTATCAAGGCCGTGTTAGAAGGGCTTCCCAATTATTATTTCTCTCTTTACCGAGCCTCTAAAAAAATTCTCGAGGCTCTCGAAAGTATTCGGCTCAAGTTCCTTTGGGGAGGTGGAGGGGAGGGCGCGCCAAAGAAGATTCATTGGGTGGCTAGGGAGAAAGTGCTTAGGCCTATTGCCGAGGGGGGCCTTGGTCTTATTCCATTTGAGATCGTTAATAAGAGTTTTCTTGCCAAATGGGTTAGGCGTTTTTATACGGAGCAATCCCGGCTTTGGAGAGGGGTCATTTTTAGTATTCATAATTGTCGTGCTTGCGACCTTGTCCTTCCAAGGGAGCCCTCGATTGCGGGTGTTTGGAAAGGCATTGTCAAGTGTAAATCGGATTTAGCTGGATGGAATGTTAAGTTCAATGAATTAATGGTGGAGGTTAATAATCAATGGCAGTGGGTGCGTAGTTCTAATAATGGGTTTACTGTCAAGGAAATGCTTAAAAGGATTTGCAGTCATGTATTTGGTTCAGGCAATACGGCCTTCGAATGGTGTTCGGCGGTTCCGGCGAAAATCAATATTTTTGCATGGCGTGCGATATTAGATCGACTGCCGTCGGCGGTGGCTTTGGTTAAAAGGAATGTGGCGATTGGAGACACGTTATGTGTGCTTTGTATGGAGGGAGATGAGACCACCGACCATATCTTCACCGGTTGTACTTTTTCTAATTGGGTTTGGGGGATTTTATCCCAATGGTGTAACATACCTCAGGGGGCATTTTTTCTGTCAAAGACATCTTTGAGCAAAGGAACGGAAATATCAACTCTAGGAAGGCTCTGGCGATAAAGGTGGTTTTCTTGACGAGTTATTGGTGTATTTGGTTGGAGAGGAAAAATGCCATTTTCAAGAGAAGACCGCCTTCGATTCAAAATGTGATAAAGGAGATCAAGTCTTGGAGCTTTATTTGGTTTACTAGTAGATGTAAAGATGCTAAGGTAGATTGGTTGACTTGGTCCAAATTTAGTATGTAAGTCTGTGTTTTCTGTATTTGGCTTTTCCCTAGCTCCTAGTTTGGGGGGGGGGGGGGGGGGCTTTCTTTTTCGTAATAAATTGCTGTTCCAAAAAAAAACTTGAATTATTATTAATTTAGTACTTAAGATTAAAGTACAAGTAAGTTAGTTTATCTCTAAGAACATCCGATATACCCGCGTAATAGGACACCCCCTCTGTTCCCTGGCGTTATAGGATGGCGCGGTGGAATCCCGTTAAAAGCTTGGCGTGTGTTAAAATTCGGATATACAAAAAAATCAACCGTTGAACAAAATTAAAAAATAATATATTAATTATTCAAATTACCTATTTATATTTTTCATCATTTATTCACAATTCATCACCACTTTCAAATTACCTCTAAAAAATTATTAATCTCCTTTCATCCAACGATCCATCCGACTCATCATCCGACGAAACCGCCAACATGTTTTTTCAAATGATGGTTCATCGTCATCAATGTCACAATAACACACGAGCGAACCGACCAAGGAGTTCGTCTCAACCATGACCGTAAAGTGGGGAACCAGATGATTCTTAGAGATTATTTGAATGAATGACACGTCCACCCCGTGGAGGCTTTTCACCAACGTTTTCGTACGCGTCGGGATTTATTTTGAAGAATTGTGAATGATTTAAAGAGAGATGGACCATGGTTCACACAAAGGACTGATGTGAGAGTTAGGTTTGGTTTTACTCATTTGCAAAAGTGCACGACGGTCTTTTGTATCATGGTGTATGGTGTTACGGGCGATCTTTGATGAGTATTTGAGGATGTTCGACCGGACGATAAGATCGTGTTTGCAAAAGTTTTGTAAATGTATTACTTAAAATGCATTTTTATGTTTATTGAATTTAATTACTAGGTTTGATTTTTATTGCATTTTAATATTAGGTAGTCTACAAGTTGTATAAAAGAAAATATTTATGACGACCTACTACAAGCAATATTAGACAGCTTTACGAGTTCCATGAAAACAAATGGGGTTTTCGTGGAATGCTTGATAGCATTGACTGCATACACTGGGAGTGGAAGAATTGTCCCAAAGCTTGGAGAGCACAGTTTATGCATGGCGATCATAGTCATCCTACCATAATTCTTGAAGCCGTTGCTTCATACGACATGTGGATTTGACATCAATATTTTGGTGTCGCCGGATTGAAAAAAGACATCAATTTTTTGGATCGATCACCAATTTGGGATGATATCATAGAGGGATGTGAGCTCAACTCCTCATTTGAACTACAAGGCCACATACAAGTGTGGATATTATTTGGGGGACGAGATTTATCCCGAATATTCTACAATTGTCAAAGGATTCACAGCTCTCGTATGAAACGTAAAGTCTACACAAAAGCTCATAGCGCCGCTCAGAAAGACATCGAACACACTTTTTACCTTTTGAAAATAAATGATTCGCCAATTTAACGAGACAGATTTTGATACGACATATGAGAATAAAAAATGGGCTAAACATCGAGAAATACAAGATCGAGATATCCATAACCAACTGAATGCTGATTTGATTGAGGATATCTACGAGCGTTTATCTTAGTTTATGTATGTTTGATGTAATTTTTTTTTCTTATTTTGCTATTTTTAGTTTTGTAATGTTTTGTTTATGTTAAATAAAAATATTGTCTTTCAATTTCAAGATCAAAAGGTAAAAAAACAATAAAATATTCCATCACATAACATGGAGTATATTCCATGTAAGTGGTAAATGTATGTGCTCCAGTCATCGCTTAGGTGACTGATGAAGAACAAAATCCCACCGTAGGTAGATAGAACTTCACAATTCACTATTGAATCTAGCTTAGAAATGGAAAATAATAGGTGAATCAACTCTTTTTATTGACTTTGTGAAGTTTGAGTACAAATAGCAATATTTAGAGAAACACACAGTTAATGGTGTTATTGAGACTGAAAAAGTGATGATTACAGTTGAATTATAGCTATTTATATTATCTAAAGAGATCGCATCTTCCATAACTTGAACGGACGCACTTGCTTCTTTAACATCCGCAACTGCATCTTCTTCACTGTATGGCACAAGCAAATGCGATTGGTGACATTAATCTCGGTAATGCTAAGTCTTTACTGCACATGCACATCCGAATTTTACCTATCCTCGTCAGTGACAAAAGTTTAACACCACATAACATAAGGTATACCTCATGTCCTAATGGTGTGGTTGTTCAAATCTTAAAAGTTCGCCACACAAGCTGTCACGCAGAATATGGTGTGAAAGTAAAAAAGTAGTGTAGTGGGTAGTGATAATGTAAATGTTAAGGTGAATGATGTGTAATTGCTTAAGTGGTGGGAAAGAAAAAAATTAAAAATAAATATGAAAGGCATTCCCCGCCCGTGGTCTGGACAACGTAGTGGAGGAAAAATACCCAAGGAGGGGCGGTGGAGTTAGTCGTGATCTGTCGTTTTGAGCGTAAAACGCCCCCTTCACGGGGCATTGCGCATGGTCTTAGGAGTTGTAGTATGTATATTTATACAAGATCATGTTTACTTCTAAACTTATAACCTTGACTTAGGGATCCGGTGTAGTAGTATCCTAAGGGCAACATGCACTTAGTTTACTGAAAGTTGTCCAGATTTCCTTGCTGATAGCCTGATAGAAAGTCACGGATTTAAGCTCTGGAAGAGACTTTCAACTTTGGAAGGAATCCGGCTTTGGAAGCAACTTTGGTCTCCGAATGAATTTTACCAACTCAAGTTGTTTGCTCTCAGAAGTAAGTTTATACTTCGCAAGTAACCAAGTCCCTTCTGAAGGGTACTTCTGTAGCTGTAGAAATAAATGTTGTAGCTACTGGCGGATGACTACCAGTCTGAATTGTTACAAGGGTTTGTCGCATATATAAGGAACACTTTGGTCGATTTTTGGTATGAGTTATTCACAACAAAATAAATATTCACAACCTGGAAACATCTTTGTTCTATGCGATTGAAAACTTCGAGTAACTGATACGTGCAAAATTATGCATATTATTTATATCAAAAGTCCTCGGTTTCGTACACTTATCTTAACAAATCCATTCGAATTGATACTTAATTATGATAAACTTGGAATTGTAGGTTTTAACGAAGAATTGGTTCAAATAACAAAGATTTATATCAAAGTCAAACGCAGTTCCGGATTCAAGATAAAAAACCGAAACAAAAGCAACCCGAGAATGAAGCAACCCGATCCGTTCAAGAAATAAATGATCAAAAGGCAAAATACGTACAAATCAAAATATGAAGACAAAGAATGAATGGATCAATGAAATTATGAAAGATTGAAGATATGAAAGATTGAATCATCAACTTTTTGTGAAGACAAGATCCATAAATTAAGTCTTCAATAGTAATTGCCAAAAAAATGGACCATACAAGATCTAATGACTTTCACTATAAATAGCTACATTGTGTAAGGATCGAAATAACCCAAACACGATATCACGATCTCTAGTGAGTGTGCGGAATCCAAACACTAGAGTGATTCAAGATAAATCAAGAATAATACGAAAAAGCAATAACAATATAAGTAAGAACACAAACCGATTGAAGAAAGACACTTTACTATCGACCCTTGATTGCTTACACACTGATCGAAATTCTCTGGGAGAATTTCGTGAACACCAAAATCCGCAAAACACTAATGAAGCAACCAACAACCTATTCTAGACAATAATAGGTTCCTTATATAGGGGAGGATCATGCTTGGTAAACAAGCTAATCTCTCAATAACCCTAATTAATCACTAATTCCCGTATTTAACTTTAATGGCCCACTAAACTCCATCTAAACATTGTTCTAAATGAGCCCAAACACATCTAAATTGGCCCAATGACCCAATATAACCATAACCCAGCTAATTTTCACCTATTCTATCACATAGGCCTTCAAAATAGTCCGCCAATAGGTGATTTAATACACAAGCCACAAATTATTCCCTTACAATCTTCCCCTTGGCTTGTGATATTAAATGTCTTCTACTTTCAATCTTCAGACTTGCAGTCTTCTCCTTGGCTTGAGCATGGGTTGATGAAGATTCTTTATCTTGGAGAATCTTCATTGGGCAACATGCGGAATGACTTGATGGCTCTCTCTCTTTATCAGCATCAGCTTGGACTTCAAATGATGAACATGTAATGAGAGGAGGATTCTCAAATACTTGCTGCCTTCTTGAAAACTGTTAAGTCCTTGCTGAATCATCAGTAACTGTCTTGACTTGCCATTAACTTCAGAGGTTAAATTTTCAAAACCTCTGTCTTGTGCATTCTTGACTCTGTAGATCTTTAAATGCTTCAATTAGCTTCCCCTAAACTTGAGAACGGTGTCTTTTGAGTCAAGCTTTACTTGAACAACCAACAAACTTCCCCTAAGCATAGGGTAAGTCCTTTTCCGGCTGGTTCTTCAACTTGATCAGCAGCAGAGTTCTTGCTTTGATCAACTGAGTCCTTGATTTTTTTCCATGAGTTGTTTTTTTTTTCACTTAACCTGTCAAGCACAACATGGAACAAACACTAACCAGACAATGATGACTGGTTATCGGGTTAGCATTACTTAACCAGACAACTTTCCCTGAACCCGAGGACTCTTCACATTATCTCCCCCTGAGATTCTGAGGGGGGTCATACTTTCTTGCATAAAACCCATAAAAACTTATTATAAACTTTTCAAATCAACCTGGCCATGATTGAAAAATAAACAATAAAAACTTAAGATAACACAAAAGAAACAAAACAAACATACCAAATTACTAAACGAGAAGGTTTTATTTTGGGATCAAACCGTCTTTGTCTGAACTGAGGAACCCTTTTCAGCATCTGTTACTCGAACACGTCCAGGCGATTGCCAGTATATTGGTCCTTCTTAAACCCATGTTCCTCATTTTCCCGGCTGTTTGTCACTTATTTATCTTTTAGGTGCATTAATTATGAACATCCGACAGTCACACACAAATCCTAGGTAATTAATATGTGCAGTCTATCAAGCTTGATCATTCCCTACCACATATTTTCACATTCCCATATCCCATATCCAGAGTTTTGAATCTTTTCTCGAGACTTGGTTGAGAAGAGAAAGAACAGATCATAAAAGAGATAGGAATAATATACAAAGACTTGTATGATTTCAACTCAGAGGCGTTTATCAGTCAGGTGGTAACCTTTCATCAAACACATAAGCCTAGTCACAAAGTCAGGGCTAAAGGGTTTTGGACGCTAGAGGGTCTCTTTTGTTGTGCACATTGGCATCTTTTGGGGTGTAAATTATATACAGTGATCTGCAAGCACGTTAATACAGACTAACCAGGTCTTTGCTCACGCAAAACAGAGGAAAGTCTGATTAACACGTCAACCATTCTACACCAGGTCATTGCTCACGCAAAGCAGAGGCAAGACTTGACTGACGGCTTTGACATCCCCAGATCTTTGCTCACACAAAACAGAGGGGACGCCGACTTTTTGAGATTTTCGATTCAACACTTTGGAGTCCGGCGTGTGTATCGGGAACAATTTCGCAGTCAAATAGAACAAGCACTTAACCTAAGTGTGTGTATCCCGTCAAATGACATACTTTATCTTTAAGTGTTGTGACCCATACCTTTGTTTTTGAAACTGAGCCTACCGAGCACATCACCTTGGATCATGTCTTTCACTTTTGCCTTACGCGTGTCAGTCATTCTGAGAACGGAAATATTTCATTTCCCTGCCTTCTCAAACACAAATAAAAGATTAAAAATTAAAAAGCACAATTTTTGAGGGGTCAACTATTTCATCTTATCTATTCTTCCCCTTGCTTTTTGATTTTTAAAATCAACACACATGTTTTTTCTTTTTTTTTTATGCACACACAGACACATCACTAAATATCTACTAAAACTGGCCAAGCTAACCTTCAAAGTTTATCTTTTGAAAATTTTCTGAAACAAACAATTAGCCAAGAAACAAACAATTCAGACAGTGTTACCTTTTTCTGCTGATCTTTTCAGATTTACCTCTCACATAGGAGACATACCCTCCATTGAAATCTTCATGTCATGTAGTAGAGAGATGCCTCCTATCCTGTGCCTGGAACAATCACTATCACAAACAAACAAGGTTAATGAAAGTCCTCCTTGACTGTTCCTGCACACTGTGAGAGATTAGTTAGCCATTAAAACCCAGGCCATTGTGGTTCTGGGTAAACCCGATGAATCAATGAAAGTTACTTCTTTTAAACACATGCCCTTTGAAAAATCAGGAATTTGAGTTGCAGCTGCCTTTGATTTTGGTTTCCAAATACCAGGTGATTTGAAAGTTGTTTTAGTCACCTTTGAAGTAGTGACTTTAGGTATTTCAACCTTCTTCATTTCAAGTTTCCTTTTCAAAACAGTTTTAGTTACCTTTGGAGGGGTAACTTTAGGTTTGTCAACTTTGTGTTGTTTTGAAATTGGTGTCTTCACCTTTTTATGAAAATTTTCATAATTTGGAAAAACATATTTTTGATTTGAAAATTTTCTTTGCTCTTTGGCAGCGCCCCAATGTTGATCAGAGGGTTTTATCGAAGGAGAAACAGTCTTCATCGCCTTAGGTGGTTGCACCTTCATTGGCTTAGACTTTATTGAATCCTGAGACGAAACACTCCGACTTTGCGGATAATATGGCTCATAGGGGCGATAGAGACAATTTCGGGCAATGTGACCAGGATTGCCACAATTAAAGCAAGTTTGCTTCTTCAGGTAGAAGTCAGAAGTGTGACCGTTTGAGCTGTATGGCTTTGATGGAGAGGCATTGAGATTCGGTTGCATGTTTAGAAAGACTCCAGATCTCCAGTTGTTCGATCTTTCTGACCTTGATCCATTTCCGTTGAATCTTTTCTGGTTCGTTGAAAACTGAGCAGAACCAGACATTTGACCTTTTGGGCCCACTGGTTTCTTTGAGAAAGTTGTTTTGCCACTGCATGAGCCCACTGATGAGTTTGGAGACTTGTTTGTCATCTTGGGCCTTTCAATCTTGATTGGAACGGAATTTGGAGGCTTGATGGTGATCTTGGGCCTTATACTCTTAATGTGAGATGATAAACCACCATCATGACCCAAGCCTTTGAACTTAGTGGTGAATGAGGGTCGCTCTTCTCCTTCAATCGGAATGAACATAGACCCTGCTGTCATGAATATCTTACCATTGGGCCTTGTAGTCATCACTACTCGTTCCCGCTTTACCTCATCCACAACTTTGGAATAAGGAGTCTCGATTTTTGGATAAGGAACCAACTTTTCTTCATCAGCTCTCTTTACTTCACTAGAGCTTGAACCTGCACACTCAGTAGTGTTATTTGACTGAGTTGCTTCAGTGGCTGTCTTTTCATCTTTATGTACAGGTTGAGGCCCATATACCATGGTTGCTTCATTCAGGCGCTCTTTCAACAATTCATCGGCAGTTTGGGGCGCTCTGATGTATTCATGTTGTAATGGGGGAGGAAAATTTCCATCCCCGAGGCCAGATGTTTCTTTTACATGCTCGAGTCGCTCCTCTGATTTGAATAAAGCACGATGAGAGTCCATCATTTTCTTTTGAATAACTTGATGTTTCTCAAGGGCAGATTGGGAAGTGTCGAGTTTGGTTCTTAGTTCCTCTACCTCCTTAGTTAGCTCTTCTACCTTAGCGTTAGCAAGCCTAAGATAGGTGCTTTTATCACTCAATTGTCTTTGAAGACTCTTAACATCAACCTGAATGGCCTCAAGTTTCTCTCTAAATATTCTGGTCTTACCTTTGGACTCCCTAAGGTCTCTATCAATTAATTCACGATTAAGGGTCTCATTGGTAAACTTACGTTCCCAGTCTTTACATTCATTCAAAATAGCCTGACACTTAGGGTTTAGGCATGCCTCATTATTGTTGGTGCATGAAGTGGTACCTGGTAGAATGGGTGCCATGAACTTCTTTGGATGGAACTTCTGGATCAAATACGAACTGAAAGACTTGAACGGATTGAAAAGGGGATGGATCGAAAAGTGGGTTTTCGGTCGGAAAGTGGGTTTTCGGTTGGAAAAGGGTTGGATCGAAAAGTACTTTTCGATCGGACAGGGGGTCGGTCGAAAAGCAGACTTCTCGATCGAAAAGTGTCAGCGGATCGAAAAGTCTCAGTGGGGACTTTCCGATCGAAAAGAGAAGCTGATCGAAAAGTCACAGGGGGACTTTCCGATCGAAATGCTCTGATCGAAAAGTCACAGGGGGACTTTCCGATCGAAATGGGCTGATCGAAAAGTCACAAGGGGGACTTTTCGATCGACAGATGGCTGATCGAAAAGTCACAAGGGGACTTTCCGATCGAAATGGGCTGATCGAAAAGTCACAAGGGGGACTTTTCGATCGAAATGGGCTGATCGAAAAGTCACAAGGGGGACTTTTCGATCGACAGATGGCTGATCGAAAAGTCACAAGGGGACTTTCCGATCGAAATGGCGCGACAGAAAAGGCTTTTCGATCAGGAGGACGATCGAAAAGTCTAGAAACAGGGTCGAAAAGTCTCCAAATCACGAGCAGTTAAGTCACCTCGAACAGCTCCTGTCTCTGACTTCGAAACCTGCAAAAAAATACTTCCGAACCGTGCTAAATGCTGAAAATCACCACAAAACTCAAACCGTTAGTTGTCAAAAACTTGAATCGGATATCGCGAGAGCCTCGAAACTTGCGTTTCTTGGCTCTGATACCAATTGTAAGGATCGAAAATAACCCAAACACGATATCACGATCTCTAGTGAGTGTGCGGAATCCAAACACTAGAGTGATTCAAGATTAAATCAAGAATAATACGAAAAAGCAATAACAATATAAGTAAGAACACAAACCGATTGAAGAAAGACACTTTACTATCGACCCTTGATTGCTTACACACTTGATCGAAATTCTCCTGGGAGAATTTCGTGAACACCAAAATCGCATAAAACACTAATGAAGCAACCAACAACCTATTCTAGACAATAATAGGTTCCTTATATAGGGGAAGATATAGCTTGGTAAACAAGCTAATCCATCTTTGGTAACCCTAATTACCCACTAATTCCCGTTTTTAACTATAATAGGCCCACTAAACTCTATCTAAACATTCTTCTAAATGAGCCCAAACATGTCTAAATTGGCCCAATGACCCAATATAACCATAACCCAACTAATTTTCACCTATTCTATCACATAGGCCTTCAAAATAGTCCGCCAATAGGTGATTTAATACACAAGCCACAAATTATTCCCTTACACATTGTAATGCAGCAAAGACACACCTTTCCTCATCTTCCTTTCCTACTATTCTTCACAATAATTGTTCTAAATAAGCTTAGAGAGTCTTAGGAGGATTAGAGAGGTTTAAATACCTTTCTAGAACTCCGAAATACTCTCCGAACGTTCGAAGTATTCATCCATTTCTAATTTGTAAGTTATTCTAATTATGTTTATAGCCATAATGCTTGGCTAAGTACCTTTATTATTTTCAACATTTGGGTTCCGTTCTATATAATTAATTCAATGCTTTTTATGAAATAATTACGCGAGTTTATTATTAATTAGTTTGGTTTGTATAATTTCTTATTCTTCAAATCCGGGGTGATCTCGGATTCAAATTGGATTATTAGTAAAATTGATCACTTTATTAATAAACTAATACTGTTCATCAAGTTTTTAATATTTTAATCTTGATACTAAAGGTCCAAATAACGGTTTTGTGTTTGTCTATGAATTCATTATCGTTATGGAAATTATCCAATGTTATTAAGTATTTCGAACGGCGTGAATACTTAATAATAATCGATACTTCACTACTATGCAACTCGCACATTAAGATCCGAACGGCGTGAGCTTAAGGTAGCGAGTTGGCTTTAATCAACGAACTGCGCTTGGTTAGACATTAGTGAGGGTAACGTCCGAACGGCGTGGCGTTTAGTATCGGTACAACCTTTTTAATGACAATATTCATTGCACTCGTAATTATTAATGATTAAAAGCAGAATTAATTTAAAGAACGCCCCATGTGTTGAAACTATACTTTAAACCTTAAATACTTGCATTATCACCTACGCTTATTAATCAATTACTATTTTCATCACCACTTAGTCATTTGCTACTCAATAACTTGTTCTCTGAAACTTATTTTCTCTTAACATCCTCTTATCTTCTACTTGTTCAAGAACTCTTCTTGTAAATAAAAATTTGTTAATCCGTTTTCCCTGTGGACACGAACCTTACTTCCGCTCATACTATTTTATAGTGTGCACCGTAGTGAGTTTCACATATATAAATTTATTTGCTGGATTCGACCACCATCAAATTGGCGCCGTTGCCGGGGAAGACGGTAAAATTAACATTTTTTATGCCAAGATCCTTAAGGACAGGTAAACCACTCAATATCGATCCTGAAATCGAGAAAACTGCGAAAAGGTTAAGAAAACAATCAAAGCTTCAAAAGAAGTTATCAAAATCTTCAACCTCTACGCAGCCATCAGAGATTTGGACAAACATACCTTTGTCCAGCGAATCTGAAACCGAATCATCAACAACCCCCCAAACACCCACTTCTCAAAACTCTATTTCATCTTATTCACCTACCCGCAAAAATCCCAAACCAATGGCCGCTGAAAACCAAGATGAGCAAACTCTTCGAGAGTGGGCAACCCATGATGTTACCCAGCATCCACTTTGCATCACTTATCCTGATATGGAAAATTTCGAGCTTAAATCAGGCCTTATTCATTTGTTACCCACCTTTCGAGGGGTAGAAAATGAAGACCCCCATAAATTTCTCAAAGAATTCCATGTTGTATGTTCGGGAATGAAACCACACTCGATCACGGAAGATCAAATCAAACTTAGGGCATTCCCCTTTGCCTTGAAAGATTCAGCCAAAGAATGGTTGTACTACCTACCCTCAGGGACGGTAGGAAATTGGAATGATCTTGCTAAATTGTTTCTCGAAAAATACTTCCCTGAAGTAAAAGCATCCATCCTCCGTAGAGAAATCATAGGGATAAAACAAGCAAAAAGAGAACCTCTACACACTTACTGGGAAAGATTCAACAAATTATGCAACAGATGCCCCCAACATGGTATCTCAGAGCATCAATTACTCCAGTACTTTTGTGAAGGGTTAGCACCAATGGAGAGACGCTTGTTGAACGCATCTAGTGGAGGAGCCTTACTCGACAAAACTCCGACTCAAATCAGATCTTTGATCACATCGATAGCTGAAGACACCAAACATTCAACGCACGATGAAGAATGGTATACCGATATACCACGAGCAGTGAAGGAAGTGAGCACCCCTCATATTGAAACTCAACTCGCTGAATTGACGAAGGCGGTCATGATGCTTACGAAAGACAAAGGAGTTGAAGCACCACTTCGAGCTTGTGGTATCTGCCTACAAACAGGACACCCCACTGATATGTGTCCGCTACTACAGGAAGACATGGAACAAGCTAAAGCGATTGGCGGATACCCCGGACAGAATTCTAAACAATACGATCAACCAAGAGGAAATCAAAATTGGGGACATCCTCCCAATATGGGATATCAACAAAGGCCACCTCAATATCAACCCAGACCACCATTTACAAATCAACAAAATTTCCAACCTCGTCAACAACCACCACCACAAGGTAACCCTGGAATGTCTTTAGAAGATATTGTCAAAAATTTGGCTACCAGCACTCAAACATTCCAGCAAGAGACAAAAGCCAGTATCAAGAATCTGGAACAACAAATGGCTCAACTCGCTAACTCGGTGAGCAAGATTGAATCTCAAGGAAAGTTACCCGCGCAAACAGAGACTAACCCCAAGCATAACGCTTGTGCCGTCACCTTGAGGAGCGGAAAGAACTATGATGGACCAGAGATGCCAGAAGAAGAACAGGAGGCTACTGTTGAAAAGAAGACTGAAGAAAGGAAAGATGCTTCCAAACCCAATGAAGTCAAACCAAAGTTTACCACTCCTCCTCCATTTCCCTCAAGATTTCTTAGCACAAAGAAAGAAAGGGAAGAGCATGAAATCATGGAAACATTCAGGAAGGTAGAGGTAAATATTCCCCTTTTAGATGCTATTAAACAAGTTCCCCGTTATGCTAAGTTTTTAAAAGAACTTTGTACTTCTAAGAAAAAGTTAAAGGGGAACGAAACAGTCAAAGTGAATGAAAACGTGTCTGCTGTTTTGCAAAAGAGACTTCCACCAAAATGCAAGGATCCAGGTGTTTTCACGGTTCCTTGTAAATTGGGAAATCTCAACGTATCACAAGCCATGCTTGACCTTGGAGCCTCTATTAACGTCCTACCATACTCGATTTTTAAAACTCTTAACATAGGACCGTTAAAAAGAACAGGGGTAATCATTCAATTGGCTGACAAATCTGTGGTACATCCAAAAGGTGTATTAGAAGACGTACTAGTTCAGGTAAATGAATTAGTGTTTCCAGCTGACTTCTATGTGTTGGACATGGAAGATGGTGATGTGTCAGCCTCAAATTCCATTTTGCTAGGAAGGCCATTTTTAAAAACCGCTAAAACCAAGATTGATGTTGACAGTGGTACCCTCTCAATGGAATTTGACGGTGAAATCATCAATTTTAACATTTATGATGCTATGCGATATCCAAGCGATATTTCATCTTTAAACTGGTTAGATGTAATTGATCCTTTGACTAACGATTATTTTGAGTTATCTAGCCATGATGTTTTAGCATTAGTTTTAAACAGAAGCTTGGACGAAACAACAACGAAGGAAATAACTGAAAAGTTTCAACTCGGAAAGGAGTTAATGGAGATGGTATCTCTCATGAATGCGCCAGCAAGGTATGAAATGCCAAAGTTACAACTTCCAATTACTGAACAGAAACTCCTTCCATCTATTATACAGGCACCAGAGATAGAGTTAAAAACTCTTCCTAAACATCTTAAGTATGCATTCCTTGGGGAGAAAGAAAAGTTGCCAGTAATCATTTCCAAAAATTGACAAAATATCAAGAAGGTGATTTAGTCAAAATGCTCAGACACTATAAGGAAGCAATTGGATGGACTATAGCTGACATCAAAGGCTTGAGCCCATCTCTTTGTATGCATAAAATCCTCATGGAGGACGACTATAAGCCAAGCCGAGAAACACAAAGGAGACTAAACCCTCCTATGATGGAAGTTGTGAAGAAGGAGATTCTGAAGCTGCTAAACGCAAGAATGATTTACCCAATCTCTGAGTGATTATGTATAACTTGTGTGATTATGACCTGTATATTTTTTCACAACATATTTGGTGGTAAAATGGTGGCAATTGTTTATGAAATAAACATATTTGGTGGCAAAATGGTGACAATTGCCCTTTTGACACCATTTTTGCTACCAAAACATATTTGGTGGCAATTTTTTTTATGTTCGTCTTCATAAAGCTTGCATGATTATGATATTTGGTGGCAAAATGATGACAATTGCCTTTTTGACACCATTTTATTACCAAAATATATTTGGTGGCAAAATGGTGATAATTTCTTATGAAATAAAGCCCTTGCATTATTATGTATAACTTGCTTGATTATGACCTGTACATTTTTCACAACATATTTGGTGGCAAAATGGTGACAATTTCACTTTTGACACCATTTTGCTACCAAAAACACGGTGGCAAGATCTTGCGTGATTATTAAGCGTACGCGAACAATATTACCCTCCTTTGCACACTTCGCATGGAAAGTCTCCTTTGTACAATAACTTTCCCATATATATATATATATATATATATATATATATATATATATATATATATATATATAGGTTGAGGGTATAATACATCCTCCTTTTTTCCTACATCCTTTATGGATTAATGAGAGCCACCCATTTCCCCCAACATGCAAGGCACATGCTCTTTTCCCCATATTGTTTAAACGTCCGTAACTTTTTTATACGTCAATATTTTTCAAAAGAAAATTCACCATAATTACGAGTGTTTTATTATTTTTCTAACGCCTATAGTGAAGGCATACTTTCGAGGAATTTTTTTGCTAGAAATGGGGGTCCTAAAACTTGAAATTGCGTGAGCATCGGATCGTCTACTCGATCTAGCTAATTCGGATACAAAACAAGTAATTAACCGATTGTTTTATTAATCAAAGTGATCAATTACAACCAGTAAACACCCAGAACTGAGTCATAGATAACACCTTCACAAACACACACTTGACACTTGTTCTCACAAGCTCAGTCCGGATTAAAAAGAACACAACATCTATTAATAGCGACCTGCCGAACCTCAGGCGAACCTAAAGTTCGTCTGATCTGAACCTCAGGTTTTGACCAGTTTCGGCTGGCATATATCTTGTCTTGATCTGGTCTTTGTCTTGGCTTAATACTTCACACGACGCACAGATCTTGACGCACAGATCTTGTATCTACAAACTCCCACTCGTCGTGTGCAGTATCTCTTCAACATCATCAAAACTGTATCTTCAGTCAAGCTCCTCCTCAAATGTAGAATCCGTTCGTCCAATGAAATGAATATTCGAACAAACTCTTCCTCAATTTGATCGTAACTTGGTCTTGAATACTTGACAATGCCTGGTGTATCTGTGTCTGTATCAGCAACTTCAGAAGACTTGAAGTTGTGATTACTTTCACTTTAGCAACCTGCTCAAAATTTAAATAATCTTGGCGCAAAACGTCTCTTTGAGACTCCAAGATATGATTTTGAAAATTTGAATTTGCATCACGTGTTGATGAGATCGAAAATAAAGCAGAAACAAAACTTTTTTGGCTTTTAGAAAATTTATATCAAAACAAACCTAAAATCTTTTTGATTTTTCAAACTTATGCTAAAACAAACCAAAAATCTTTTTGTACTTTTCCAAAAAGAAATGAAATTGCAATACAGAATCAAACACTATTTTTTGTATGAGAAAGATCACTATATGGGATCATATTGAACATGACTGTGACAACCCGTATTTTCCAGGTATATTTTAATATATTAATTATGTGCAATTAACTGAAATTCTATGTGCATTAGGCTAATTTGTTTAAATTAGATGCCTTTACGTGCGAACATAGACAATCTAGGTCCGACAACAATTACCCGTAATGGAAATCAACCAAAGTTCCACCACTATTCAAAATGGAACTTCAATAACAAGAAAATTCATAAACAATGTTTTGTGAAATCTAAATATAAAATGACTAGTTTATATTTTCTAAACTTTTACGTTTGACAAACGTATTTCAAACACGTCGTTTATGCAAACGACCATTCTAGTCCAACAATACTTTGGTTTTAATTCTAAAACTTATTCAACTTCAAAACCATTTATTTTTCCTTCAAACTATTTAATTCCGTCAAACAAATTTCGTTATACATTTAAACGAAACCCGCTCACGTCGAGCAAACATTTTAATTCCAATTTGAAGTACATCATTAGTGCATAACAACATAGACACCAAATCATGACAAGTGACATTCCAATATATCCGTAAACGTCCGCATTAAACAATAATTTTATTGTTACGATTACTCGTTTTACGTCGAAAATCCAATTTTCATTCCGGACATCGTTTTCGCCCAAACAAAGTCACATTGGACTCGTAGGACCAAACCGGACTCAACCCGACCCGACTCGAGACCCGGTTCGGCCCAGAAGGCCCAATGGGCCTACGGCCCAATTTCTTTTCTCTTTCTTTTCTTTTCCTCGGCCCAAACCTTTTCGGCCCAAAACCCTTTCGGCCCACTTTCCTTCTCTCGGCCCACAGGCCCGACCGGCCCGACCCGCCACCCTTCTCTTTTCGAATTGGGCCGAAGCCCAATCCCTCCTCTTCTTTTCTTCGGGCCGAGCCCGATCTCTTTCTCCTTTCCTTTTCTTTACGGGCCGAACCCGAAGCCCACTTTCTCCCTTTTTCTTTCCCGGGTTCGAGACTCACCCTCACCTTCTCCTTTTTCTTTTTTTCTTTTCCCGTAACCGACCCTCGTCCCTCTCTTGTTCGGTTCTAACCAAGACCCTAGCCAACTTGTTGACTAAACACTTTGTCCCCCTAATGGTACAAAGCCACTTGGTTAACCTTTGGGTAATAGGTTTAACCACTTACACACCCACCATCTTGTCCCTTGAGCCACCCTAACCTCCTTGTCCCTTCCTCCTAGCCGGCCTACACACACCCTCCACCATGCTCCTACATTTCAATTCCCAAACACAAGTACTAGGAGCGCAAGAACTTGTCACCTCAACTCTCCATCTCTCTTTCTTGATTTCGGCTACAACACAACCGAACACACCCCCTTTTCGGTTCTCATACAACCGAACCAACACATCACCACCTCACCATCCTACTTTTTAAACACTTAACCCTCATTTCTCACTTAACAACTTCAAGAAAAAACACACAAGTTCTCTCAATCTCTCTCTTTCTCTCGGCTCACTAAGGACCGCCACCACCACCACCTTTTCACCATCAACTCATCTTGTGTTCTAAGCTTCTAAATCACCTCCTTTGATCAAGGTAAATCCATCAACAACTTCTATTTCATCATCATTCTTTCATTATTCTTATTAATCCTTCATAAACAAACCTTTCTAATCTTTGTTTTTCTTGTCAAAATCCATGACAAAACCTTGAACTTTCATCACCATTTCTTTCACATTTCAAGATCAAGGTTGGGTTTGGAGCTAAACTTGGAAGCTAGTTCAACAACCCATTAACGTCATTACCGATCCGGAAAGCTTTAAGTGAGGAAAACTTATTTTCTTTGCTTATTTTTCTATAAATCTTTCATTTCTATACGTCACATGTCATGTTCATGATTTAGTCTTGATTTGGTTGTTGTATAACATGCTAGCAAACATGTATGTTAGTGTGGTTATGTGCTTGTGATGGAAACTAGTTATGTTGAAAAGAATTTTTGACAAAATAAATATATATCTTGCATTTTGTTAAAAAGAATCATTTTAAATAACCAAGGTTGGAAAATATTAGTTCTTGTATGTTAAACATAATTTGGAACACTTAACTTGGTGAGAAATAAACATACAAAGTGTTAAAAATCGGATTTTTAAGAAATATATATGTTGTGTAAAAACTGGGCAGAGATGACACACTGTTCTGCGTGTCATAAACCTGCTGTCATCTGTGAACCATATGAACAAATAACACTGAACAGAGATGACACCATTTCCTGCGTGTCATAAATATGCTGTCATGCAGAAAAATATATACTTTTCTCAAAACTTCAAACACTTGTATTTTGACTCCAAACCAAAACCAAAGTCCACTAAAGTATAATTTTGGGTCATAAAAGTGTTTACCAAAGATTTAAACGTGAAACTTCAAGAAAATAAAAACATGGAATTTTTATGACATAAATATCAATTATTCTTATGAAAAATTAAGTGTAAGACTTTTGACAAGTTGTGATCACTTAGGACTTGTGATATTTTATTTGGGTTACCAAAGATGTTCTCTAAACATACTAAATGACTCGGAAAGATAAAGACTTGGAAATAAAACGGTTAAATATCGTAACTACGACATTTCAACAAAGTTTATAACTTATTTTTCGAATGAGAATTGAGCTTAGTTCAAAACATGAAATATACATATTTTGACATATAAAAATGTTTTATAAAGCTCAAACTTAGAAAACATGTCATATAAACAAACTTACACTTAATAATACCAAAATATAATTTCATATATTTTGGAAATATCTCTTCATACAAAAGAAAAATCATAATTTTACTTAGAAGGTCCGAAACCTTATAAATATTTAGTGAATTAAATATTTACGATTTTCCTAACGTTTAATGAAAAATAATCCCTATTATTCAATAATTATTTTTAAATGTCAAACGTGAAATCATTATTTATTATTCATTACAGATAAATAGATAAACTCACATCAACTTCAACACTATTTATTTGACAATAAATAAGTCCTAGGATTTCCATCACTTTCATTGGGTAATAACCAGTCGAGACTTAACCTTGAACATAGAGTGACGTATTCACTAACTCTAGATAGCCAAACCCTAATACGTCATAACATTACTTTGTAGACGTTTGCTAGGCTAAGTTCAATCAAACATACCTGACATCCACCTTCAAACAAGTGAGTCTTCACGGCCCCTTTTACTTTTCTGTTTTCTAACTTGGGGGAGAATTCAATGAATGCTTTTCAACTTCAAACTGTCTGACATTATGATAACTGTACGACGTAATGATTGCATGTTCTTTTCATTTCCCCAATCTGTGTATTCATGTTGATTCATGTTATATGCCTAAGTCCCACTATTAATTGGATTCAATTAGTTCATTCGAAACGATAGCTTGTGAATAGATCTATTTGGGTTGACAACCCTACTCTGACTTGGTCGCTCCAGTCATGACTCCATGGTTATAGTCAAGGGGTACATTTGTTATTCTTGTCATTCGGTGTTCTTGGGGAAGAACATCAGGAGTGGGTAAACAGTTAGTTTTGAATTCAAGGTTCATGTTCAATCTTTACAACAACAGTGTCAACAAACTAATATCAAGACAAGCAACACATTTTCCAAACATGTTTTCAAACAGTTCGGTGTCATTAAACCTGTGAAACTCACCAACAATTCTGTTGACTCTTTTTATTCTTGAATTCTCAGGTGATTAAAGACTGCAACTCCATGTTTTTCTGTTGTGATCCTGCTTGTCATATCATGGTCTGCCTGCTGT
>JBCNJP010000017.1:34790422-34903287 GCA_039602395.1 Deinandra increscens subsp. villosa | reverse complement strand
GTACTTAGGATAAGCGGTTGACAAGCGGATGGGTACTTGGGCAAAGAATCATGCAAAAAAGGTGATCGACAAGTTGTTGTATTGGGTGGGGGTCGATCGGGTTCGTGTAGGGGTTAGTTTTGTTGTGTTCCTGGCGTGCGTTTTTTGTCGGGAGTATATGGTTTATTTTGCAGATAAAAGATGCCAGGAATTAGGGACCGGGTCTCTATGACAATTAGAAGATTTGTCTACTGTATTTTCAAAGTTCAGATTTCTTCAACCACATATTTGCTTGAGATTGTATTTATTCTTTTGGTTTGACCTATAAATTTAGTAAATTTGTTGGTGAACCTAACCATGTAAACTTGAGGTTATGTGCTTTGTTTAGAGAACAGTACCATGGTTTGTGGTGGTATGTAGGGAAGAGTTCAAGACTTTAAAGTACCACATTATTGTCTCATTTTGTTTTGATATTGATTTTGTAGTTGAAATTATGGTGGAGTGAGATGCTATTATAAGATTTTTTATTCTGATTTCCATCTTTGCCCCCCTATTTGATGGAAATCCATTCTTACCAAATTAGTCCCTTTAAATTCTTTACCCTGTTTTGTGTAACTGAAACTTGTTATGTTTGATTTTTTTTCCCGTTGTTTTGCAGGTGATTAGGAAACTGTTCGTTTGGGTTCTTACTAAGGTGAGTATATATAGTTTTTTTTTCTTTTATATAAGAGCTCCTTAGTATGTCTCATGCTTTGTGATATATTTGGATGTACTATGTTCACTGAGGTAAGGGGTTGCAATTGGGTTAATTTTGTAAGATTTGGAGTTTTGATACTAAGAATTAATCTGAAACAATATCATTAAGTTCAAAAGGATATTATATTACCGTTTTCATTTTATTAAAGGGATACAAAGTCATATTTTAAAGGAAAATTGGCTTATATTAATCTCAGTTATTACCTATTGGCCGATAATAATCCCAGTTATTGTTTTTCCCCACAATAATCCAGTTATTAACATGTTGGCGTATATTGATCCGCCATTAAGTTGTGATTAACGGTGTTAAATTTTTACTGACTGAACGTCCTAGTAGGATCCTACATTGCATTTTATTTAAAAAAGTTTTTAGTAAAATTAAAAAAAAAAAAAGCAAAACCCTAATAAAAGACAAAGTTGCCATTCAAAAAGTCAGTGATTTCCCTCGATAATCATCACTTTGCGACCTTCCTTTTTTTTGATACATTAACTAAAGTATTTAATTAATTTGTAGTTTGAAAATAAAAGTAAACTTTTCTTTAGTGAATTCGAATTTTATTTTGAGTTGAATCGTTAATCTAAATGGAATACCCACCAAATACTAATTAGAATAATAATAATCAAAATACAAATGATAATACAATTGGTTAATTCGATTAGTGAAAAAATTGATTTGTTTACGACTACTGATAATCTTTTATTAGGGCTTTGCTTTTTTGTTTTATTTATTAAAAGTTTTTTTAAATAAAATGTCACGTAAGATCCTACTAGGACGTCCAGTCAGCAAAAATTTAACATCGTTAGTCATAACTTAACGGCGGATCAATACAGACCAACATGCTAATAACTTTGATTAATGTGAGGAAAAACGATAACTGGGATTATTATCGGCCAATAGGTAATAGCTGAGATTAATATAAGTCAATTTTCCTATTTTAAAACAAAAGCACTATTCAAATTAAACCTTATACATATTTTAAAGTGGTTAAAGGAAAGTACAACTTTAGTTTATTACTTTATAAGATAGAATTATGCCATCTTAAAAGTTAATATTTTGGTGATGGCAATCCTAATTAGGGATGGCATAGTGAGCAGGGAGTATACTTTTTAGTCGTTCTCCATGGCTCCAAGTTTTGCCTAAATTTATAAATGTGATTTAAGTAACATATTCATTATTATAACTTTTAATTTAATGCAAATTTGGTTTGTGCAGGTGAAGATGGTTTTATGTTTATGTGCCATGAAGACATGTAATTTTGTTAATTGATGATAGTGATGACACAACAAAGGGGGCTTTGTTGTTCACTTACAAGCATGCAGGTTGTGGTTTTTTTTGTGAAACTCACTCCCAAGCAACCTAAATTAACATGGTAGACTTTTAACTGTTTTGCTTATTATTAATTTTAGTACAACGTTAAACTCTTATTTTTTGTGATTTGCAGGAGGCTACAAGTGAAGCCAAATCAATGGTTGTATGTTTTGTGATTTGGCAGGAGGCTACAAGTGGGTTTACAGCCAAAAAAAAACTTTATTAGAAAATTAAGGGTTGTGCTAATTATTGTTTTCTTATATTCTAATTATTGCTTTAGCAACAATTGAAGCCAAATCAATGGTTGTATTTTTTCAAATAGGGCTCTCTAATTAGAACAATGTTCATTTTAATGGTTTAGTTATGTTATAACAAGTGATAAGAGTATGGAGCTGTCGCAGAAGCTTACAGATGAAGTGAAAAATGTAAAGTGGGTCAAAATGTAAAATAGGTAAAAGCATCTTACAATTGTTCCTTACAAGGTTCAGATGAGCGCGCGTTGCGCGCCATGTGCTCATTATAGTAACCTTGAAGTGGCAGCTTCTTATCTGGCTATTACACCCTCCTAATTTCATCTGTTATAGCTGATAATTCTGAAAATGAATCCGTCAAAGCAAACCAAAAGTGACTAAAAATCAGACTGCATTTGAGCTCTAAATAGGCAAATTCGAGTCATATGTGCAAAAACACCTGACATAAGATCCAAACAGCAGGACACTATGCAAGGCTATGACAAATCAATAAATGATGAAACAAAGTCATAAAAATTTGGTCTCACAACTCTAAGCATGGAACAACCTGAACCGAAACGTAAATTTCAGATTGCCTGGTTCACTTCTAGATGATCAACCTTTTGCTTGCTTCTGTTTATTTCAAGACCATATTTAATTATTGTTATTTATCTTGTATCTTTTTGAGTCTCCAGACCATATTGTCATTTACTAATATAGATATAAATATTTGTTTATTATTATATATAACAATAAGATATATTTTTTGTTACATGTTTCGCTAATTTTTGGTAGTATTTTCTTCTATAATAATGTGTGATAAACTTTTTTATTAACGATTTTTAACTTTAATATTAATTTATAATTTATATTTGTTTCTGTTTGATTTGAAGATTTTTATTTTTTATTTATTTTAGCCATCCTCTTTGCAATTTTCAATCCAAAATCAATTAAGTCATTTAGTTAGCAAAATGAAAACTCATTTTAGCTTAGAATACTATTATTTAAAATCAGTTGTAAAAAAGGCGTATGCAAAATTATTAATGCAAGGCAGTAGCTTCAGAAAACTCTTTTTGGTTGTGTATCAACCATGCTCGCTTTACAGCTGCCGGCCATTCCAAGCATTTAATGTAGAGACTGTTTGCCTTCATCTTTTTCTTCAACCTCTACCAACAGTGTACACGCAGTGACCCACATCACTGTTTGAGAATGGATTTAAACTTTAAAGTTGTCTCTCTACTCTCTCTATCACCACCGCCATTGTCTCTCTCTCTATCAAAAAAACAACAAATCTAGGCAAACAACCAACCTTCAGTTAAAAAAAATTTATTATACTATGTATAACCAAAACTCAACCATCTACAATGCCAATTTCATCCACAAACTCAAAACAAATCAGTAAAAAATCAAATTTGAAACTAAAATTGTAAAAAGGAAAGAGGCTCAGATTATAGATCCAGTCCATCATAGCCCTAAAGGCTCAGATCAAGCATTCAGATACAGGTACGTCTACGATAAACTGGTCTACGCGTCGCTGTGACCACCACCTCAAATGTAGATCGTTATAAATCATCATCGCCTGAATATGGCAAACACAATAAACCATAAACTGAAACAGTGGCTAACAGGATTTCATAGTCAGAAACATCATAGGAAAATAGATTAAAGGGGAAGAATCATGATAAATTTCAAGAATCAGGTGAAGCCAACAGAAATGGTAGCCCCCAGTCAATTTCAAGAATCAGCCGTGATCACCCACCTCAAATGCAGATCGATAAAAATCATAATGGCCTCATTCTCGAAAACACAACCCTAACCGATCTGCCATAAAAAAAAACATGGGCTCACATAGATGGCCACAAAGAATACCAAACAGGATCGGCATAAGCAGGAACCTCGCAACATCAGGAATATAACTTCCAATCCAAATAAAACCATCAACAATAACAACAGATCCGAGACAAAAGATGAGTAAAAAAACTCATCGCCTTTAGCCATCCTAGAAAAATGCAAATATAGTTTTATTTAGGGCGGCACACTGTGGTAAACATCCACCGAAAAAGCAAGTATATAAAACACCCAATCGCTCATAACCGGCGGCTGTTGTCGCTCAGTCGCCGGTAAGATCATTGCGAAGCCAAGTCGACAAAAATAAACCAAACAAAACACAGTTGCTCAGATCTGAAAAAAGATCTTCACAGCTTTCGAAAAAGGAACAAAGCAAAAGCCATCGGTTTTTCTTGCAGAGCCGTAACAGCCGGCAGAAATCCTAATCCCACTGTCGTCGTATATCGTCAACAAACTATGAAACAGGCCACCAACACAGCGCAAGATGGTTGCACAACAGCGTCACCAGCCGTCAGAAACGGCGGCGTCACCGGTCGTTAGTTACGGCGGCGTCACCAGCCGTCAGAAACGGCGGCGTCACCGACCGGAGTAACAACGACATCACCATACGTGCATAGAGGCAGCAAAATCGATAACGATGAACAACTTAACCAGATGAACACCGCTGATCTTTGTAGAGAGAGACCCCAACAGTTTGTTTCTAGAGAGAGTTTGTAGAGAGAGATAGAAGAGGACGGTGATAGCAAGTGAATGAAGAGAGGTTGGATTTTAGTCAAAAAGAAAGGTGTACTATATGCGGTACAAAAATGTCGACATCTTGTGAATACATAAAGCTTGTACCTTAGGCTGAAAATGTTGCACCCTTAGCATGCTTAAGCACTTGTACATGGTGCATAAAAAAAGGCAACTTCAACATCTAAATGTTTATATAGGAATAAACATGATTTTGTATTACCTTAAAGTTTATTTCTGGGCCTGACATCAAAAATTATGTGTATATATTTAATTTTCATTATTTAATTTAAGAAAAAATTGGATAAAAACGGAAAAGTGACAAATATGTCACACCTCGGTCAACGGTTTCGGGTGTGAACGAGAATGGAATCATAGTCGAGGATACATAGAACAACATCTAATATATTTAAAACTTCATAAAACAGTACGTCATTGTATTGCAACGGAAAGTGATAGTGGACAATGATAATGTCTTACATTTGAAAATAAGTCTAAAATTAATAATGAAAACATTAACGGTTTAATAGGATAGTCGGGACTATGACTCCAAAAGCAGGTCCGATAGCGTAAGTAAACCCCATTTGCATGTCTTCACGAAGTTGCATCAATTACCTAAGAAATCATGAATTTAAAACGGGTCAACATAAAGTTGGTGAGGTTCACAGGTTTATGATTTATCAGTTAAATATTTGTAAATCAGTTTTCGGTATACTAAAATATTACAAGGGTTTATCGTTGTGGATGTATGAGCTCACCTGAACCTTGATTTCAAATACTAACGGTTTAACCACCCAGCATCCCTTGCCCAGAGATGTTAAACAGAGCAGAATAACTGACGTGTACCCCTAGACAATCCGGAGTCAGAACTGGAGCTACCAGTTGGGGCAGGGTTGTCAACCCAAATAGATCTATTCACTAGCTATCGTTTCGTACAGAACTAATTGAAATCAATTAATGGTGGGATACGGTTGTACAAACGTTTATAACGATAATGTACCAAATTGGGCAATCAGTAAGAGAACAAGTAGTCATACGGCTAAGAGATAAACCACAATATTAAGTAAAAAGCATTTATCAGATTTCATGATTTCTCCCCCAATGTATAAAACATTTAAAAGGAAAAGGGGCCGTGAAACTCACTGAATCAGCAGGTATGTAGAAATTTAGCAGGATAAGAACGGTAGCACGTAACGTCCTAAATCATTAAATAAGCGTATGCATAAGGTCAATGATCAATTGTGTAACGTAAGTCACCCAAATGATACCGGTCAAGTCTTGACGTGTTAATCCCGTTTGTATACGTTTTTGAAAACCCGTTAGCTTGTATTTATTAAATAAATACTTTCATGATTAATTATATTTATGTTCGATAAATATAAATAAGGAATCATCATTTAACAACTAAATCAAGTATTGAACATCGAGTTTAAAATAATAATGTTTATTATTATTTTTATAAGTTTGTTATAATTATTTTTAAGTAAATAATTATGGACTTGATTTGTTAACTTTGTAAGTTATAATCATTTTTAAACAATCATGATTTATCATACTTTTGTGAACAAACTCTTTTTAAATCCTTAGTAAATAATTATTTGACAAAAATAATTATTTGTTTCATTTTTAATTTTTAAGCTTTTATCACAACATTTAATAGGTTTTGAAATCGTTTAAAATATTTCTTCGACTTGAAATATTTATCTCTTCTTAAACATTTTCAAAACATTGTATCGACGCTTGGATTTATATAAAATTGTCTTTATAAAAACTTGATTTTATTTAAAATCTCTAACGGACGAAATTTCCATTTTTGGTTACTCTGGTTTCATCAAAGTAACATTAAAAAAATCCATATAAATATTTAAAGTCAATGGCTTGTCTTTGGTTTATTTTTATAAAATCTTTTATAAAAATATTTATTTCCACATGTGACTTTTTATAGAAATATGTCTATTTATAATAAAAGTTTTAGAAAGGCTAAAACTTGTAATAAATCCAAGTATTTATGTCAAACCAATCATTTGACATAAATATTATTATTACCATTTTTAGTAACAAAATCTATATTTATTCTTTTTGTCTTGAACTTTTTATAACACATATTTAATGTGTTAATTTCTCCAAATCAAGCAACATACCTTTTGTTTTAGTCATAGGTTACATATGTAACATTTATTTAATTCCCTTGATTTAAATAAGTCCATCAACATGTTTATTATATTCTTTCATTTTCTAGTAATTTTTATAACATAATCATAAGTTCATATCTATTAACACCTTGTGTTAGGACCAATGATTAAATAAAATGTAATCACTAACACATTGGTGTTAGGACAAGAAAATATAAACAACAATCACTAACACATTAGTGTTAGGACAAGAAAATATAAACAACAATCACTAACACATTAGTGTTAGGACAAGAAAATAAATAACAATCACTAACACATTGTGTTAGGACAATAAATATAAACATGTATGGGTTGTGAGTTAGCATTTATGTTTTATTTTATATGAAGAGGCTTGGAGGTTTGTTTGAAATCAACTAACTTATGAAACCAAGGTTTCATAAACAAGATTCATGGTGCACACCATATTACTTTCCTTGGATTTCATAAGTGTGTTTCAACACACTTGTTGGCTATCTTTAAGCATAAAAAATGCACCATCAAAGTGTTTGATCTTGGAAGAAAGGAGATTAAGAAAAGAGTTTTTGTTAGTTGATTAAACAAACACAAGCATTCTAGAAAAATGAAGACTTGGTTGTTAGTTGTCAAGACTTGAGGTTATCATGGGGTAGAGATTATGTGGACAATGAGTTAGAAAACTCAAAAAGAGAAGAAGAGGAGGGAATTTGGTGAAGGTGGCGGTGGTTCCGGCGGCGATTGGCGGTGGCCGGCGGTGGCAGCAGGGCGGCGGCAGGGTGGTTGGCCGGTGGCGGTCGGCGGTGGGGTGGTGGCTCTCGGCCGAAACAAGGAGGGAGGGAAGGAGAGTAGTGTGTTGGTGTGTTGGGTGCAAGGGGGACAAGTGAACACTAACCTCCCTATTATAATCATGTTTAGGTTTATTAACCATTGGGTTTTAGTGTGTTGTCAATCCCACAATCTCTCTAGCTTTTTGGTTAGTTAGTTTATAAAGTTTATAAAAGTTTTGGAACTTTTATAAAATATGAAGGGGCTTGGAGTTTATAAAAATCATAACTTTATAAAATATAATCCAAGTATAATTTATCCAAATGAATGGTGGTTTTTATTTTCATGAAAGTTGTTGGCCCAAATTTTATAAAAGTATTAGTGGGTTAAAAGAATTGGGTTAATCTTTATAAAACTAGTGGGCTTAAACAAATAAATTTATTTGTTTACAATTGGGCCGAAGCCCAATCGAGATGAGGAGGGAAAATGGGCCGAAGCCCATTCGGTTTTGGAGATGGGTTGGGCCGCGAGCAAAAGAAAAGGGAAAACGGGTTTGGGCCGGTTACGGCCCATTGCGATCTGGGCCGCGAGTCGGGTTTCTGGTTTAGGGAAAATGCTCGGCGTGTCAAGGCGAGTCTATGGTTAAGTTTTCGGGTTGATCCGGACACGTTTGGGCTTATTGGGCCTAACCAGGCCCAATAGGGTCATCGGGTTACTCATTTGGCTAAGTCTTGACAACGTAATATTTTTCGTAACGTTTTTAGTTCATAAAACGTTTTATCAGTTTATATCGGTTTGATAAAATATAAAATGTCAAATTTTATATTTAAATTTCTTATTATTAAAATCCCATTAATAATAATATGAGACTTTCGTATTTCACAGTTATTTAACACGAAATTTAAATCAGTTAATCATTTAACTAAACGTAGTTAATCATGCGGTTTAAAACAGTAATCACATAATTATCACATAATAAAAGTCCACAAAAGTCAACGGAGAGAGAGTTTGACCTGATTTTTGGACCGGGTGTCACATTCTCCCCCAGTTAGAAGAATTTCGTCCCGAAATTCAGTTTTGATTACTGGTGGATGCGACGTTCTCAAACAGGCGTGGATACTTTCGGCGCATTTGATCCTCGCGTTCCCAAGTGTACTCTGGTCCTCGTCTAGAGTTCCATTGTACCTTGACTATGGGAATGCGGCTATGTTTTAGCGTTTTGATCTCCCGATCGAGTATCTCAACAGGTTCCTCAATAAAGTGTAGGGTCTCGTCGACTTGAATTTCATCAAGAGGGACGATAAGCGTTTCATCAAATAGACATTTCTTAAGATTACAGACGTGAAAGACATTGTGAACACTGCTTAGCTCGGCGGGCGGATTTAAACGGTAAGCTACCGGTCCGATGGTTTCAATAATTTCAACTGGACCAATGTAACGAGGGTTGAGCTTTCCTCGTTTGCCGAACCGGATGACACCTTTCCAAGGTGACACCTTTAGCATGACGCGATCACCCTTTTTGAAGGACAAGGGTTTGCGTCGGTTGTCGGCGTAGCTCTTTTGTCTATCTCTTGCACCTTTCAGTCGATCGCGGACTTGAAAGATTTTCTCAGTCGTTTCAAAGATTAATTCGGGACCAGTTAACTGGCTGTCTCCGATCTCAGTCCAGCAAAGCGGGGATCTACACCTTCTCCCATAAAGTGCTTCAAATGCTGCAGCCTTAATGCTGGTGTGATAGCTGTTGTTATACGAGAATTCGGTAAGAGGGAGGTGTTCGTCCCACTTGGGTTCGAAATCTATCACACATGCTCTTAGCATATCCTCGAGTGTCTGGATAGTTCTCTCACTTTGGCCATCGGTCTGCGGATGGTAGGCAGTACTCATATCGAGTCGTGTACCCAAAGCTTTCTGTAGAGATTTCCAAAAGTGTGCGGTGAATCGACTATCTCGGTCGGATATGATGGATTTGGGCACACCGTGGCGCGAGACGACTTCCTTTATGTAAAGCTTGGCTCGCTTATCCATCTTATCCTTCTCATTGACCGGTAAGAAGTGTGCCGACTTTGTCAATCGATCTACTATCCCCCAGATAGTGTCATATCCAGATCGGGATTTGGGCAATTTCGTGATAAAATCCATGGATATTTCTTCCCATTTCCATTCCGGGATTACTGGCTGAGTCAACAATCCAGAAGGTTTCTGGTATTCGGCTTTGACCTTCGAACATGTTAAGCATTTGCCGACATAGGTGGCTATCTCGGCTTTCATGTTTGGCCACCAGAATTGTTTCTTCAGACCGTGGTACATCTTGTCTGATCCGAGATGAATGGAATATCTCGACTTGTGAGCTTCGTCGAGAATTAATTGCCTTAACCCTCCATAGACAGGTACCCATAGCCTATCCATGAAGTTCTTGGTTCCATCAGGTATCTCTTCCAGTTGCTTCTCCATTCCACATAAACCTTCTCCAGTTAGGTTTTCCGGTTTGAGGGCTTCAATCTGAGCGTCGCGCACTTGTGAAACGAGATTCGAGTGTATGGTCATACTCAAGGCTCGAACAGGAAGTGGCTTGGCACACTCTTTCCTGCTCAGGGCATCAGCGACAACGTTAGCCTTGCCCGGATGATAACGAATCTCGCATTCGTAGTCATTTAGCAGTTCCACCCATCAGCGTTGTCTCATATTCAATTCTTTCTGATTGAAAATGTGCTGGAGGCTTTTGTGATCAGTGAATATGGTACACTGTGTACCATAGAGATAGTGCCTCCAGATCTTTAGAGCAAAGACAACGGCTCCGAGTTCCAAATCATGAGTGGTATAATTCTTCTCGTGAATCTTCAGTTGTCGTGATGCGTAGGTGATGACTTTCTCTCGTTGCATCAATAAACAACCTAAACCTTGATGCGAGGCATCGCAGTAAACAACGAAGTCTTCGATCCCATCGGGTAGCGATAGAATCGGGGCATCACATAGCTTCTGCTTTAGTAACTGGAATGTTGCTTCAGTCTTGTCATCCCATATGAACTTCTTATCTTTCTGGGTCAGAGCGGTCAGTGGCTGAGCTATCTTAGAGAAGTTTTCGATAAATCGACGATAATAGCCAGCGAGACCCAAGAATTGTCGAATCTCGGTTGGAGTCGTAGGCGTACTCCAATCCTTGATTGCTTCAATTTTTGTGGGATCCACGTGGATACCACGATCGTTGATCACATGACCCAAAAAGTGTACTTTGCGAATCCAAAAGTCGCATTTGGAGAATTTCGCGTAGAGTTCTTCCTTCCTCAACAGTTCTAGGATAAGTCTCAGATGTTGTTCGTGTTCTTCCTTACTACGGGAGTAGATAAGGATGTCGTCAATGAACACGATAACAAATTTATCTAGATAAGGTTTGCATACGCGGTTCATTAGATCCATGAACACAGCCGGTGCGTTTGTCAAACCAAATGTCATTACGAGGAACTCATAATGGCCATAACGTGTTCTGAACGCTGTCTTCGAAACATCTTCATCTCTAACTCTGAGTTGATGGTATCCTGACCTCAGATCGATCTTGGAATAGAAGCTCGATCCTTGAAGTTGATCAAACAGGTCGTTAATCCTAGGAAGCGGGTAGCGGTTCTTCACGGTTAGCTTGTTCAGTTCCCGGTAGTCGATGCACATTCGAAAAGTTCCATCTTTCTTTTTGACAAATAGCACGGGTGCTCCCCATGGAGAGTGGCTTGGACGGATGAAGTCCTTATCTAGCAATTCTTGTAATTGGCTAGACAACTCCTGCATTTCGGAAGGTGCCAGACGGTACGGAGATCTAGCTACGGGGGCGGCACCGGGTGCCAAGTCGATGCGAAACTCTACTTGTCGCGTTGGTGGTAAACCTGGCAAGTCTTCGGGAAAGACTTCCGGGTACTCGCGAACGACGGGAACATCTTCCACACGCTTCTCCTTTGGTTTCTTCTCAGTTACGTGTGCTAAGATGGCATGACATCCTTTACGAAGGAATTTCCGTGCCTTCATACTAGATATGAGGTTTAGTTTGGTTTCACTCTTTTCGCCTTGCACGTTTAGAGTGTTGCCATCTGCGAGTGGCATCCTAACTATTTTCTCGTGGCACACGATTTCCGCATGGTTCTTTGATAACCAATCCATGCCGATGATAACGTCAAAGCTTCCTAGTTCTACAGGCATCAAATCAATGCTGAAGGAATGGTCGGAGAGTTCTAGCGAGCAATTTTGATAAATTATACCAGTTTCCACTAATTCTCCATTTGCTAATTCTACCGTGAACTTAGTGTCTAAGGCAACGGGGGTAATTTCAAGTAATTGGCCAAACTCGGTAGACACGAAGCTTCTATCAGCCCCAGTATCGAATAAAACGGAAGCATAATGATTATTTAGTAGAAACGTACCCGTCACCGTGTTGGGATCACGGCGAGCATCTCCGGCATCGATCACAAAGGCTCTTCCTCTAGCCTGATTCGGGTCCTGGTTCTTTGCCTTAGGGCAGTCCTTCTTGTAGTGTCCGGTGGCTCCACAACCGTAGCACGTGTGTTTCGGGCAGTCACGCGCCACATGTCCTTTGGTTTTGCAGATGTTGCGGTAGACATTTCCACAATTGAGGGTGTGGTGGAGGTTGCATTTGTTGAACAGAGGTGCACCACCGGTGTATCCAGTCTTTCGGACAACATGAGTAGGGGTTGTAGCAACATAGACCTTTGTGGGTTCGGTTTCCTTAGCAGGGGTCTTTTCTTCGCGATTCCTCCAGAATCCGCGCTTTCTCTTGTTGTCAGGCTTCTTGCTTGCAGGGGGAGTGGTACTAGCTTCAGGGGCCTTGCTCTCAGACTGTTTCTTGCCAAGGTTCACACCTTGACGGTTAGCTTGGTAAATCAGGTTGTGTGCCAAGCGCACAGCATCCTGAAAAGTCTGAGGATTTGAGGAGAGGACGTTCCCCTGGATATGGGGTGCAAGTCCCCAGATGTACCGCTCGATATTCTTGTACAGGGGAGTGATCATGGTTGGACAGAGATGAGCGAGCTCACGGAACCTTTTGGTATAGCCAGCAACATCGGCTCCATTCATGGATAGGTTCCAGAACTCAGCTTCGAGTTTCTGAAGCTCTTCTCTAGGACAATACTCATCGCGGAGCAGTTGTTTGAGTTTGTCCCATGTCATGGCGTAAGCCAAATTAGTTCCCATAGCATCAGCATGGGAATTCCACCAAGTCAGTGCGCTATCAGTCAGTGCGCATGTGGAATACTTGACCATGTACTGCTCAGGGCAGTTGCTTATGCGCAAGACGGACTCCATTTTCTCAAACCAGCGAACTAAACCAACAGCGCCTTCAGAACCCTTGAAATTTGCGGGTTTGCAGTTCATAAAGTCTTTGTATGAACATTCACGGGGGCCTGCAATTGTTAGGTTGAAACGTTGAATACAATTTAGGAAAATTGTAGTCTAGTGTTTTTCTAACATTGGTTGGTTCGTTCTTACCGCGTGCCCCATTGTCGTTCTGATGTTGGGTTTCAGCGGCGGCAACAGTTTCTGCGACGCGATTAGCAATCATCTTCTCGATTTCCACGGCAGTCATGGGAGGAGGGGGCGGAGGAGGTGAAGCATTCCTGGTGGTTCGGCGTCTCGGTGGCATGATTTCTCTTTAAGTTACAACATAAGAAAATTTTTAGATAATACGTAAATGGGGTTATTACATGCTCGAGAATAACTGCCACGACATACATCAATTGCCAAAACATTTTCACGCAAACACAACCAAGAAACGAGAGATGAACGAAGGGATGAAATAACATAGCGTGTCATAGTAATCATAACAATATAAACTTACACAACCATAACATGATAATAACATAACCATAACATTAACCATAATCATACCAAAACATTTCCATAGCATATCACTGGAGTCATACATCAACCATTGTGTGTTACCATATTACAGATGAAACATATTCAAAATAAACAAGTTTTGCATCGTGGGCTCGCAGTCCCAATCATAATCATAGCTAACATGTTTCATCTATAAAACGGTTATCAAAAGATACTAGGTCACATCTACCTAGAATGCTGGTGGGGGTGGTGGAGGTCCAGGAGGCATGAAATAGACGCCCGGTCCCCGAGTCATGTCCTGGAGGGTGGCGAGGAGTCGTCCAGAAACAAAGTCCAAGGCTGAGACCCTCCTCTGCAAGCTCTCGTGTGAGAGGAGCAGATCAATAGTGGCCATGCTGACTCCTGTCATGTGAGCATGGAGGGACCCCATGGCGCCATCAGTAGCGCTCATGCGTCCGATCGGCTCGGACATCTGGTTCCTCAGGAAGGTCACCTCAGGGGTGGTCGGCAGCTGGCGGACATCAGCATCCAGCTCTCCCAGATCGGTCTCGATGCGCCTCAGACGAGCCACTAGTAATGGTACAGTGTCAGAGATGGGCTCGTCAGTGAAAGGTGAAATACCTAAAGGCACACGGCGGGAGGGGTCGGGGAGTGAGGATTCCCCAAGAGCGTAACAGCTCGGGAACTCCTCGATCATACGCCAGTGCTGAACCTGGCCCGGCATCCACGCTAAGTGGGGCAACTGAAATACATAATGCCTCTTGGGCGCAGGCTCATCAGGGGTGCGTCGAACCTCCTGAGTCCGGGATGGGCCAGGTGCCCGTCCTGGGGGTGAATCCCCGTCTTCCGCCACCAGGTGTGGCGACAAAAGTCTTCACAGACCGATCTCGGCCTGCGAAGGGGTCGGTGGAGCTGGAAGCATCCATAGAGGCCGCACCGCCAGTAGTGGAGGTGGGAGCATGGTGGTCTGGGGAATCATCAGAGGTCCTACGCCTGATAGGCCTCAGGAAACCAGGGGGTATGGGGGTCTGGCGAATGGTGCCCACAGTGGCTCCCTCGGTCTCAGGGCTAGATGGTGTGTGGTCCTCCGTTGAAGGAGTGTAGTCCACTGGTGCGGGGTCCTCTGAAGATGGGGTGTACTCCACACTTGGTTCTTCTCGGAATCAGCAACGCAAATGACTTCCTTGGAAGCCATCTCTGCGAAAATATTCCAACAAGAACAGTGATCAGTAACATCATGATAGTATAGTAACTAAAGCAAGAAAGCAATGCATAGGTAACACTTAAACTAGCATAAGTAAGCATATCGAGGATGAGGCCTTGCATGCAAATGGTAGCTTCGGAGTGGGTTATAGTCCAGGTTTGGTTTTTGGTTTTGTTTTGTTTGTTTATCCTGGTTCGCTATAACCACGGCTCTGATACCAATCTGTCACACCCCGGTCAACGGTTTCGGGTGTGAACGAGAATGGAATCATAGTCGAGGATACATAGAACAACATCTAATATATTTAAAACTTCATAAAACATTACGTCATTGTATTGCAGCGGAAAGTGATAGTGGACAATGATAATGTCTTACATTTGAAAATAAGTCTTAAATTAATAATGAAAACATTAACGGTTTATTAGGATAGTCGGGACTATGACTCCAAAAGCAGGTCCGATAGCGTAAGTAAGCCCCATTTGCATGTCTTCACGAAGTTGCATCAATTACCTAAGAAATCATGAATTTAAAACGGGTCAACATAAAGTTGGTGAGGTTCACAGGTTTATGATTTATCAGTTAAACATTTGTAAATCAGTTTTCGGCATACTTAAATATTACAAGGGTTTATCGTTGTGGATGTATGAGCTCACCTAAACCTTGATTTCAAATACTAACGGTTTACCCACCCAGCATCCCTTGCCCAGAGATGTTAAACAGAGCAGAATAACTGACGTGTACCCCCAGACAATCCGGAGTCAGAACTGGAGCTACCAGTTGGGGCAGGGTTGTCAACCCAAATAGATCTATTCACTAGCTATCGTTTCGTACAGAACTAATTGAAATCAATTAATGGTGGGATACGGTTGTACAAACGTTTATAACGATAATGTACCAAATTGTGCAATCAGTAAGAGAACAAGTAGTCATACGGCTAACAGATAAACCATAATATTAAGTAAAAAGCATTTATCAGATTTCATGATTTCTCCCCAAAGTATAAAACAGTTAAAAGGAAAAGGGGCCGTGAAACTCACTGAATCAGCAGGTATGTAGAAATTTAGCAGGATAAGAACGCTAGCACATAACGTCCTAAATCATTAAATAAGCGTATGCATAAGGCCAATGATCAATTGTCTAACGTAAGTAACCTAAATGATACCGGTCAAGTCTTGACGTGTTAATCCCGTTTGTATACGTTTTTGAAAACCCGTTAGCTTGTATTTATTAAATAAATACTTTCATGATTAATTATATTTATGTTCGATAAATATAAATAAGGAATCATCATTTAACAACTAAATCAAGTATTGAACATCGAGTTTAAAATAATAATGTTTATTATTATTTTTATAAGTTTGTTATAATTATTTTTAAGTAAATAATTATGGACTTGATTTGTTAACTTTGTAAGTTATAATCATTTTTAAACAATCATGATTTATCATACTTTTGTGAACAAACTCTTTTTAAATCCTTAGTAAATAATTATTTGACAAAAATAATTATTTGTTTCATATATATATATAGGCTTAGGTTCAAATGAGAACTTTTTGTTTTGAGAACTTTTGAGAACTAAATCTCAACCACAAATTTCAGGGGGGGGACCACTACAACATGTAAATAAACTTGTGACTCAAATTAGTTCTTTTTAGTTCTCAAACCCAATTAATTCTCAAATGATCCCCTCCCTCTATATATATATATATATATATATATATATATATATATATATATATATAGGGAGAGGATCATTTGAGAACCAATTGGGTTTGAGAACTAAAAAGAACTAATCTCAGCCACTAGTTTATATATATGGAAAACCCCCCATGAATTATAGTGGTCCCCACCTGAAATTAGTGGTGGAGATTTAGTTCTCAAAAGTTCTCAAAATAAAAAGTTCTTATTTGAACCTAACCCTATATATATATATATATATATATATATATATATATATATATAGGGAGAGGATCATTTGAGAACTAATTGGGTTTGAGAACTAAAAAGAACTAATTTGAGTCACAAGTTTATTTACATGTATCCCCCCTCCCATGAATTGTAGTGGTCCCTCCTGAAATGTGTGGTTGAGATTTAGTTCTCAAAAGTTCTCAAAACAAAAAGTTCTCATTTGAACCTAACCATATATATATATATATATATATATATATATATATATATATATATATATATATATATATTATAGGTTTAGGGTAAAATACATCCAGCAAAAACGCTACATCCATTGCGGATTCATCTGGGGCGTCCATCAAGATCATCCAACAGCCAGGATCTATGGTGTTTCCGCCTATGGTGTTTTTTTCCCCCACCGAAAACACCATAGGCGGAAACACCATAGATCATGGCTGTTGGATGATCTTGATGGACGCCCTAGATGAATCCGCAATGGATGTAGCGTTTTTGCTGGATGTAGTATAACTCGACTCTATATATATATATATATATATATATATATATATATATATATATATATATATATAGGGAGAGGATCATTTGAGAACCAATTTGATTTGAGAACTAAAAAGAACTAATTTGAGCCACAAGTTTATTTACATGTATCCCCCCTCCCATGAATTATAGTGGTCCCCCCTGAAATGTGTGGTTGAAATTTAGTTCTCAAAAGTTCTCAAAACAAAAAGTTCTCATTTGAACCTAACCCTATATATATATATATATATATATATATATATATATATATATATATACTAGCATGGTGCCCGCGCGTTGCGGCGGCGACAATTTATTGCGCGTTATTCGTCATTTGTTGGCGCGTTATAATGACGCGACAATTTACAACGTGATATTTTTTACTGTTAGCATGATGCGACGCAACGACAATTTATAATGCGGTACATACGCGTTCCGCGACAACAACCAAAGCGGTACTTGTTTTTGTTAGTTTATCAATACTCTCGTGATATATTTTCTATTGTATGCCTATGAGTTTTCTTATTCGTATCATCGATCTACCTTTAGATAACGAACACCCGAATTGAAATATATATTAGCCACATGAAACAATGAATTCAAACACATAATTTATAATGAAATATACATCATGAAACTACTTGATCAAATAAATAAGCATCGATACCAATAATCAAATATATAAACTTACCAAAGAAACTAAGTTGCTTTAAGTATCTTCTAACTGATCATTATAGATACAAATCATCTTCAATAAACGGCTTGGTCAAATAAGCATCAATACCAATAATGAGTTCAAAATTTGTCATGCGGGGTGAATTCGAAGAATTAGTTTATAAATATTAAATACAGTAATCAAGGTAAGTTATTTGAAAAAAATAAAAAGTTATCAATGTTGTCAGTTTAAAAAGCTGATGATTTCATTCTACAAACATAAGTTTACTATATACCTTTCGTTACAGTAAAAAAAGTCAGTAACACCAAAAAAGACAAAAATAATCTTTTTTAGGACGAAAAAAGAGTGAAACAAACACATGGTTTAACTTCAAACTTAATAAACCTGACAAATATACCTCCTCTAAGAACATTTGAATTTGTAGACAATACTCATCAAAATATCAAGCAAGGGGCTGTAGAAAAAGTAAGAGCATTTGAATTTGTAGACAATACTCATCAAAATATCAAGCAATGGGCTCTAGAAAAAGTAGGCCTGAAAACTTTTGTATAAGGTCAACCAAAATGGCCAACATAAGAGGAATACATATTTAAATCTGTAATAGCATAGGGGAAATCTAATCACCCGTATGGTCATTTGTAAACTAACAGCTTTGCCAAAGATGCTAAAACATGTTGAATTGATATTCTGTATTTCTGACAGACCAAATGTGGTGTATTTTGAACACAGATAACAATATGTTTGGAAATAAATGTGCACCAACACAGTACATATCATTAAATATTTGATCATGCCTTTGACCAAACCATTTGATGGTGAATCTTAAATTTTGTTAAATTTGACATTGAACATCAAAGCATATACACTAACATTGGTTAATTCTCTACTAAATCACCGAGGGAATGACCAAATGATCTAACTACCATGTTGAAATCTTCCTTTGGCCAGCTTTGACCATCATCGACTTCCGTTAACCAAGAACCAAACCTCCTGAAAAATAACAGATTTGAGAAAAGGTTTGGATCATTTTTACAAAATATAAAGAAGAAATTATATTGTTTTTAAAAATTACATTGGTTTGAGGTTTTAAAGTGGAGAATTGGTTATGCCTTTCAAGAACAATATTTGACCTTACTGGGTCTAAAATGAGCTGCTTGCAGTGAAGTCTATAACCATAAGCTGTATATACACATAAGACCAAAAACACAGACCTTAAGAAGCTTGCTGTATTTTATTAACTTTAGGAGAATTTTTTTCATTTATTTAACTTTATATTATCTTGCTCATATGTACATCATAGGTGATGAGAACCATTATTTGATAACTGTGTACATCATAGTGATCAGAACCATTATTTGATAACTATGTTTTTAACTTTTTGGTCGCTTGTCAACATAGAAAGAAAGTTTAAAGCTTAAACTTTTTTTATTAATTGGTTTATATAAATGATATCTTACTCAATGGGTGTCCTAGGCTATCACGATTTGAAGAGATTTCAGCAAATATATATTCCATCACACGGACCATTATTCAGTTAGCGATATACGTACCGGTACGATACCATTGTTTCTTGATCGATTTGAGATCCGTCAATCGGAGAGGCTGTATAAGAAAGGAAGCGACAATCTTGATCTTCAACAAAGAACAATCGACCAAAGTTTCTTCATCCCCAAGCCTTCCAAGTGTGTAAGTTTTTCCTGTACCGGTTTTGACCATATGCCATAACAGTTACATAAACCTGTATGAGTTGAGATGAAGTCATAAACCAGTAAAAGAAAATAGATGTGATGCCACACATTAATAGAAAAAGTTAAACCACAAAGATAACGATGCAGGTAAACCCAACATTGAGTGACAACTGAAGTTTGTGAATGAAAAATAAAAAATAAAAACTTGCATCAGCTCAAGAAAAGGGCTTATGCTTTCTAGATGTTCTACATGTGGATCATCAGTGGGCTTAAGCAAAAGTTTTGTACTAACATGTTTTACATCTTCAAAGTATAATCATCAAAAAGGCATCTTAAAGCAAGTTTCCCAAATAAAAGATTATGAGGACTCTAACATCCTGCGTCACATCCAAATGAAATGGTTAGAATCAAAACCTAAATCTATTTGAATCCAAAATTACTCATCAGACACGTAAGTTGCAGATTCATCCTTCAATCCATCAACGGAAGTTCACAGTTCAAAGTAAAAACATAATAAAATAGTGAGCATGCTACCTTTTTTTTGAATTGCCATCTGTGTAGATTCATCCTTCAATCCATCATAACTTCAACAACACCATTTACCATCGGGAACAAAGTAATTGAAGATTACAATGATATGAGAACAGATATACCTAAATACAGATCTAATTAAGCATGATTTGGTATAATAACAATATTTAGTATCTGCAATTATATAAACTAATGATATATACTTCTCCTTTACTTGAATGTCTTTCAATACCTCAACTCGCTTCCTACATGTTGGAGACAAACTCTCAAAAACATCAGTGATTAACATGGATGGTAATTAATACCTTCTTGCACTGTTGTACATGAATAAATTTACTAATAGAACAATATTAGTAGATAATGCATACATAGAACCAAAAAATGCAGGAATGTATGGCAAGTTACCTGTTTCTTTTTTAGTGATCTGATTTTTTAGGTATTCAGCTGCAAAACCACTCCAACCTTCTCCATCATCAATAAAGATAGGAGTACTAACAACAAACATCGACAAAATCAGCCAAACCAATTTGGTTTAACAAAAATAAGTACAAAAAGGACACAATTATAAACCTCAAAGGGACATCAGAGAGCGTTTCAATACCTCAACTCGCTTCCTACATGTTGGAGACAAACTCTCAAAAACATCAGTGATTAACATGGATGGTAATTAATACCTTCTTGCACTGTTGTACATGAATAAATTTACTAATAGAACAATATTAGTAGATAATGCATACATAGAACCAAAAAATGCAGGAATGTATGGCAAGTTACCTGTTTCTTTTTTAGTGATCTGATTTTTTAGGTATTCAGCTGCAAAACCACTCCAACCTTCTCCATCATCAATAAAGATAGGAGTACTAACAACAAACATCGACAAAATCAGCCAAACCAATTTGGTTTAACAAAAATAAGTACAAAAAGGACACAATTATAAACCTCAAAGGGACATCAGAGAGCGTTTGAACCAGAGCTAAAAGCTTACATCAGTTTTACGGACATGGGAGGGGCCATAGATCCCAGAATAGTGTTCACCTTGACCTGCAGACAAAGCTTAGAATTGATTACCTGGAACTATAAACCCTAAATGAAAAGTTTACCTGCAGGTTTCATTCTGATGGTCATCGACAATGACTTATTTGTATTCCATATCTCAATATATGACATGAAACTGAAATCATAAACATAATGAAAACTTAAGAATCTAACCTGGGAGGATATGAATCTTCAACCACCATTATAACCATCCAAATAGCATACTTCTCCTGACCACCAGATTGGTTGCAAGCATATAATCACTTCAAAAGATCTATCAAAAATACAGGAGTGATCAGTCTTTAAAACTGCAGTTATGCATGAAAAGAGGTACTTAATACCCAAACCTATGATCAATAATTTGATGCATAACACACAAAAAGGGACAATAAAAATTAAATATCCCACATCTCAGCCCACTTCTAATCGAAAGTTCAACCTGTTAATTCCCAGATCCATAATTAAAACAGACACTTCTACATCGTTTCGTGAAAATATCTAGATTATTACTATAATAATATGGTTTTTGCAAAAATATAGAAAAGTTTTTGCAATAATATAGATCATTCCACTTCTTTAAAGTACAAGCTCAAGGAAGTCAAAATGTTTTGCAAAAAATGAGATTTGCATATAAAGTTGTAGGGCTATATTATGTAAGGCATGAACATTAGTTGGGCTTTAGTTTTTGGGCTTAGTCTAGCTTAGTTAATAGGCCATGTGGGCCATTTAAATGATTATGATTGGGATAGATTAGTGTTTATGATTGGCCCAAGTTCATGTATGAGGTGGTATAAATACCACCTCATTGTAATCGGTTTTGGCAAGCTTTTCTATACAAACTTGGACTGTTTACGATTTCTTTGTGTGCTTGCTTGTTTACGATCAGCTTCATCAAGTGGTGTTCTTCATTCAAGATTCAATCTTTCTCTTAGATTGTCTCTTTTTCTTCTACTTGTTTCTTGAATCAATCGTTTTTGAGGATTCCGCACTCATTTACGATCAAATATCGTGTTCTTGGTTTGATTTCGGACCTACAATTGGTATCAGAGCCAAGAATCTTCGATTCGAGGCTCTCACGATATTGATTCAAGTGCATTTCTGGGTTTCAGTTGAGTTTTTTGTTCAAGTTTTGAAGATTTGAAGGTGTTCCGGGTGTTTACGACCATTGTTGCTGCTGTCTTCTTCGAAGATTTGGTGTTTACGACATTTTTCTGGGTAGAATTTGGTGTTTGCGACCTGCTGCTGTTGAAGATCTTCATCCAAGGACGTTTACGAGTTCAAGATTGGATTTTTACGTGTTTACGACCCGGAGATTGGAGTTTACGAGTGTACTGCATCGGAATCAGGCGTTTACGAGTCGTACATTTGGTGTTTACGACATTACCTTGTCGTAATCGGAGTTTACGACTTTGCATAGTCGTAAAAGGTGTTTACGACTGAGTTTTTATCGGAAACGGCTGTTTACGACCACCGGAGTCGTAATCGGATATCGTAATCGGTGTTTACGACTTTCTTAAGGCGGTTAAGTGTTTACGGTGTGACGTGTAATCGGAATCAGTGATTACGATCGTAATCGGTTATTTGGATCGTAATCAGGGTGTGTTTGATCGTAATCAGTGTTTTTTTTGGACGTTTGGACATTAGTTTTAAGTTTCCCAAGCTTTTGAAATGGATTTTGAGCCGAGTATGTACCAGAAATTGGATTTCGAGATCGGATCTATAACTCGCCCGCCAAGACTAACTTCAGCGGATAATTTCTTAGAGTGGAAATACAGATTCGAAAATCATTTGAAGAGTGTGGATCTGAGGTTATGGAGGGCTGTTGTGAATGGACCATTTACACCTACTCACGCAACAGGAACAAATGCAGGGAAAGAGAAGAAAGAAGATGAGTATGATGATGATGACTGGGAGAGGTGCAACAAGGCTGAGAGGGCATTTGCGATAATGACTATGGCCCTAACTCCAGATATTGCTCAAGGATTCAAACACTGCAAAACAGCAAAGCAACTGTGGAATGCTTTGATTGTTGCTTATGAAGGGAACCCTGATATTAAGGCTAGTCGGAAGCAGATGTTGAAGCAGAAGTTTAACTTGTTCAATCATATTCAGGGTGAATCGTTTGAAGCTCAAGTTCAGAGGTATGTGTCACTGATGGCAGAGATGTCAAGTTATGGAGTAGAGCCAGATACTGAAGACAAGAATTTGAAGTTGCTGAACAGTCTGCCTAAGTCTTGGAACACCAATATATCTATCATCAAAGACAACAATAGGCTGAGTGAAGTGACTTTGGATGAATTAATCAACAAGCTGAAATCCAAGATGATAGATGATAAGCAGAGAGAGCTGAACCACATAAGTTCTCTAAGTTTGGCTGGAAAGTTGAATCAGGCTTTGCTATCAGAAGAAGTTGAGGGTAAGCATGAAGGAAAGTTTACAGGGAGTGGATCAAGCTCAGCTCCTATGTCTAGTGCTTTTGTTGCACAGCCTCAAGGTAGTTCAAGCGGAGGTGTCAACTCTGAAGATGTCAATGATCCTAACTTTGCCCTTGGTATGGGTTTCATGAACAGCTATCATGCCCTTGTGGCCGGGAATCTTGTACCTTCTGATATGGTGGCTGGTGATCTTAATCAGATAAATCCTGAGGACGTGGAGATGCTGGATGTCTCTTGGCAAATGGCCATGGCTGTCTTCAGAGCCAAGAAATTTATGGCCAAAACGGGAAGGAACGTCTGGAAGGATCAGGATAAGATCAGAATGGGGTTTGACAAGTCGAAGCTAAGGTGTTATAATTGTGATGAGTATGGTCACTTTGCCAGGGAATGCACGAAGCCCAAGAAGGAAAGAGCTGAAGAAAAGAAGGTTGCTGAAGTGAAAGGAAAGGGTGATGCCAAGGCACTGGTGGTTCAGGAAGGTGGTGGTTATGACTGGAGTTCTCAGATGAAGGATCTTAGTTTGTCACATGCTTTGATTGCTACTGCAGAAAAGGATAATGAAGAAAATCATGCCTTTGTGGTCACTGATGAAGGAAAGCCTGAAGAGACTCAGATAGAAGACAAGGAAGCGTTCGTTGCTGATGCTGAAAACCTAAAGGTATGTTCTGATCCCACTTGTGCTCGTATTATTCCTGGTCTTAGACAAATCTGTAAGAATTATCAAATAGAATTGTTTGAGGTCAAGTGTGAGAGGAGCTCATTTAAGGGTAGATGGGTAAAAAATGAGGAAAAGGTTAAGGCACAAAAGCTAGATATAGTGAAGTACCAACAGATAGCAACTGAGAAATCTATCCTGTATGATAATGCCAAGTTAGAAATAGCTGACCTTAGAAAACAAGTAGATGAATTGACTCATAAGACTAATGAGATGCAAGTTCAGTTAGATATGAATCAATTGAGAAACAAGAGAATGCTTCAGGCAGGTAAAGAACTATCTCAGGCAGTTGTTTGTGGACAAGTAGGAAAACACACACCAGGTTTTGGGTCAGAAAAGTCTGACAAGTCCGTGGCCGCAAATGTTATAATTCCCCCACCTATCCCTAGAGATATCATAGGAATGCTCTATGAGGAGGACCAAGTAGATAGAACTAGCTCAGGATATCATGAAGCTGGTCCTCCTATAGATAGCTTGATGGTTGGTGTGACCCCTATGACAGAAGTAGAGAAAGAACAGGAGAAACTTGGTTTATATAGGACAGGTAGTCAGAACAATGTAGTTGACCTCACAACTAAACCAGGTTCTTCCCAGGAATCTTTAAACAATAATGTTAGTTCTTCTAATGTTTTTGTTACATGTGCAGATGTTGTAGGCATTGAAGATGTATCTGGGGAGGATGCTGAATGCTTGAGGGTCAATGAGTGTCATGAGTCTAGTTGTTCTGTTTTTAGTTTACCTAAGGATGACGTTCTGGCATCTGTGTCAGAACTTGAAACATCCAAGTCCAATCAAATTGTCTTGTTAAAACATGTTTCTAATCCTAATGAAGTCGTTAGTTCCTTTAAAATGCGTGTTCCTAACACAAAGATTGGCCGTAAGTTTAAGCCAAATGACTTTGTTCCGTATCCCCAGGTTGTGTCAACTTATAATAGAACTGATAAATCAAAATCTGAACAATTTTGTTTAATAACACAACCTGAAAAACATTCAAAACGTGTGATACACAAATGGGATGATCAACCGGAATGGAAGTCGTCTTACCCAAGACGCTCATACTTGTGTAGCAACGTCAATGGGCCTAGACAAATGAATTGTTTTCAATGTGGTCAACCAGGTCATTTTGCTGCTAATTGTATGAACAGACCCTATGAGCCATATTATCCGCAGAACAAGCGGACAACTATGCTTGAGAAAATGATGAGGGGTGAGAACAGAACTCAAAAACAGCAAGCATCGTCACAGGGGAAGCAAAGTTCTGAACCAATGAAGACTCAACAGTCTAAGGTTCTAAACACAAAGGCCCCAGTGACGAAGCCTGTCAATGAAAGGAGAGATGTGGGCCAAACTTCCAAACCTGCTTATGCAGCTAAAGGAGTTTTCAACAAACCAAATAAATTGAAAACAAAACCTTTTGAGAAACAAGTACCTAAAGTCCATCAGGCTGCTAAACCTAAGGGGAAAGCAGTTATAGAACAACCAAAAGTTGTCACTCAACCAAAGCAAATGGTTTATACCAAATTAAAACTTGAGTGGACACCTATCATCAAAACAAAAGGTAAAAAGGCCACATCTCCTCCAAGGAATGTTTCACCCACAAAGAACTCTGCTAGTAGCTCTAACTCACAAAAACAACCAAATTGGAAACCAAAAATTCATGCTAAAGTTTTAAATGAATCCGAATCAAAAGCAGGAATGTCTTTCAAGATGGTTAATTACACTGACTCCAAGGGAGTGCCCAGATCTGTTATGACCTGGGTACCTGACTCTAACTGATTTATGTTTTGTGTAGGGACAGCCGAGAAGATCTGTCAACAAACTCTGGTATGTTGATAGTGGTTGTACCCGACATATGACCGGAGATCTGTCTTTGTTAGATGAGGTTGAAGATTTCAATGGAGGAAGTGTTTCTTTTGCTGGAGGTGTGGGAGGAAGAATTTCAAAGAAAGGAGTTGTGAAGAATGGGAGTCTGACTTTTTCAGATGTGCATTATGTAGAGGAGCTGTCCCACAGCTTGCTAAGTGTGTCACAGATATGTGATCGAGAATACTCTGTGATGTTCAACAAAAAGGAATGCATCATTCTTAAGCCTGGTGTAAAAATTCCTGAAGAATGTATCTTAATGCGTACACCAAGGCACGGGAATTCTTATCAATTGAACATGGGAAAGCCTCCAACATCTGAAGCAGCTTGTCTAATTTCAAAACAGACTGAGAATCTTGCATTGTTGTGGCATCGTCGTCTGGGACATGCAAACATGAAGAATCTATCCAAGCTGGCTAAAGGAGAGCATGTCAGAAATCTTCCGATCAAAGACTTCTCTTCAGTGGAGAAGTGTGTGGCTTGTGCTAAGGGGAAGCAGCACAAACTGCCACATCGTCCAAAGGTTACAAATTCTGTCTCGTCTGTGCTTCAACTCTTACATATGGATTTGTTTGGTCCCATGCAGGTACAAAGTGTCAGCAAGTTTTCATACTGCCTCGTGATAGTGGACGACTACTCGCGATTTACTTGGGTATTTTTCTTGTCAAACAAGTACGAAACTCCAGCCCTAGTAAAGCAGTTTGTGACACTTATTGAAAACCAGCTGGATAAAAGAGTGAAGGCAATCAGATCTGACAATGGGACGGAATTCAAAAATGCTGAGCTAAATATGTTTTGTGGTGAAAAGGGGATTGAAAGGCAGTTCAGTGCTCCTTACACTCCTCAGCAGAATGGAGTTGCCGAAAGAAGAAATAGGACACTCATTGAAGCGGCTAGAACAATGATGTGTGAAGCAAAATTACCGATCTTCTTTTGGGCAGAAGCTGTGAATACTGCTTGTTATGTACAAAACAGAGTTCTTCTGAACAAGCGTCACGAGCAAACTCCATATCAGATCATCTATGGGGAGAAACCGAAGGTGGGTTATTTCAAGACGTTTGGGTGTCCGTGCACGGTGCTGATCCAGTCCGATGTAGGGAAATTCGAAGCGAAGGCCGATGAATGCTATTTTGTGGGTTATTCTGCAAATAGTGCTTATCGTGTCTATAACAAGACCACTGGGTTGATCATTGAGGCATTCAATGTAGATTGGATGGAGGACAATCCTACTGATGCGGGAACTGGACCTAATTGGATCTTCGACTATGGATCATTGTTTGAGGGATTTAATTTCTCGAATGTTTTCCACAATTTGGGCGAAGAAGAAGACATTGTAGCTCCTAGTGCAGATGTAAGACCTCATGTGGATAGAGCATCAGCTGAATCTTCTCGGAATGCAACTGCTGATATTCCAGAATGTTCAGGAACACGTGATGCTCCAGTGGATTCTCAAGGCTCAGGTATGTCTGAAAATGTTGTTAATACTAATCTGCCTGTTAATGTTTCAGTGCCTGATGTCCAAGAGAGCAGAATCAACAAGGATCATCCACTGAGTAATGTTGTTGGGCCAGTGACAGCGGGTGTCACCACAAGAAGCCGCACAGGACACATCAACTTTTGTATGTTTTCCTGCTTCATCTCCCAGATTGAACCTCCCAATGTGATGGTTGCTCTCAAAGATCCAAACTGGATGGAGGCCATGCACAATGAACTCAATCAGTTTTCAAAGCTGGGAGTGTGGCGTCTTGTGAAGCGGCCAGAGGACAAGAAGGTGATTCCCACGAGATGGTTGTACAAGAACAAAAAGGATGACTCGGGGATCATTGTAAGAAACAAAGCAAGGTTGATAGTACAAGGGCACAGGCAAGTCCACGGTATCGACTATGATGAGGTTTACGCTCCGGTGGCAAGATTGGAAGCAATTCGGATTTTTCTAGCTGTAGCTTCGTATCTCAATTTTACCGTACATCAGATGGATGTGAAGACTGCCTTCCTGTATGCAGAGATGAACGAGGAAGTCTATGTTGCTCAACCACCAGGGTTCATAGATGAAGAAAATCCAGATCATGTTTATCTGCTGGATAAGGCTTTGTACGGTTTGCATCAAGCTCCTAGAACCTGGTATGAAACATTGTCCAATCACCTGGTGGAGAATGGATATACAAGAGGAGTCGTTGATCAAACATTGTTTAGGAAAAGGGTGGAAGAAGACATTATCATGGTGCAAGTGTATGTAGATGATATTATCTACGGATCGACAAACGAAGAATTGTGCACCGAGTTTGAGGAGATTATGAAGAAGAAGTTTGAGATGAGTGACCAAGGCGAGATGAGTTTCTTTCTTGCACTTCAAGTCAAGCAGAATGATTCTGGGATTCTTATTCATCAGGAGAAGTATGTGAATGAGATTCTGGAAAAGTTCAAGATGCAGGATTGCAAGCCCATCGCCACTCCCATGGCATCCAGACCACTTTTGTCAGCAGATCTTAACGGGGAGTCAGTGAGTGAATTCCATTATCGGTCGATGATTGGATCACTAATGTACTTGACAGCAAGCAGGCCAGACATCATGTATGCAGTTTGCGTGTGTGCTCGATATCAGGCTAACCCTAAACTCTCTCATTTAGCTGCTGTTAAACGTATCTTCAGGTATCTGAAGGGCAGGCCTAGGCTTGGTCTTTGGTACCCGAAGAACACTGATTTTCAATTATATGCTTTTACTGACAGTGATTATGGAGGTAGTGACCTTGACAGGAAATCTACTACTGGAGGATGTCAGTACCTGGGAGATAGGCTCATCTCTTGGCAGAGCAAGAAGCAGCATACCGTATCCAAATCAACTGCCGAAGCTGAGTACGTGGCCGCATCTGCCGGTACTTCACAGGTAGTGTGGATCCAAAACCAGCTCACGGATTACGGTATGGAATTCGTTAACACTCCCATATTTTGTGATAACGCTGCTGCTCTTGAGATTGTGAAAAACCCCGTCCAACATTCCAAAACCAAGCACATTGATATCAAGGTACATTTTATTCGTGATTGCTTTGATCGTGAGCTAATTCAGCTTCAAAAGGTAAGCTCCGATCAGAATGTTTCGGACATCTTTACAAAACCCCTTCCTCGTCCTAATTTTGAATCTTGTGTTGAAGGCCTGAAGATGATTGCCTTCGAGGAATGATCTGATCATCTATGTTTTTGTACAAAGTTTTTGGTTTTTAAATTTTACTTAAAAAAAATTAATCAAAAAAAAAAAAAAAATAGAAAATGACTAGAAAAATTGAGTCTTGTTTCAAAAGCCTCACAAAAACAGGGGAAGAAATGGTGCTGGTTAAACTGAAAAGTTTTTATGATGTCTTTTGATAGGACTTGAAACATTGCTTAATGACGGTTGGAGACTGACACGTGTAAGGCTGATGTGAAAGATTGCTCGAAGATGATATGTCGGTAAGCTCAACCAAAACAATGATCATCTATGTAAGTGCAGTAATCTTAAACTCTATACATGTTTAGTTTCCCATCCTAGTCTACATGGTTTAAAAAACTGAGTCCCGACAAAAACGGGTTGAGAGTGGTATTTACCTAGTATTCACTCTCTCACACGCCATGCTTATACTGTATAAGACAACACCACAAGAAAAAGAAAAAGAAAAAGAATTTAAAAAAATATATATGAAAATTCTGAAAAAGAAAAAGAAAAGAAAATAAAATTATTCAGTTGGTCTTCTCTGCGTGCTTATGCGGCCGACCTGATCATCAACTGATAATGTATGAAAAATCAGAAATAAGTGGTAGTCAAAAGCAGTGTTGCATGGTTCCTCAAGTTGGGGGTTTGTGAATCCTCAATAAACTCTGAGGTTGGGTAGGTTTTGCTATGGAAAATTGGGTGTGGGGACGGTTAAACATATCGGTAAATCTGTACCATATTTAAGCACTTTACTGGATGTGAGTTTCTGTGTTCAAACCACCTGACAATTGTCTAGAGTGTCTAGTAACGGAAGCTGAAAAGGGTTCCTCAGTCAAAGACCTGTCTGAAATTATCTGTGAAAAATACCAGCACCAGGTATGTAATTATTTTAAATTTCTGAGGTAAGTTTGTAAATATTTAATTTTGGTTTTGATTTTATCTGTTTTAACTTTTAAATTTTTTATGATCATGATCGGATACTCGGGGCTAAATCTGAGGGGAAGCTTTGTTAAATCCTCTGCTTTATCTCAAACTTAACATTTTTAAGAGACTTAAAGGTTTGAGAGGGGTTTAAATTGTTTTCAAACATGAGGGGTAAAAAATTGAAAATTTTAAAAGAGGGTATAAAAACCCCAAACTTGTTTACGATCTTCACTCCTCACCTTTCCTCTCCGTTTACGACCCTCTGAGAAAACCCTAACCGCCACCGCCGTACCTCGCCGGAAAACCTTGATTAGCCATCTTCGCTCGTCCATTCTGCTATCGGAACCCATCACCGTCCTCGTGAGTGTTTTCTGACCAAAAGCCCCATCACAATCAGTCGCCTTCACGAGATTTCATAAGCATTTTTTACGGTTTTTGTGTTTGAACCCTTAAGTCTCGACTAGTTTCTGGTTTGAATCATTTCGAGTTGTTTTTGCGCGTTTACAAGTCGGTTTCGTGGCTACAACTTACAAAGGTAGTTGAAACTGGCTTGTGGTGATTTTTGTGGTGTTTTAACGAGTTTACGAGTGGTTGCAGGTCTTAACAATGGCGGATTTAAGCGTTTACGATAAGCTCGATGTTGAAGACGACGTTTGAGTGTCTACGATCGTTGATTACGATCGTAGATTACGATCGTAGATTACGACAGGAGATTACGATCTCTGTTTACGATCATTGTTTACGAGCGACGGTTTACGATTCTGATTACGATCAGAATTTGGGCTTAACGGAGAGTTTACGATTGGACCATGCTGTTTACGAAAGATATTATGATGACCCAATCGTAAACCCAATCTTGGATCGTAAACCCACATTAAAAGTCATAAACTCGTTTTTATAAATCATAATCACTCATAAAAGGAAAATTAAAGACTTATATACTAAATAATTTTGTGATCTCATTAAAATTGAACGGTGTTGTGATAAAATTTGTCGGTGTTTGTGAGCATGTGCTTAATTCAATTATTTTCCCTAAAATGTTCAAATTGAAATTTTGTGAAGTTCAAAAGTAAAATGTGATCGTCAATTGAACAAGTAAAGGGTTAATAATCATATTTGCTTATTAAAGATTGAATATGTCTGATGCATATGTCTTGTATTTCTCAGATGGCTGAAGAGATGCTAATTGGAGATATAAAATATGAATCAGATCATTGTATGCCGGCATACCTAGAAGACCCGCCAGAAAAACACATGGAGTTATTTTACTCGCTGGTGGCAGGGATGAACACTTGTAAAATAAATTATGCCCTGAGGACGAATGTGCTCATCGACGAGATGCTGGTCAGAGAGTTTTGGGGGTCTGCTAGAGTTAATTCAGACAAGACAAGGATTACCGCAACAGTCCAGAACAGGCAAATTGTCATTGAAGAAGAAGACATAAGGCAGGGCCTGAACATTACAGATGAAGCTTCTGATCCAATCACATACACAAAGGAGGTAGTTCTGGCGGGAGCTCAGTTAATGGGGTACGAGGGAAAGTTTCCGCCAATCTTCAAAAAGCTTCTGCCGCACTACTGGAGGTGCTTGGCACATTATATGCAGAAGTCTTTCCTAGGGAAGAGAACCAGTTTCGATCAATTGAATCAAATTCATGGAACTGCATTTGTAGCCCTGGCATTAGATTGGAAGTTTAACTTCTCAAAGATGATGTTGCTAGACTGGGCAGTCAATGCCATGCTGAGCGCCAGAGAGCAGTTTTTGATGACACCTAGATTTGTGCAAATGGTGATAATGAAGAAGTATCCGATGATAGAGGAAAGAATTGAGAAGCTAGATGTCAAGGTTATGGATATTGGGGTCTTTGGTCTGCAAACCCAAGACAGACCGGGTAAGCAGACATTTGAAGGAAGATTGGAATGGACAAAGAGAGGTGCGTTCCCTGAAGTTGCACGGGAACAAGTGATGGATGACTCTGAGCCAGAGGCAGATGTGCCTCATGTTAATGCATCAATTGCCGAAGACCAAGACTTGACAGTAACTCAAGCTGTTAATGTTCAAGATGAAGATGTCATTCCATCTGATGAAGAAAATATCATGGATGACATCCTGGCTGGGCAGGACATCTCTGAAGAGGATATTTATAGAGATTTGGAGCCTCTCACCCATAAACGGTCGAGGGATGACATGATTGGCTCATCTGGGAGTGACACGACGCCTCCAGAGCTGAACCTGACTGTAGATGATGTTCTTGAAGAAGAACCCGTCCCTGCTCGTGAACCATCTCCTCGAAAGAAATCAGATCCAAGGAGCATACGGTTCAAATTCACCAAGACTAGCTCGAGCTTAATGATTGTAGAACCATCTGGACCCAGTTCTGTGGGACCCAGTGGTCAAGTAGAAGCAACTGATGATGACATTCAAGAGCAACCTTCTGCCTCACAGACAGAAGAGGTGCATGATCAACCTGCCCCTGTGCAGCAAGCTAGTCCGATTCTGAACGTGCAAAGCCCTGTACGTGAAGATAGGCAATTTCTGGAGGTTGAGAGCACCTTCGTTGTTCCAAGTCCGGTAAGAGTGAGCGTCTCTACCGCGACCAGCCAACCACTCGCGGCTCCAGGTTTCCGCCCATTGATGGCTGCTGAGCTTCCAATAGATTTGAGGATTAGTGCTGATCCTCAGATCAACTTCCTGATCTCTCAGAATAGGATCAGACAGAATGAGATCGAGGCTCTCATGAAAGAAAACCAACGTTTGAGAGAGAAGGAGGAGGCAAGCAACAAATATATGAGAGAGTATGAGGTGGCAGACAAGGAAAGAATGGAATATCTTTACAAGATGATAAAGGACCTGAGAAGGAAGGTTAATGAACTGACAGATGGTGCAGGGCCTAACAACACAGGTGCCCCTGGTCAGAGTTCATCTCAGGGAAATCAAGCTGCTGATGCAATGGAGACTGACGAAGGTGATGAGAATATAGTGATGCCGGATTACGCCCGCTGTGGCAGGATCATCTCAAAGGCTCCAAGATTCCACGAAAACTGGTTCAAGGAGTTTTTCCAAGGACCAGCTCCCACACAGTACACCATTGATGTTGGTGAAAGCTCGATTGATAGACGTGGGAGTCGTGAGACTATCTTATGCTGGCATTACGATATGGAGAAGAAAATCTTTGCCGTGATCCGTGACGGTTATAGTCCAGTGGAGTACTACTCTTCACGTGCTCAATTCCACTCCTGGACTGAGCCTGAGATCAGGAGCCTTCTGAGAGCTCCATTTATTAACAGGTGGAATGGACCAGAAGGTAATCAGATCAGAGATAATCTGCTAGGCCACATGGAGAATGATTTCAGAGAGTTCGAGCTGAAGGAGGTCAGGTGGAGAGAGACCGGGACTGACCCTGTGACAGGGCAGTCTATTGGAGAAGCACGGAGGCCACCAACTAAGCGCACAAGGGTGATTAATATGTTGGACGAGATCGAGGATGAAACACTGGTAAGAAACTTTGATTGCTGGTATTACGATCCGACAACACATGAAGTGGTGGTTCTCTGCAAGCCGATGCGTCAATTCAGATTTTATGACCCGGTGGATTTGCTTAGATTTGGTGAGAGAGATATCAAGCTTCTGGCCACCCAACCCATACTTGGAGACGAGAATGATATGGCAAATGCTATAAGGGTTGGGATATTTGATGGAGCAGCGAAGAAGATTGTAGAGAACGGATGGTGGTCGAACAACGTTCAAACATCATTCAGGTTTGACTTGCTGCTGCCGTGAAGTGGTCTAATGGTTCATGCCTAGGGGAAGATTGTAGGGCTATATTATGTAAGGCATGAACATTAGTTGGGCTTTAGTTTTTGGGCTTAGTCTAGCTTAGTTAATAGGCCATGTGGGCCATTTAAATGATTATGATTGGGCTAGATTAGTGTTTATGATTGGCCCAAGTTCATGTATGAGGTGGTATAAATACCACCTCATTGTAATCGGTTTTGGCAAGCTTTTCTATACAAACTTGGAGTTTACGATTTCTTTGTGTGCTTGCTTGTTTACGATCAGCTTCATCAAGTAGGTGTTCTTCATTCAAGATTCAATCTTTCTCTTAGATTGTCTCTATTTCTTCTACTTGTTTCTTGAATCAATCGTTTTTGAGGATTCCGCACTCATTTACGATCAAATATCGTGTTCTTGGTTTGATTTCGGACCTACAAAAGTTCAGTTTTACCTACTATAGGTCAACCATATTGAAATGGAACCAGCTCAGGTGCAATGTATCTAAAGTTCAATAAAAATAAAAAATCAAGCATCATCCTATGAAATAATCACATAGTTCACTCAATTGTAGTAAAAAAATTCAAAACTCAACAAACACATATTAAATTCTGAAGAGGTACTAACTTGAAGAGCGTTTCTGTAGTCTTTGAAGGTCCAACAACACAAAATTGCTCTGCAGTCTTTGAAGAAACGTTGATAAACACCTACAAAACAAACCAATTTCAAAATCATAAGTCAGAAACGTTTCATCGAACACCTTGCTTGCATAAAGCCAAAGTATAATCAAGTACCTGTTTCATGAATTGAGGACTTGATCAGGTTTGCAATGAATCGAATCTGACCCTAACATCTTGGAAGCCCTAGCAAAAAATGATGTAGGAGTTAGGGTTACCAGAAAGCATCGTTCCCTGAAGGGAAGAGGAGATCTGTGAAGCTCCGTGTAGCATCAACCGTCCTCCATTCTCGATTCCGAAGTTTTCGTAAAGCGGTAGGGAGTTGTAACTCCCGTATCCAAAGCATATGAAATAGAGAGAAATTGAAGAATGAAGAGTCGTCTTGAAGAAAGCATTTACAGGGGAGCCGGTGACCAGAAAGCATTTAGGCGTCTTGAAGAATGGAGAGTCGTCTTGAAGAATGGAGAGAAGCCTCGGTTACGAATATCTAGGGAGAAAGACGGCCGATGAAGCTTTTTCAGAGGATATGGGCTGCTCTGACCAAAGTACCCTGACCTAACTTGTTTATAATCGTTTAAGGTGGGTTCAAAGCAATGCTTCAAACACTTGTACACACTGCAAAAGTTTTTATACGCGTCTTAAAATTAAGCATTTTTTTTGACAAAAATACCCCCAAGACCAATATGTATTATATATAGTAATAGATAATAGATATATATATAAAGGTAAGGCTATCCGTAATGGGGCGTTATGAGGCAAAATTTTGTAATATGGCGCCCCATATAACGCCCCGCATCACCCTCCGGGGCGCCATGTTAGGTTTGGAGGTTGAAGGCGCCATGTTAATGGCGCCGGTGCACTATCTTGTTTTTTTTTTTTTTTTTTTGTTCTTATTGGTATACCTCATACCTCATAACACTCATCATCATAACCCCCCACTACACCACTTTAGCCATGGAGCCCTTCTTTAATCTTGATGATGTGGACGCCACATGACGCATAACACCCACAAGGGACTCCATCCACTACAGATAGCCTTAATAGAATGCAAAACGTAAGGCGTGATTTATTAAAAAAATTTATTTTGAACCGAAAAGATTATAGTTCCTAACCTACGATAACTAAATAAGTAAAATATTTAGTCTTATTTTAAAATAAAGAATCCAAACACCCTAAAAAATATTGTTTCCACTTTCTTCGAGAAGCTCCTCTCAAATTTCGTATCAAACGCACTAATAAACCAACCCCTGTTTTGATCAACAATTTACCACTTACAAAAAGATTATAAATACCACCATTAATCTCGTACGGTTTTCAATCCAAATTCAAAACAACTGAAGAAACCAATCAATCTCAAAATGCCAAAGCCACGTACGATAGGGATCGGGATGGATTACTCTGCGAAAAGCAAAAAAGCGTTGGAATGGGCGATCGATAATCTCATTGACGCCGGAGACACCGCCGCCATCCTACTCGTTCTGTCGCCGAAGTCAGATCCCGTCAACAAACAGCTCTTTGCCGACTCTGGATCTCGTAAGTGAATCTATTATTTTCTCTACCAGGGGGACTAAAAAATTTCTTAACTAAGAGTACATGCATAAATTTTTTTAGGGTTGCAAACTTACATAAATAAAAAATTATAAAATCCAACTTTTTACACATTGCATACGGATTTAAGGGGTGGTTTGAAGAGTTTTGTTGATAAGGATTGTGGTAATTGATTAATTGATTGATGTCCAGCTTTGATACCACTGGCGGAGTTCAAAGAGATCGGCGTGTGCAGGAAATACGGTATCGCACCTGATTCGGAGCTTTTTGACATGCTTGACACCGTTTCCGCGACTAAAAAGGTAAGCCAAATCTCAATTAAAACAGAGTATTTGTGGATTTTGCTTGTTGATGGTGAATTTTGACGAAAACGGATGATCACTTGATACAGACTGTTTTTGGATGATTTTAGGGGCGGTTTGGGTTGGTTTATGTTGGGAATTTTGAGAATTCGTTGAGCGATTGATTTCCTGATAGAATCTGAAGTCGTGTATGTTCACTTTCAGATTAAATAATTGGAGTGGTTACCAATGATTTGACCGGATAAAATCAGGAGTGGTTACCAATGATTTGACCGGATAAAATCAGATTAATTTCTAGATTTCTGTAATTTTGATTGTTGTGTTCATTGCCACCAGAGAGAAATACTCTACTAGATTTAGCGTATTATGATTTTATCATAAACTACAAATTTGAACCTATTTTCATATTTAGTCCTTCTAGTTTTAATAATGACAATTTAGACCAATATTAAATTTCAATGAATTTTCAGTGAAACGAATTGTTCAAAATAACCCGTTAGTTCCGATGATATTCAAGCAAGCATGCACTCTTTCTTCAATATCATACGCAATCTTAAATTACACTAAAATATCCAACAGTTTAGAGTGTGATTGTTTTTATGATATGAAAAGAAAGAAGTGAAACTGATTGATTTGGTGCGATGAAGGCTGAAGTGGTGGCGAAGGTTTACTGGGGAGATCCAAGGGAGAAGTTGTGTGAAGCTGTAAATCATCTCAAGCTTGATGCCATTGTTGTAGGCAGCAGGGGCCTGGGTACCCTAAAGAGGTACGTTTTTTTCTCAAACTTCGGTTTAGGTTCTTTCAATTTCAATTGTTCATGATTAACCCTTACTTCACTAGCCCGCTCATTAGATATTTAAGGTTTAGAGTTGGTTATATATATATTGTAACTGAGTGATTCAATAATAAAATTATCCACTCTTTCATATTCTTACAATTCGAGCATACTTTAGTTCGACTTAAACTATGTAATACCTGATTATATATTGAGTATCCTATTAACGTTATTATTCAAGTATCTTGTTTATCTTATACAACTATATCTATCACAACATCAACTCATATGGGTATAAAAAACATTTACGTTCAACGGCGGATCTACGGGAGGGTCCGAAGAGTCCGTTGACCCTCCGACGAAGTTGGGTTTTTCTGTTAATCTGGATATTCAGGGGATGTTTTTCTTTAACTGACCCTCTAAATTAGATATTATAGAGCTAGTAAACTTTGGAGAAGGAAAAAATATAGAAAAGTGAAAAATGAACACCGAAGTTGGAGATCTCTGTTTTAAACTCCGGTCACCTGTGCTTGATATGGTTAACGGAAGAGAGAGAAACAAAGAATACGGAAGCAAGCAATGTTTTATTTTTTATTTTAAGCAAGGTAAATAAATTAAAATAATAGAAAGCAAATGTGTCAGAAACTTTGATTCACTCGGTTCAAATAAATATTTTAATTTTTCTTATGACTATTTTTTATTTATATATTATATATTGATGATATTTTTTATTACATGAGGTTTTTTTATGGATGATATTATTATATGCTATTCAAGTTTTTTATTCTTGATTATTACTTTATTTTCATCATGTCAATATGCTTTTTAGAAAGAAATTTTGTATAAAACTTAACTAAAGCATCAAAATTTCTTAGCTATTTATCACACACACTCCTTAATCTACTTCTAAATTATAATAGAAATACAATTGTTAAGAATTGAACACCACAAAGTTTTAGAGTGTTATTTAAAAAGTTTTAAAATCGCCTAGTTTGTAAACGAATCGAATTTGTTATATTAAAATAAGCTCGTTGGTTTTGTCCTATTTATATTAGGCCAGGGGATTTTAATGTTTTTAATTTCTTATATAAATAAGAAACTATTTTTAATTTTCTTAAACTCAGGTTTTACACCGATTGATCTCATAGGAAAAAGGTAGATCATATAATTGTCCATGGTATAGATTCCATATATCGGTTAATGATTAGTGACCAATAAGAAACATAGTTATGAACAACACTAATGAATGTAAAAAAATATTGACCGTCCAAACAAAAAGTTCTGGTTCCGCCACTGTTTACGTTGCTTTAACGCAAACGTAAATAAAACACAATAAAAAAAAGTGTAATGACTCTAAAATTATAAGCAAAACGGTCAAATTCTAGAACGTAAGACCTAAAGGTTATATTAAATAAGTAAGAGATTTAGATGTCATATGACACCGTTACAGATTGCCATGTGAACTACAGTGTTCATGCATCTTTAAATTTTATACATATAGGTAAATAAAGATAAAAATACATGATTACACAGTTGAATTTGTGTGAAAAATGTATAACTCGTCTACAAACATGACGAATTTATTAATTGTGTTATTATTATTTTAAAATTTTAAATTTACTGCAGGGTGTTGCTTGGGAGTGTAAGCAGCCACGTGGTGCAGAACGCAACCTGTCCAGTGACCGTTGTGAAGTAGACACTGCAAGATTAGTCATCGAAACTACGTTAATGTATCTGTTGCTTTTTTCCTTCATTAAACATGTGAAGCTGATGTTTCTGCGTGCCGGAAGAATTGAAGAGCAAGAAGTGGGGATACTTTGTATGTACAATTTGGTTGCGTTATAAAACTATTTATTTTGTTTTGTCTTTATATGTTTTGCTTGGGTTTGTGTTCTTTATGGTGTAATCTTGATGGATTTATGTTATACATTTATTAATTGATAATTAAAAATTACATATAAAACATTGATATATATTCCGTATATCTAATTACTATGTGTGAGGGTGAGTTTGATGGTAAAACTGGAGGCTCACAACCAAGAGGTATATGGGTTTAAAATCTTATAAAGTATATTATGTATGTGTGATGATTCTAGCAAAATTAATGTTAGTATTATTTATTTAGTCTTGAACATTTATTACGTTTGTGTTTTTTTTTGTAATTAGACTAATGGGTCATGTGGGTCAAAAATAAGTTGCTTTAACTTAGAAGGGTGTTTGGGCCAAAATGGTTAGCCCACCCTAAGCAACAAGTGTAGTCCAGTCCAAGTAGAATCGATCCAGCCGCATGCTTCTTCTTTGTTACGGTGTTAAACAGTTTCGTTAGAAACTGTAACAGACGTTACAGTTGCTACAAATCAGGAAGTTGGCTGCGATCGAAAGTCTTGTATATAAGGTCGGTCGAAGTCAGATTGTGATATATGTAATCGATTTGTTTTTCTCTCAACTTTGAATACAAATCGTTTATTTAGTTTGAATTCCAGTTTGTTCATAAACTTGTTCACCGATTTTCTGTTTCACGATTCATTCATCTTTCTGAGTACTAGTCTTAATCATGGATCGCCCTAAACACATATGCTATTACCATGATGACGATTTACCGATCGACAATCACATCGGAAGGATCAATCCAATCTGCAAACACGCAGTTTGTTGCGAGTCTGGGAACAAGAGTGGTACCAGAGCAAAGGGCCCTGTTCGAGACACACAAAGACGTAAAGGGAAGGGAGACGCTCGTTCTTTCGATTTGGAGACTCATGGTTCAAGTCGCATCAAAAGAAACCACAAAGGAAAGGCCAATTCCGAGAGGGAAGATGGCGGATTAACGAAGGGGTTTGCAAGGATGGGCTTGGAACGCAAGGAGGATCGCAAAGGGAAGAAACCTTTATCTTTTGTGCCACGAAAGGGTAAAAAGATCAATCTCGCAAAAAGGATTGTACAAAAGGCAAAGATGAAGAAGTACTACGGAACACCGGGTGCAAGTTCAAGCAAAAACCCAATGGAAAAGGTAAATTTTAAATGTTTTTATTGCCACGTGATTGGGCACATTGCATCGATGTGTCCAACAAAGTTTCTGAATAACAAGATGGAAAACAGTTTGGAATCCTACATAGTAAAGGGAACCGACACGGGAAAATGGTCGGATATTTGGGAAGTGGATCCAAATTTTAAAAATCATGTAAGTGGCAATAGGGACAAGTTTGTTAATTTCAAACGAACGTTTGGGGTTAACATTCATGAGGGTGAAAACGATTCCGTTTTTATCCATGGTATTTGGAAAATTGATATTGAAGTTGAAGGAAAAATGAAACGAATTTTATGTGAGTTATTTGCCAAATTTAGACAAAAATGTGTTAAGTATGGAACAACTCCTTCATCAAGGAATTGAGGCCATATGTGATGGTAGTAAGTGCAGTTTGAAAATAATGTTTGGCAAAAATAACAAAATAGAAAGTGTGGTTGAAAATAAGGATGGTAAGACGTTGGAAGAAGAATACTTGAATGATTATTTCGAAATGGTTAGTGAAGAATGTAACTACAACTATGAAAGGGAGAAATTTGAAGCATACTTGCATGGTTACTATGATCGTCAAGAATGTGTTGAAGAATTTTGTGGAATGACCATTGAAGAACCATTGTTCAACAAAGACAAGGAACCTATTGAGGTATGTGACATGCAAACACTTGTTGCATTTCTTGATATGATTACAATTAATATGTTTGTTGACAAGCACAAAGAAAGCATTAGAAAAGATTGCGAAGATATGGTTCGTTGGTACTTTGAAACTTGTTTGGATGTTCATGGGAAAGACTTTCCACCAGTCACGGGAAATGGCTTCGAGGTTGACTTACTTGACCTCTACATGGCGGTCAAAATGACGGGTGGATACAAGGAAGTGGTTCAACAAAACAAATGGACCAAGGTTTGCAACATTATGGAGATACCATGGGAAGAAGGACTAACTTTGCTTGGAATCTGTGTCTTACTTAGACATGATGGAGATGCATTACCTTGTCATTAAAGAAAATGATAAAGAAAGCAATGTGGTGGAGACGAATGAAGAAGAGGTTGACAAGCCCAAATGGAAGAAAAGGAAGGTTAGCGCTACACGAGACTTTCCACCGGGTTGCAGACTGATAGGTGGTTTACAAGTTGGCAACATGAAGACTTTTGATGATGAAGATATTGAAGAAGAACCGGTCGAGGGCCATGATGAAAATGAAGTTGAAGTTGTCAAAGAAATTGAAGGCAAGGATGATCAAGTATTGGAGATTGAAGGATACGTGCATGTTGACAGTGACGAGGTCACCATTATCGAAGCATGAAATGGTGAAGATGTCAAGACTAAGGGGGAGATTGTTAGCATTATTTATTTAGTCTTGAACATCTATTACGTTTGTGTTTTTATGTAATTAGACTAATGGGTCATGTGGGTCAAAAATAAGTTGCTTTAACTTAGAAGGGTGTTTGGGCCAAAATGGTTAGCCCACCCTAAGCAACAAGTGTAGTCCAGTCCAAGTAGAATCGATCCAGCCGCATGCTTCTTCTTTGTTACGGTGTTAAACAGTTTCGTTAGAAACTGTAACTTTACAGTTGCTACAAATCAGGAAGTTGGCTGCGATCGAAAGTCTTATATATAAGGTCGGTCGAAGTCAGATTGTGATATATGTAATCGGTTTGTTTTTCTCACAACTTTGAATGCAAATCGTTTATTTAGTTTGAATTCCAGTTTGTTCATAAACTTGTTCACCGATTTTCTGTTTCACGATTCATTAATCTTTCTGAGTACTAGTCTTAATCATGGATCGCCCTAAACACATATGCTATTACCATGATGACGATTTACCGATCGACAATCACATCGGAAGGATCAATCCAATCTGCAAACACGCAGTTTGTTGCGAGTCTGGGAACAACATTTAATAAATAAATAAAAGAAAAATAGTGAAAGGGTCCCCACCATTTCCATCCGTCTTCCCATTCAAAATTTCTGAGAGCCATAAACACTACTAGCCGAACATCACCTCAACATTGCCATCCGAAAACAGGCCCAACGTCTTCCATTTTCTTTTGCAAATAAATGCCTCCATTGGATGCGCTCTAAGTTGGTTTATTTGAACTTTTTAACAAACCTATCTTAATTAGCCTACAACTCTACAAGTTACTCACCTTATTTACACCCCTAACTATAACCGCTTTTATTCATGGATTAGTAAAACTAATAAACTTCGTGTTGCATAGGAACACCACAATGACCAAAAGCAATAACAAATTAACATCACATCAATTCATAACCATGACTATAGAAACTCTGTCATTTAAAGCGTAAAAAACATGAAGTATTACAGTTTTCATAGGCATCCACTAAGGGTGATTTGTAAGGGGGACACTATGATATGAATCTAATCGCATGCATCTAATGGTCATTATTTCAACATATTCTGTAGGTGTTTTTTTATATAGACCCTGAGTTTGTAACAAATCCTAGAATGGATGGTATCAACAGTATAATCCTTTCTATGAATTCGACCGGTTTTCAGAAAGTGATTGATCATTCATATTTCTACCGAATTCCTTGAAAGTTGGTTCAGGTTTGTCTACTAAACGTCATGCATTGTTCTTTTCGACTTTAGGCATCTTAAAGCCACAAATGTTGACCTTTCAACCCTTTGGTGTCAAAGGCGTATGAAGTGCAAGCTACGCGCTCAGGTGAGGTGAGCCCTTTGTGCCTTGAGGGCACGCAAGAGGCTATTAGAAAAGTGGCTTATGTATATCAGGGTCAAAATTGGTTAAACGAAGTTAAAATCGGGGTCTGTAGGAGGGTGATTTGTAAAAACAACCGAAGAGATGGAAATATTATCATTAAGTTTGGTATAAAAGGTTAATATGTAAAACATATAAGACATATACAATGCGTGAAACTCTCACCTTATATCCCAACTTTCGAGATCCAAACACCTTGATGTGCCTCACCCTTTACTAAACCTAAGACAATTCCCTTGACCACCTAGCTTCCACATACAATCTAAACTAACTTCACCATTATGTGCTCATATACCAAATACTTTTTCCTAGACATGAACCTAGTATTGTTCATGTAACCCTTTAGGAATTTTGAGCAACGAAAAGAGGCACATATGTAAATAAGAAGAAAGAAACAAATATGTCAATCGTTGAGGACCGCACAAAATAAGCAAGAGAGGCTTGCGGTCCGCATCGATCGATGTTTATCGGAACTAGATATTTTCATTCCTTGCAGACTGCTAGGAGGTTCTATAAGAGCCTACGGTCCACATCGATGGAAAAAGACAAAAAAATGTTTCTAGCTCTTATTGGCACATGGCATAGCTTTGCCACGATTCCAGCCACAAATTTATTGTTCCTCCATGTCCCAGATGAGTCCCCAGTTGCTGAGAAAGGCTTTATAAGAATGGGTTGAGTCTTGAAGAAAATTTAGCAACCACACAAAAGTTCCTTACACTTTCATAAGCTTGCCTAAGCAATTGTTGTCGTTCCAGGAGGCTGAGCAATTGCAACAAAGAGGTGAACAAAGTGCTAGGAGGTTGTCACATGAGATATCAAGGTAAGAAACTTGATTATGGTGATATAAGCTTACTTTGATGTTGCTAAAGAAGGTAAAGCCATGGTTTGATCATGTGTCATCACATATAGAACTTTACCAAAGTTGATCAAGAGTGAAGAAGGGTGTTAGGAAGGAATTCCAAGGCTACAAGAGGCATGGTCTTATGATTATGTTTAAAAGTGTCATTTTAAGAATGATAGTGATATGTAGCCAATTAAACAGCCTTCTTGATCATGCTAACATTAAAATAAATCTAAAGGAGGCTATGGTCAACAAGGTTGGGTCCAAGATTGTTATTCCAAACCTTGAAGTTGAGTTTTATGCATATAAGAAAGACTACCAATATAGCAAGTTGTGTTTTAATTCATAATCAGTTGTCTCAAACATCTCAGGATAAGTTTTGGACCTAAATCTATTGGTAAGATTGAAGAGAGTGGTTAAAACTAGCTTAGGGTCTAATATTGATGCACAATATGAACAAACTGACCAAATGATCGATGCGGACCGCAGGAGGGAACAAGAAGTCCCTAAGGTCCGCAGGTGGCACAAGATGTGACAAGGAATGTTTGTCTCGTGGACTACAGGAAGTGTGATATCGTTGTCTGCAGTCCGCAACGACCATAGATCAGAAATATTAACTTTCTTTTAAAAGTTAAATCTTGAACCCTAGGTTTTAAAAACGTTTAGTTTTGGGGTCTCGGGAAATCAGTAGTCATTATAAATCCCATGTAAGGAACTTCAATTTTGAAGAATTCCGGCTGAACTCCAGTTTTGACAATTCCGGTTGAAGTTGAAGCGGAACTACAACTTCAAGCGGAACAACAAGTTCAAGCGGAAAGAAGCAGTTTTGTCACTTAGTGAATATTCCGGGTGAACTCGTTTATCCATCAGATAATGAGTTCAACCTGACTTTTCCTGAGATGTCTTTTCAGCAGTCCCATCCTGCAAAAGCTTCTCGTATGCTTCTACATCTGCCCAAGCCGCTCTCCAAAAGTAGATTGTTGCTGTCAACACGCAAGTCATTTCAAATGTCGAAGTTTATTCTTTTGGTAGCTTAGATTTGACTTTGTAATGTACGATCTAGATTAGATCACATGAGATCAATGGCTGTGATTGATCTCATCTGCACTATATATAGCTTGTTACCTCTTAGTTTACACATCGTGGTTATCACTTGTAATAGTGTAGCTTTGAGTTAATGCAAATAGTGCCGAGTATTTGATACTTTGTTGTTACTACTATTCTGCAAATCAAGCATTTACATTACACAAGAATTCAACATTGCTTAAGAAAAGTAAAATATAACTTAATTCCGCAAGGTTATATTTGCAAGTAAAGGGAATTGTTTAAGTTTAACTCTGACTTATAACGATCCTACAATTGGTATCAGAGCCATTGGCTCTCTACTTTGAAGACTTCTAGTTCTTCAAAGCTGATACTTTACTTGCTTACTTGATTTCTTTAAGCCTTTTTTCTGTTTTACAAAACTGTTTTTCACAATGACTGATTTAACTCTTGGTTCACTTAATGGTAGCTCTAACAAACCACCAATTTTCACTCCTGATGACTTTGATACTTGGAAACTCAGGATGGAAGGTTTTGTTAGAAGCCTAGACAGACGCATTTGGAACAGGTTGACTGTAGGTCCTTACAATCCAACTGTTCAATCTGCTGACGATGCCCAAGTGCAAATACCAAAACCACTAGACAAATATGTTGAAGCTGATTACACTGAACTTGAATATGATCACACGGCCTACTAGACACTCCAAGCTGCATTACCCAACTCTATACTTGTAGGGTTCAAGGGATATAAGACAGCACACGGCTTGTGGATTGCTCTCAGTGAAATGTATGAAGGGTCTAGTGAAGTTAAGGAAAACAAGAAAGATGTTTTGAAACAAAGATATGAAAACTTCACTTACAAAACTGGTGAATCTATGACCAACCAGTATCTTAGATTTGTTTCACTTCTTGATGAATTGCAAAAGGTAGAAGTAAAAACTGAACAGGCTGATGCCAACAGAAAGTTCCTGAGATCATTACCTCCAGCTTGGACTGTCTACACAGTCAGCATCAGGGAGTGCAAAGATCTCAAAAAGCTTAAACTAAGTGAACTCCATGGAATCCTTAGTGCTTATGAAATGGAGCTTAATTTTAAGCTACACAGCTTTCCTGAAGCATCACCACAGTTGCAAACCACTGCTTTGGTTACAACTGATTTTCAAAAGATCTCAAATTCATCTCAATATCACTCACCCTCAGTCAGTTTCATTAAGTCACCTAGAGGCTCAGAGAGTTCTTCAACACTGTTTGACAACTCTCACTCTGCCTATGTGGCAACTGACTCATCTCAAGGCTTCACACGTGAACACTTGGAATGCATAGGGGCAGATCATCTAGAAGAGATGGACATTTTAACTCAATTGGCTATGGTTTCTGTAAGGGCCCAAAGATTTTATAAAAGAACTGGAAGAACTTATAAAGGGTCAAAGGGATCATCAATTGGGTTGGATAAATCTAAAGCTAAATGTTATAATTGTCACCAACTTGGCCATTTTGCCAGGGAATGCAAGCAGCCAAGGAGAGATGGACAGAACAATAACAACAATGTCCAACAGAGATCAAACCATGGAAGCAACAACAGCAGCAGTCAACAAAATAGCAACCAACAACCAACCCAACCAAAACCACTTGGAAATCAAAAAGTGGTGGCAGCTGTTGCTAACCAGACTGAATGCTATGAGTGGGATGACTTTGTCACTGAGTTTGAGCCAATCAACCATGCTTTGATGGCTAAAGAAGATTCAACTGAACAGGTAAATGAGATTCCTGAAAATGTTTTAGAAAATCTGTGCAGCCCTGCCTGCATAGAACAAGTGGCAAAATACAGGAAACACAACACTGATCTGATTGATGAAGTTTCCAACTTGAATGAGTTAAAGAATTGCTTTAAGAAAACTGAAACTGCATACATCACCAAAATTGAAAATTTAAACAAAGAATTTGATGTTTTGAAGCAAACTAACTCCATTTTGGAAACACAATTAGAGGACTTGTTGAACAAGCTAACTATTTAAAGACAAGAAACAAAAGATGCAAAAGCAGAAAATGATGTTCTTGAAATTAAGCTAAAAGATGCCTTGTTCACCTGTGACAAATTCCAAACAGCTAACAAGAAAGCTGAGAAATTTTGGAATGGGGAAATGCATGGGAAAACAGGTATTGGGTACAACAATGTTGAACCACCCAAGGAATACTCACCTGTTATTGCTCCAATCCAGGCACTTCAGAAGGAGTGCAGTGTGAGTCTAATTGTTGACAGCAATGCATCTTCCTCATCTGAATCAAAATCTGTTGAACCATCTTCAAACTATGAAGTCAAAGATGCTAGAACCTCAGCATCTGTTGACCAATCCAGGGTTTTAAAATCAAAAGTTGCTTTTCCACCACCAACTATCTATGAGCCAAAAGACTCAAAAGTTGGAGGCAAACTACCTGAGCAGCCAAAACCAAGCGAAACTGAAAGAATGGGTATGATCACTTACCACCAGGTCACTAATGAAAAAATAATCAAAAACACAGATTCTTATCAAAGAAAAATGTTTGAATGTGTTTTCTGTGATGAAAAAGGCCACATGGCTGCAACATGCAAATTCAACCCATTAAGCAAAGGTCAAGACTTGTTAAAACCCAAAAATGTTTTTACTCAGAAAAGATCTACAGGTAGAATCTCACCTGTAAGAAGTAACACAATGAAGTATTTTGATACTGAGTCAAACAAAATTTTAATTGGGAATAACAAAAATGGAAGTTTTTCAGTCTTAAAATCAAACAGAGTTCCGGCTGAACTTCAACCGGAAAAATTCTCAACAGGAAGAGAAGTTCAACCGGAAATCTCAAAAACACTCAGATCAGTTACTGCACCTAGACAACGACCCAGGGTTCAGTTCACTGATGAGTGTGACTACTTTGAAGGTCAAACCAGGAGAAACCCATCTAGAGGAAAAACCTTCTCTAGAGAAAATTTTGTGAAAAACAAGCAAAACTCTCAACCAAAAGTTCCTTCTAGCTCACATGGAAGTGCATCTGCTGCATTACATAGTGAGAGATCTGGCCAAACCAACAAATTTTCAAACTTTAATGCTAGAATCTCACCAGTGACTAGAGTTGATCAGACCTACATCTCACCCAGTGAGTTGCCAAAGGTTTTGACCAACAAACAAAAGAAGTATAGGGAATATAGAGAGAAAAAAAATTGCTGAAAGAAGGCTTAGCAAAACTGACAAGCAATGTCAATCAAGTGCACAGTCTGAACACTTGAATATTGATCAAGATGATCTGTTGAATGAGGATCCAATATTAAATACTTTAGTACTTAAAGAATACAAGTACTATGATGCTTCTAGCAAGCCCAAGACCTCAAAGGCTTGGGTTCCCTTTAGAAATTAATCAATTTCCTTTGTGTGTAGGTGCATAATAAAGGCCAACAGAGCCTATGGGTAGTTGATAGTGGATGCACTTGCCACATGACAGGAAATAAGCATGTATTGGAAAACCCCAAAATCATAAATGGAGGTCCTGTAGCTTTTGGAAGTGCAAAAGGACACATTACTGCACAAGGTGCTGTCAGTAATGGGATGCTTACCTTTGACAAGGTAAATTTTGTTGACACATTAAATTTCAATTTACTTAGTGTCTCACAAATGTGTGACAAGAATTTGAATTTGATGTTTACTGAGAAAGAGGCCATAGTCTTGAAACTTGGTGTTAAAATCCCTGAGGAACTTGTGTTGCTCAGAGCACCTAGGAGAGAAGGACTATATATTTTGGATATGTCTGCTGCCACTCCAGCCAGTGGAATTGCATGCTTTATATCCAAAGCCTCAGTGGATGAGTCTGATTTGTGGCATAGGAGGTTATGTCATGTTAATTTCAAGAACATGAACAGAATAGTGAGTCTCAACTTGGTTAAGGGTCTTCCTAACAAGCAGTTCAACTGTTCTGAACACTGTGTTTCTTGCCTCAAGGGTAAGCAACACAAGACCTCTTTCAAACCCAAAACTGAGTCTTCTATCACTGAACCTCTAGAACTTTTGCATATGGATCTGTTTGGTCCAACTAGAGTGATGAGCATAGGGAAAAGGTCATACTGTTTTGTCATAATTGATGATTACGCTAGATATACATGGGTGTTCTTCTTAAAAACAAAAGATGAAACTGCTGAATTATTGAAAACACTAATTGTATCTTTAGAAAATCAAGCAAAATTGAAAGTTAGGAGAATCAGAAGTGACAATGGCACTGAGTTTAAAAATCATGTTTTGAACTCATTTTGTGAGAAAAAGGGAATCTTTAGGCAATTCAGTTCTCCTAGAACTCCACAGCAAAATGGTGTTGCTGAAAGGAAAAATAGGCACGTTAATTGAGGCTGCTAGAGCAATGCTAGCAGATTCCAAGTTACCTGTGATATTTTGGGCAGAAGCAGTAAACACTGCCTGCTATGTCCAAAATAGGACTTTGATTGTTAAGGGTAAAAACAAAACTGCTTATGAGCTTTGGAGAGGTAGAAAACCTAACATTTACTTCTTTAAATCTTTCGGTTGTCCTGTTACTATTTTGATAACTAATAGGTTGTTGCCTAAGTTTCCTGAAAAGGCAGATGAAGGATATTTTGTTGGATATTCGGGTGTTTCAAAAGCATTCAGAGTATACAATAAACGTACTAAAATTGTTGAGGAAACCATTAATGTGACTTTTAATGAGAAATCTCTTAACAATTTTGTATCTCAACCTGACTGGCTATTTGACATAGATGCACTAACCACTGCTTTCACTTTTACGATTGAGAAGCCATTGAGTTCAACAGTGCAGGAACAGGAACATAAGCAAAATCACACAAGATCAGCTGATGAGATTTGGGAGATAAGCGCCAAGGAACTGCAAATGCAACCTACCTTCTTTTCATCCATAAGCACCAAGCCTGTGAAACCTAACAACTCAAAGAAAACCTCTGAAATAGTTCTTGCTGATGCAGAAGTTCATCCGGTTAAACTTCCGGTTGAAGTTCAAGCGGATCCTGTAGCAGTAGAATCTCCGGTTGAAATTCAACCGGAAAACAATTTTTAAGAAAATTCTAAGAACAATGAATCTAATGACTCAACTGATGCTGGTTCAATTGAGTATAGTTTTGAGCATCTGATTTCAGATTCAGTCCCCAATTCTCTTGAAGCAACTGAAAGTTCAGATCCCGTATCACAAACCAACAATATTGAGTTATTACCTCAACTTAATATTCCTCACAATGGAAGAAGCCATGAATTTCCACTATTTCCTGATAGAAGAATTGGAAAGAACCATCCAAGGGAGAACATTATAGGAGACTTGTCAGCTCCTGTGCTGACAAGAAGCAAATCTTTTGATGCAAACATTTTCCTCCATGCTGCATATCTGTCTCAAGAAGTACCCACAAAGATCAATGATGCATTGGAAGATGAAAGTTGGGTAGAGGCAATGCAAGAGGAACTGTTTCAGATCAATAAACAGAAGGTTTGGGAATTGGTTGACTTACCTGAAGGTGAAGAACCAATTGAAACTAATTGGGTATTCAGAAATAAGAAGGATGATAGGGGAATAGTAATCAAAAACAAGGCCAGACTTGTAGCTCAAGGCTACAAACAAGAAGAAGGCATTGACTATGATGAAGTTTTTGCTCCTGTAGCCAGGCTTGAAGCAATTAGAATATTTCTTGCCTTTGCTGCATTCAAAAACTTTATGGTATTTCAAATGGATGTTAAATGTGCTTTTCTATATGGTCTTTTGGAACAGGATGTGTATGTCAAGCAACCTCCAGGCTTTGAAGACCCTCATTACCCCAACAGGGTATGCAAGTTGATTAAAGCTTTATATGGTCTCAAGCAAGCTCCTAGGACATGGTATGAGACACTCTCAAACTATCTCCTAGTGAATGGCTATAAGAGGGGAGCTATTGACAAAACACTATTTGTGAAATCTGATGGCAAAGATACTTTGATGGTACAAATCTATGTTGATGACATCATCTTTGGTTCATCCAGTGCTGCCTTGTGTAAAGAGTTTGAGAGTTTGATGCAATCTAAGTTTGAGATGAGTTCAATGGGAGAACTGAACTTCTTCTTAGGGTTGCAAGTGAAGCAAACTGCAAATGGAATTTTCTTGAATCAATCCAAATACATTCAAGATATGCTAAAAAGATTTGATATGCAGTCTGTTTCAACCTCAAAAACTCCCATCTCCACTTCTCATAAGTTACACAGTGATTTAAATGGGAAACCAGTAGATGTTCACCTCTACAGGGCAATGATTGGATCACTGCTCTATCTCACAGCAAGCAGACCTGACATCATGTTTAGTGTCTGTTTATGTGCTAGATACCAGTGTCAACCAAAGGAATCACACATGTTAGCTGTGAAGAGAATCTTCAGATACCTTAAAGGACAACCAAAGTTGGGTTGTGGTATCCAAAGAACTCAGATTTCTCCTTCAAAGCTTACACTGATAGTGATTATGCTGGTTGCAACTTGGACAAGAAATCTACTTCAGGAGGATGTCAATTTTTGGGAGAAAGACTTGTGTCTTGGCAATGCAAGAAGCAAACATGCGTGTCTACTTCTACTGCTGAGGCTGAATACATTGCTGCATCAAGCTGCTGCAGTCAAGTCTTATGGATCCAGAATCAAATGTTGGATTATGGCATCAAGTTCATGGAGACTCCTATTCTTGCAGACAACAACAGTGCTATATCAATCACAAACAACCCTGTTCAACACTCAAAGGCAAAACACATTGATATCAGGTACCATTTTATTAGAGATTGTGCTGAGAAACACTTGATTAGAATGGTCAAAGTTCATACAGATCAATAATTGGCTGATCTATTTACCAAAGCATTTGATGAAGCTAGATTTTTCTATCTCATTAGTGCCATTGGTATTGTGACATCCGAGAATTTCAAGGTTAACTTCCGTTAGACAATTTCGTTAGTTACGTTATAAGTGTTAACTTAGTAACTAATGCTTAACTAGGCCGAATACGTCCACGACCTTTGGTTGATCACCGAACCCGTCCATATGTGTTATGTGTTTAATTATTTATTGTCATTATGTGCAATGTGATTTAAATACATGATTTAGTATTGTGAATAGCGTGACAATTCATGAATCGTGCTTATCTTGCTTAGAATGTAAAATTGACCACTTTTGGTTACCAGCGAAACTACCGGGCGAAACTATAATGTCGCCCGGCAGTCAGACTGTTGGCTCACACGTGATCAGAGCCAGTTTCGCTTGGCCAGCGAAACTGCCAGCGAAACTAGCCCCTGATATATATATTTTATATAACCCTAGAAGCCTCATTCTTGCACCTTTCTCCAAAAACACACACACTCTCCTGAAACTTCTGGACCAGCTGATTCCAGCCAAGAACCACCAAGAATCAGCCATCATCTCTGAGTTGTGAAGATCATCCATCGATCCTAGAAACAACCGTGAGTCCCATGAACCATTTCTATGTGTTTTCTATGTGTTTTCTTCATAAAGCATGCTTAGATCTTCATAGAATCACTTGATCTTCTGATATGATGCTTAGGGATGCTAGATCTATCATAAAGTCAGTAACTTTACGTTTGATATCCATCCATGATGAAGATTTATGCTAGATTAGGTCATTTTAGGTTTAAAATGCATTTTTGGTGATTTGATGATAAAAATCCATGTTTAAGGTGTTAAAACTTGTTGTTTGATGTTGGTAAATGATTATGCATGCTAGATATTGAATTACATGAAATATGGAAGCTGTTAGGTTGATTTTTAGGCTGATTTGTGAGTTTTTCGCGACCAGCGACACTGCATGTTCTCTGGGCGAAACTGTATAGCAAAATTATGTACATCTCTTTCAGGCGACACTATACAGCGAAACTGTAGTGTCGCCGGTGAATGAAACTATCGAGCGAAACAACCATAGACCTTGTCCCTGAATGAAAGTTCAACCAGTTTCGGGCGAAACTAGTCTAGCGAAACTGTGCCAACAGTTTCGGGCGAAACTAGCTAGCGAAACTGTGTCATCGGGTATTGCCTAGCGAAAGTGTTGCCCATGCACACAGCGAAACTGTGCAGCGACACTGCACAGCGAAACTCTAGCAAAACTGCTAGCGAAACTGTGATCAGACCTAAACCCAAACTTGTGAAATTTACTTGAATGTTATGCCATAACTTACATGATTATGCTATGATGAAACATGTTTGATTTCTGATTTATGTGAACCCTTGTTTATGATCAACCATCGGTGTCGTGTGTCGTTATGTCGTGTCGTAGTTCCAACGTGCTATGTTATGGGCCATAGTGACGATAAGTTAATGATTAGACACAAAACTAATACTTAAGACCCAAACGTGTTCATAGGTCTTCGTTAAGCAATATTTGGATTAATTAGCAAGTGTAGCTGAGCAACCTAAGGTGAGTTTCACTAACCCTTTAATTGTGAGCCCGTTTGGGACACAACGAATGAACTTAACGAAAAACAACGCTGACATTTTGAGGTATTACCAAAAGGGATACCTGTTATGGAAGTTGGAGTGTTTTATGGGGAGCACTTGCAACTGTCCATCCTTGGGGTTTCAATTGAAATCCGGAAACGACCATTTTGACACTTAAACTCTTTTTAGGATTTCAAATGAAATCCAGAATAAACATTTTTAATATGACTAGTGTAGGTTAAAGTCTAAACCAAATGATATCACATGATTTCTAAGGATGCCTTAAAAACTTAAAAGTCCTCAATTTAGTACTGTTGATCTGAGAAGCGAGGGGATGTTGGGTAGATCTACTGAGGGTTTGACAAACCCTGCTCCGCGATACACAAATGTGTAACCAACCGGTTGGAGGCCGAACGGAGTTCAATATCAGCCTATTTTAGTTGTGGGCCTCCCAAATGGGACACAACTGGAGGCACCAACCATCGGCAAATGCCGAACTCTGTTACGTCAGCTTTCAGCCCTAGTACGACTTCCTTAGTGCATGAAAACCGGATTAGCTACCCGCGATATCGGTTGACCGCTTTAACTTTTACTTAACTAGTGCATATTCGGTAATTCAACACTTGGCAATGTTTGCAAAACTAATACTTATTATATGTTGATACATACGCTTATGAGACCGGGCCAATGCATGACATGCCCACCGTGAACTCACCAACCGTTAGGTTGACACTTGTGTGGTTTTCACTTTTGCAGATCGTTGAGGAGTATCCGCTGGAAGTTGGCATAGCACATGACGATGTTCTTCTTTCATTTAAAACTAAACTGGGATTTCTAACAATGATTTTGTAAAGCACGTGGTTAGTGCTAAGTTACTGATGTTTTATTCCGCTGCGTAACTTTTGAAACTGTTTTATGATGAATGTTTGAATTACACTCTGATTCGTTTAGTATTTGTAACTAATGGTTGTGGTCCTGGTTTGCTCGCATCCCTTAAACGGTATAAACTCCGTTAGTGGTTATTTGGGGGTGTGACAGATTGGTATCAGAGCCATAAGTTGCAGAGAACTGGAATCATTTTGAAAAACGATTTGGAAACTGCAACTTGAAACCTTAGTTACAAACGCACCAACAAATTCCCAAAACAAAATTTTCACGTGCCAACGTGGGATACTCGCTCTGCTGTGTAAGTAAATACTTCATATGTATATATATCTATATAAATATATATATAGACCGTGTCTAGGTAGTCTAACGGAAAACCTTAGGAAAATTTTCACACACGAATACGAAACGCGAACGCTAATACGCACACTATTCGGGGGAAAGCGACAACGAAACGATGCTGCACGCTACGTCCTGATTTCTACTACGACGACTACGCCGCCGGAGACTTTTATGGGGAAAGCCGACTTTCGACGATAGCTACTTACGACTTACGACGTTCTCCGACGACGCCTCGATTTTGCACGAAAATTTTTCTGGACTAATAGTGGGATAACGGGGAACTGTTGATATACATATTATGGGATATGTATAGAGTATAACTGTGACTGAACACTGGCTACTTTAACTGTTCAGCAAAATGTCTGGAAGAGGACACGGAAGGAGCAACATTAACATGACACCTGCACAGCTGCAAGCGATGATTAACGAACACGTGCAAGGCGCGGTGGCAGCCGTCCAAGCTGCATACGCCGCACAGGGTAACTTTTTATGCCAATTAAGGCACAAAACGAAATATATTTTGATCTGTTTAAACTTAAAGCCCGAACTATTAATTGCATCAGGAAACGTCCATCACTGCACGTTTAAGTCCTTCATGGATTGTAAGCCAATGACGTTTTCCGGCGAGGAAGGAGCGATAGGACTCCTCAGGTGGATCGAGAAGTCTGAGAAGGTTTTCTCTATGTGTAACTGCCCTGCTGAGAGCAAAGTGAAATTTGCGACTGGTACTTTCGAGGGAGCTGCTCTCTCCTGGTGGAACGTTGAAATTCAGATGATTGGGGTAAATGCGGCTAACAACATGGATTGGGAAGCATTCAAGGAACTGATTATGGAGGAGTACTGCCCTCGAGATCAAGTCAAGAAGTTGGAAGGAGAATTTCTGAACTCCAAGATGTCTGGATCTGAAATTGAGGAATACACTGCGCGTTACCACGAGTACGCGGTGCTATGTCCGACGATGGTTGATGCTGAATTTAAGCGCATTGAGCGTTATCTGGAGGGTCTCGCACCCCAAATCAAGAGCTTGGTGACAGCCAGCAATCCAACAACCGTGCAACAAGCCATCCGTCTGGCTCATAAGTTAACTGATCAGGAGATTGAGAGGGGTACTCTACCCGCAAAGATCACTGTAAAGACTGCCTTAAGTGGCAAGCGTAAGGCTGAAGAAGAAGCTCCAGCAACTTCTGTGAACAATCAAACTGTCGGGAATCAATCTGGGAGATCCTCTAACTCCCAATATCAGAACAAGCGATCTGACAACACAAGGTCCAATTTCAATAATGGCAGCAACAGTGGGAGTAACAATCGCCAAGGTGGGAATGGAAACTACAAGGGTAAAGCCCCGTATTGTAACAAGTGCGGGAAACACCACAATGGCATGTGTAGCAAGGGCCTGGAATGTGGAAGGTGTGGTAAACTGGGGCATGAAGCCAACAACTGCTGGACCAGCTTGCAAAAGTTGAACAACAACGGTCAGAACCAAGGAGGAAATAACAACAGGGGAAACGGAAACAACCGCAACGGGCAAGGAAACAATCAGAACTACAACAATGGTGGAGCCCGTGGCTGTTTTGAATGTGGTGCTCAAGGCCACATAAAAAGAGATTGCCCGCAATTGCGCAGACAAGGGAATGGTAACAATGGTAACGGTGGAAACCAGGGCAACGGAAATGGTAACGGTGGGAATGGTAATGGCGGAAACGGAAATGGTGGGAATGGTAGAGGGCGTGCCTTCGTCATGGGTCAAGGGGAAGCTCGCAACGACGCCAACGTGATTAACGGTAAATTCATACTAAATGGTTTCTTCGCTACTGTATTGTTTGATTCTGGTGCTGAAAGAAGTTTTATTTCCACTAAATTTGCTAAGTTGATTAATGCTAAACCAATTGACTTAGATGCTAAGTATGTGGTAGAGTTAGCGAATGGTAAGCTTCATGATACGACTCAGATAGTTAAGGACTGTAAGTTAGAACTAGCTGGCCATACGTTAGGAATCGACCTTATGCCTTTCCCGATTGGTAGTTTTGATGTCATAGTAGGAATGGACTGGTTATCTGAAAACCGAGCCGAAATTTTATGCCAAGAAAAAGTGGTTCGTATTCCACTCAAGGACGGTGAAGTGTTAACAGTTCAAGGCGAGAAAGGTGGAACAGTAACCGGTATTATTTCGTTTCTCAAAGCTCAAAAGTGCCTTCGTAAAGGTCACTTCGCGATCCTTGCAAACGTCACCGACACGACACTTCCCGAGCGCAGAATCGACGACTACCCGATAGTCCGTGACTTCCAAGATGTATTTCCTGATGATCTACCTGGTTTACCTCCATTTCGACAAGTCGAGTTTGGAATCGATTTAGCTCCTGGAGCCGCTCCGATTGCACGCGCACCTTACCGTTTGGCGGTAAGCGAACTCAACGAACTCTCCGCACAACTTCAAGAGTTACTCGACAAAGGATTTATTCGTCCAAGTTCGTCTCCATGGGGAGCACCGGTATTGTTTGTTAAGAAGAAAGATGGAACGTTCCGAATGTGTATTGACTACCGAGAGCTTAACAAGGTTACGATCAAGAATCGGTATCCACTTCCTCGAATCGACGACCTCTTCGACCAACTGCAAGGTTCGAGCTACTTCTCAAAGATTGATCTACGGTCTGGATATCACCAACTTCGTGTTCGTGATGAGGATGTTCCCAAGACTGCTTTTAGAACTCGGTATGGTCATTACGAGTTCCTAGTTATGCCGTTTGGGCTAACTAATGCGCCTGCTGTATTTATGGATTTGATGAATCGAGTGTGCAAGCCGTACCTCGATCAGTTTGTGATAGTTTTCATCGACGATATCTTAATCTACTCCAAGACAAAGGAAGAACACGAGAGACACCTACGACTTATCTTGGAATTACTCCGCAAGGAACAGCTTTACGCCAAGTTTTCGAAATGCGATTTTTGGATTCGCGAAGTCCAGTTTCTTGGACACATTGTTGATCAGAATGGAATTCATGTCGACCCAGCTAAAGTGGAAGCTATCAAGAATTGGTCTACTCCAAGAGCGCCGACCGAAATCCGACAATTTTTGGGACTAGCCGGATATTACCGAAGATTCATCAAGGGTTTCTCGCAATTGGCTCAACCCTTGACGGCTTTGACGCACAAAGGAGTGCAATATAGATGGGGTGAAAATGAGGAACACGCGTTTCAAACTTTTAAGGACATGTTATGTTCAGCTCCGATTCTCGCGTTACCCGATGGGGTTGACGACTTTGTAGTTTACTGTGATGCATCCATCCAAGGACTCGGTTGCGTGCTGATGCAACGGGACAAAGTGATTGCCTATGGGTCCAGGCAACTGAAGGACACTGAGAAGAATTATACAACGCATGATTTGGAATTAGGAGCCGTTGTTCATGCACTCAAGATTTGGAGACATTACCTCTACGGAACAAAGTGCACAATATTTACCGACCACAAAAGCTTACAGCACATCTTTGAACAAAAGGACCTCAATATGCGACAACGAAGGTGGGTCGAGCTATTGAATGATTATGACTTAGCGATTAAGTATCATCCAGGAAAAGCCAATGTTGTGGCTGATGCCTTAAGTCGGAAATAGTACGAAAAGCCTCGACGGGTACGAGCGCTGCAACTTACCATTCACACGGGATTGCCGGACCGGATCCGCGATGCCCAACGAGAAGCTTTGAAAGAAGAAAACTTCGCAGCTGAAGCACTGCGTGGTGTAGATGGAAACTCCGAAATTAAGTCCGACGGACTCAGGTATTACAATGACAGAATTTGGATTCCCCTACTCGGAAATCTCCGTGAGCTTGTGATGGACGAGGCTCACAAGTCAAGGTATTTGGTGCACCCTGGATCGGATAAAATGTACCAAGATTTGAAGAGCTTGTATTGGTGGCCGAATATGAAGGCCGACATTGCGCGATATGTGGCTAAGTGCTTAACATGCTCAAGGGTGAAGATCGAGTACCAAAAGCCTTCTGGATTATTACAGCAACTAAAGATCCCAGAATGGAAATGGGAGGATATCTCCATGGATTTCGTAACAGGATTACCTCATCGATCAAATCGACCGGATGCGATTTGGGTTATCATTGATCGTTTAACCAAGTCTGCACACTTTATCCCGATGAAGGAAAATGATAACATGGATAAGTTAACAAAGCTGTACATTGACCGAATTGTGGCACGTCATGGAGTGCCTAAGACTATTATCTCCGACAGAGATCCTCGATTTACTTCCCGACTGTGGCAATCTATGCAAGAAGCACTGGGAACCAGACTGGATATGAGTACAGCTTATCACCCGCAGACTGATGGTCAGACGGAACGAACTATTCAGACTTTGGAAGACATGCTCCGAGCTTGCGTTCTCGACTTCGGTAAAGACTGGGAGGCTCATCTTCCGTTGGTGGAGTTCTCCTACAACAACATTTATCATACGAGCATCGGTGCAGCACCTTTTGAAGCTCTTTATGGCAGAAAATGTAGATCGCCCGTGTGTTGGGCCGAAACAGGTGAGAAAGGACTCACTGGACCAGAAATCATTCATGATACAACGGAACGAATTATTCAAATCAGAAAGCGGATAGCCGCAGCACGTGATAGGCAAAAGAGCTATGCCGACAAACGCCGTAAACCTTTGAAGTTCGAGGTAGGCGACAAGGTGCTATTGAAGGTATCTCCCTGGAAAGGAGTGATACGCTTCGGAAAGCGTGGAAAGTTGAATCCTCGCTACATCGGTCCATTTGAAATCATTGGGGAAGTAGGCCCGGTGGCCTACCGATTACGACTCCCTGCCGAACTCGATGGAGTTCACAACGTGTTTCACGTCTCTAATCTAAAGAAATGTCTGGCTGAAGACACTGAAATAATTCCTTTGGAGGAATTGGAAATCGACGAACACCTGAGGTTTATTGAGCAACCGGTAGAAATCATGGGACGCGAGGAGAAAGCCCTCAAACGTAGCAAGATTCCGATCGTCAAGGTTCGATGGAACTCAAAGCGTGGACCAGAATATACTTGGGAACGAGAGGATCAAATGAAGAAAAAGTATCCTCACTTGTTCGAGCAAACGTCCACGAATACTCAAGGTATGATTTAATTTTGGGGACCAAAATTCCTTTAACAGGAGGAGGATGTGGCGACCCTAAAACTTTTGCTTTCTTTCCCCAGCAACTACAGCAACGACGACAGCTGAGGCTGCGGCCGCGAACGCTACCACGCAAGAATAGTTTTCGGGACGAAAATTCCATTTACAAGGGGATGATGTGACATCCGAGAATTTCAAGGTTAACTTCCGTTAGACAATTCCGTTAGTTACGTTATACGTGTTAACTTAGTAACTAATGCTTAACTAGGCCGAATACGTCCACGACCTTTGGTTGATCACCGAACCCGTCCATATGTGTTATGTGTTTAATTATTTATTGTCATTATGTGCAATGTGATTTAAATACATGATTTAGTATTGTGAATAGCGTGACAATTCATGAATCGTGCTTATCTTGCTTAGAATGTAAAATTGACCACTTTTGGTTACCAGCGAAACTACCGGGCGAAACTATAATGTCGCCCGGCAGTCAGACTGTTGGCTCACACGTGATCAGAGCCAGTTTCGCTTGGCCAGCGAAACTGCCAGCGAAACTAGCACCTGATATATATATTTTATAAAACCCTAGAAGCCTCATTCTTGCACCTTTTCTCCAAAAACACACACACTCTCCTGAAACTTCTGGACCAGCTGATTCCAGCCAAGAACCACCAAGAATCAACCATCATCTCTGAGTTGTGAAGATCATCCATCGATCCTAGAAACAACCGTGAGTCCCATGAACCATTTCTATGTGTTTTCTATGTGTTTTCTTCATAAAGCATGCTTAGATCTTCATAGAATCACTTGATCTTCTGATATGATGCTTAGGGATGCTAGATCTATCATAAAGTCAGTAACTTTACGTTTGAAATCCATCCATGATGAAGATTTATGCTAGATTAGGTCATTTTAGGTTTAAAATGCATTTTTGGTGATTTGATGATAAAAATCCATGTTTAAGGTGTTAAAACTTGTTGTTTGATGTTGGTAAATGATTATGCATGCTAGATATTGAATTACATGAAATATGGAAGCTGTTAGGTTGATTTTTAGGCTGATTTGTGAGTTTTTCGCGACCAGCGACACTGCATGTTCTCTGGGCGAAACTGTATAGCGAAATTATGTACATCTCCTTCAGGCGACACTATACAGCGAAACTGTAGTGTCGCCAGTGAACGAAACTATCGAGCGAAACAACCATAGACCTTGTCCCTGAACGAAAGTTCAACCAGTTTCGGGCGAAACTAGTCTAGCGAAACTGTGCCAACAGTTTCGGGCGAAACTAGCTAGCGAAACTGTGTCATCGGGTATTGCCTAGCGAAAGTGCTGCCCATGCACACAGCGAAACTGTGCAGCGACACTGCACAGCGAAACTCTAGCGAAACTGCTAGCGAAACTGTGATCAGACCTAAACCCAAACTTGTGAAATTTACTTGAATGTTATGCCATAACTTACATGATTATGCTATGATGAAACATGTTTGATTTCTGATTTATGTGAACCCTTGTTTATGATCAACCATCGGTGTCGTGTGTCGTTATGTCGTGTCGTAGTTCCAACGTGCTATGTTATGGGCCATAGTGACGATAAGTTAATGATTAGACACAAAACTAATACTTAAGACCTAAACGTGTTCATAGGTCTTCGTTAAGCAATATTTGGATTAATTAGCAAGTGTAGCTGAGCAACCTAAGGTGAGTTTCACTAACCCTTTAATTGTGAGCCCGTTTGGGACACAACGAATGAACTTAACGAAAAACAACGCTGACATTTTGAGGTATTACCAAATGGGATACCTATTATGGAAGTTGGAGTGTTTTATGGGGAACACTTGCAACTGTCCATCCTTGGGGTTTCAATTGAAATCCGGAAACGACCATTTTGACACTTAAACTCTTTTTAGGATTTCAAATGAAATCCAGAATAAACATTTTTAATATGACTAGTGTAGGTTAAAGTCTAAACCAAATGATATCACATGATTTCTAAGGATGCCTTAAAAACTTAAAAGTCCTCAATTTAGTACTGTTGATCTGAGAAGCGAGGGGATGTTGGGTAGATCTACTGAGGGTTTGACAAACCCTGCTCCGCGGTACACAAATGTGTAACCAACCGGTTGGAGGCCGAACGGAGTTCAATATCAGCCTATTTTAGTTGTGAGCCTCCCAAATGGGACACAACTGGAGGCACCAACCATCGGCAAATGCCGAACTCTGTTACGTCAGCTTTTAGCCCTAGTACGACTTCCTTAGTGCATGAAAACCGGATTAGCTACCCGCGATATCGGTTGACTGCTTTAACTTTTACTTAACTAGTGCATATTCGGTAATTCAACACTTGGCAATGTTTGCAAAACTAATACTTATTATATGTTGATACATACGCTTATGAGACCGGGCCAATGCATGACATGCCCACCGTGAACTCACCAACCGTTAGGTTGACACTTGTGTGGTTTTCACTTTTGCAGATCGTTGAGGAGTATCCGCTGGAGGTTGGCATGGCACATGACGATGTTCTTCTTTCATTTAAAACTAAACTGGGATTTCTAACAATGATTTTGTAAAGCACGTGGTTAGTGCTAAGTTACTGATGTTTTATTCCGCTGCGTAACTTTTGAAACTGTTTTATGATGAATGTTTGAATTACACTCTGATTCGTTTAGTATTTGTAACTAATGGTTGTGGTCCTGGTTTGCTCGCACCCCTTAAACGGTATAAACTCCGTTAGTGGTTATTTGGGGGTGTGACAGGTATGATGAACTTTGACTAATTAAACTATTTTTCACAATTCTAATAAAAAGGAGACATGTGCTCAAAGAGCCCGTCTCTTGATACAAAAAGAAAATGAAAATGAAAATCTTTAGTGTTAATCAGACAACATTTCAGTTCATAGTCAGTAACTGCTGATAATACTATGAATAATTAACACAAATTTTCAAAAATCATGTGTTTTGGATTTCCGGTTCAAGTTCAGGCTCAACCTGAGAAGACAACTTTTGAAATTCACCGGGTGAACTTCAACCGGAAAAATGTTTTAAAACGATGTGAAAATTTATTTTTGAAAACAATTCTTTCTAGCGGAAAAATTGTCCGCTTGATGTTCAGACGGAAGAATTTTTGTTTTTAAAATAAAGGAGAAAATTGGTTCCGCTTGAACTTCCGGGTCAACAAAGTTAACGCTTCATTTAATTACCCGGAAGACACAATTTTCTAAGCGGATATACATTTATTTACCCATTAAGTTTTTAACTGTTTTAAATCCGAGGTTTCAGTAAATTAACTTTTGGATAAGGACATGCTTTAACCAGTTGTAACGTATAACCTATAAAGCACCTATCCCATCAGTCACTGAACCGTCGATTTTTTAACCTCTTTCCTCCACGTCAGCACTGAAAAAGGTAAAAAGCCCTAATTTACCGTCAGTTTCCCCATTTCCATCATTCCCATTCCGAAATTACTCCAAATTTCTCTCAAACCCTCTCCAATAAACCTCCGTAAACCGTCAACCTGCATTAACAATGGCTCCCAAGGGGAAGGCAAGTGGCAAAAGGCCCATAAGTGACTCCAAGTTTCCAGTAGAACACAATCTTGTGGCGTATCTAGAGCCACCGAGCAAAACCGACATCTACAACGGAATGATTGAATTCATAAAAAGTTCTCATCTTCACCATGCGCTTACCGTCGAAGCAGAAATTTTTGAAGAAATACTCGAGGATTTTTGGTCACACGCTAGGGTTACTGAAAGGGCAAATGGTAATGAAGCGATTTTGTCAACTGTACAAGGGAAGGAAGTGGAAATCGATGAGGCCAAGGTGCGAAATCTGTTGAATTAAAGGATGAAGGTGGATATGAAACGGTTGATCACACCAAATATCTCCGTTTGCTCAGAAATCTTGGTTACGGTGGTTCACTGCAGAGCAAAACCATCAAGAAAGGGCAGTTACCATACAAGTGGAGGTTCCTAGCACACACACTTCTGGTGTGTTTGTCCCCAAAGAAGGGAGGATTTGACGAGCTCTCCAGCGAGCAAGCTTCTTCTTTCTACGCTATGGTAAAAGGTGAAAATTTTAATTTTTCCAAACTCATTTTTCAAGCCCTAAAATCAAATGTCAACTCTGAATATGTTTACCTATATCCTAGATTTTTAACTTACATTCTCAAAGAAGAGTACCCCAAATAGTTTGGCTCGGTACAGTTTTGCATCAAAAACTTCTGAATGAGAAAACCTTTTCCAACCTTGCTTTAAACAAATCTCCATTTCTTGGAAGGGACACTGACCATCCCTTACCGATTCCAAGACAGTTTTCTGATGAACCTGCTAATGTAGAGGTTCAACCGGAAACTGTAGGAGTAACTGAGCTCCAAGCTCAAGATGACAGAACTGTAGACCTAACAGTTACTGATCCCACATCTATCCCTGCTTCCTCAACACTAAAAACTTTTCAATCCAAAAAGAGGAAAGCTCACAATCAATCTACCACTGCCACTTCCTCCACTGAAACTCCTCCTGTCATTTTCAAAAGACAGCGACAAGTGGTCATTAGGTCTCCTCCACCTAGTGCCACCACCCAACCCAAAGCTTCTAACCCCGCTCTAGGCAAAAAGCCCAAGCGGAAACTTGTCAAATTGGGATTCTCTCTTAGGGACGAACCCTCGTTTGAGGGGGAGTCATTAGAAGTAGATGCACAATCCCCATCTGGACATATTTCACCACTTCAACCCCAATCACCCAGGAGTGACAGTGCTATCAATCTTGGCTTAAGTGAAGGTGTTATTAACTCACCTACCACATCACATGAGAACAAGCTGATAAGCCAGGACCCTGCAGCACTGAACCTACACTCCTCACCGGAGGTGAATCTTGGGAGTTTTGAAGAGATTAATGCGGAAAGGGCTGCTGCTGCCCAGGGATTCCCACTGGACCCTGGTGTCAGCAGTAACATCAATAAGACCCAATCCACGGCAATCTTCTCTGAATCAGCACTTAAAGTTCCTTCATTGGAACCGAGAGTTGTTGTGACAGATGAAGAGAATCCCAGGTGCCAAGAAGCCATGGGTACCACTGCTGATCAATCTAGGATTGATAGCTTGGTTTCGTCCAAGGATGCTGGTAAAAAGCCAGTTGAGGACAGTTTTACACTACCTGAATTGACGAACTTGTACCTATCTCTCCAAGCACAGGTTGATACTCTAAATGCAACTGTTGCCAAACTGGTGAAAGCTAATCCTACTGATGTTGAAGCAGGTCCTTCAACCCTTCACAGTGATGCTGATGAAGCTGTAATAGCTAAAGAAGCTGATACTGTCAAATTGGGGGAGAAGATGCCCTCAAGGCCTGTCATTACTGAAATTGAAGAAGATCAGAGGATACCGACTGAAGTTAGAGCCACAGCTTGTCAAAGAATCACCATAAATCCCTTTGATGTTGAAGAGTGTTGGGCCAACATTAAAAGCAGTCAATTAATTGCCATTTCACCTTTTGAGGATCCCAACCTCACAGAGCTGGTTCAATCTTCAATGTTGATTGCTGGTGCTTTACCTGAGCACATCAACATGATCACTACACTCCTAAAAGATGTCATCTTTCCGGCTGAAAAAGCCAGTGATCACATCAACGCAACTGAAGACAGCACTGCAACCACTGTAGTTGCTACACTCACTGAAGGAGAAGATGAGAATCCCATTGGTGAAGATGAAGGCACAGAGGTGTTGGAAATTGCTGACATAGAATCTGAAGTCACCAAACCTCAAGTAGTGACTGAAGATCAATCTAATGTTCAAGCGGAAGTTCAGGCAGAACTTCAAGCGGAAGTGTTTGTGGAAGCCGAAAACATCGTTCAACCGGAAACCCAATCAACTGCCCAGGTGGAACTTTTGGCCATGGCAACTCAATTTTTGGTATTGATGGGTCTGCTGAACCAACTGTGGTTCAACCGGAAGAACAGGGTAATGCTGAAATAGCAGAAATGGCTGAAACCCTCATAACCTTAAGGAGCACAGAACCAACTCAAGCGGAAGAACCTGTTCAAGCTGAATTTCCTAAAACAATTAAACAGGTGGTTCAAACTCCATAGGCTGAAGCCATACAGAAGATGGTAGAAGATGCCAAGAGAATAGCAGAGGATGAGAGGCTAGCAAAAGAACTTCAAGAGGAATTTGATCTATACATGCAAAATTCTGTATTTGAAAATTTACTGGAAGAAGCAAAAACCAGGTCTTTTAACTGGAGACTGAAGGATTATGATTTGGATGCTGTGACTGAAGCTGATAGGCAGAGGTTAATTTCTATTGCCTCTCAATTGCCTACCAAGCTGGTAAAGAGTGATGAGAATTACCTTCTGCTGAAAAAGGTAAAAAGGGCATTTGTGGTCAGAAACATAAGAACTGAAGAAGAGGTAGCTCAAATGAAAGTCAAGGAACTGTGCCAATTGATTGACTCAATCTTTCATAAGCTAAAAGGAGATATAGCTGCTGTAAACCCAAAGCTTGTGATGCCTGAACCTTCAGAGCTCACCTCAGGTATGTCAACTCACGTAAATGTTAAACCTGAGATCACTGATGATGCAGATATCCCTCCTCCACCTTCCTTCATATATGACCCAAATCCCATGCCTACATCTGTTCCATCCCTTCTACAGTCACTAGCCATCATTCCATACAAACCACCCTCCATCTCCAAGAAAGTAGCCACCAAGCTTGCCAACCCAAAGTACAGAACCGACAACTTTACACCCATCATTCCTTTCAAAAAGAAGCCTCCACCCACTATGAATTTTTGTGATATCTTCCCACCTACTCCACCTTCTAGCCCAACTCCTGTAGCCAGTAAACCACCCTCACAAACTTCCCTTCCTCCACTCACAATAAATAAACCTTTCACCACCTCCAATTCTACTCAAGATCAACCTGATCTCTCTTCTCAGTCCTCAAAAGGAAAAGCTCCAAAAGAAATAGAATCAACTGATGATTCCAATGAGGAGAATAAATTTAGAAAGAGAAAACTGCTGCATCACAAAATAAAAAGAGAGCAAAGGCCAAGGAAAAGAGGCCCACCCCGGCAAAACAAAATTGTGGGGTGGACAGTTAATGAAGATACTTTTGACTTTAAATTCCAGTGCCCAAGTGGGATCACCAGAGTAGTGAATGCTCATCTCGCCACCAGAATGCTCGACATCTTCCAATTATCAGATATCTATACAAAAATGCAAGGGATAATGAGTCTGTCCAGAGCTGAGCTCCTGCTAAGAATGAGCATAGAACCAAAAGTGCTCGAGCATGGACTGATCTCTGAAACTCAGGTTGATGAAGACATTGAAGAAAACACAACCAGTCCAACAAAGTTTGTGATTTGGGAAGAAGAAGAAAAACTCTTCTATGTTCACAGGGCAGATAGCAGCTTCACAACCCATAAAATTATTAATGTTCAAGATCATTGGAATGAACAAGATTGGGAAGCTCTGCAACATGCTAAGGTCACCATGACCATCATGAGTGATCTTTCAAAGGATGTGAATACAGGGGTTAAGGCCTTCGACAAGTAGGTTAAGGAGAAGAGAATTTTTGGGTACAAGTCAATTTTGAAGATGAACTTTGACTTAGAAGAATAATTTGACAGCATCAGCTTAGGGGGAGATTGTAAGGAACTTCAATTTTGAAGAATTCCGGCTGAACTCCAGTTTTGACAATTCCGGTTGAAGTTGAAGCGGAACTACAACTTCAAGCGGAACAACAAGTTCAAGCGGAAAGAAGCAGTTTTGTCACTTAGTGAATATTCCGGGTGAACTCGATTATCCATCAGATAATGAGTTCAACCTGACTTTTCCTGAGATGTCTTTTCAGCAGTCCCATCCTGCAAAAGCTTCTTGTATGCTTCTACATCTGCCCAAGCCGCTCTCCAAAAGTAGATTGTTGCTGTCAACACGCAAGTCATTTCAAATGTCGAAGTTTATTCTTTTGGTAGCTTAGATTTAACTTTGTAATGTAGGATCTAGATTAGATCACATGAGATCAATGGCTGTGATTGATCTCATCTGCACTATATATAGCTTGTTACCTCTTAGTTTACACATCGTGGTTATCACTTGTAATAGTGTAGCTTTGAGTTAATGCAAATAGTGCCGAGTATTTGATACTTTGTTGTTACTACTATTCTGCAAATCAAGCATTTACATTACACAAGAATTCAACATTGCTTAAGAAAAGTAAAATATAACTTAATTCCGCAAGGTTATATTTGCAAGTAAAGGGAATTGTTTAAGTTTAACTCTGACTTATAACGATCCTACATCCCAGAACTAGAGAGTTTGGTTAAAATGACGATTCTCGTGTGTCAAATGGTTCAGGTTAGAAGTTCAGGTGTGAGCTTTTCACTCGAAATTTAGGTTCGGTTGATTTTACTAAAAACTAAAAGAATCAACTGTGTACTCAATTTATCTATCAATGTTTAGGTATTTTGAAGATTGCCAATCAAGGTTGGATTTCAGTATTACGAGTGCTTGACTAAATCTGTTAATTCCTATGAGTCGTCACTTTCCCCTATTTAAATATTTTATAAATTTGGGGATGCTTATGAGCTTTTTAAAGTTATTTAAATATGACTTGTGCATAATATATGACGATATATTAGTTAGAAAGGTGGGTTCGTTAATGTATGTCATTTCCTAGGGAATTTTCGTTAAGTCCATTAGGATCTTTTTGTGGCCTCAAGGCAAATATTTTCAACTTGGCAGCTGGGTAAGTAGAACTTAGGTTCTCTCAATCTTTATTGGACCTATCTTGGTTGGTGCTAACTCAAACTACTTCACCATTAAGCATTGCTGGTGAAGTCATCCTAAAGATAAGTTGCAGATTGAAGACTTCAAAGTTTGGCTAAGTAAAGAAGAAGATCGTTTGAATTTGTTCTTTACGATGTTGTTAAAATTTGCTTTAACGATGTTATGTACTTAGACAAATATTGTTGACATTAGTCTTAACGATCTTTTTTCAGCCTTTACGATGTTGTTTAACCTTCTTAACGATGTTCATTTTGTCTGTACGATCTTGATAAGCTTAATGATGTTCTTTTGTACTTAACGATGTTGTTGACTTAAACGATCTAGTTTAAGTCTTAACGACTTTGTTTTTGCATAACGATGTTGTTATACAATCTTGTTCAGAATACTCTTAACGACTTTGTTAAACTCTATACGATGTTGTTTAACAACCTTGTTAAGATTGTTCTTAATGACGTTGTCTAGTTAGTCAGATGATGTTGTTTGTTTTTAGCGGTGCTCTTCCACACTTGAAATGTTTCTTTGATTTCAGTGATTATTCTCTTGTAATCAGTGCTCCTAGTTACTATAAAAGGCCATAATAATGAAACCCTATGTACGCATTCATTGAGAGGCAAATCTGGGAGCACTGTGTGTGTTCTACGTGTTATTGAGTTTCAGATTCATCAATTAACAACATGTATTGATCCATGAATGATGATGATGCATGATTTCCGTACTTGCATCATGAATCAGATGAGAAGTAGGCTCAAATCTGGTTCTGACATTTGGTATCGGAGCTTTCCATGTGAACAAAGTTCATCTTTGTTCTTGAGGATTTTGTAAGATCTAGCTCTATTTGGTGAAGAAATTGAAGATTGAAGGGTGATTCTAGAGTGGACACATCATTTGGAATCTAAATCCAACATCAGTTTCATCATCAGAACATTAAATTTGAAGATTTTACTAGATTTGAGATTCTGGACATGAAGAACACTCAAGAACATCAAGTCACTGTTCCATCAAATTGGAGATGATCCATTGAGATTTGGGTTTTGCTACAGTTTTGAGTATTGATCTACATCATCACACGAAGCTATTGGTGCATTCAAATCCTAATTTGAAGAAAATTGGTTTATATCATCATCTCAGTTCAAGATCAGACGTCTGTTCTTCACAGGTTCAAAATCAAATCTTTTTTTGAGATTGTTTTTGGTAAAATGGATGATTTTCGCAGGTTAGTGACCTAAAACTAAAGTTATTGAATCAATCCAAACTCAATTTCATCAAGTATTGAATCCGTGAGAGCGAATTTAGTGAACTTTGAAAACTTTTCTTAAGCTCACTTTTTGATCTAGTTGAAGGTGTTAGACTCAGATATGGATGTTGGTGTAGTTTTAACTATTTCTCTAGACCACATTCCTAATATATTGGTGCACTCATTTCATCAATTTGAACAACTTTGATTTTTATCAAATCTCTAACTTGAAGAACAAGGCTGTGATTTTTTAATATCTCGTGTTTTGCTTATTTGACTGAATTTGTGCATTGTTTGAGTGTGTTTTAGGTTTGTGAGTTGATTCTAGATACATTCTAAAGCTTTTGATACAATCAAACTCCATTTTCATCAAATTTGCTAATTTGCTAAAAATTTCAAGTTTACTCACTTTTCATGGATTGTTTAAGTGTTGCTAAGCCTAAATCACTCAGTTCTGATTCCAATGATCAGAATATTGGCCATGAGTTGATTAAGGTTGGGGAAATAATTGATTGGACCATGAATGATCGTCATGTAATCATTGCTAGATATGTTTTTGATCGAATAGCTCAAGTTCCTGATTGCCACCTCATGTGAAAATTGAAGCTTGTACTAATGAATGTCTTGAACTTGTTAAGAGTTATAGACAACATAAGTAGGTTTTATTTGATAAGTTTACAGCTTTCAACCAAAAGGAAGATAGCTATTTAGCTCAAATCAAGTCACTAGAGGAGGAAAATCAGAAATATTTTGAAAAACAAAGGATTTTGGCAAATCGAGTTAACGATCTTGAACAAGCATTGACCAACGCTAGGAATGATTACAACCAAGTCAAGATTAAGATTGATAGGTTGAGATAGGCCAAGAATTACTTTAGTATCATGTTTAACAGCTCAAGTAATCCTGCACCTCCCTTAAATCACAATCTTGACTCGTCCCAGGTATCATTAAAAAAAAAACATTCCAAGTGCTGCCATACCACATATTGTTTCTACTTGTGATAACTAGTTAAATGATACACCTGTTACTAATGCCTCGTGCAAGTCTACTAGTGTTTCTATTGACATGAATTTTAGGCAGAACATGCAAAATAAAGCTGACTTGCTAGCTACAGTAGAAGGTGAGAAACCAGGAATCTCATTCAATGCCAATGCTTGCAAAGTCAAAAGAAAAAGGAAAAGGAAGAATAAACACTCCTCTTCGAAGTTTGATGACACAGAGATTGTGCCTGATCCAAATGGTTTGCATAAACACTTTATCAAAACCGGTCAAGCTGAAGCAGATATGAAGGAAACTTCTAATTTGCAAGTAAAAGAGGATGTAAAGTGCAAAGTCAAAGTTACCACTACAGTCAAATCTTCAACGCAAGAAGAAAGTCTCAAAGAAATCTCAAGTGAACCAGAATGTAGGGTCTGAGGGATCAAATAATCCGGAGACTCGGCAATCTGATGATCATCACCTGATTAAAGATTTGAACAGACTTAGTGTTGAAGATACTGACTTGCAAGTGAAGGAGCTCAATGTGCAAAATGAGAAAGCCAGATCAAATATGCATCGGGCTGCTTACACTTCAGCCAGATTTGATAACCAAACTCATGCTCAATTTTATGGTTTTTCAAATCAATTTAGACCTGTTGGTTGTCATTTTTGTGGGCAACTTGGACATACTGGTTGGGTTTGCGGCTACAATCGCTACTACCAGTTTTATCACCACCTAACATTCGGTCAACACATGGGATGGAATTTCACTCATAATCCTTTGTATGGTTATGATCACTATGACAGTGGCTATGAATTTTATGATTCGTGGCCATCTGGAGTGAGGAAACCATATTTGAAGGAAACTTCCCCTGAACCGTCATCATATGGGCAATCACAAACCCATTTAATAAACGATCAAAAGATGACTCATTCTAACAGAAAGAAATGCAAACAAATTTGGGTTGCCAAAATACCATCGGTTGAGCCGAAAGTTGTTTCAAATGAATCTACCCTTAACGCCAAGGATCCAAATCCATGAGTTGTGTCCACATTTTGATATATTTTTTTTTTAATTTTTAGGAGACACCAATATGGGCGACGTAAGTCAAACTGAGGAAGTTCTCCATTTTTATAAAATGAAAAAACCCAAAAATCCCAAAACTAAATTTTATCAAAATTAAGTATTGTTTGAGGGGGAATTCGTTGAATTCTGCTCACTCGATTTGAGATATCCGGTGAAGTTTATTGTGTTTGTCTTGATATAGTGCAGGAATAGTTCCAGTTTTCACTGAATTCTGGTAAAGCATCAAACAAGGGGGAATAACAACTTATTCTCCATGACCGTGCCGTTTGAAGCCTTACATAATTATGTTGCTGATCAAATGAAGACTAAAGTGTTAAATTTTTCTCTTGCTGATCTTGAATTATCTTAGCTGCTAAGTTGGTCAACCTCATCAAGTCTTATTACACTCCACTCTTCTACTGATTGCAACATCACAATGTCAACAAGCTGAATAGTTCCATATGCACAAATTGTCAAGATTCTCAAAATTCAACACAAAGAGCTTCACAATGTCATTCTCAAATCACGGGTGAAGGAGGATACTTTGATAAGGTAATTTGACGATTAGTGTGGAAGATTTAAAAAACAAATACAAAACTTGAAAAATTGCAAATTTTCATGAGATTATACACTTGATAAAGACAACAATCTATCTGGGTTGTTTTGGTCTGATGAGGAGATGAAAAGGCACTACACTGTTTTTGGGGATCACTACGTTAAAAAGTGACTTTGGCCACGGTTTTTTCGAAAACGCCTAGCCACTATTTAAAAAAAAATATGGCTAAAGGTAAGAAACACTAGTTTTAGCCACACATATTTTGTATCCGTGGTCAAATATATAGCCTTTGGACCCTTTTAGCCACATATTTGTTTGTTTATGTGACAAGAACAATCAGGTACAAAAGCTTTAGCCACTGTTTTACAAAAATATGTGGCATTTATTTGTCACACTTACAAAAGAGCGGTGAAATGCACCAAACGACCATAGATTTTTTATGATTTTTTATTCATGTAACAAAAAACGAATATATATGATACCTTTGGCCACACTTATATAATGTTGTGTGATGGAAGAGTAGATTTTGTAGTTAGTAAATAAAAAAAATCAAAACTGTTAACTATATATTATGCGCGACTAAATGTGAGCAACGACCACTGTTTTTAATTAGTTATGTGGCTAAAAGCTAGTACATATGACCACTTATATTAGGTTGTGTAACTAAATAGTACAATGTTCATGACCTTTCTTATTTATTGTAAGCGACAAAGATAAGTAATGGCCACGGTAAAATATTACATGTGTGGCGAAAGGAAACAATTTATTTTCCCGGCAAGATGAAGCGGAGAAGATATATGAATAGGTGACGGCGGATATATATGATTACTTGACGTCTAATCTCTATCTACCACCTCGAGTTTTAGATATAACTAATTGTTGATCATCATCATCACCATATAGGCCGTTTATCTCTCTCTCTCTGTTTTTGGTCTATCATCACCCTCTGAAAATGTGGCATTTGCGTCCTCAGAATGTGAATGATAGCCCCGAATACGGTAAGTAATCATCCAAAGCACTGAAATTCGAATGCTTTAATGTGGAATTCGCGTCTCTGATTTGGTTATTTTGTTGGACATGGGAAGATTTCAGTCTGTTTACAATTATAGTTATAGATCGATAAAATTTCGTTTCATACAGAATTAGGAAGCTAGGGGTTATTTACTTTCTTACATGACTGTTGGAGCATGCTAAATTAGTTATTTTATGCTAAGAATGTTGAGGTCATGTTACAAGTGTTGGTGTGTGTGTGTGTGGGGGGGGGGGGGGGAGGGGGGGGGGGGGGGGGGTTGGATATTAGAATGTTGATGAAGCTCCATTCTTCTTTATATAAAGTGAAGACATGATGTGTTCAACTCTTTCCTTTAGACGTCTTTTGTTTATAACATATAAAATAATAGGGTCTTTATGTGATATATTAATAAGAACTAATTTATTTCCAACAACATGTTTGTAGGATCATGTTAGAAGAATGGAAGAATGTTGGTGCCAAGCATCTGCTACATTATTTTATGCTACATTCTGTGAATTTTCGAACTTTAAGAACCTGCAACATTCTTATTTGTTTACTGTTTCATCTGATACAATTTGTGTATTTCAAAATTTATTTTCTGCATGCTTTCTTATTTATGTACTTTGTTAAAAAGCATCTACCTACATTCTGTTAATTGTACCAAATTCAAGGATAGATACATTAAACTTGATCACATGGAAAAACTTGAGTTGGAACTTAAAGAAGAGAGACTTCCGCGTGATGAAAAAAATGAAAACTTAAGGCCCTCTTCTTGAAGATTAAAGAATCGGAGAAAAGACTTGATCTACTTATAGCTCATCTATTTGCACTTGGAACACCGTTACCACAACAACTTAATGCTCCAGCATCTACAGAGGTAAATTCTTTACATCACAACTTAATCACACTATTCACAAGTACCTAATAACATTTACTTTTTACCAATTCAAAAACATTGTTCTAGGTAACTTCTAAAGAGATTTCTGTTGGGTCTAACCACAACACTAATCATGCTGACATACACACAACGGTTAGTATTTGTCAAACTCATTATCGGTTTGATTGCTGATCTAAAAAAGTAATTAATTGAACTGTAGGGCATTAAATCGGTGGCAGATCAAACTCATCCAAAGCGGTTGAAAAGAAAAAGGTAAATATACCAGTTAAGTTTCATTCCGTTCTAGAGTTTCACATTAATCTGTTTGAAAATGTCATGTAGTCCCATTTCTAATGTTATTTGGTACCTCAAACACTTGGGCTAGGTAGTGATTGTTGGAACAAATGGTGAGATGTGTACCAAATAAAGTTCAACTGACTTTGAAGTTGATCCGGAACTTAATGTGATGTTCATCCGGATGTTTAAAGTTCATCTGGATATATAATGTTCATCTGGAAATCAATTGAATTGTAGGACCTAATCACCCATACTACTTGCAATAAAATGGCACTCCTCAGTTCATATCTATCATAGGGTTTAGAGTGTATTTCTCTGTGAAAAATGACAGCTTAAATCGATAAAAAAAAAATAGGGTTCTGGTCGCGCACAGGTTGCTGGGCCGAGAAACTGGGCCTGGCAATGCACAGGATAAAAGAAATGTAAACCAGTTTTGAACAGACATGATTTGGTGGCTAGTTTGTAAGATTCTCGCTGGCTAATCTGGAGGTCAAGGGTTCGATCCCTGCCTCTTGATTTCTTTTTAATTTACTATGATGCTGCATTGGGCCAGGCAGAGACTGGGGTGCTGATGGTCATGCTGGGCCGAGAACAGGGAACTAGGCTGCTGTGCTGGGCTGCAGCGATTTGGGCCTGGGGCTGGACTGGTCTGATTAATTTATTTATTTTTTTCTTCTTTTCTTTTATCTATCATAACTTTTGCTACCGAGCTTCGTTTCCGCTTCCGTAAATTACGGTTTTCTTCTAAAATCATCACGAACACACCAACCACCTAAAATTCTTATATAAATACTATTAAGCATCAAATTTATATAAATCACCATAAAACAATATTAAAAACTATTTAAAATGGAGAATTTATATATTTATCAATTTTAAGTTAAAAACCCACCAAACAACAATAGAATTTATAAATGAAACATTGAAGCACTAAATTTAGAGAGTTTTAAATTTTAAGCCCGAACAAGCAACAAATTAAATATTTTTCAAATAAAAACATATTTAAATGAGGGAACGATGCTACGCATCACGTATGTTTATATATTTGTACGGGTTGAACAAGAAGATCACAAGACGATGAAAGAAATTGCTGGAGATTTAGATGTTGTATCTTCTTCTACTGACTTGAAGATTGCATATCTTAAAAGTTTAGGCTAGTGTTAGGATTTTATGGTTTTCTTATGTCTAAAGTTCAATGTTTTAGTTTTTCTTTTTGTATGTTTAATTATGACGTTTCTATGTTTGGAAAAAAATCATTTCTTATCATTATTAGCTTACAATTAATCAAACCACTATGCAGTTGAAATTAACCCAACCACCAATTAATTCAACCACTAAGCAGTTGAAATTAACCCAACCACCAAGTCTCTCTAGATGTATCATTGGGAGAAATATCAGATCAACAGTCTCCATAGACTTATAAACTGATGCTTTTAAACACTCTTCAATGTTGACTTGCAATATCTATTCCCTCTCTTCTTTGCAGCAATCTTCGCCAAAGTTTGCTTCAGACTGTAATTTAGTAACTATATTTTTAGTAAAATGCATTAGAAAAAGAGATCATCGGGGCATCTGTACTTGTGCTTTTGCATATTATTTTTAAACTATTATTTTCCTACGATATAATGATAGTTTATTATTTCTCACCAGTATATTACACGTGCAATAAAGCCTTGATGGAGATTCTCTGCTCTTCATAGCCTCCCCGCTGTTTAAGACTTGTGCCCAGCAGTTCACAATGTTTTTATCAACCGTTTCATCTATATACATCATGTGTACATGTCCCCACTTTAATAAGTTCCCACCCGATGTTTGAAACAATTTCTCACTGCGATGTCATGGATTTTTTAAATTATATGTTAGTAGATCTTTTTTAATGTTTGTTGTATTTTGTTTTTGTTTCTTACCTTGCCATCCCCGAACCATATAAAAAACATTCAGTTGCCACTTCTTCTAGCTTCAATGTCTTTGATTTGGGATCTACTTTTCTATCATTGTATGGTGATATTATTACATCTGCTAGCCTTGTTCTACATGCACGCCTTTCTAACGGTACTTGTGTTGGCCTAACCACCGGCGCCTGTGCTGACCTATCCAACGGCACCTATGTTGGCCTCTCCAATGGCACATGTGTTGGTCTATAGATCCCTGATGGTCTAATTATTATCTTTGTGCCTAGTCTATTTACTACCCCTGCTGTGTTCGTTTTTGGCATCTCCATGTTTGAATTATTTTCCATTGTTTCTTCACTTGAAGAACTTTCACATGTTTTCTTAACAACCTCTTCTCCTCTTTCGACTGGGCTAAATGATGAAATAGGAACTGGTGTCACTACCAGCTTTAATTTGCTTTGTCTGATTTCTTCTTTCTCAGATTGCTCTTTGGTGTGTATACATGTCTTACCTTCTGTCGGTGTAATTGTTGGGTTTTCAGTGGGTATCCGGGTTGCCTGTTAAAATTTATTACCGACTATATTAACGGGTTAATTAATCAGAATTAGTTATGCAACGGAAAATCATTTTACAACACGAATAAGTAAAACCGTAGACAAGATCTGATCACGTGTACGCGTAAACACCGAAAATAAATAAATAAATTAAATATCTAAATCGAGATAGATATACCTTGGCGGGATCCAAACATCCGTTCGAGACATCGGGGTTCGACGAACTGGTGCTAGCATGAACTTGAACGTCTGACTCGAATCTGCGAGTCAAATCTTTGACCACTTGCGAAGACGACGGCTCAGGCACCATGGTCGCGTTCACCGGGTGAACCGACGGTGGTGGCGGTAATGAAAGGGTGTCACATATCGCGACACCCGAATCCGGATTCTCCACAGTGCGTGAACCCGGGACCGATCTGGAGATCAAGTCCACGGTGACGCGTGTGTAAGGATCGAAATCTCTCCTCATGCGATATCAAGTCAACTAATCACCGTGCGGAATCCGGTGATTAGTGATGATTCAAGAATAATCAATATAATCAATAGCAAACAAATAGAAAGACAATAAATAAAACACAAACCGATTGAAATCACTTGAAGAATTCGATTGCTAGTCACCTTGAAAGCCGAAATTCCCAAGAGAATTTCGGTACACCTTTGATCGCAAAAACACACAAAAACACCAAAAGAAGCAACCCTAAACCAAGTATCTACCTATTCCTTATATAGGAAACCATATGCTTGATTAACAAGCCAAAAGAATTCGGCCTATAGGGCCTAGTACGACCAAATCAAAAGCCCACCCAATCCATTTACAAGTTTATAGCTCAATTACATTTAACTAGCCCACAAATATTTCTAATGCAAAAGCCTCATAAAGTATGGTCTCTACAATCTTCCCCTAGGCTTTAGCATTAGACCACATTCACATTCGGAACTTCTTGGATAAGTGCACTGTAGCTGGATCATACCATAGCTCCTTTGCAACAATCTCAGCCACAGCTCGAGTATAGCATTTAGCATATTCTTTAGTATCTTTATTACACTCAATTTGGTGCTTAGATAATACCAATATATCTTTCTTATGAAACCTCATCGAGTCATGAACTTCCATAACACTGATCGTCTTTGATTTGCATAGAATTTTTGCTTCACCTGAATAATCACTGTAAGCCCATGTTTGTAAGTCATGTAGATAATCTTCAGGATGTCTCATTGGCAGGGGTATAGTTTTAGTCTTCACTTTCGGCGGATACAATACGTTAGTGAACTTCTTTCCATTGACATTTTCCTTTCCAGGGACACTCTTCTTTCCATCCCACTTGAATACACCCTTGTATTTCTTAACATACGATTTTTTTTGTGAGGAAAATCTTCAAATCTCTTGAACTTGCTGAGCACTGCATTTTCCAATTTTTTGTAAAAATATTTAGCACACTCATTCTGTGATGGGTTTGAGAAAGGTGCCTTGTAAAGCATAGCCAGATCCACATTAGTCTAGGAGTAAAACTGGGTCCAGCATTTGTAGTATTCCAATGGATATTGACCCTTTCTTCGTACAACAAACATATTCTTTTCACCATCAAACATCCAGGCTTTAATTTCTGCAGTGATTCCCCTTTTATCATGATAATGATCTCCCAGCTGGATTAGGTACCTTTCAGGAGGATAAGCAAACGTCTGAGCTTCCCAACCTCCATCAAACTCAGATGCAGGTACAGTCTTGTAGTCTCTATCCATTGTGTCTTTATCTTCATCAGAGGCTTCGGGTAAGACTGGGCCAGAAGCCTCAGGGATATCTGCTTCAAAGTCAAACACTGGTGATTGTGAAGAATCACCTACACCTGAACTACCTTCTTTGTTTCCTGGATCTCCCTTGTCGTCTTTCTTTGATTGGTTTGAACTAGCTGAAGTGAGTTGTTTTATCAGTCTGTGTAAATCTTTAATATGTGCGTCGTGTGAAGTATCGTGACAAGACGAGAAGAAGTGCAAGACAAAGTTAGTCTACTAGGCGAACCTCATCCGAACTGGAGTTCGGATCAGGGCGAACTGGCAGTTCGCCCTGGGTTCGGCTAGTCGACTATATATAGTTGTTTTTCTTCGTATTTTGTAACAGAGTTAGGACTGAGTGTGTGAGATCAAGTGTTAAGTGTGTGTTTTTCACTGTGTTTCTCTTAGTTTGTTTCTAAGTGTTTACTGATTGTAATTATTCTTTTAATCAATAAAACAATCGGTTTAGTTACGTTTCATATCCGATATAGCTAGATCGAGTAGACGATCCGATGCTCACGAACTTTTAAGTGGTATCAGAGCTTTCTAGTTCACTTTACTAATCTGTGGTTGCTATTTTCAAACTTTTTAAAACAAATTGTGTCGTTTTTAAAAAATTTGGAGAGTTTTTGCAAGTTTTTAATCATTTCTGAGCCATTTTTGGTGCAAAATTTGTTCCTAAATCATTCCTCATCATATTTCTTGGTTTACTGCTGAAAATCACGTCAAAATCTGTCCAAAGTCGAGAGTTTTGAGCGAAAAATGTTTATGTTCGCCTGAAGAACTTTCAGTTCGGAAATAACCATCGTTCGAACCTAGAGTTCGCCTCAGTAACCGCTCCAAACCTGAGCTCGCCTGAGTTAGTGCTCTGTTCTCCTGAAAAGTTTCAGTTCGGATAGAGTTCGGATAGAGTTCGGATCTAGTTCGGATGTTCAAAGCACTGGTTCGGCTAAGTGCGTCTAGGGTTCGGTTAAGTGTTTCTATTCGGTTAGGGTTCGGATATATTTCGGCTGACATTTGAGTTCGGATACTATTCGGTTACACAAAGTCTGAGTTCGGAAGAGTTCGGCTCCTGTTCGGATAAGACTTTTGGGTTCGGATATAGTTCGGCAAATCTTCAGTTTGGCTAAGGATTTTTGAGTTCGGGTGTGGTTCCGACAAACAGAATATGAAATTTTTAAAAATGTCGGAATTTCAAGCTTTTGCCGATATGCAAAATGCAATGCAAACCATGCTGAACTTTGATAACGAAATCGGAACAAGCCAGAAAGTTCCCAAGTTGTTGATGTTGGAAAATTATCAAAATTGGAAGCAACGATTTTCTGCTTACATAAGCATGAATGATATCGATTTATGAATTCCAATTAAGAAGCTTTACACACATCCAACTGATCAAGGAGATTTCAAAAAATTTCGTACCTTTGACAATGCTGAAAGAAAACTATATGAGCTTGAACAAAAAGCTTTTGGTTATCTTACTATGGCATTACCCACTGAGTTGTTACATCAATTTAGTACTTGCAGGAAATCAAAAAATTTGTGGGATGCTTTATCAGCAAGGTGTGAAGGGAACGATCAATACAAGAAAAGTCGGAAGAGGGTGTTAAATAAGGAGTTTGATAACTTCCAGCACTATGAGAATGAAAACATCACAACTCTTGTATCAATATTGTCAGACCTTATTAGTGAATTGAAGATTGTGGGGATTAAGAAACAGAGGAAGAGTTAAAAGAGAAAATAATGGAGGCTTTACCAGAAAAATAGGAAAATTACGTGTTGTTGCTTACACATGATAAAGAATTTTCCACATTAACGTTTCATGATCTAACTGGTAAACTTCATGCCCATGAGATGGAAATGATGAATTCTAACAAGTCAACAGCTAAATTGCAAAATCTGGAGTTGTATCATGGTGAAAATGCTGCTAGTATCACTGCTAAGGCTAAACCAAGTCTTAGTTCAGCTCCACATACTGTTTTTATTGGAAATATACCTGGAGTTTTGGGTGATAATAATTCATCAAGAGGTTGTAGCTTTACGATTCCAGAATCATCAAATCAAAATGTGTTTTCTGTCAAATCAGCTGATGATTGTGCCAAGTTGGTTTCTGCTCTCATTTCATCATCATTTGGAATGTTTACCAATGATGTTAGCAAGGCTCAGCTAACTAAAGAAGATTTGAATGAAAATGACGATGATCACTTAAATGAAATGGATATGGCATGGCAATTGACTATGTTATCTCAGAGATCACAAAGGTATTACGAGAAAACAAGCTTTTGATGACAAGTTGGGATTTGACAAATCTAAGATCAAATGTTACAAATGTCCAAAAGTTGGACATTTTGCAAGAGAATGTTAACAAGCTCATATTCATAAGAAAACTTCAAAAGCTACAAGTCTTTCTCAACCATCTTCTAGTAATACAAATAAGACAGCTTTAACAGTTCAAAATGATGGTTTGTATGATTGGGGAAAATATTTTGATACATCTGCTTTGATTGTCACACATGAGCAAGATGAATATTATTCTGATTCTAGTTCGTATGAAGTTGTTGAAACTGAAAAGTTTAAATCCAAAATTGAAAGTTTGATGAAAGAAGATGAATCTTTGGTGGAAGAAGTCAAACTGCTCACTGCTGAAATTCAATTGGTTAAAGCAGATTTGGAGGTTTTAAAGGAACATGAAAAAGAGTTAGATTTCCAAAATGAGTCTTTGATAAAGGAGGTCAAGTTGCTAAATCAGGCTTTGGAAATATCTAAACAGAATAGAAAGGAGGATGAAGCAAAGAATGCAAAATCGAGTGAGGAAAATGATGAATTGGTTCAAGAAGTTAAGAAATGGAAGGATGAAGCAGAAGATGCTGCTAATGATTTCCAAAATCTGTTTGATAAATCTAAAATCAAGCTTGATTTGCTTACCAAGAATTCTGAGGAGTATGTTGCTAAAATTGAATTTTATCAAGTTGATATGGAAAAGTTGTTGGATGAGAAGCGAGAGTTGGTTAGTGTCAATAAAGTTCAAACTGCAGATCTGGAAATTCAAAAACGAAATGAGGATAAATTGAAGAAGCAATTGTTTGACGGGCTTGATAATCTTTAACTGCAAAAATTTGAAACACATAAAGTTGCTAAAAGATTGATTGCTACTGAAAAAGAGTTGGCTGAAGCACAGCAACAGATTTCAGATTGAAGATACAAGTTATTGATGCAATGCGTCTTCTAAACAATGTCACCAAATTTGTAATTGTTCACAAGCTTCTTAGATAATGATGCAAATTTTGAAAAGATGTTTGACAAAACCGCATCACCCCCAGCTAGTATCAAAGAAGCGATCAAAGAGGTGCAAGAAAAGGTTGAAGAATATGATTATTCAAAGTTTTCATCATCAACTACAGAAGAAGAGAAGGTTGTGAAAAAGAAGAAGAATAAGAAGAAAGGCAAGAAGAAGAACAAGCAAGTTGAAATTCCACAGGTCTCAACGTTTGTTTCTGGTTCATCTTCAACAGAAAATGAGAAGTCCGCTATTTCAAGTGAGAAAATTCGTTCTCAACCAGAATTTGATGAGACGATTTTCTATAAAAAGAAAAATGTTAATGAAGTGAAAAATGAGTTTTCAAGATTGGCAAAGGATGGACACCAGAATTCAGGTTCTGAAGAAAGAGTTTTTGGAAAAGGTGTTGGTTTGGGATTTAAGCAAGAAGTTTTTGCAGATGAGGGTGTTCAAGCTTCTAAATAACAAAATCTGCAGAAGCTCAAAATGAAGCCAGTCAAGAAGGAGATATTCAAGGCAGAAAAGGTTTAACCCGAAAGGTTTTACAAACTCAAGGGTTCAGAACAACTATTTTCTGATCAAGAATTTCCTCTTCATTGCTTCAATGCACGGAAGATTTCAGAACTATTTGTCAAAGATGCTGCTTCAACAACCATGAAGAATCAAACTGCAAAATTTTCCTCTGATGGTTCTATCTCTACAAGCCCAACATCAAAATGGGTTCATGATCACAGACTTCAGGTATATGATTCTTCCCTTGATCATGTTAGAGATATTCATGCTTGTAATACTGTGCAGGCACCTAAAAGGTGGGAGAAAGCTGATCGCTTATGCTATATTTACCGCAAAAAAGGGCATATGGCAAAAGATTGTCCAATTCCTGCTGATTTAAATCAAAGATCTCAAAAGATTCCAGTTTTTGGTAAACCTGCCAAACCAAAGTTCTTTGATGAACAAGGCAGAGTTTTTGATGAATGTGAGCCTACATTCTTTCTAAAACAAAAACGTTTTGTTCCCATTGTTCAAAAGGGTCAAAATGTAGGTTCTTCATCACAGTCACCTGTGATTGATTCATAAAAAACTGAATTACCACAAATCTGGAAACCTAATGTCACACCCTATAAGATTTGTGTCGGGATGCGAAAAAGTTATCACAGTCAAGGTTACGAACGTACTCTAGATAGTTCAACAACTAGAGCCGTTTTGGAAATTGTTAAAATGTTGGAGTAAATAAGAGTTTTTCCAATATAATTACGCAGCGGATTAATTGTAATGAGAAAAGTAAATAGTTTTAAGTTTACAACACATAAGTTTTCAAAAGATTTTTAGGACATGACACCGTTAGGTGTTATGCCAGGAAAATCTCCAAAAGCTAAACCATACTCTAGAAACAAATGAAAAGTCCTAAGATGCAAAGACAGGAAACAAGCAAGCAGGTCCGATGCATGCACAACAATTAAGTTCAAGTACCTAAGAATTCATACGAGAAAACGGTCAACAAATAATTGTTGGTGAGTTCCACAGGTTTAAAGTGCTAGCAGTTAAAGGTTGAATGAAAATAGTAATTGAAAAACAGTTCATGTTAATAGTTGACAATATTTGATAAGACTAGTTGATAATGTTACCATGTACCCTGAATACCGAAACTGACTGTTTACCCACTCTTGGTACCTATTGTCCGGTTGGTACCGCATAGATATGACATAACAATTTGTACTCTTTGACAAAAGACGGAGTCACGATTAGAGCTACCAATCAGAGCATGGGCGTTAACCCAATAGATCTATTCAAACGTTACCGTTTGCAAATGATAATTAATCGGATTCAGTTAATAGTGGGGTTTAGGTTATAACATGAATGAACATGTGATAACAAGTGTGGACAATGGAAAATACATGAAACAGTTATGATAACAAGGTCTAATTGTCTAACATGGAAAATGTATCTATGAATTCTCCCCCAAAGATAAAATAGTTAAAGGAAAAAGGGGCCGTGAAAACTCACATGATTCAGAAACGATAGTTGGAAATATGATCAACGGGAAATGCAAGCCTAGATAATTATAAGACATGCAATATAATAAGTAATTGGGTTGACATTAATGTCACTCCAATTAGGTAGGTCAAGTCTTGACGTCATGGTAGCCTTAAGGTTAAGTGATTTGAAAAGCCAAGGTGAGTGTATCCGGTTATGTATTTATTTGGAAATAATGTAAAATATATATTTTTAATTAAATAAATTATATAAAAATTCTCAAATAATATTTAAAGATGGTATATATTTATAAAATAAATATTAAGTCGAAATGAGGGTTTTCATATGAGAATTGGTTACTTTGACTAGTTAACCAAAAACCGAGCGATTTCGCGGTAACCGCCGATTACACGATATTTATCCGTTTAAGTTAGAAATCAATCAATTCAAATAAAATATGATTAATCTATGTCCAAAATGGGTATATAGTTATTTTAAGTGTCGGTTTGCATTAGTTTGCCGGTTTTATGTATTTAGTATCGGTTTTGCTGTTTTGGTCCCGTTTGCCCGTTATATGACACTGTTAGGTTCCTAAATTCACCATAAGCATTTGTAAACATGTTTTCATCATTAAAATAACCCTATGAGTTCATTTGGACCAGATTTGGGTTTCTTTACAAAAATGGTGTTTCCGGGCCCGTCGGGTGTCGGTTTTAGTCCCGGTTTGTGCCCAAATTCAAGTAATTTATAAAGGGATCTTTTGGCCATGTCTTAGGTTCACTTTAACCATCATAACCTACTGTTTAAAATTCCAAACTTTCTCTTCAAAACGGATCTATAGCTAAAGGCACTTTTTAGGGTTTTTAAGGTGTACTTTTGTATGTAAAAGTTTGCCATGGTGAGTTTAAGCACTAGTAACTTTTCTAAAGTCCAAGATATCATATTTTGACTATATTAAGAGTCTAAAAACGTGTCATAGGCATCAAGCGGTCCAAAGTTACAAGATCAACACAAAATACACAATAAATACAAAGTTAAGGTCTAAAAATGCAAACTAAGCAAATACTTGTGTAAAAGTCTAACCAAATTAAATCTTGAACATAATAATGCAAGTAAATATTATCATGAGTTTCTAGTAGGTAAATCCATGGTGGAACATGAAGTTAAATACAAGTAAGTAAGCTTTTATGGGGTAAAATGATGTTTAGACAACAATGTGAGTCAAGACTTGCTAATGGAGTGAACTAGTCATGAAAGGAGACTAAGTATTCTTGTTAGAACAAGATTTTACTAGAAGAAGTGATGATGGAACCTTGTTAGAGGATGATGATGGCCGAAAATGATGATGATGATGATTGTTCTTGAGTTCCAAAGCTCCCTAACACCATGGAATATCAAGAGAATGAGAGTTTGTGTTGTAAATGAGGCTTACGGTTTGTAGAGAGAGACAGGAGCAAGAGAAGTGTTCTCTAAGTGTTTGATTATGTGTGTGTGTGTGTTTCGGTTCACACAAAACCGAGAGAGAGAGAGAGGTGACCGAGAGGGAGAGAGATGGAGAGAAATGAGTGTGTTTGGGTCTTGGTTTGAACTAAATATCTAGTAAGTAAAGTGGGTTAATAAAAGCTCAATTGTGTGTGTGTGTGTCAGTTGTGTATGGACCGAAAAAGAAAAAGAAAAGGGCTCGGGTTCGAACCTTGGGGTTCAACCGGTTCATGCACACACACAAGGGGGTTCAAGGGACATGAAATCTTGTAGTAAATGTGGTTGTTTGAAGAGTTATGTGGCTGCACATTTGAGTGGGAAAAAAAAAGTTCAAATGGGAGGGAAATGAAGGACCAATGGTCCATAGGTTTGTTGTGACTTGAGACAACATTAGCCTATGCCATCATAGGTGTGTAAGCATGTTGGGGATTGATGGAAAGAGCATTTAGAGAAGTCAACAAGGGGAGGTTCAAGCAACTAAAAGAAAACAAAGGTAGTGGTGTGGTTTGGTTCTCGTAACCGGCCGAGAAAGGTGGGGACGGATCACGGGTTCGACCCCGTGGCCGACCGGGTCAAGGAGAAACGAAGCAGGAAGGGTAAAGGTGACGAGTTATTTAAATGCGGAGGAACGAGAGAAAGTAAATAAATTAAATCGGGTTTTAAAGATTTTATAAAATACTTATTCATGACGCTACAAAACAAATAAACAATGACTCGGTTTGGAATGAAATACTTAAGGGTTAATAATGTGAGAATTTACGTTGCATGTATATATATATTGTATGCATGTAAAGTTTGTTCCTCGTGAACGTTAATAAAACTTTATGAATTGGTTTGGACGTAAAATAAATCGATGTTAACGTAGGGATTGGATTATAAGTCTCGTTTTGTTGTCGTTGTCTAAACTCATTGTTATTTAATATGAAATCGTTTATAAAAGTCATATGTGAAATATGTGTGTCATAAAATGATAGAGGTTGATCAAAGTTTATGATTAAAATGGATGTAAAATGATAAATGAAAATATCGATAAATCCACAAGATGATGGGATTACGTCTGGTGTTTACCACATAGTTTGGTAAATTAAATAAACGAATTCGGTTAGTCGCTTCATTATTATTGAAGTTCCAGCGATCATTTCGTGCAAAGAAGTCATCATGTTCAATTATTGTTTACAACATGAATTAAGGCTACGTCAAGGCTATTTTCCTATTGTAAATGAATGTAATTATGATAAAATTGGCACGTTGCAAGTAAACAGTTACGTAACATAGTTAACACATAAGTATATATTATCGTTTTAAGTCCTTGGAAACTTACGGGTTGTTACATCCTCCCCTAGTTGGGAGAATTTCGTCCCGAAATTCAGCTTATCATCATGGCTAAACGGCTGCTATAGGAAAGAGATGGGGATACTTGGCGCTTTATTATTATTGGTGTTTACCACATAGTTTGGTAACTTAAATAAATGAATTCGGTTAGTCGCTTCATTATTATTGAAGTTCCAGCGATCATTTCGTGCAAAGAAGTCATCATGTTCAATTATTGTTTACAACATGAATTAAGGCTACGTCAAGGCTATTTTCCTATTGTAAATGAATGTAATTATGATAAAATTGGCATGTTGCAAGTAAACAGTTACGTAACATAGTTAACACATAATTATATATTATCGTTTTAATTCCTTGGAAACTTACGGGTTGTTACATCCTCCCCTAGTTGGGAGAATTTCATCCCGAAATTCAGCATGTCATCATGGCTAAACGGCTGCTACAGGAAAGACATGGGGATACTTGGCGCGAAAATGGTCTTCGCATTCCCATGTGAATTCAGAACCACGACGGGAGTTCCAACGAACTTTAACGAGAGGTATACGTCTATGCATCAATTTCTTGACTGCGCGGTCGACAATCTCGGCTGGTTCTTCAACGAATTGTAGGGATTCATCCAAGTCTATCTCATTGAGGGGAACGGTAAGGTCTTCTTCGGCAAGGCACTTCTTCAGATTACTGACGGGAAACACATCGTGAACGTTACTAAGCTCGGGCGGCAGAAGTAGTCGGGACTCGACGGGTCCTATTGTTTCAATGATTTCAAAGGGACCTATGTAGCGAGGATTTAGCTTGCCACGTTTGCCAAAACGTATGACGCCTTTCCACGGGGATACTTTAGTAATACTCTGTCGCCTTTCGCGAAGGATAAAGGTTTACAACGGTTATCTGCATAGCTCTTCTGGCGATCACGGGTGGCTTTCAAGCGGTCTCGAATTTGTGTGATTCTTTCGGTTGTTTCTATCACGACTTCTGGGCCTGTCAGTTGGCTGTCACCAACTTCGAACCAACAGATAGGTGATCGGCACTTTCTTCCGTACAGTGCCTCGAAAGGTCCACACTAGATGCTAGTGTGGTAACTGTTGATGTACGAGAATTCGCACAATGGAAGATGTTCATCCTAGTTGTTACCAAAATCAATGACACAGGAATGCAACATATCTTCGAGGGTTTGAATCATTCGCTCACTTTGACCATCAGTTTGCGGATGGTAGGTCGTACTCATATCGAGGCGAGTACCAATGGCCTTGTTCAAAGATTTCCAGAAATGAGAGGTAAAACGACCATCTCTGTCGGATATGATAGAAATTGGGGCTCCATGTCGAGAGAATATTTCCTTCATGTACATCCTTGTTAAATGTTCTACGGAATCCTTCTCCTTCATGGCGAGGAAATGAGCAGATTTTGTCAAACGATCGACAATTACCCAAATGGAATCGTTACCCTTGCGACTCTTGGGTAACTTGGGGATAAAGTCCATGGCAATGCATTCCCACTTCCACTCGGGGATGATGGGTTGGACGAGTAAACCGGAAGGTTTCTAATGCTCGGCCTTAACTTTGGCGCAAGTTAAGCATTTACCAACGTACTTAGCGATTTCCGCTTTCATGTTCGGCCACCAATATAACATACGCAGATCGTGGTACATCTTATCGGCTCCGGGGTGAATGGAATATCAGGTTTTATGAGCTTCATCAAGGACTTGGCTCCTAAGATCTCCATAGACGGGTATCCACAGACGATTAACGAAATACCGTAATCCATCAGGCTTGGTTTCAAGGTGTTGATCCATGCCACGGAGACTTTCGTCTCGGATGTTTTCGTCTTTCAAAGCTTCAGCTTGTGCTGCCAAAACCTGAGTGGCGAGACCGGTTTGGATGGTCATGACAAGATATTTGACACGAAGGGGTTTGACACGTTCCTTCCTGCTCAAGGCATCAGCAACGACGTTAGCCTTTCCAGGATGGTACAGGATTTTGCAGTCATAGTCGCTGAGCAGTTCAATCCATCGGTTGTCTCATGTTCAACTCCTTCTGGTCTAAGATGTGTTGAACAGTCTTGTGGCCGGTATAAATTTTGCATTCAGTACCATAGAGGTAGTGTCTCCAAATCTTAAGGGCGAAGACAACGGCTCCAAGTTCCAAATCATGAGTAGTATAGTTCTTCTCGTGAACTTTTAGCTGTCGCGAAGCGTAAGCAATGACTTTGTCTCGTTGCATTAAGACACAACCTAAACCTTGGTGTGAGGCATCGCAGTAAACACAGAAAAGCTTGTTCGGCTTTATGATCCCAAATGAATTTCTTGTCCTTTTGCGTCAAGGTGGTCAATGGCTAGGCTATCCTGGAGAAGTTTTCGATAAATCTTCGGTGATAACCGGCGAGTCCAAGAAATTGTCGTATCTCGGAAGGGTTGGTAAGCGGACTCCAATCCTTGATAGCTTCAATTTTTGTGGGTTCCACCTGGATTCCAGCTGCATAGATTACGTGGCCTAGGAAATGCACTTCTCGTAACCTGAATTCGCATTTTGAAAAAACGTGGCGTACAACTTCTCGTTCTTCAACAGTTCCAGAATAAGCTTCAGGTGTTTCTCGTGTTCGTCCTTTCTACGCGAATAGATCAAGATGTCGTCAATGAAAATGATTACGCATTTATCGAGGTATGGCTTGTAGACACGGTTCATCAAATCCATGAAGACGGCAGGCGCATTGGTTAGTCCGAAGGGCATAACGAGAAATTCGTAGTGTCCATAGCGCGTACGAAAAGCAGTTTTCGCAATGTCTTCTTCACGAACTCTTAGTTGATGATATCCAGAACGAAGATCGATTTTCGAATAGTAACTGGAACCTTGCAATTGGTCGAACAGGTCGTCGATTCGAAGGAGTGGATATCGGTTCTTTACGGTAAGCTTGTTCAACTCGCGATAGTCGATTCACATCTGGAAAGATCCATCCTTTTTCTTGACGAAGAGAACAGGAGCGCCCCAAGGAGAGAAACTGGGTCTGACAAAACCTTTGTCAAGTAGTTCTTTCAACTGATTCGACAATTCTTTCATTTCAGACGGGGCTAAACGGTAAGGGGCTTTTGCAACGGGTGCAGCTCCGGGTACCAGATCAATATGGTATTCCACTTGCCTGGAGGGTGGCAAGCCTGGAAGATCATTGGGAAAGACTTCAGGGTAGTCTCGTACGATGGGAACGTCCTTTAGTTTATTCTCTTTGGATTGACTGGCTGTTACGTGAGCTAAGAGGGCAGGGTAGCCTTTGCGCATAAATTCCTGGGCTTTCATGCACGAGATGATGTCTAGCTTGGTTCCGCTACGATCTCCTTGAATTGTCAGAACTTCGTCATCAGGAAGGGGTATCTTGACTCTTTTCTCATGACAAATGATTTCGGCACGATTTTTAGTCAACCAATCCATTCCAAAGACTACGTCGAAACTTCCTAATTGTACCGGTAATAGATCGATTGAGAAGGGATGACCGGATAAGTTCAATGAGCAGTTTGGAAAAGATTCTTCCGTTTCGATTTGTTTACCACCGACTAGTTCAACTATATACTTAGTATCTAGTCTAGTTGGCGTGACGTTAAGATGGTTTCTAAACTCACTAGACACAAAGCTTTTGTCGCACCAGTGTCAAATAGAACGGAAGCAAAATGATTATTGAGTAAGAACGTACCCGTTATGGGGTGGGGATCCTGACGGGCTTCAGTAGCGTTGAGCACGAAGGCTCTTCCTCTGGCAGGTTCTCGTTTGAGCTTTGGGCATTCATTTCTGAAGTGGCCAGTGTTGCCACACTCGAAGCAGGTTCCAACGTGCGTCTTGTTCGAACGATTTGGGCAATCACGGTGAATGTGACCTTTTGCCTTGCAGCCTTTGCAGTACACATTGCTGCAATCCAGGGTATAGTGTAGGTTACACTTTCCACACAGGGGATGGCTTCCTGTCTATCCAGGTTTTCTTGCATCAGGTACAAGAGTTGTTACAGCATAAGCCTTCACGGCTTTAGGGGTTTTCTCAGGAAGATCAAAAGATTTCTTCCTCTTTCCATCATGGCCGCGTTTGCACTTACGGTCAGATTTCACCTGGTTAGAGGGGACAGATGATACAGGTACAGCTTTGGATTCAGCAACCTTGCGAGAGAAATAAAAGCCTTGGCGATTTGCCTGGTAGGTCAGATTGTGAGCCAAACGGATAGCAGATTGGAGGGTTGTGGGGTTAGAAGCCATAACACTTACCTGAATGGCGGGAGCAAGACCCCAAATGTATCTCTCGATTTTCTTGTGTAGAGTGGTCACCATTGTAGGGCAGATGTGTGCCAATTCGTGGAATCGACGGGTGTAAGCAGCTATGTCGGATCCATTCATGGCCAAGTTCCAGAATTCGACTTCCAATCGTTGCAATTCCTCATGAGGACAGTACTCATCTCGCATGAGTAGTTTCAGTTCGTCCCAAGCCATGGCGTAAGCTTGGTCCTGTCCGAGGGCTTCAGCATGAGAGTTCCACTAAGTTAGAACTCCTTCTCCGAAAACGCTAGTGGCGTACTTGACCTTGTAACCATCGGGACAGTTACACAGACGGAACATAGATTCCATATTTTCAAACCAGCGAATGAGTCTAACTACTCCTTTAGTACCCTTGAAGTGTAAGGGTTTGCAATTAATGAAATCCTTGTATGAGCTTTCTCGGACACCTGTAAGTTACTCAAAACTTTGAATACAATTCGTACAATTGTAGTCATAAATCTTCCGGTCATAGAAGAAAAGTCTTTAGTCTTACCACCAGGGGATCCTGATCTCCTTCCGTTTGAGACAGAAGCTCGATTTGCTTCAGCGGTCGCAAGTGCATCAGCTATACGCTGGTTAATCAGGGCTTCAATGGCTGCAGCGTCCAGGGTTGGGGTTTCGAGAGGGTCACTATCACGATTCGCGCGTCTTGACATTCTACTTTAAATAGTATAAGATAAAATAAAGTAAGACATCATACAAGGTATAAGTGAATGCAACCAAACATGACATGCCAAAATCCATAACAATCACCACAATATAACATAACATAACAACACATTACATTACAAAGTACACCAGAGTTGATAAATAAAGGTACAGGTTACAACATAATCAATCCTTGTCCACAATTGTTCAGACCAACATAAACATTTGTCCGGTGATAAAAACAAGTTCAACAATAATACTAGTTTCGAATACATCATAGTAATACCATAAAGAGTAATTGTCACTCCATGAGATCACAACTCTAGTGAAATGGTGCTCGATCGATCAGATCGAGTACGTCACGAATCTGGATAATCACTGTCAGCAACAAACGGATAATGCCGGCGAAATCCTCCGCCGAGGGGGTAGTAGCTGTGAGAGCTCGGATGGCCTGACTGGCCTCAGTTGCAACTCCAGAAGCATCAGACAGATGAACGTGCAGGGTGTCGAGGGCCTGGTCCTGAGAGGTCACATGGGCCTCTAGGACAGCAAGACGGGTGGCAAGGTCAGTGATAGTGGCAGGTGGAGCAAGGCTACGGATGGTGGCATGAAGCTGGCGGATCTCATCGTCACGACGGGCGATGCAAGCAAAGAGGGATGATACAAGGGAGTTAACAGGGATACCAGAAAGGACAGGGCTAGGTATATCAGAAGGTTCTGGGGCATGAGGTGGCAATGGCACGTCCTGGGTCTCAGCAGTGGCGGATGGCTCTCCGATCTCAAAGGTGCTGTCAGCAAATCTCACCCGTTTTTTTGGGTGGCATCGTCTCTGGTTCAGCGGGCAGCTCATCGGGCTCTGGGGAGAGGGAACGTTTACGAGACGGTTCAGACTCAGTAACTGGACCGGAAACGTGCTGTCTACTACGCCTGACTGGCTTCCTAGGGGTAAGCATACGAAGGGGACCGTTGGGCGTGGAGCGGTACGGTCGGAACGAGGGCTCACGTGTGGGAGAAGCAGGGCTAGAAGCGGATAGGGTAACGGTGAGAGTGTCTCCGTCCTCATCTGCATCGGTGATGTCCACTGTGAAGGGGGCGTACTCCTCCGGTTCCTCATCAATCGTCGAATCCTCTTCCGACTCTGTCACACCCTGTAAGATTTATGTCGGGATGCGAAAAAGTTATCACAGTCAAGGTTACGAACGTACTCTAGATGGTTCAACAACTAGAGCCGTTTTGGAAATTGTTAAAATGCTGGAGTAAATAGGAGTTTTTCCAATATCATTATGCAGCGGATTAATTGTAATGAGAAAAGTAAATAGTTATAAGTTTACAACACATAAGTTTTCAAAAGATTTTTAGGACATGACAACGTTAGGTGTTATGCCAGGAAAATATCCAAAAGCTAAACCATACTCCAGAAACAAATGAAAAGTCCTAAGATGCAAAGGCAGGAAACAAGCAAGCAGGTCCGATGCATGCACAACAATTAAGTTCAAGTACCTGAGAATTCATATGAGAAAACGGTCAAAAAATAATTGTTGGTGAGTTCCACAGGTTTAAATTGCTAGCAATTAAAGGTTAAATGAAAATAGTAATTGAAAAACAGTTCATGTTAATAGTTGACAATATTTGATAAGACTAGTTGATAATGTTACCATGTACCCTGAATACCGAAACTGACTGTTTACCCACTCTTGGTACCTATTGTCTGGTTGGTACCGCATAGATATGACATAACAATTTGTACTCTTTTACAAAAGACGGAGTCACGATTGGAGCTACCAATCAGACCAGGGGCATTAACCCAATAGATCTATTCAAACGTTACCGTTTACAAATGAGAATTTTTGCTTCACCTGAATAATCACTATAAGCCCATGTTTGTAAGTCATGTAGACAATCTTCAGGATGTCTCATTGGCAGGGGTATAGTTTTAGTCTTTACTTTCGGCGGATACAATACGTTAGTGAACTTCTTTCCAGTGACATTCTCCTTTCCAAGGACACTCTTCTTACCATCCCACTTGAATACACCCCTATATTTCTTAACATACGATTTTTTGTGAGGAAAATCTTCAAATCTGTTGAACTTGCTGAGCACTGCATTTTCCAATTTTTTGTAAAATTTTTAGCACACTCATTCTGTGATGGGTTTGAGAAAGGTGCCTTGTGAAGCATAGTCAGATCTACATTAGTCCAGGAGTAAAACTGGGTCCAGCATTTGTAGTATTCCAATGGATATTGACCCTTTCTTCGTATAACAAACATATTCTTTTCACCATCAAACATCCAGGCTTTAATTTCTGCAGTGATTCCCCTTTTATCATGATAATGATCTCCTAGCTGGATTAGGTACCTTTTAGGAGGATAAGCAAACGTTTGAGCCTCCCAACCTCCATCAAACTCAGATGCAGGTACAGTCATGTAGTCTCTATCCCTTGTGTTTTTATCTTCATCAGAGGCTTCGGGTAAGACTGGGCCACAAGCCTCAGGGATATCTGCTTCAAAGTCAAACACTGGTGATTGTGAAGAATCACCTGCACCTGAACTACCTTCTTTGTTTCCTGGATCTCCCTTGTCGTCTTTATTTGATTCGCTTTAACTAGCTGAAGTGAGTTGTTTTATCAGTCTGTGTAAATCTTTAAGCTGGCTTGAAAATTGTCTGTTGATCTTCTTCTGATTCTCCAGTTCAGTAGTGTGCATCTTCTGTATGTCAACAAGATCTCCAATTAACTCACTGTGGGCAGTGATCTGGGCTTTCAGTTTTGCAATTTGTGCTCTAAGCTCCTTTTCTAATCTAAACTCAGCTGTCTCCACAGCTTTTCCTTTATCTAGAGCAGTGGGTTGAGATGATGATTGACCAACACTAGTACTGGTAGTGGGTGGCACTCTTGGATCCAATCTTCTTCTTCTAGGATCATTTGGAGCTTCTTCCGTGTCTTGTGTAGCAACCTTCACAGTTTCAGTCAGATCTTTTGTAACAGAAGCACCGAGGGGAGGATCCTCCGTGGCTTTCCGTTTTCTTATCAATGGAATCTCTGCAGTCTCAGCCTCAACATCCTCAACTTCTATGTCATCAAGATAGGAATCATAGTTTATAGTTTCACTTTCATCAAAATGCAGAGCTCCAATCGGCACGTCTTCCAGATCAAAGTCTTCCCAATCTGAACTATCTGAGATTTCAGTAACTGGCTTCTGAGAGGGAGGCACATTGTATTCTTCTTCAATGACAGCATTTCTCTGTACAAGAACCTCTTCTCTTGCAATCTCAGCAAATTCACCAAACTTGTCACCAAAGGGAAGATTATCAGTCAACTTCTTCTTTTTTTTTTTTTTGGGAAAACCCGGCAAAATAAATAGACAAACAAAAGGTACAAAAGGAGCACTCACAAACCCATTAGATTGGACAATTCCCAACCTTAACAGCAATGTGAGCCTGGAAACACCAAACAACTAACCTATCAACAAGAATACAACCAAAAACAAAATTAATCATACGAAATCTAGCACACCTCATACAAAGAAAATAATCAGCAGCACAACTAATCATAGTAACCAAGCTGCAACCAAGCCTCCATAAACACCAAGCAATCAAAGGACTCCCCTTGTTCATTTGCAAAAAATATTAAGCTCCGCAACAAATAACCCAAAACTCTAACAATGATCATCCAAATGCGACATCCTGTTACCCAACTTTCAAAACAAAGCCATGATCAGATTAGTGACCACATACTTGGCACTAAAATTCCTTCATTATACCACCAACAATAATCAACCCAGCTGTAGCAATCCATCAGCAAAATATTCTCCAAGCTAGACCTTGACCACCTATCCTTGCTAATGGAACTGCTGCCAAACCTCACATCCAAACCAGAACCAATGGGCTTCAATAAACTACCAGCCCTATAATGAACACACCAGAAATTCCAAAGCCACATACACCAACCAAAGAACATCAGAAATAACCCACAGGCCCAGAAAACAACAACCTGCCTTCTAACATCAGAAATAACCCATAAGTCCAGAAAATAGGGATTCCAAACTTTATACCAGCAGCTTCTAAAACTCTTGAAGTTACCAACATAAATACTCACAATAAGCATCCAAACAGCAACATTACTGATGTAAATCATATCAGTTCTCAGACTGCCCCTACACTCCCTCCCACTTATCCAGTAAGTCCAAATCCACCCAAGCACTACCAATCATATTCCAGTCCCAAATCATAGCACCATGAACCTCCCTCATCCCAACACATCCCCCTCCCCCCCCCCCCCAAGTCCAAGTGGACAGACTCAAGAAATCAAAACCAAAAAAAGCTAAGGCCAAAAAACAAAGAAGCCGGTTTGAGTACCAAGGGTATGTTCTAAATAACATAAAAATACCAAGAAACTGAAACCTGACCCAGATGGTGCTCTTAATATAACTACTCCAGTGGTTAATGCTATTCACCAGCCATTTTAAACACCAATCCCTAATCATAACCGCGGAAATGGAAAGAAGAGATTCAAATCTCCTCCCATCCATCAGAGTAATGACCCAAAAGACATAAAAGTAAAGCAGAAATAAAAATTTGGAAGATGGAGATGTATTACTACACCAGATAACTACCCACGCTATTTTGTGCAACTCAACATCAGAAATGTCCCATTTATATCCCCCCACCCAGCTATTATCACCATTCCAATACATAATATACCAAACACCACAACCACACACAGAAAACCAATAAAAGGTAATGGCCAAAATAAGAGAATGCCGGTTTGAGTACCAAGGGTAAGAGCTAAATAACAAAAAAAATAGCAGAATGTTGAAATTGAATCCTGACCCATATGGCACTCTTAAAGTAACTGCTCCAGAGGATAATGCTATACTTCAGCCATTTTAACCACCAATCCCTAACCTTTAACGCAGAGATGGAATGCATAGACCCAAGAGTCCACCAAACCATCAGAGTACTAACCCAAAAAATATAAAAATAAAGAGGAATTAAAAGATTGGATAATGGAGGTATATTACTACACCAGATTACTACCCACGCAGTTTTGTGCAACTCAACATCAAGGATGACCCAATTATAACCCCCCACCCAGTAAAGATAACCATTCCATTTCATAAGGTACCAGGGACCAGGACCAAAGACATTAAACCAAAGAAAAGCTATGGCCAAAGATATAGAATGCCGGATTGAATGCCACAGGTGAGAGCTAAAAAATAGAAACCAAGAACCCAAATGAATCCTGACCCAAGTGGCATTCATAGTATAACTGCACCATAGGTAAATGCTGCACTGCAGCCATCTTAAACTCCAACCCCTAGTCTCATAAGCAGAGATGATAAGCAGAAGCTTAGAAAGCCACCTGATCATCAGAATAAAGAACCAAAAAAAGAAAAAATAAATCAGACATAAAAATTTGGAAACTGGAAGAGCATTACAGCTCCAGATGACTACCCTCACAATATATAGAACCTCAACATCAGGAATACCCTTTAGAATCCCCCCTCCCCAAAAAATAAGCAACATCCATGACAGCCACATAAACCAATAAAGCAAAGAATAGTCCCAAGGGAAGGACATACCACCATAGAACTGCCACCCCCTTTCACATTTAAACTTCATTTGACAGATGATAAGGAAGGAAATGCCATACACTATCAGCCAAAAGAACCTGGTTAGAAAACTTTATCAAAGTTCCTTTCAGTTTAAGTCTAATAGCTTCTGTAATTAAGAACACCACCCTATCAACAGATCTGCTTTCACTCTGAAACATTCTCATATTCCTTTCTTGCCACAAGAAATACACAACAGCAGCAACAGTCAATTTCTTGATGACAACCCAAATAGATTTGCTTTTAGGTAAGGAACTCATGAATCTGCCCATAGATTTCCAGCAATTAGGAGCACCATTCATATTAGCCTTTTGTTTCATTCTATCCCACACCTGAGCAGAGAAACTACATTCAAAAAATAGATGACTATGACTGTCAGGCATTTCATTACAAAATATGCACTTAAGATCACTTCCCCCAGACCATTTATCAAGTCTGTCTTGAGTCAACAACTTAAATTGCAAGGCCATCCATAAAACAAAAGCATGTCTAGGGATCCTGTGAGAAAACCAAACACTACCTGTCCAACCTACAATAGGATAAGCACCCCTCAAATCATTGTAACAGCCAGCAGTGCTAAAATCCACCAACTCCCCATCACTCCTAATCCATCTAACTCTATCCACCTTATCATTGTATAATATAGGACATTGAATCCAATTCAGAACAGGAAACAAAATCAGCCATTCCTCAGGAAAATTCCATCTACCATTATTAACAATATCAAACACAGTAGAAGCATCATTGAACCCAGCTCTCTTTATTTCCCTATTAGAGATATACAAGTCAAGAGGACCTAATTCATGCCATCTATCATGCCAAGCATTCAGCCCCCTCAGTCAACTTCTTCTTGGGGTTAACCATAGGGAAAACCTCAATCCCCATTGGTTTGGTGTCATGTGTATCATTGGTCTTCCTCAAGGCTGGATATATAGAATCCAGAGCCAGTTGTATAAACCTTGGGACTGCAGCAAATTTCTTGTCTCTTGTCACTACAACTTTGACATCTTCAAAAATCAATCTGGACCACTTGAATCTAACACCTCTAACCAGTGACACCATTGCATGAGTGTGCACCTGGTTTAGCTGATCCGTTGAGCTCTTCTTAGCAATGATGCATTTTTGCAAGTAGTGAGCCAGCATCCTCCAATAAGGTGGAATAAGAGCCTTCATAGTCGGGGGTGACGCTGTATGATATCCCATCTGCTTCAAACACTGGGTAACCACTTCTTTATCCAAAGCCATAGGATCAGTAGCAACATCTTTCGGTCTAAGAGTCTGTCTAAAATTTTCTTCAATCAACACCATAGTTGTTTCTTGTATCTTAGCAAGAATCTGCTTTCCATCATCAGAAATAAAAGCAGTCTTCCAGAATTCTTGTTGCATTCTTTTGCAAATAACAGGATTGGCAGTAAGAGCATAGTGTAGGCAGCATCTCTTCAATCCTTTAATCATGGACTTGTACTTCTCCTTATAGTCAACAGGTGGATCTAGCAAGTATGCAACCGTGTTGTGATCCTTAATAAACTCCAAGTCCCTGCATTCACAAACATAAATAAAATCCAAAACAGACAAAAATTCATCAGTTATAAGGGTTTCTCGAAAAACGGGCAGCATAACGGCTTAAAAACGAAGAAAAACCAGTTGAAACACATCATCAGGTACCTTTCCGATCGAAAACTAGGTTTTCAATCGAAAAGCATCCATCCGATCGAAAAAGTTGTCGGTTACCGAGAATCCCGATCGAAAAGTGTACTCTCCGATCGAAAAGCCTAAGCTTCTGATCGAAAAGCCTAAGCACCGATCAAAAAGGGTATTTTTCGATCGGAGAGCCTAGTTTATCGACCGAGAAGCCTCAGGCCATTGGTAACCGATGATCGAAAACTACCGGGGGGTGATCGAAAAGCTTCTCAGCCTGATCGAAAAGTCCTTTCTTCACCGTTCTAGACCTACAACTCCATCAAACATGCAATTTTTGTTTGTTTCAACACTTAAAAACAATCCCAAACACCTGCAATTAGAGTTTTTCACCCGTCCCACCCAATAATCACGAAAAAATTCAAAAAATCACACATACTCAAGTCGATCCCGAGCGGGTTTAGCCACACGCTTCAAACGAGGCGCTATGGGTCAAAATTCACATCGGAATGGTGTTCAGCGACGGATTCTGACCGAGAAGGTGGCGATAGATGATGGTTTCGGTGGCGGACGACGGCGAATCGAAGAGGGGCAGTGGCGACGGCGATGTGGGTAATGTGAGGTGTTTCGATGGTGGTTTTCGGCGAGGGAGGTGGTGGTGAGGTCGCGAGGTTGTGGCGAAGGTGGCGGTGGTTTGCGACGGTGGTGGCAACAAGTGGTGGTGAGTGGCGGTGATGGTAGTAGGAGTAAGGGTTTAGTGGGGGAGAGTAGGAGATGGTAAAGTGATGATGGGGAGGGGCCGAACTCCCCCCTTTGTTTAACCAAATTTTTTTTTTTAAACTTTCAAACCACCCCCTCAAGTTTGAGTATGAACAAAATGTGCCAAAATTTAACAACACAACACTTTTCTCAAGTTAACTTCAATTTAACCTCGTTTATTTTCAAAAAATTCCCCAGAACTCAAGCCCGAGAGTTTTATATCTGACAACTTAACAATAATTTAACAAAAATAAATAAATAACTACAAAAAAAAACAAAAAATAAAAGTAAATTGAAATAAAAAAAATAAAATAAACTAAAAAAAGCTTAACAACCTGAGTTTTGAGTGAAGAGGCATATTAGGGATCATACCATATAATCTATGACTGAGGAACCCTTTTCAGCTTCAGTTACTTTGCGTGTTCAGGCGATTGCCGTTATTTTGGTCCAATTTTTTTAAACTCGTGCCGCTTTCGCTTACTCAGGCAGTTTCATCACATAATTTATATTTTAGGGTTTATTAATGATGAACATCTATCCAGGTCACATACATAAATCCTAGGTATAATTTGTACATTCTATCAAGTACACCTGGTTTCCCTACAACATTTTTCACGACACCTTTTCTTAAGCCTAACATCTTGCTCCAGACTGGGTTGAGAAAAGACAGAATAGATAACGGAGATTTTGTTGGATATTTTACAATGTCAACTGAATTTTTGAAATAGTTTTTATAATGCTCTCATCAGTGATAAAGGCTGAGGGTTTTGGACTCTTGAGGGTCTCTTTTGGTTGTGCACATTGGCATCTTTTGGGTTTATAATGTATGTACAATCTGATCTCAGATGTACATGGATCAGGGAGGCTCCAGGTCTCTGCTACCGCAGAACAAAGGAGTCTTGACTCACGTATAGCATTCCCGGGTCATTGCTTACGCAAAGCAGAGAGAATGAGAGTTTTTGAGCATGACATCAAAACTTAGAACCGGGCGTGTGTCTCAGGATTCCTGGCGCACAGTGAAATCGAAATTGTACTAACCTAAGTGTGTGATTCCCTTCAAACATCATACGTTATCTTCAAGTGTTGTGATAAAGCATACCTTTTGATTGATTGACAGCAGAGCCTACCAAGCATATCGGCCATGAATCACAGCTTTTCACCTCCACCTTACACATGTTAGTCAGCAAACACCTGGAAATCTATATCACTTCCCTGTCTCCTTGTTCACAGTTTCACTTCTGTTCTCAGTTTTGACATCTCTGTCAACCTTTGGTTTGGTGCACTCCCGTGCATAATGCCCATACTCATTGCAGTTGTAGCACCACAGGTTTGCTTTATTGAAACTGAGCTTTATCCCTTTTCCTCCATTCCAATCCTTCTTTCCTGTCTTTGCCATGAACTGCTTAGCTCTCAAAGCTGACATACCCATCTAGTAAGAAATGTCCATATGCTCCAGGTCTTCTGGGTTGACTTGATTCACATCATCCGGAGTTAAATCACCAGGTAGGAGAGAACCTGCAACGAGTGCCTGATAGCAACTCATAATACCTACACCAAGAGCAAAACAGGGATCTTTGGTTAGAGCATTAACATCTAAAGAAACAAGGTTTGATGTTCCAGATGTGCTTTACCCAGTGGCTTGAGCAATAAATCCCATCGGATTAGAATGTGTGTTGTTAGGAGCAACAGCTGTCTGTGAGATGAAGGCTTGATTAAATTGGTTCATTAATGCTCCATTGCCCAAATTTCTGGTGAAAAACCGTATATGGATCGATTCTATGGATGAAACGGAAGTTTTGTCATTGATTCGTGTCGAATGATTACATAACGAAGGAGTATACAACAATTAAGCTCTAGGGGAGGTCGGACAGAACCTCCCCTCTCAACACATACACACAAGACAGAAACTTACAAAGAAATACAAAGACGAAACTATTTATACTTCTTCATTCTGTCCGAACTGGGTAACATCCAAACCTGCTCCGAGCTTCCTCCGAACTTGGAGTTCGGACCACCTTCGAACAACTCCAAATCTGGAGTTCGGGTAAGGTTCGGACCTTAGTTCATGTTTCCGACAAATCAGTCTGTTTGACAATTCGAACAGTAACGGCCACACAAGGTTCATGCATCAACAAATTCCCCCTTGGACGTTACTGTCGAATCCAGACAATGATCTTCTAGCAATCTTCAGTCAGCTTGCTGTAGACACCTCTATCTTTAGCAAACTCCCCTTGACCGAATCATCAGGTATGCAGGAAACAATTCAAATCTTGTACAATCTCCACAACCAATAAAATTCCCCCTAGCTTCAAGCACAACCATCCAATTGGAACCGGCATGTATGATAATGGTTCACTTCATAAGTTGTATCCGGAAATTGTAAAGACACACGAACATCACTGCATCTTGATAATAATCTTCAATCTTCACCGAATTGTAACACATTCTGATCTTTATGAAAACAGATACGATCAGCATCTTCAATCACGGAAATTCCCCCTCAGCATCAAATCCATCCCAATATATTACTCCGGTAAACGTATATCTCGTTGCAGACTGGAATCTGACCAAGTCTTTCGACAACTCAAGAAAGTATCGGGCATATGACAGAGAGTTCCAAACCATAACAGAAAACTTTGACATATCGGTTTGCACGAACATCAGAATATACCACCTTTCCACGAAGATCAAAAATCAACATCAACCCTGAACTGATTGTTTTTGAATATTCACTTTTTCAATTATGAACCTTTGAAAGTTTTTAGGGTCCCCAATTTCCCCCTAAACAAGTGACATATTCAAATCTTCAATATTCTTCTGATTCCAACCCGCACATTCTTGTAGTGGAATGATAAACTCAAGTGGCCCGCAACGGAATCTTTAATCTCATTCAATCTTCAGTTTGTGTAGAAAGATAATCTCCGACAAATGTTCCCAAGTAATCATAACCATGTCTCCGAATCTCTGTCCATCATCAGAAACACGTATTCTTGAATCTCTGTCCATCATCAAGAACAACAATGACTACTCACAAACTCATTTCTTGAAATTCGATCACTAACTCGTACCAAATATCGTGATCTGGATTTTCTTCAAACATAACACCCCACAACTACCGAATCAAGGGTAAACACGATAGATGATCCGCTTCATTGAAATTCCCACCTAACAGGGGTTCGGGGGCAGCGCCCCTGAGAAGCGGGGTCCAAGGGGCGGCAGCCCCTGGCGGGGTCCAAGGGGCAGAGCCCTTGGCTGGGGTCGTGCTGCCAGGTCTACCTCCGAACCTGATCCTCCGAACCCTCTCCTTGAACAAAATTGCTTCATCAAAAATGCATTCGAGCTCGTCCGAACCTTGTCCGATCTACCTCCGAACCTGATCCTCCGAACCCTCTCCGAAACTGACCTTCGGACCTAGTCCAAACCTGACCTTCGGAACCTCCTCCGAACCTGACCTTCGGACGTCCGAACCTGGAGTTCGGAGCGGTTATTTTTCAGATCTGTTCTTCGGCCGAATGTTGTCCGAACTCGAACTGGAAATTTTTGAAATCGCACCAGATTCAGAATTTGATCGAATTTAGACATCCAGATACTTCTGTTAGGTAAAAACATGACTCAGGAAGACTCGATTGATTAAAAACCAATCAGAAACACTTTCAATCATCCCTAACCGAAGGTTTAACGTCTCGAAATGAAGAAAACGATAGATTTCGACCATAGAAAGAGCCAACAGCTCTGATACCAACTGAAAAACCGTATATGGATCGATTGTATGGATGAGACGGAAGTTTTGTCATTGATTCGTGTCGAATGATTACATAACGAAGGAATAAACAACAATTAAGCTCTGGGGGAGGTCGGACAGAACCTCCCCTCTCAACACAAAGACACAAGACAGAAACTTGCAAAGAAATACAAAGACGAAACTATTTATACTTCTTCATTCTGTCCGAACTGGGTAACCTCCGAACCTGCTCCGAGCTTCCTCCGAACTTGGAGTTCGGACCACCTTCGGACAACTCCGAATGTGGAGTTCGGCTAAGGTTCGGACCTTAGTTCATGTTTCCGACAAATCAGTCTGTTTGACAATTCAAACAGTAACGGCCACACAAGGTTCATGCATCAACAAATGCCCCCTTGGACGTTACTGTCGAATCCAGACAATGATCTTCTAGCAATCTTCAGTCAGCTTGCTGCAGACACCTCTATCTTTAGCAAACTCCCCTTGACCGAATCATCAGGTATGCAGGAAACAATTCGAATCTTGTACAATCTCCACAACCAATAAAATTCCCCCTAGCTTCAAGCACAACCATCCAATTGGAACCGGCATGTATGATAATGGTTCACTTCATAAGTTGTATCCGGAAATTGTAAAGACACACGAACATCACTGCATCTTGATAATAATCTTCAATCTTCACCGAATTGTAACACATTCTGATCTTTATGAAAACAGATACGATCAGCATCTTCAATCACGGAAATTCCCCCTCAGCATCAAATCCATCCCAATATATTACTCCGGTAAACGTATATCTCGTTGCAGACTGGAATCTGACCAAGTCTTTCGACAACTCAAGAAAGTATCGGGCATATGACAGAGAGTTCCAAACCATAACAGAAAACTTTGACATATCGGTTTGCACGAACATCAGAATATACCACATTTCCACGAAGATCAAAAATCAACATCAACCCTGAACTGATTGTTTTTGAATATTCACTTTTTCAATTATGAACCTTTGAAAGTTTTTAGGGTCCCCAATTTCCCCCTAAACAAGTGACATATTCAAATCTTCAATATTCTTCTGATTCCAACCTCGCGCATTCTTGTAGTGGAATGATAAACTCAAGTGGCCCGCAACGGAATCTTTAATCTCATTCAATCTTCAGTTTGTGTGGAAAGATAATCTCCGACAAATGTTCCCAAGTAATCATAACCATGTCTCCGAATCTCTGTCCATCATCAGAAACACGTATTCTTGAATCTCTGTCCATCATCAAGAACAACAATGACTACTCACAAACTCATTTCTTGAAATTCGATCACTAACTCGTAACAAATATCGTGATCTGGATTTTCTTCAAACATAACACCCCACAACTACCGAATCAAGGGTAAACACGATAGATGATCCGCTTCTTTAAAATTCCCACCTAACGGGGGTTCGGGGGCAGCGCCCCTGAGAAGCGGGGTCCAAGGGGCGGCAGCCCCTGGCGGGGTCCAAGGGGCAGAGCCCCTGGCTGGGGCCGTGCTGCCAGGTCTACCTCCGAACCTGATCCTCCGAACCCTCTCCTTGAACAAAATTGCTTCATCAAAAATGCATTCGAGCTCGTCCGAACCTTGTCCGATCTACCTCCGAACCTGATCCTCCGAACCCTCTCCGAAACTGACCTTCGGACCTAGTCCGAACCTGACCTTCGGAACCTCCTCCGAACCTGACCTTTGGACGTCCGAACCTGGAGTTCGGAGCGGTTATTTTTCAGATCTGTTCTTCGGCCGAATGTTATCCGAACTCGAACTGGAAATTTTTGAAATCGCACCAGATTCAGAATTTGATCGAATTTAGACATCCAGATACTTCTGTTAGGTAAAAACATGACTCAGGAAGACTCGATTGATTAAAAACCAATCAGAAACACTTTCAATCATCCCTAACCGAAGGTTTAACGTCTCGAAATGAAGAAAACGATAGATTTCGACCATAGAAAGAGCCAACAGCTCTGATACCAACTGAAAAACCGTATATGGATCGATTGTATGGATGAGACGGAAGTTTTGTCATTGATTCGTGTCGAATGATTACATAATGAAGGAGTATGCAACAATTAAGCTCTGGGGGAGGTCGGACAGAACCTCCCCTCTCAACACATAGACACAAGACAGAAACTTGCAAAGAAATACAAAGACGAAACTATTTATACTTCTTCATTCTGTCCGAACTGGGTAACCTCCGAACCTGCTCCGAACTTCCTCCGAACTTGGAGTTCGGACCACCTTCGGACAACTCCAAATCTGGAGTTCGGCTAAGGTTTGGACCTTAGTTCATGTTTCCGACAAATCAGTCTGTTTGACAATTCGAACAGTAACGGCCACACAAGGTTCATGCATCAACAAATTCCCCCTTGGACGTTACTGTCGAATCCAGACAATGATCTTCTAGCAATCTTCAGTTAGCTTGCTGTAGACACCTCTATCTTTAGCAAACTCCCCTTGACCGAATCATCAGGTATGCAGGAAACAATTCGAATCTTGTACAATCTCCACAACCAATAAAATTCCCCCTAGCTTCAAGCACAACCATCCAATTGGAACCGGCATGTATGATAATGGTTCACTTCATAAGTTGTATCCGGATTTTGTAAAGACACACGAACATCACTGCATCTTGATAATAATCTTCAATCTTCACCGAATTGTAACACATTCTGATCTTTATGAAAACAGATACGATCAGCATCTTCAATCACGGAAATTCCCCCTTAGCATCAAATCCATCCCAATATATTACTCCGGTAAACATATATCTCGTTGCAGACTGGAATCTGACCAAGTCTTTCGACAACTCAAGAAAGTATCGGGCATATGACAGAGAGTTCCAAACCATAACAGAAAACTTTGGCATATGACAGAGAGTTCCAAAACTTTGATATATCGGTTTACAATAGTGTTATCCCAATTTGGCGAAAGAGAGTTTACCAGCTTCTTGTTTATCTCCACCTGCGTGTATGTGACCCCAACATCTTTCATTCCTGTCATAATTTTGATGAACCGTTGAAGCCGAGTCTCAATATTTTCACCAGGGATGTAATTAAATTCATTAAACTACTCTCTTAGGTTTTCTCTTCGAGATTCTTTCATGTCGTCATTTCCTTCATATGCTGCAACAAGAGCATCCCAAAGTGTCTTAGCAGAAGTGTACTCCTTGAAGGCTTCAGCTACCTCTGGAGATAAAGCCATGGTTAGAGCAGCCAGTGCCTTTCTATCACGTTCCACCTTCTCCCAATCTTTATCAATCCATTCTGATTTGGCTTTAGGTTTGGGTGCCTGACCTGTTGCTCCAGGTGTCGATGGGACATAGTCTCCTACCTCAACAGATCGCATGATCTTGGGATCATGATAGTTCACATAGTTCACGAATCGGTATTTCCAGCTCATGAAGTCTTTGCCAGACATTAGACGAGGTGGTCTGGCGTTGGTTCCGATCTTTGCATCCATCTCAAGGGTTGCACTTGACAGACTTGACATGTCAAAGTCCATTGTAAACACAGAGAGATAAAAACATGGGTTTTCGATCAAAAAGAGGGTGGGTCGAAAAGAGGTTTTTGGTTGGAGGAATCTAGTCAAAAAGTACTTTTCGATCGGACAAGGTTTTAGCCGAAAAGTACACTTCTCGATCAAAAAGTGCTTGTAAGGATTGAAAAGTCTTAGGAGGGGACTTTCCGATTGGACCGAGAAGCTGATCGAAAAGTCACAAGGGGACTTTCCGATCGAGATGGCTGATCAAAGTCACAAGGGGACTTCTCGGTTGAGGGAAGACTGATCGAGAAGTCTCAAAGGGGACTTTCCGATCGTGATTTCTAATCGAAAAGTCTCAAAGGAGGGACTTTTCGTCTGAGGGAAACTGATCGAAAAGACACGAGGGGTCTTTCTTGATCACGGAAAAGCGACAGAAAGGGCTTTTCGACAAAGAGGTTGATCGAAAAGTTGCGGTTCACGGATCAAAAAGTCTCAAATCTTGTGTAAATCTCCACGAGAACTCCCGTTTTGCGTCCAAACCTGCAATAATACTTCCGAGTATGCTAAAAGCTGAAAATCGCCAACAAAACTCAAAATGTTAGATCACAAGAACTTGAATCTGATATCGCGAGAGCCTCGAAACTTGTGTTTCTTGGCTCTGATACCAATTGTAAGGATCAAAATCTCTCCTCACGCGATATCAAGTCAACTAATCACCGTGCGGAATCCGGTGATTAGTGATGATTCAAGAATAATCAATATAATCAATAGTAAACAAATAGAAAGACAATAAATAACACACAAACCGATTGAAATCACTTGAAGAATTCGATTTCTAGTCACCCCTTGAAAGCCGAAATTCCCAAGAGAATTTTAGTACACCTTTGATCGCAAAAACACACAAAAATACCAAGAGAAGCAACCCTAAACCAAGTAGCTACCTATTCCTTATATAGGAAACCATATGCTTGATTAACAAGCCAAAAGAATTCGGCCTATAGGGCCTAATACAACCAAATCAAAAGCCCACCCAACCCATTTACATATTTATAGCTCAATTACATTTAACTAGCCCACAAATATTTCTAATGCAAAAGCCTCACTGAGTATGGTCTCTATAATCTTCCCCCAGGCTTTAGCATTAAACCGCATTCACATTCGGAACTTCTTGGATAAGTGTACTATAGCTAGATCATACCATAGCTCCTTTGCAACAATCTCAGCCACAGCTCGAGTATAGCATTTAGCATATTCTTTAGTATCTTTGTTACACTCAATTTGGTGCTTAGATAGTACCAATATATCTTTCTTATGAAACCTCATCGAGTCATGAACTTCCATAACACTCATCGTCTTTGATTTGCATAGAATTTTTGCTTCACCTGAATAATCACTGTAAGCCCATGTTTGTAAATCATGTAGACAATCTTCAGGATGTCTCATTGGCAAGGGTATAGTTTTAGTCTTCACTTTCGGCGGATACAATACATTAGTGAACTTCTTTCCATTGACATTCTCCTTTCCAGGGACACTCTTCTTTCCATCCCACTTGAATACACCCCTGTATTTCTTAACATACGATTTTTGTGAGGAAAATCTTCAAATCTCTTGAACTTGCTGAGCATTGCATTTTCCAACTTTTTGTAAAAATATTTAGCACACTCATTCTGTGATGGGTTTGAGAAAGGTGCCTTGTAAAGCATAGCCAGATCCACATTAGTCTAGGAGTAAAACTGGGTCCAGCATTTGTAGTATTCCAATGGATATTGACCATTTCTTCGTACAACAAACATATTCTTTTCACCATAAAAAATCCAGGCTTTAATTTCTGCAGTGATTCCCCTTTTATCATGATAATGATCTCCCAGCTGGATTAGGTACCTTTTAGGAGGATAAGTAAACGTCTGAGCCTCCTAACCTCCATCAAACTCAGATGCAGGTACAGTCTTGTAGTCTCTATCCATTGTGTCTTTATCTTCATTAGAGGCTTCGGGTAAGACTGGGCCAGAAGCCTCAGGGATATCTGCTTCAAAGTCAAACACTGGTGATTGTGAAGAATCACCTACACCTGAACTACCTTCTTTGTTTCCTGGATCTTCCTTTTCGTCTTTCTTTGATTGGTTTGAACTAGCTGAAGTGAGTTGTTTTATCAGTCTGTGTAAATCTTTAATCTGTGCATCGTGTGAAGTATCGTGACAAGACGAGAAGAAGTGCAAGACAAAGTTAGTCTACTAGGCGAAACTCATCCGAACTGGAGTTTGGATCAGGGCGAACTGGCAGTTCGCCCTGGGTTCGGCTAGTCGACTATGTATAGTTGTTTTGTCTTCGTATTTTGTAACAGAGTTAGGACTGAGTGTGTGAGATCAAGTGTTAAGTGTGTGTTTTTCACTGTGTTTCTCTTAGTCTGTTTCTAAGTGTTTACTGATTGTAATTATTCTTTTAATCAATAAAACAATCGGTTTAGTTACGTTTCATATCCGATATAGCTAGATCGAGTAGACGATCCGATGCTCACGAGCTTTTAAGTGGTATCAGAGCTTTCTAGTTCACTTTACTAATCTGTGGTTGCTATTTTCAAACTTTTTGAAACAAATTGTGTCGTGTTTCAAAAATTTGGAGAGTTTTTGCAAGTTTTTAATCATTTCTGAGCCATTTTTGGTGCAAAATTTGTTCCTAAATCATTCCTCATCATATTTCTTGGTTTACGGCTGAAAATCATGTCAAAATCTATCCAAAGTCGAGAGTTTTGAGCGAAAAATGTTTCTGTTCGCCTGAAGAACTTTCAGTTCGGAAATAACCATCGTTCGAACCTAGAGTTCGCCTCAGTAACCGCTCCAAACCTGAGTTCGCCTGAGTTAGTGCTATGTTCGCCTGAAAAGTTTCAGTTCGGATAGAGTTCGGATCTAGTTCGTCTGTTCAAAGCACTGGTTCGGCTAAGTTTGTCTAGGGTTCGGTTAAGTGTTTCTATTCGGTTAGGGTTCGGATATATTTCGGCTCACATTTGAGTTCGGATACTATTCGGTTACACAAAGTCTGAGTTCGGAAGAGTTCGGCTCCTGTTCGGATAAGACTTTTGGGGTCGGATATAGTTCGGCAAATCTTCTGTTTGGCTAAGGATTTTTGAGTTCGGGTGTGGTTCCGACAAACAAAATATTAAATTTTTAAAAATGTCGGAATTTCAAGCTTTTGCCGATATGCAAAATGCAATGCAAACCATGCTGAACTTTGATAACGAAATCAGAACAAGCCAGAAAGTTCCCAAGTTGTTGATGTTGGAAAATTATCAAAATTGGAAGCAACGATTTTCTGCTTACATAAGCATGTGTTGATGCACGAAATGGCAATGAGCTGGATCGAACGAAGACACAAAGTTTTGGTTTAGGTCTGTCGGCCGAACTCCGGCCGAACCTTGGCCGAGTCTTGGCCGAACCTGGGGTTCGGACAAGCTATGGAGTTCGGACGTCCGTAGGTCTATATATATGTTTGTGTCTTTGTAATTTGTAAGTTTCTGAGAGAGTTTGAGCGAACTTGTCTGTGAGTTGTCTCTGTGTAATTCTCTGTAACTCTGATTCTCTATCAATAAGAGATTTAGTTTTATTTACGTTTTGTGTGTTGATTCTCACTTGATTACGTTTGCATTCGATCAATTCGTCCAAACCGATCCGTATCCAGTCACTTTCAAGTGGTATCAGAGCAATTCTGGTGCTGTTTGGTTCGAATTGTTGTGAAACGTTGAATCAAAGTTCATTTTCGTGTTGCTCTCTGGAATTTTACGTGAAAAACACTATGTTTTGCGTTAAAATTCGTTGTTTCTGAGTGCTAGTGTTCATTTGAGTGTTAGAGTTCAGTTCTGAGTGATTTCTGTTGAGATTCAAAAAATTTTCTGAATTTAGGTTCGGCCGAACTCCAAGTTCGGCGAAACCGCTCCGAATCCCAAGTTCGGAGTATAGTTCGGTCAGTTTTCCTATTCGGAGAGAGTTCGGAGTCCTATCGGAGAGAGTTCGGAGGAAATTCTGTCTCGGAGGGAGTTCGGACTAGGATCGCAGATAGATCGGAGTTTCTGGGTTCGGTGTTACGTTCGTTGAGGGTTCGGACTTTTGTCTTTCAGTTCGGTGAAGGTTCGGAGCTAGTTCGGAGGGTGTGTAGAGTTCGGAGCTAGTTCGGATCAGAATTCAAATTTTTCAATCATGTCGGACTATAATGCGTTTGCTGCTATTCAAACGCAGATGCAAACTTTACTCAATTACGACAATGAAATTGGAACAACGCAGAAAGTTCCAAAGTTGCTTAAATTTGAAGACTATGCAAATTGGAAGAAACGATTTGAGGCATATATCGGAACAACGGATCCAGATCTATGGATCGCTATGGATGCACCATATGTGTATCCTGTTGGCGTTAATAATGTTCCCATTATGCAACGAAATTTTGATCTTACACAGAAAGCTGATTTTGTTCGTGAACAGAAAGCGTACGGTTTAATCACTCAAGCTTTGCCAAAGGAATTATTACATCAGTTCAAAAGTTGCAAACACTCTCATGAGTTATGGACAACTCTGAAAGAGAGGTGTGAGGGCAATGAACAGTATAAGAAAAGCAAGAAGAAGGTGCTTAACAAAGAATTCGACAACTTCAAACATTTTGATGGCGAGGGCGTTCCTGAACTAATTTCGAGATATTGTCATTTATTGTCTGAAATGGATAATGTCCAAATTAAGAAAGATGACGAAGAGCTGAAGGAAAAATTGTTGGAAGGTTTGCCATCGAAATGGGAGTCATATGTTTTGATGATCATGAATGACAAAGACTATGCCGATTTGACTTTTGTGAAGCTTTTGGGTAAACTGCAAGCTCGTGATTTAGAAATGAAGAATGTTAACACTACTCCAGCAGCAGTTCAGAATCCAGATGTCTATTATGGGTCAAATGCAGCAACTATTTCTGGGAAGTCAGCTAAGATAACAAGTTCTGCACCTGCTACAGCATTTGTGGCTGGAAATTTACCGGGATATGTTTCAAGTTCGGGAACTGGTTCAGGCTCACAAAGTGCTGATTACAATTATAGTCCTAGAATTAGTGGTACGTCAATCCCAGCAAGTAATTTGGTGAACACGGGAAAAATGGCTATGTCGGTATCTACCACTGAAGATTACATGGCTCTTGTTTCTGCATTAGTGTCATCATATTATGGGTTGATAACTGGAAATGTCAGTAATGCTGAGTTGACTGAAGAAGACTATGATCAGGTGGATCCTGATGATTTGGAGTTGATGGACATAAACTGGCAATTTGCTATGTTGGCGAGACGAGTGAAAAGATAATTGAAGAAAACTGGAAGAAAGGATTTGAATTCTGGTGGCAGGATTGGATTTGATAAATCCAAAGTCAGATGCTACAATTGTTCCAACTTTGGTCATTTTGCTCGTGAATGTCAGCAGCCAAAGAAGCAAGAATATCATAAATTTACTCCAAAATCAAATGCAACTGGATCTAACACTTCATCGAGTTCAGGGAGTACTTCTAGTTCCAAATCTGAATCCACAAAAGCTCTTGTTTCTCAAGTTGACAAAACATATAATTGGGGAAATCAGTTTGCTGATTCTTCTTCTTTAATTGTTACTCATGTGCAGGATGAAGAAACGTTGACTGAATCAACTGACAATGAAGAAGAAGTGCATGATGAGAAGACTGAGGAAACTTTTGATGGAATGAATGATGGCGATGAAGTCTTGAACTCAAGGAGTGATCATAAGTCTGTGAATGAAGAAAAATTTGCATTTATGGCTGATGTGTCTGAAAAGATC
>JBCNJP010000017.1:34664787-34789922 GCA_039602395.1 Deinandra increscens subsp. villosa | reverse complement strand
TCACACTGATTTTCAAAAAGCGGATCTTTTCACAAAAGCTTTTGATAAAACCCGTTTCCGTTATCTTTTGCAGATCAACGGCATTCAAAAGTTACCAAGTTAAGTAACTTTCGGTTGATCATTTTTCCTCTTTTATTTTTCTTGTGTTTGTTTCTTTCCTTGTTATAGAAAATCCAAAAATAGAGTTTTTTTTTGTATTTTAGGAGGAGAAAAATCACAAAGATAAAAAATATGGAAAAATGCAAAAAGCATAAAAAAATGAAAAATAAAAATTGAGAAATTGATCCGACCAAGCGAGAAATGATAATACATCGGCATGTGTTATCAACCACGGATAAAGTAAAATTAAAGGCTGTAGGTTCTTGTTTGGTTAGTTAAATGCGTAAGGGTAAATCTGATATATGCGAGTATGATATAAACATAAAAATTGCTTGATTATTTGTGAGACACATCATGATGATTACTGTGTGATCTTGGCATCAAATAAAATGAAAAAGCAAAAACAGAATAAGAGATGTTCTGGTGTACGCATGTTTTCATTTTGCAAAAATTTCAACTTCTTTGATTTTCTTTATTTTGTCAAACGATCGGACTTTCTCTGCGTATCAAAAGATCGACCTGATCGTTGTTCGTTTGACGTTCTGCTTTATTTTCTTTGGTGTTTCGTATAATACATCGGACTTTCTCTGCGTGTACGTGAGTACCGACCTGATTGTTGTTGGATTATACAACTTCTGCTTTATTTTACATTTCTTATTTTCCTAAACAATCAGACTTTCTCTGCGTGCCTACCAGCCGACCTGATTGTTGTTTGTTTAGGGTTATGCGTTATTTTTGCATGAAACACCATGAACGATAAATCTCTGTGAAAATTAAATTCTGTGAAAAGTACAAAAATAGTAAGAATAAGCCAGATTACCGTTATTTCTGACTGTGTGGGTTTTCACATTATCAATGCTTGCTAAATATATCTTAACATATCAGAAAGCTATAAAAATTGATCTACCCAAGCTGAAATAAATTGAAAAATTGTATTTGTTGCCAACTAGACTTGCATGCTGATTAAAAATGAAATTGAAGTGTGTCTGATACATATTGACCGATATGATCTCGCGTCTGGATCTTTCTCACAAAAATACTTAAGTTATATCAGTTCTAGTTATTTCATTTCATTTCTGTTTGGTTTGTTTCTTTGATTATCAGAAAAATCCAAAAAGATTTTTGGTGTGCTTGAAAATTTACAAAAATCAAAAAGATTTTGATTCTGCTTTATTTTCGATCAACCGTTAGTGAAAAATTACAAATTATGCCGAAAACAACCAAATGGACTTGATTCCAGAAATTTCAACAGAAAATTGAACGAAGTTTGAGATTTATTGATAAATTTGAAAACTTTTGAGGTTCAATTTGAAAAATTCATCAAAATCAGGGGTGATTTTTGAAATTTGTGCAAATCTCCAAACTTGAAGATCGGACGACCGAACGTGAAGATCGGACGACCGAATGTGAGGATCGGAGGTCCGAACTCCAATATCGGACAAGATTTAGGATGGCCGATGGGGAGGTTCGGAGCTACTGTTCGGCCGAACTTGAAGTTCGGAGGTCCGAACGTGGCTGGCTATAAATACGCCAAACGTGAGGTTCGGAGGTCATTGTTACTGTTTTACTCCGAACGCACACCGAACCTCTGCCCAAATTTTCAATTTTCGAATCAGTGTGTTTTTGGCGATTTAGCGACTGTTTCTAGGTAGATCTTGAATTTCCGATTGCATTGGTAGTCTTAGATTGGATTTTTACCCTTGTTTTGTGAGGTTTTTAACAGAAAAACTCGTTCGGACCTATAACTGTTCTAGATCTGAAAATAGGTTATTAAAACTGTGATTTTATCGATTAAAATTGACTCCTATGTGTTGCTTGTCATATTCCGACTGTGTGTGTGGTTTGAAAATGTTTGATTTGGTCGATTTCATCGATTTTGAGATTCAAAATTGTCGGAGTTCTTCAGGCTTCGAACCCGGGGTTCGGAGACTCCGAATTTGGAATTCGGAGGAGGCTCGGACAGAGTTCGGCGGGACTCAAAATTTTGTTCAAATGTTGTTCGTTTACGCAAACGACAATGATTTGACAAAATCGATGATGATATTTGTTAATCACATTGAATTTAATGAATGTTTTCTTTTATGTGTTTTTCAGATATGGCCAACGATTTAAAGATCGGTGATAAACATAACATTTGTGCACACATCGGGGTCACAAGAGGCAAACTTGATAAATTTGGAGGACCTGGAATATTCGACTTTCTGAGACGTTCAAGAATACATCATGCTATTACTCAACAGTGTGATGTATACAGAGACATTATTTTGGAATTCTGGAGTACGGCTCATACAATTTCTGATCCACCGATTAGAATTGCTGCTACAGTACAAGGCCGACCAGTTCAGATCACAGAAGCTGATATTCGCAGGGTGTTGCAGTTAGAGTCTGATTCACCAAATGCCAGATTTTAGTTTCCTTATGAAGACAACGTGGCATTTTTGAAGCGTATTTGGTACACTGACGATCCAAGCAAGGAGTGGGTGTACAAATCATCGCTGAGTGTTCCGTACAAGTATCTGGTGCATGTATTATTAGTTTGTTTGGGACACAGAATTTCAGGGCATGATGAAGTTCAGCAGATCATCTTGTCTTTGATGAATGCATTGGTGATGAATAGACCTTACAATGTGTCTGGGATGATTTTTCACTATATGAGAGATAATCTGACACAACGTCAGAAGAAGGCTGCAATATATCCCAGATTTCTTCAATTGGTGCTGAATGATTTATATCCAGATTTGACAAAGAATGCAGCACACCGAATGGAGTTAAAGCATATGACGGAGGCAAGTGTTGGGGCTTTGGCGTCTTATCAAAAGAAGGCACCAGAGTTTCAGCCTAAACTGAAAAGATTGATTGGCCATCTAGCCAATGTCAATTATGTGGCACCAGTTTTGGGTGCACCTCGTCATGATGATGGAAGCGATTCAGAGGAACTTGATTATAGTTGGATCGAAGAGCAAAATCAAATACCTCAGCAAGGAAGGGTAAAAAGGCCTAAGAGGCAGATACCAATTGTTCAGGAACAAGTCAATCAAGATCCACGACCGGAACCTGTTTCCCAACCGCCAATGTCTGAACCGGTGGTCTCAGCACATGCTACTGTGACTGAGACACCAGCGGTTAATACCCTAATTGATGAATCAGAATCTGATGATGATTTTATGGATACTGGGGCTGACTCTAAGGACTTGTCGGAACCAAATGATCCGTTTGTCCGTGTTCTGATTAACTCTAAGTATGTGAAGCTGCTGAAGGGAAGTGATGAGCATATTGCTTACAGAATCAGTCAGAAGAAAAGCATCGACCGTTATCAGAATCGAGTATATGATGTGGTGGCTTCTGAATCCGATGAAGATTACAATCCTGAAACCGAGGGGATTTTCGGTAAAGGTAAACAGCCAGTGGTTGGTTCATCTATTACTCCATCCAAAGGGAGGAAGAAATCAGTTGTTGGGGGCAGAATGAAGAAGAGAAAAGGTGTAGGTGTGCAGCAGTTTGTCTTGCAACCTCGTACCAGTGTTTCTACATCTACTGCAGCTGCTTCAACAGTTCATACTTCAGTGTCTGATACTCAAGCTGAATTTCTGCGAAATTTGATGAATGCTAGTCAATCGACAACTGCTGGCACAGCACCTTCAGCAAGTGCTGGTGTGCAGTCTGTTAGTCAGCCTATGGGATCTTCAACACCGATCTTCACAACTGCAACTGCATCTACTCAGTCTACACCAGATGTCACTTTTAATTATGAAGAGGGTTCAGTGTCTTTTTCTCAAGCTAGCATCTTACAAAGTGCTCTTTCAGATCATCAAACTCAGATTGACGCCTTGAAGGCTAAGTCTGAAGCACAGGAAAAGACTATTACTGTGCTGAAGATGGATAATGAAGGTCTTCAGCATCAAGTGTTAACTCTCCAGAGTCGTGACAGAGCCAAGGATCAAGAAATTCTTCAATTACAAAGGGCTAGTCAAACTCAGTCAAAAATGCTTCTTGAGATGGATGAGCAATTAAAGTTCTTAATGAAGAAATTTAAAGCTCAGGGGGAGTTAGGAGAGGGTTCGGGGTGTAATGAAGACCCAATGCATTTCTTGAACGATGATCCTGACCAGAGATGACCCTGAAGGGAATGTTGGTGGCGGTCCAGGCCCATCTGGAACTACGGGTTCGGGTGCTGGTGCATCATCATCCCAGGGGGAGAAGGATTCAAGAGAAGCAGTGCCAATCTCGGTGATTCCATCTAGTCAAGCAGCAAAAAGTCTGAATGGATTTGCTGAAATGCTACAAACACTTGAAGAGGGGGAATTTTTTGGTGAGTTAACGGTGGAGGAGTTAAAGCGAGTGTTTGAATTAAATGAAGAAGAGCTTAGAAAGACACCTGAGAAAGAACCTGAGAAATACAACGAACCAGAACCAGAGTCTGATGAAGACATTGATGGTATATTTGAAGAAGAAGTTGAAGTGGAGGATATTACAGAGGAGGAATATCCAGATCTGTACTCCAACTTCAATAACAACCATGCTGGTGATGAGTTTGAAGTGTTTCCTAAAGAGAAAGATGCTGAAGCTGAAGAGGTTTTGAAAAAGAAAGAAGCTGAGAAACCTGAAGACCCGGTGGTTAAAGAGGCACAGGTTCAGAAACAGAATCAGACATTTAAAGAATTTATGAAAGCGTTTCATGCAAACTATGTTCCGCCTCCGAAACCAGTTTAAGCAAAGATCGTCATTCAAGTTTAAGGGTCGAGTGTCAGGAGAAATTATTAGCTGGATGTATGCTTCAAGTTTGGGGTGCTATGGGATTAAACGTGAAAACGGGATCCAGTACTTCAAGCGAGCCAAGGATTTCAGTAGTCTACCGGTTTGGGATGTTCGTGAACTAACGAGGAAACCTTTTTGTTGTTATGGCAATGATGCGTTAGGTATGCATTTTAAGAAGGTTCTCGAGAAAGAATGTCGTGAAGGATTTCAGTTTCTGGATCCTCAAAGGCCAAAGAGACGTCGATCTACGACAAGAGTTCATGCATTGACTGGTAAGAAGCTGATAATTCTGGTATTTCCAAAGAAGCCTGATGGTATGAAAAAGATACCACTGATGAAGATGCAACAAGACTTTATCAAAGATCTGAGGCGGTGGTATTATAATGAGAAGACTGGTGAAGCAGTTATTGTTTTGAAGGAAGAGAATCGGGTTGTGAAGATATACGATCCTATGTGGCTGATCAACTTGTCGAAGGCTGATATTGATGAGTTGTATCATAATCCTATCCTGTATCATCCTGATTTTATGGATCAAGCGCTGAAGTTCTAGAGGGTGATAAGGGTTTGCTTTGCGTTCAACATTTTTGCTGGAAACAACCATGATTTGGTTAGGAAAGGTGATGAGGCTACTACAGATGCTCGAGGCTGATGAAGAACGGTCCAGCTGTTGCCAAGGGGGAGTTTGTTGATACACGAAATGGCAATGAGTTGGATCGAACGAAGACACAAAGTTTTGGTTTAGGTCTGTCGGCCGAACTCCGGCCGAACCTTGGCCGAGTCTTGGCCGAACCTGGGGTTTGGACAAGCTATGGAGTTCGGACGTCCGTAGGTCTATATATATGTTTGTGTCTTTGTAATTTGTAAGTTTCTGAGAGAGTTTGAGCGAACTTGTCTGTGAGTTGTCTCTGTGTAATTCTCTGTAACTCTGATTCTCTATCAATAAGAGATTGAGTTTTATTTACGTTTTGTGTGTTGATTCTCACTTGATTACGTTTGCATTCGATCAATTCGTCCAAACCGATCCGTATCCAGTCACTTTCAGCATGAATGATATCGATATATGAATTCCAATTAAGAAGCTTTACACACATACTACTGATCAAGGAGATTTCAAAAAATTTCGTACCTTTGACAATGCTGAAAGAAAACTATATGAGCTTGAACAAAAAGCTTTTGGTTATCTTACTATGGCATTACCCACTGAGTTGTTACATCAATTTAGTACTTGCAAGAAATCAAAAAAATTGTGGGATGCTTTATCAGCAAGGTGTGAAGGGAACGATCAATACAAGAAAAGTCGGAAGAGGGTGTTAAATAAGGAGTTTGATAACTTCCAGCACTATGAGAATGAAAACATCACAACTCTTGTATCAATATTGTCAGACCTTATTAGTGAATTGAAGATTGTGGGGATTAAGAAACAGATGAAGAGTTAAAAGAGAAAATAATGGAGGCTTTACCAGAAAAATAGGAAAATTACGTGTTGTTGCTTACACATGATAAAGAATTTTCCACATTAACGTTTCATGATCTAACTGGTAAACTTCATGCCCATGAGATGGAAATGATGAATTCTAACAAGTCAACAACTAAATTGCAAAATCCGGAGTTGTATCATGGTGAAAATGCTGCTAGTATCACTGCTAAGGCTAAACCAAGTCTTAGTTCAGCTCCACATACTGCTTTTATTGGAAATATATCCAGAGTTTTGGGTGATACTAATTCATCAAGAGGTTGTAGCTTTACGATTCCAGAATCATCAAATCAAAATGTGTTTTCTGTCAAATCAGCTGATGATTGTGCCAAGTTGGTTTCTGCTCTCATTTCATCATCATTTGGAATGTTTACCAATGATGTTAGCAAGGCTCAGCTAACTAGAGAAGATTTGAATGAAAATGACGATGATCACTTAAATGAAATGGATATGGCATGGCAATTGGCTATGTTATCTCAGAGATCACAAAGGTATTACAAGAAAACTAGAAAACAAGCTTTTGATGACAAGTTGGGATTTGACAAATCTAAGATCAAATGTTACAAATGTCCAAAAGTTGGACATTTTGCAAGAGAATGTTAACAAGCTCATATTCATAAGAAAACTTCAAAAGCTACATGTCTTTCTCAACCATCTTCTAGTAATACAAATAAGACAGCTTTAACAGTTCAAAATGATGGTTTTGTATGATTGGGGCAAATATTTTGATACATATGCTTTGATTGTCACACATGAGCAAGATGAATATTATTCTGATTCTAGTTCGTATGAAGCTGTTGAAACTGAAAAGTTTGAATCCAAAATTGAAAGTTTGAAGAAAGAAGATGAATCTTTGGTGGAAGAAGTCAAACTGCTCACTGCTGAAATTCAATTGGTTAAAGCAGATTTGGAGGTTTTAAAGGAACATGAAAAAGAGTTAGATTTCCAAAATGAGTCTTTGATAAAGGAGGTCAAGTTGCTAAATCAGGTTTTGGAAATATCTAAACAGAATAGAAAGGAGGATGAAGCAAAGAATGCAAAATTGAGTGAGGAAAATGATGAATTGGTTCAAGAAGTTAAGAAATGGAAGGATGAAGCAGAAGAGGCTGCTAATGATTTCCAAAATCTGTTTGATAAATCTAAAATCAAGCTTGATCTGCTTACCAAGAATTCTGAGGAGTATGTTGCTAAAATTGAATTTTATCAAATTGATATGGAAAAGTTGTTGGATGAGAAGCGAGAGTTGGTTAGTGTCAATAAAGTTCAAACTGCAAATCTGGAAATTCAAAAACGAAATGAGGTTAAATTGAAGAAGCAATTGTTTGACGGGCTTGATAATCTTTAACTGCAAAAATTTGAAACACATAAAGTTGCTAAAAGATTGATTGCTACTGAAAAAGAGTTGGCTGAAGCACAGCAACAGATTTCAGATTGAAGATACAAGTTATTGATGCAATGCGTCTTCTAAACAATGTCACCAATTTGTAATTGTTCACAAGCTTCTTAGAGAATGATGCAAATTTTGAAAAGATGTTTGACAAAACCGCATCACCCCCAGCTAGTATCAAAGAAGCGATCAAAGAGGTGAAAGAAAAGGTTGAAAAATATGATTATTAAAAGTTTCCATCATCAACTACAGAAGAAGAGAAGGTTGTGAAAAAGAAGAAGAATAAGAAGAAAGGCAAGAAGAAGAACAAGCAAGTTGAAATTCCACAGGTCTCAACGTTTGTTTCTGGTTCATCTTCAACAGAAAATGAGAAGTCCGCTATTTCAAGTGAGAAAATCGTTATCAACTAGAATTTGATGAGACGATTTTCTATAAAAAGAAAAATGTTAATGAAGTGAAAGATGAGTTTTCAAGATTGGCAAAGGATGGACACAAGAATTCAGGTTCTGAAGAAAGAATTTCTGGAAAAGGTGTTGGTTTGGGATTTAAGCAAGAAGTTTTTGCAGATGAGGGTGTTCAAGCTTCTAAACAACAAATTCTGCAGAAGCCCAACATGAAGCCAGTCAAGAAGGAGATATTCAAGGCAGAAAAGGTTTAACCCGAAAGGTTTTACAAACTCAAGGCTTCAGAACAACTATTTTCTGATCAAGAATTTCCTCTTCATTGCTTCGATGCACGGAAGATTTCAGAACTATTTGTCAAAGATGCCGCTTCAACAACCATGAAGAATCAAACTGCAAAATTATCCTCTGATGGTTCTATCTCTACAAGCCCAACATCCAAATGGGTTCATGATCACAGACTTCAGGTATATGATTCTTCCTTTGATCATGTTAGAGATATTCATGTTTGTAATACTGTGCAGGCACCTAAAAGGTGGGACAAAGCTGATCGCTTATGCTATATTTACCGCAAAAAAGGGCATATGGCAAAAGATTGTCCAATTCCTGCTTATTTAAATCAAAGATCTCAAAAGATCCCAGTTTTTGGTAAACCTGCCAAACCAAAGTTCTTTGATGAACAAGGCAGAGTTTTTGATGAATGTGAGCCTACATTCTTTCTAAAACAAAAACGTTTTGTTCCCATTTTCAAAAGGGTCAAAATGTAGGTTCTTCATCACAGTCACTTGTGAATGATTCATAAAAAACTGAATTACCACAAATCTGGAAACCTAATGTCACACCCTGTAAGATTTGTGTCGGGATGCGAAAAAGTTATCACAGTCAAGGTTACGAACGTACTCTGGATGGTTCAATAGCTAGAGCCGTTTTGGAAATTGTTAAAATGTTGGAGTAAATACGAGTTTTTCCAATATAATTACGCAGCGGATTAATTGTAATGAGAAAAGTAAATAGTTTTAAGTTTACAACACATAAGTTTTCAAAAGATTTTTAGGACATGACACCATTAGGTGTTATGCCAGGAAAATCTCCAAAAGCTAAACCATACTCTAGAAACAAATGAAAAGTCCTAAGATGCAAAGACAGGAAACAAGCAAGCAGGTCCGATGCATGCACAACAATTAAGTTCAAGTACCTAAGAATTCATACGAGAAAACGGTCAACAAATAATTGTTGGTGAGTTCCACAGGTTTAAAGTGCTAGCAGTTAAAGGTTGAATGAAAATAGTAATTGAAAACCAGTTCATGTTAATAGTTGACAATATTTGATAAGACTAGTTGATAATGTTACCATGTACCCTGAATACCGAAACTGACTGTTTACCCACTCTTGGTACCTATTGTCTGGTTGGTACCGCATAGATATGACATAACAATTTGTACTCTTTGACAAAAGACGGAGTCACGATTAGAGCTACCAATCAGAGCAGGGGCGTTAACTCAATAGATCTATTCAAACGTTACCGTTTGCAAATGATAATTAATCGGATTCAGTTAATAGTGGGGTTTGGGTTATAACATGAATGAACATGTGATAACAAGTGTGGACAATGGAAAAGTACATGAAACAGTTATGATAACAAGGTCTAATTGTCTAACATCGAAAATGTATGTATGAATTCTCCCCCAAAGATAAAATAGTTAAAGGAAAAAGGGGCCGTGAAAACTCACATTATTCAGAAACGGTAGTCGGAAATATGATCAACGGGAAATACAAGCCTAGATAATTATAAGACGTGCAATATAATAAGTAATTGGGTTGACATTAATGTCACTCCAATTAGGTAGGTCAAGTCTTGACGTCATGGTAGCCTTAAGGTTAAGTGATTTGAAAAGCCAAGGTGAGTGTATCCGGTTATTTATTTATTTGGAAATAATGTAAAATATATATTTTTAACTAAATAAAATATGTAAAAATTCTCAAATAATATTTAAAGATGGTAAATATTTATAGAAATAAATATTAAGTCAAAATGAGGGTTTTCATATGAGAATTGGTTATTTTGACTAGTTAACAAAAAACCGAGCGATTTCGCGGTAACCGCCGATTACACGATATTTATCCGTTTAAGTTAGAAATCAATCAATTCAAATAAAATATGATTACTTTCTGTCCAAAATGGGTAGATAGTTATTTTAAGTGTTGGTTTGCATTAGTTTGCCGGTTTTGTGTATTTAGTGTCGGTTTTGCTGTTTTGGTCCCGTTTGCCCGTTATATGACACTGTTAGGTTCCTAAATTCACCATAAGCATTTGTAAACATGTTTTCATCATTAAAATAACCCTATGAGTTCATTTGGACCAGATTTGGGTTTCTTTACAAAAATGGTGTTTCCGGGCCCGTCGTGTGTCGGTTTTAGTCCCGGTTTGTGCCCAAATTCAAGTAATTTATAAATGGATCTTTTGGCCATGTCTTAGGTTCACTTTAACCATCATAACCTACTGTTTAAAAGTCCAAACTTTCTCGTCAAAACGGATCTATAGCTAAAGGCACTTTTTAGGGTTTTTAAGGTGTACTTTTGTATGTAAAAGTTTGCCATGGTGAGTTTAAGCACTAGTAACTTTTCTAAAGTCCAAGATATCATATTTTGACTATATTAAGAGTCTAAAAACGTGTCATAGGCATCAAGGGGTCCAAAGTTACAAGATCAACACATAATACACAATAAATACAAAGTTAAGATCTAAAAATGCAAACTAAGCAAATACTTGTGTAAAATTCTAACCAAATTAAATCTTGAACATAATAATGAAAGTAAATATTATCATGAGTTTCAAGTAGGTAAATCCATGGTGGAACATGAAGTTAAATACAAGTAAGTAAGCTTTTATGGGGTAAAATGATGTTTAGACAACAATGTGAGTCAAGACTTGCTAATGGAGTGAACTAGTCATGAAAGGAGACTAAATATTCTTGTTAGAACAAGATTTTACTAGAAGAAGTGATAATGGAACCTTGTTAGAGGATGATGATGGCCGAAAATGATGATGATGATGGTTGTTCTTGAGTTCCAAAGCTCCCTAACACCATGGAATATCAAGAGAATAAGAGTTTAAGTATAAAATCTAGAAAGAGAGTAGAGAGAGAGAGAGGCTTACGGTTTGTAGAGAGAGAGAGGTGACCGAGAGGGAGAGAGATGGAGAGAAATGAGTGTGTTTGGGTCTTGGTTTGAACTAAATATCTAGTAAGTAAAGTGGGTTAATAAAATCTCAAGTGTTTGTGTGTGTGTGCGTTGTGTATGGACCGAAAAAGAAAAAGAAAAGGGCTCGGGTTCGAACCTTGGGGTTCAACCGGTTCATGCACACACACAAGGGGGTTCAAGGGACATGAAATCTTGTAGTAAATGTGGTTGTTTGAAGAGTTATATGGCTGCACATTTGAGTGGGAAAAAAAAGTTCAAATGGGAGGGAAATGAAGGACCAATGGTCCATAGGTTTGTTATGACTTGAGACAACATTAGCCTATGCCATCATAGGTGTGTAAGCATGTTGGGGATTGATGGAAAGAGCATCTACAGAAGTCAAAAAGGGGAGGTTCAAGTAACTAAAAGAAAATAAAGGTGGTGGTGTGGTTTGGTTCTCGTAACTGGCCGAGAAAAGAGGGGACGGGTCACGGGTTCGACCCCGTGGCCGACCGGGTCAAGGAGAAACGAGGGAGGAAGGGTAAAGGTGACGAGTTATTTAAATGCGGAGGAACGAGAGAAAGTAAATAAATTGAATCGGGTTTTGAAGGTTTTATAAAATACTTATTCATGACGTTACTAAACAAATAAACAATGACTCGGTTTGGAATGAAATACTTGAGGGTTAATAACGTGAGAATTTACGTTGCATGTATATATATATTGTATGCATGTATAGGTTTGTTCGTCATGAACGTTAATAAAACTTTATGAATTGTTTTGGACATAAAATAAATCGATGTTAGCGTAGGGACTGGATCACAAGTCTCGTTTTGTTGTCGTTGTCTAAACTCATTGTTATTTAATATGAAATCGTTTTTAAAAGTCATATGTGAAATATGTGTGTCATAAAATGATAGAGGTTGATCAAAGTTTATGATTAAAATGGATGTAAAATGATAAATGAAAATAATGATAAATCCACAAGATGATGGGATTACGTCTGGTGTTTACCACATAGTTTGGTAAATTAAATAAATGAATTCGGTTAGTCGCTTCATTATTATTGAAGTTCCAGCGATCATTTCATGCAAATAAGTCATCATGTTCAATTATTGTTTACAACATGAATTAAGGCTACGTCAAGGCTATTTTTCTATTGTAAATGAATGTAATTATAATAAAATTGTCACGTTGCAAGTAAACAGTTACGTAACATAGTTAACACATAAGTATATATTATCGTTTTAAGTCCTTGGAAACTTACGGGTTGACCATGTGGATAACATCTTGAAACGTATTTCATGACAAAAGAGAAAAATAAGTGTGAAATCAAAATGAGAAGTCATTGTGTATACATGTGTTCATTTTGCAAAGATTTAAACTTGTTTGATTTTCCTTATTTTCTCAAACAATCGGACTTTCTTTGCGTATCAAAAGATTGACCTGATTGTTGTTCGTTTGAGGTTCTGCTTTATTGTCTTTGGTGTTTCGTATAACTCACCGGACTTTCTCTGCATGTACGGAAGTACCGACCTGATCGTTGTTAGGTTATACAATTTCAACTTGTTTTATTTTCTTTTTTGTTAAATCCGAGGCCTTATCCGTGTATCGAAAGATCGACCTTAAGGTAGACGATTTAACGTTCTTATTTCTTTTTGCATGGAACACAGTTGACAATATCATGAAAACATTATGCTATGTGATAATCACAAGTGTAATCACACGAGATAAAAAAAGTAATCACACAAGAAAAAGAAAATGTATGAATATGTCTGATAGTGTGGGATACACTGGTCAACGCAAATCTAATCAATACCTTAACATATCCAGATGTTATGAGTATGATTCTGCCTGAGTTTAAGATGGACAAATTATACCGACAATCAGCATGACTTATGTGCTTCAATTAGTTGAAATTGAAGTGTAGTTCAGTGCGTCATGTTCAATATGATCTCATATAGTGATCTTTCTCATACCAAAAATAGAGTTTGATTCTATATTACAATTTCATTTCATTTCAGAAAAGTACAAAAAGATTTTTGGTGTGTTTTAGTATAAGTTTAAAAAATAAAAAAGATTTTAGGTTTGTTTTGATATAAACTTTCTAAAAGCCAAAAATATTTTGTTTCTGATTTATTTTCTATCTGATCAACATGTGATACAAATCTAATTCTTAAAATCATATCTTGAAATCTCATAGAGACGTTTTGCGCTGAGATTATTTAAATTGTAAGCAGGTTGCTAAAGTGAAAGAGAATATCACAATTTCAAGTCTTCTGAAGCTGCTGATAAAAACAGAGACACACTGTGCATTGTCAAAGTTATCAAGATCAAGCTATGATCAAGTTGAGGGAGAGTTTCTTTGAAGATATTTTGAATGGATTCTAGACATGAAGGGGAGTTTGATTAAAGATAAAGTTTTGATATGTTGTTAAAGATACTGCACACGATGAGGGGGAGTTTGTTAATGTATAATTTGTGCGTCGTGTGAAGTATCAAGACAAGACGAGAAGAAGTGCAAGACAAAGTTAGTCTGCCAGGCGAACCTCATCCGAACTGGAGTTCGGATCAGGGCGAACTGGCAGTTCGCCCTGGGTTCGGCTAGTCGACTATATATAGTTGTTTTGTCTTCGTATTTTGTAACAGAGTTAGAACTGAGTGTGTGAGATCAACTGTTAAGTGTGTGTTTTTCACTGTGTTTCTCTTATTCTGTTTCTAAGTGTTTACTGATTGTAATTATTCTTTTAATCAATAAAACAATCGGTTTAATTACGTTACATATCCGATATAGCTAGATCGAGTAGACGATCCGATGCTCACGAACTTATAGGCATTTAGAACAATTACAGGTTGTTCATGGATAAGTAAACGTATTAACATCGAACACAGTTATGAAATTTAATATTGCATTTACTAATGGAATATGAATAGTAAAGATAACTGTCATATGTTCATACACCCAAATACTAGATCAAAACATGTCTTTAGCTACTTTAAGCCCTATCGCTTCTCTGTAACAATCATGAGTCTCATGAGTCATGGGATTTGTAAAAGGAACAACTAAGTTTTGATCTTTGTCCACTTTGCATATCTTTATTTCATTTCTTTCGAGTACTTCTCTGATGTAGTGGAATTTCCTCAGGATGTGCGTGGCCTTCTTATGAGACCTTGTCACTTTGGCTTGAGCAATTGCACATGTGTTATCGCACATCATCTCGATTGGTTGCCGGACACTTGGGACCACATCGAGATCGCAAATGAATTTCTTCATCCCCACAGCTTCTTTAGAAGCTTCTGAGGGGGTTGTGTATTCGGATTCAGTAGTGGAATCGGCCACTACTGGCTGTTTGTAACTTCTCCACGAAATAGCCCCTCCATTAAGCGTGAATACGAATCCCGACTGCGAGCGAGAGTCATCTCGGTAAGTTTGAAAACTAGCATCGGGGTAACATTTTACAGCGAGCTCTTCATCAGTTCCACCATATACTAGAAACAGCTCACTTGTGTTTCTTAAGTATTTCAGGATGTTCTTCACAGCAGTCCATTGACCTAGGCTTGGACTCTGTTGGTATCGACTAGTCGGGCTTAGTGAAAATGAGACATTCGGTCGTGTGGAGAGCATGCCATACATAATTGAGCCTATAGTAGAAGCAAATGGGATCGAAGCCATTTGGTTGATCTTTTTATCCGTTTTAGGAGATTGACATTTATCCAAGATAGCACCCTTTGTCATAGGGACAACTCCTTTCTTGGAGTTGCTCATGTTGAACCGTGCTATAATCTTGTCAATGTATGTACTTTGACTAAGACCTAGAAGTCGCTTAGATCGATCTCTGTGAATTTTAATTCCCAGAATAAAAGCGGATTCCCCAAGATCCTTCATAGCGAAACAAGATTAAAGCCATTTTTTAACTTCGTTAAGCATGGGTATGTTGTTTCCTATGATAAGTATATCGTCCACATACAAGATGAGGAACGATATAGTGCTCCACTTGCCTTTCTGTAAACACAAGGCTCATCTTTGTTTTGAGCAAAGCCAAATTCTTTAACTTTCTGGTCGAAGCGAAGATTCCACATTCGAGATGCTTGTTTAAGTCAATAGATATACTTATTCAGTTTGCAAACCCTAATTGGATATTTTGGATCGACAAAACCATCGGGCTGAACCATGTAGTGTCACACCCCCAAATTAACCACTAACGGGGTTTATACCGTTAAGGGGTGCGAGCAAACCAGGACCACAACCATTAGTTACAAATACTAAACGAATCAGAGTAAAGTCCAAATGTTCATAATAAAAACTGTTTAAAAGTATGCAGCGGAATAAAAACATAAGTATCTTAGCACTAACCACGTGCTTTAATTACAGAACATAAATAGTTGTTTAATTCCCAAATTAAATTTAAAATAAAGTTAAGTAACTTCAAGCGCCATGCCAACCTCCAGTGGATACTCCTCAATGATCTGCAAAAGTGAAAACCACACAAGTGTCAACCTAACGGTTGGTGAGTTCACGGTGGGCATGTCATGCAGCGGCCCGGTCTCATAAGCATATGTATCAACATATAAATAAGTAATAGTTTTGCAAACATTGCCAAGTGTTGAATTATCGAATATGCACTAGTTAAGTAAAAGTTAAAGCGGTCAACCGATATCGCGGGTAGCTAATCCGGTTTCCATGCACTAAGGAAGTTCGTACCAAAGCTGACGTAACAGAGTTCGGCATTTGCCGATGGTCTGTGCCTCCAGTTGTGTTCCTCGTGGGACCCACAACTAAAATAGGCTGATATTGTACTCCGTTCGGCCTCCAACCGGTTGGCTACACATTTGTGTACCGCGGAGCAGGGTTGTCAACCCTTAGTAGATCTACCCAACATCCCCTCGCTTCACAAATTAATGGTACTAAATTGTTGAGGACTTTTAAGTTTCAAGGCATCCTTAGAAATCATGTGATATCATTTGGTTTAGACTTTAACCTACACTAGCCATATTAAAAATTGTTTATTCTGGGTTTCATTTGAAACCCTAAAAAGAGTTGAAGTGTCAAAATGGTTGTTCCGGATTTCCTTTGAAATCCCAAGTGTTATCGAAGAGTTGGTTGCGGTTTTCATTTGAAATCCCAAGGATGGACAGTTGCAAGTGCTTCCCATAAAACACTCCAACTTCCATAACAAATATCCCATTTGGCGATACCTCAAAATGTCAGCGTTGTCTTCCGTTTAGTATGTTCGTTGTGACCCAAACGGGCTCACAATTAAAGGGTTTGTGAAACTCACCTTAGGTTGCTCGGCTACACTTGCTAATTAATCCAAGTATTGCTTAACGAAGACCTATGAACACGTTTACGTCTTAAGTATTAGTTTTGTGTCTAATCTTTAACTTAACGTCACTATGGCCCATAACATAGCACGTTGGAACTACGACTCGACATACCGACACACGACACCGATGGTTGATCATAAACAAGGGTTCACATAAATCAGAAATCAAACATGTTTCATCATAGCATAATCATGTAAGTTATGGCATAACATTCAAGTAAATTACACAAGTTTGGGTTTAGGTCTGGTCGCAGTTTCGCTAGTATAGATTCGCTAGGCAGTTTCGCTGTGTGCACGGGCAGCACTTTCGCTAAGTAATACCCGAGGACACAGTTTCGCTAGGCTAGTTTCGCTCGAAACTGTTGGCACAGTTTCGCTAGCCTAGTTTCGCCCGAAACTGGTTTGAACTTTCGTTCAGGGAATTTCGCTCGGTAGTTTCGTTCGGACAGGTCTGGTTGGTTTACCCGGCGACACTACAGTTTCACTCCATAGTGTCGCTGGATGAAGATATACATAATTTCGCTAAGTAATTTCGCCCAGAGAACAGTACAGTTTCGCTGGTCGCGAAAAACACGTAAATCAGCCTAAAAATCAATCTAACAGCTTCCATATTTCATGTAATTCAATATCTAGCATGCATAATCATTTACCAACATCAAACAACAAGTTTTAACACCTTAAACATGGGTTTTCATCATCAAATCACCAAAAACACATTCTAAACCTAAAATGACTAAAATGGCATAAATCTTCATTATGGATGGATTTCAAACGTAAAGTTACAGACTTTATGATGGATCTAGCCTTCCTAAGCATTATCACAGAAGCATACACGATTTTATGAAGGTTTGGGCATGCTTTAAGGTAAAACACCAAGAAAACACATAAAAAGGCTCATGGGGCTTACGATTTGGTCTTGGATTTGAATGGATGAGATGTGATGATGGTCCTTTGGTGGTTTTCTCGGCTGGCCAGAGATCTTGAGTGAGCAGATGAGAGTGGTGTGTGTTTAGTGTGAAATGAGGCAAAAATGGGATCTCTAGGGTTTTATGTTATTATATATCAGGGGCTAGTTTCGATGGTCAGTTTCACTGGCCAGGCGAAACTGGCTCTGAACTCCTGCAAGTCAAATGATTTAGCCGACTACCGGGCGACACTATAGTTTCGCCCTGTAGTTTCGCTGGCAACCAAAAAGGGCAATTTTTCATTTTATTCTTAGTATTAAATCATGCGTTTAAATCACATTGCACATAATGACAATAAATAGATAAACACATAACACACATGGACGGGTTCGGTGATCAACCAAAGGCCGTGGACGTATTCGGCCTAGTTAAGCATTAGTTACTAAGTTAACACTTATAATGTAACTAACGGAATTGTCTAACGGAAGTTAACCTTGAAATTCTCGGATGTCACATCATCCCCTTGTAATTGGAATTTTCGTCCCGAAAATTATTCTTGCGTCATAGCGTTCGCAGCCTCGGCTGTCGTTGTTGCTAGGGAAAGAAAGCAAAAGTTTTAGGGTCGCCACATCCTCCTCCTGTTAAAGGAATTTTGGTCCCCAAAATTAAATCATACCTTGAGTTTCCGTGGACGTTTGCCCGAACAAGTGAGGATACTTTTTCTTCATTTGATCCTCCCGTTCCCAAGTATATTCAGGTCCACGCTTTGAGTTCCATCGCACCTTGATGATCGGAATCTTGCTACGCTTAAGGGCTTTCTCTTCGCGTCCCATGATTTCTACCGGTTGCTCGATAAATCTCAGATGTTCGTCAATTTCCAATTCCTCCAAAGGAATTATTTCAGTGTCTTCAGCCAGACATTTCTTTAGGTTCGAGACGTGAAACACGTTGTGAACTCCATCGAGTTCTGCAGGGAGTTGTAAACGATAGGCCACCGGGCCTACTTCCCCGATAATTTCAAATGGACCGATATAGCGAGGATTCAACTTTCCACGCTTCCCGAAGCGTATCACACCTTTCCAGGGAGATACCTTCAATAGTACCCTGTCGCCTACTTCGAAATTCAAAGGTTTACGGCGTTTATCGGCATAGCTCTTTTGTCTGTCACGTGCTGCGGCTATCCGCTTTCTGATTTGAATGATCCGTTCAGTTGTATCATGAATGATTTCCGGTCCGGTGAGTCCCTTCTCACCCGTTTCAGCCCAACACACGGGCGATCTGCATTTTCTGCCATAAAGAGCTTCAAAAGATGCTGCACCAATGCTCGAATGATAACTGTTGTTGTAGGAGAACTCCACCAACGGAAGGTGAGCCTCCCAGTCTTTACCAAAGTCGAGAACGCAAGCTCGGAGCATGTCTTCTAAAGTCTGAATAGTTCGTTCCGTCTGACCATCGGTCTGCGGGTCATAGGCTGTACTCATATCCAGTCTGGTTCCTAGTGATTCTTGCATAGATTGCCACAGTCGGGAAGTAAATCGAGGGTCTTTGTCGGAGATAATGGTCTTAGGCACTCCATGCCGTGCCACAATTCGGTCAATGTACAGCTTAGTTAACTTATCCATATTATCGCTTTCCTTCATTGGGATAAAGTGTGCAGATTTGGTTAGTCGATCAATAATAACCCAAATCGCATCCGGTCGATTCGATCGATGAGGCAATCCCGTTACGAAATCCATGGAGATATCCTCCCATTTCCATTCTGGGATCTTTGGTTGCTGTAACAGCCCAGAAGGCTTTTGGTACTCAATTTTAACTCTTGAACACGTTAAACACTTAGCCACATATCGCGCAATGTCGGCTTTCATATTCGGCCACCAGTACAAGTTCTTCAAATCCTGGTACATTTTATCCGATCCTGGGTGCACCGAATACCTTGATTTGTGAGCCTCATCCATCACGAGCTCACGGAGATTTCCAAGTAAAGGGACCCAAATTCTGTCATTGTAATACCTGAGTCCATCGGACTTAATTTCAGAATTACCATCCACCCCTCGCAGCGCTTCAGCTGCGAAATTTTCTTCCTTTAAAGCTTCTTGTTGGGCATCGCGGATCCGATCCGGCAATCCCGTGTGAATGGTAAGTTGCAGCGCTCGTACTTGTCGAGGCTTTTCGTACTCTTTTCTGCTTAAGGCATCAGCCACAACATTGGCTTTTCCCGGATGATACTTAATTGCTAAGTCATAGTCATTTAGTAACTCGACCCACCGTCGTTGTCGCATCTTGAGATCCTTCTGATCAAAGATGTGTTGTAAGCTTTTGTGGTCGGTAAATATTGTGCACTTTGTTCCGTAGAGGTAATGTCTCCAAATCTTGAGTGCATGAACAACGGCTCCTAATTCCAAATCATGCGTTGTATAATTCTTCTCAGTGTCCTTCAGTTGCCTGGACCCATAGGCAATCACTTTGTCCCGTTGCATCAACACGCAACCGAGTCCTTGGATGGATGCATCACAGTAAATTACAAAGTCGTCAACCCCATCGGGTAACGCGAGAATCAGAGCTGAACATAACATATCTTTAAGAGTTTGAAACGCGTGTTCTTCTTTTTCACCCCATCTATATTGCACTCCTTTGTGCGTTAAAGCTGTTAAGGGTTGAGCCAATTGCGAGAAACCCTTAATGAATCTTCGGTAATATCCGGCAAGTCCCAAAAATTGTCGGATTTCGGTCGGCGCTCTCGGAGTAGACCAATTCTTGATAGCTTCTACTTTGGCTGGATTGACATGAATTCCATTCTGATCAACAATGTGTCCAAGAAACTGGACTTCGCGAATCTAAAAATCGCATTTCGAAAACTTGGCGTAAAGCTGTTCCTTGCGGAGTAATTCCAAGATAAGTCGTAGGTGATTCTCGTGTTCTTCCTTTGTCTTGGAGTAGATCAAAATATCATCAATGAAAACTATCACAAACTTATCGAGGTACGGCTTGCACACTCGATTCATCAGATCCATAAATACGGCCGGTGCATTGGTTAGCCCAAACGGCATAACCAGGAATTCGTAGTGACCATACCGAGTTCTGAAAGCAGTCTTGGGGACATCCTCATCACGAACGCGAAGTTGGTGATATCCACACCGTAGATCAATCTTTGAAAAGTAGCTCGAACCTTGCAGTTGGTCGAAAAGATCGTCGATTCGAGGAAGTGGATACCGATTCTTGATCGTAACCTTGTTAAGCTCTCGGTAGTCGATACACATTCGGAACGTTCCATCTTTCTTCTTCACAAACAATACCGGTGCTCCCCACGGAGACGAACTTGGACGAATAAATCCTTTGTCGAGTAACTCTTGAAGTTGTGCGGAGAGTTCGTTGAGTTCGCTTACCGCCAAACGGTAAGGTGCGCGTGCAATCGGAGCGGCTCCAGGAGCTAAATCGATTCCAAACTCTACTTGTCGAAATGGAGGTAAACCAGGCAAATCTTCAGGAAATACATCTTGGAAGTCGCGGACTATCGGGTAGTCGCCGATTCTACGCTCGGGAAGTGTCGTGTCGGTGGCGTTTGCAAGAATCGCGAAGTGACCTTTACGAAGGCACTTTTGAGCTTTAAGAAGCGAGATAATACCGGTGACTGTTCCACCTTTTTCACCCTGAACCGTTAATACTTCACCTCCTTCGAGTGGAATACGAACCACTTTTTCTTGACATAAGATTTCAGCTCGGTTTTCGGATAACCAATCCATTCCTACTATGACATCAAAACTACCAATCGGAAAAGGCATAAGATCGATTCCTAACGTATTGCCAACTAGTTCTAACTTACAGTCCTTAACTATCTGAGTCGTATCATGAAGTTTACCATTTGCTAGCTCTACCACATACTTAGCATCTAAGGCAATCGGTTTAGCATTAATTAGCTTAGCAAACTTAGTGGAAATAAAACTTCTTTCAGCACCAGAATCAAACAATACAGTAGCAAAGAAACCATTTAGTATAAATTTACCGTTAATCACATTGGCGTCGTTGCGAGCTTCCCCTTGACCCATGACGAAGGCACGACCTCTACCATTCCCACCATTTCCGTTTCCACCATTACCATTCCCACCGTTACCATTTCCGTTGACCTGGTTTCCACCGTTGCCATTGTTACCATTCCCTTGTCTGCGCAATTGCGGGCAATCTTTCCTCATGTGGCCTTGCGCACCACGTTCATAACAGCCACGGGCTCCACCATTGTTGTTGTTCTGATTGTTTCCTTGCCCGTTGCGGTTGTTTCCGTTTCCCATGTTGTTATTTCCCCCTTGATTCTGACCGTTGTTGTTTAACTTTTGCAAGTTGGTCCAGCAGTTGTTGGCTTCATGCCCCAGTTTACCACACCTTCCACATTCCAGGCCCTTGCCACACATACCATTGTGGTGTTTCCCGCACTTGTTACAATACGGGGCTTTACCCTTGTAGTTTCCATTCCCACCTTGACGATTGTTACTCCCATTGTTGCTGCCATTGTTGAAATTGGACCTTGTGTTGTCAGATCGCTTGTTCTGATATTGGGAGTTAGAGGACCTCCCAGATTGATTCCCAACAGTGTGATTGTTCACAGAAGTTGCTGGAGCTTCTTCTTCAGCCTTAAGCTTGCCACCTAAGGCACTCTTCACGGTGATCTTGGCGGGTAGAGTACCCCTCTCGATTTCCTGATCGGTAAGCTTGTGAGCCAAACGAATGGCTTGCTGCATAGTTGTAGGGTTGCTGGCGGTCACCAAGCTCTTGATTTGGGGTACGAGACCCTCCAGATAACGCTCAATGCGTTTGAATTCAGCATCAACCATTGAGGGGCACAGTACCGCGTACTCGTGGTAACGTGCAGTGTACTCCTCCACTTTAGACCCAGACATCTTGGAGTTCAAAAACTCTCCCTCCAGTTTCTTAACTTGATCCCGAGGGCAGTACTCTTCCATGATTAGTTCCTTAAACGCTTCCCATTCCATGTTGTTAGCCGAATTTACCCCAATCATCTGAATTTCAGCGTTCCACCAGGAGAGAGCAGCTCCTTCGAAAGTACCAGTTGCAAATTTTACTTTGCTCTCAGCCGGGCAGTTGCACATAGAGAAGACCTTCTCAGACTTCTCGATCCACCTGAGGAGTCCTACCGCTCCTTCCTCGCCGGAAAACGTCATCGGCTTACAGTCCATGAAAGACTTAAACGTACAGTGATGGATGTTTCCTGATGCAATTAATAGTTCGGGTTTCAAATTTAAACAGGTCAAAATAAATTCGCTTTGTGCCTTAACCGGCATAATAATTACCCTGTGCGGCGTATGCAGCTTGGACGGCTGCCACCGCGGCTTGCACGTGTTCGTTAATCATAGCTTGCAGTTGTGCAGGTGTCATGTTAATGTTGCTCCTTCCGTGTCCTCTTCCCGACATCTTGCTGGACAGTTAAAGTAGCCAGTGTTCAGTCACAGTTATACTCTATGCATATCCCATAATGCGTATATTAACAATTTTTCCCGTTATCCCACTATTAGTCCAGAAAAATTTTTGTGCAAAATTGAGGCGTCGTCGAAGAACGTCGTAAGTCGTAAGTGGCTATCGTCGAAAGTCGGCTTTCCCATAAAGGTCACCGTCGGCGTAGTCATCGTAGTAGAAATCAGGACGTAGCGGGTAGCATCGTTTCGTTATCGCCTTCCCCCGAATTTGTGCGCGTATTCGTGTTCGCATTTCGTAATCGTGTGTGAAAATTTTCCCTAAGGTTTTTCCGTTAGACTACTTAGACACGGTCTATATATATCTACATATATATATACATACGTACGAAGTATTTACTTACACAGCAGAGCGAGTATCCCAGGTTGGCACGTAAAAATTTTGATTTTGGGAATTTGTTTATTCGTTTGTGACTAAGGTTTCAAGTTGCAGTTTCCAAATCGTTTTCAAAATGATCCCAGTTCTCTGCAACTTATGGCTCTGATACCAATCTGTCACACCCCCAAATTAACCACTAACGGGGTTTATACCGTTAAGGGGTGCGAGCAAACCAGGACCACAACCATTAGTTACAAATACTAAACGAATCAGAGTAAAGTCCAAATGTTCATAATAAAAACAGTTTAAAAGTACGCAGCGGAATAAAAACATAAGTATCTTAGCACTAACCACGTGCTTTAATTACAGAACATAAATAGTTGTTTAATTCCCAAATTAAATTTAAAATAAAGTTAAGTAACTTCAAGCGCCATGCCAACCTCTAGTGGATACTCCTCAACGATCTGCAAAATTGAAAACCACACAAGTGTCAACCTAACGGTTGGTGAGTTCACGGTGGGCATGTCATGCAGCGGCCCGGTCTCATAAGCGTATGTATCAACATATAAATAAGTAATAGTTTTGCAAACATTGCCAAGTGTTGAATTATCGAATATGCACTAGTTAAGTAAAAGTTAAAGCGGTCAACCGATATCGCGGGTAGCTAATCCGGTTTCCATGCACTAAGGAAGTTCGTACCAAAGCTGACGTAACAGAGTTCGGCATTTGCCGATGGTTTGTGCCTCCAGTTGTGTTCCTCGTGGGACCCACAACTAAAATAGGCTGATATTGTACTCCGTTCGGCCTCCAACCGGTTGGCTACATATTTGTGTACCGCGGAGCAGGGTTGTCAACCCTCAGTAGATCTACCCAACATCCCCTCGCTTCACAAATTAATGGTACTAAATTGTTGAGGACTTTTAAGTTTCAAGGCATCCTTAGAAATCATGTGATATCATTTGGTTTAGACTTTAACCTACACTAGCCATATTAAAAATTGTTTATTCTGGGTTTCATTTGAAACCCTAAAAAGAGTTTAAGTGTCAAAATGGTTGTTCCAGATTTCCTTTGAAATCCCAAGTGTTATCGAATAGTTGGTTGCGGTTTTCATTTGAAATCCCAAGGATGGACAGTTGCAAGTGCTTCCCATAAAACACTCCAACTTCCATAACAGATATCCCATTTGGCGATACCTCAAAATGTCAGCGTTGTTTTCCGTTTAGTATGTTCGTTGTGACCCAAACGGGCTCACAATTAAAGGGTTTGTGAAACTCACCTTAGGTTGCTCGGCTACACTTGCTAATTAATCCAAGTATTGCTTAACGAAGACCTATGAACACGTTTAGGTCTTAAGTATTAGTTTTGTGTCTAATCTTTAACTTAACGTCACTATGGCCCATAACATAGCACGTTGGAACTACGACTCGACATACCGACACACGACACCGATGGTTGATCATAAACAAGGGTTCACATAAATCAAAAATCAAACATGTTTCATCATAGCATAATCATGTAAGTTATGGCATAACATTCAAGTAAATTGCACAAGTTTGGGTTTAGGTCTGGTCGCAGTTTCGCTAGTATAGATTCGCTAGGCAGTTTCGCTGTGTGCACGGGCAGCACTTTCGCTAAGTAATACCCGAGGACACAGTTTCGCTAGGCTAGTTTCGCTCGAAACTGTTGGCACAGTTTCGCTAGCCTAGTTTCGCCCGAAACTGGTTTGAACTTTCGTTCAGGGAATTTCGCTCGGTAGTTTCGTTCGGACAGGTCTGGTTGGTTTACCCGGCGACACTACAGTTTCGCTCCATAGTGTCGCTGGATGAAGATATACATAATTTCGCTAAGTAATTTCGCCCAGAGAACAGTACAGTTTCGCTGGTCGCGAAAAACACGTAAATCAGCCTAAAAATCAATCTAACAGCTTCCATATTTCATGTAATTCAATATCTTGCATACATAATCATTTACCAACATCTAACAACAAGTTTTAACACCTTAAACATGGGTTTTCATCATCAAATCACCAAAAACACATTCTAAACCTAAAATGACTAAAATGGCATAAATCTTCATTATGGATGGATTTCAAGCGTAAAGTTACAGACTTTATGATGGATCTAGCCTTCCTAAGCATTATCACAGAAGCATACACGATTTCATGAAGGTTTGGGCATGCTTTAAGGTAAAACACCAAGAAAACACATAAAAAGGCTCATGGGGCTTACGATTTGGTCTTGGATTCGAATGGATGAGATGTAATGATGGTCCTTTGGTGGTTTTCTCGGCTGGCCAGAGATCTTGAGTGAGCAGATGAGAGTGGTGTGTGTTTAGTGTGAAATGAGGCAAAAATGGGATCTCTAGGGTTTTATGTTATTATATATCAGGGGCTAGTTTCGCTGGTCAGTTTCGCTGGCCAGGCGAAACTAGCTCTGAACTCGTGCAAGTCAAATGATTTAGCCGACTACCGGGCGACACTATAGTTTCGCCCTGTAGTTTCGCTGGCAACCAAAAAGGACATTTTTTCATTTTATTCTTAGTATTAAATCATGCGTTTAAATCACATTGCACATAATGACAATAAATAGATAAACACATAACACACATGGACGGGTTCGGTGATCAACCAAAGGTCGTGGACGTATTCGCCTAGTTAAGCATTAGTTACTAAGTTAACACTTATAATGTAACTAACGGAATTGTCTAACTGAAGTTAACCTTGAAATTCTCGGATGTCACATGTAGACATCCTCAGTGAGTTGTCCATTCAGAAATGCGGTTTTGACATCCATTTGCCATATCTCATAGTCATAGTATGCGGCTATGGAAAGTAATATCCTGATCGATTTGATCATGGCCATGGGCGAAAAAGTTTCTTCATAGTCAACACTCAACCCCTTGGGTTTAAGTGAACCCCTTCGCATTAAGTCGTGCCTTATAGGTTTAGGCGTTTCCATGCATGCCAGTTTTTCATTTAAAGATCCACTTTCTCCATACTTCCCGAGAACCAGGGGTAGCTCAATCAAGTCCCATACTTGATTGTCACGCATGGACGACATCTCAGCGTTCATGGCTTAAAGCCTTTCGCTTCTGCGAACACTTGTGTTTTGGTCTGATTGTGCGATAACCATTTGTCGGTCAGACACAACGACTATCTCAGGGTTTTGCGTTTCTTGAATTTTCAAGATCCACTGGATCACTATTAGTTTCTTTGTTAAGAAATTCTTTCTCAAAGAACTTACCCTTCCTTTTGATGAAAACATAGTTTTCATGAGGATGGTAAAAGTAATAGCCGTTATTACTATAGTATCCGATGAAAATTACCTTTTCACCTCGAGGATCAAGCTTGTTGTCAGAATCACTAGTGACATAAGCTTCACATCCCAAAACCCTAAGGTACGATAACTTTTGAGAAGATTTATACCATATCTTGTATGGGGTCTTGTCCAATTTCTTGGTTGCCAGATTAATTAGGCGAGCAATGGTTAAGAGAGCATAACTCTAAAAGGAGTGGGACAAGTTAGTCCTACCAATCATCGATCGAACCATGTTTAGCAAGGTTTGATTTCTCCTCTCACTTACTACATCTAATTGTGGCGTTCCTGGAGGAGTGGGTTGTGAAATAATTCTACAATCCTTGAGATGATCGAGAAACTGGTTGCTAAGATACTCACCACCTCTATCCGATCGAAGTATTTTAATAGTTCAACTCAGTTGATTCTCTACTTCCTTTTGAAACTCTTTGAACTTGTCAAAATTCTCGTGCTTATGTTTCATAAGATAGACATAAGCATATCTGCTATAGTCATCTATGAAAGATACGAAGTAGCATTCACGATTCATCAATTCGGTTCGAAAGGGTCCACACACGTCAGTGTGTATCAATCCTAACAGACATTCAGCCCGTTCACCAACATAGGTGAAGGGTGACTTGGTGAGTTTCCTAGATAAACAAGATTCGCATTGTCGAAGGAATCTGTATAAGTGGATTCGAGAATTCCAACAGATTGTAGCTTCTTGATGTAAGCTTTGCTTATGTGACCAAGTCGATGATGCCATAATGACGAATCGTTATTATAAACTTTGTTTCGTTTAGAAACATGATAGAGTTGATCATTCATTTGAATAATTATATCATATATACCTAGTCGAGGTCTAGCCTCGAAATAAAAGATTTCGTTAAAGTAGGTTAAAATGGTATTACCATCAAACTTGTACTTAAAACCTTGTTCAAATAGGGAAGAGACAAAAAATAATGTTTCGGGACAACCAGGAGCCTATAAAAAGTTAACTAAAGTAACTACGAGGCTAGAAGGGTATGTAAGAGAATATGTGCCAGTGGCCAAGACCGGGACTCTTTTGCCATCACCAACGATGAGCTCCATGCCGCCTTGTTCTATCTTCTTCCACTTTTCATGTTCCTGCAAAACATTAACGATGTGATAATCACTTCCAGTATCAAATACCCATGTATTGGAGGAAACAGTGAAAAGTTTAATAACGTGTTGACATACCTGATGAGGAACCCTTGCTGGAGTTTCTAGTCATCTTGATCTTAGCCAAGTAGATGGGGCAGTTGCGCTTCCAGTGGCCCTTCTGATTACATTCAAAACATTGGCGTTCTTGATGAGGAGGTGCCAATGGTTTCTTGCCCTTGTTTTCTTTAACCTTGTTCTAGGACTTGGTTTCCCATCAACAACTCTGAGCACAGCCGGTGTGGTCCTTATCTTGACATTAGGAAATAATGTCACAACCTCATCTATAGTCTGAGCCGAGCAATTAATCGCATGAATGCGATAATGCTCGGGTAAAGATCCAAGGACTACATCCAAGGCCATTCCATCAGGAATGGTGTAGCCGAGATCGACCAGTCTGTCGCGATACTCCTTCATCATCATGACATGATTGTAAGATGAGGTATTTGGCGACATAGTGCAGTTCATAAAATGCTGAGTGCTCTACATCGCTCACCCCTTTGGCTTATCTCAAAGAGATCCTTGAGTTTTCTCATGATATCATACGCTCCCATGTCGGTAAAGTTATACCGAAAATCCGGTGTCATGGTAGATAAAATCAGCTCAGTGACTTACCTAGAGTCGTTAGTGTGCTTCTGGATTTCCATCCGTGAGCGGTCGTTTAGCAAGTAAGACGACAAGCTCGGGATGGGTCGGTCAAGAACATAGAGCTTTCCGAAAAGCCTCAAGATATTCCTTAGTGTTAGAACCTATTTGTTAGCAACACAAACTTATTTTTGTCTTATCATTGTAATTGATACTTTGTTTTGTAATTCTCTTTTAGTATGTACTTGGAAAACTTTGTGTAATTGTTAACGAACTTGTTATGCTTCTTAGCGTACTTTTTACTTATGCTCTTAACGGACTTGATTTACTCTTAGCGTACTTGTTTGAATGTTATCTTAGCGGACTTGTTTATTCCTAACGTACTTATTTGCTTAGAGTATTTATTAATGTTCCTAGCATACTTCATTTGTTAGTAACGAACTTGTTAGCGTATTTGTTTATTTTAGCGGACTTGTTAATGCTTAGTGTACTAGTTAGCGAACTTGTTTATGCTTAGCGCACTTACTAGCGTACGTGTTAGTGCTTAGCGTACTTGTTAGCGGACTAGATAATACCTAGCGTACTTGTTAGCGGACTTATTGATATCTAGCGAACTTGATATAATGCTTAGCGAACTTCTTTTACTGTTAGGATATTTTGTTGATTTCTAGGTAATGATTGTGTCGTGTCAAACATTCTCCTTGTCTCCATCACACTAGTAGTATAAATACTACTTGGAAAAACCCTATTGAATACGCATCAAGGTTTGCCTACTGAAGAGAGCCTCCTATGTGTGTGTTCTTGGTGTTAGTGTGTGTTTTTGAGTTTTAGAGATCACCCATGGGTGATCGTTGAGGCGAATCCAACCCAAATCGACCATCACACATGATTTCCGCACTTGTGTGATTGATCGTATGAGAACAAGACGCTCAAATCTGGTCCTGACAATTGGTATCAGAGCCTTGTTCTTCATTTTTCGAAGTTTTTCTCAAAATGAAGAGAATCTCATATGAGTTGTCGATTTTGGATGGATTTGCTTGTTGTTTGAGTTGATTCTTGGTAGAAATCACTCAAAAAACTCAATGGTGTACTCAGATTTCTACAAAACTCAAGTTTTATGGTCCGATTTTGGGATTTGGCTATGAACAGTTCGTATTTTACATACTCCTATTCTTGAGAAATTTTTTCAAAATTGTTTTTCTGTTGATTATCTGTTAAAATTGATGATTTTCGAGCTTTAGACTATCAAAAACGAACCTAATGGCACTGATTTTTCTCAATAACATCAAGTATTGAAGATTTTAGAGCTCAAAAGTGGTGATTTTTGGTGTTCTTCACATAAACTCACTATTTCATCGATTTAGGTCATTTAGAGTGGTTTTTGGAACTCGTGACAGTTGAGTAATTTATTCCTACATGAATTTCGAAACTATTGATGATCTTAAACATTGATTTTGTCAACATTGATTTTTTGAGTTTGAAATTGCTCAAGAACAAGCTGTTCAAATTTTGGCTAAGTCTGGAAATTTGACTTTTCAAAGTTTTTGCTTAAATCTCAGTTTCTAATGACTAATGATGTTTAATATTGTTGGTCTTGTAGGATTTGGGTATTTTCAAGCAACTTTCTACTTTGCAAGCAAGTGAACCGATTGCGACTCGTTCGACCCGTTTGCATCCTCTGTCTCGAAATTGACTTGTGTTGATCACTTCAACATGTCTGGTCACTTCACTCCCGCTACTCAAGGCAACAATAGACCTCCTAAACTCATGGGGGCAAGTGATTTCGATGATTGGAAGGCGAAGTTCCTGTCTTACTTGGAATTCGTTGACTTTGACATGTTGACTTCTGTAGTCTAAGGTCCTGCTGTGTTTGAAGTGGAAGAGGCTACCATTGCTGGCACTGCAGCTGCTGTTGTTGTCGGAGCTGATCCTCCTCCAAAGAAGATGATTCCCAAACCGAGAAACAAATTGGAAGTTGCTGAAAAGGTTCAATTGAAAACTGACATGCGTGCACTTGGTTGCATTAAGATGGCTATCAATGATGACTTGCAATACCAATTTCGTGCTGCCACTTCGGCTCATGAAATCTGAGTAGGGTTGGAAAAGAAGTATGAGGGCAACCCGGCTACTAAGGAAAGAAGATTGGATAAGATCGAGTTGGCATTCAACACATTCTCTCATAAGCAAGGCGAATCATTTGAAACTCATGTTAATCGTTTCTGTCGCATAATTACTGAGATGACTACAAAAAACATCCGACCTGATAACAGTTCAATCATCAAGAAGGTCCTTCACTCCTTTCCTCAAGACTTCGCTTTATATGTGACTTACTTGATCGACAGTAATGATCTTTCTACTGCCGACTATATGGATATGATCGACAAGGTTCGTGAGTATGAAGTTCGAGCCGTTGAGCGCAACGGGAAGTCTCTCATGGGTGTGGTTACTGTGAGAAGCTCTTCAACTGCTCCAAATGTTGCGTTCATTGCTCCTGACCTATATGATAAGTTCCAGTTCTCTGTTCCTGCAAGTCTTAGCCCACATGTCTCTACTTCTATTCCAGCTGCTCCTCCAACTGAAGCCGTCGCTGCTCCTGTCACCGGTCAAACATCAAATGTGACTTTTGTGCAGCAATCTCCAACTGGTTATTTCGTTCAGCAATCGTCTCCTACATCTCAACCAAACATGAGCATAGATTCCGACTTATGCAACGCATTTCTGGCTTGCATGAACTCACAGATGTCCGGAAGTCTTGAGTCCATGACCGTCTGTCAAGAAGACCTTGACCAAGTTTCTGCTGATGATCTCGAAGATATCGACATTAAATGGCAAATGGGCATGATAGCTGCTCGAACTCGAAAATTCTTCAAGAAGACTGGTAGAAAGCTTTTTCAAGCTCCCTTAAGCACCAACATCGGCTTTGACAAGTCAAAAGTGCAATGTTACAACTGTCAAGAAATGGGTCATTTTGCACGTGAATGTCCTAAGCCAAGGACGTGGAACGGGCAATCCAATTCTGGTGGAAGTAACCAAACTCATCAAAAGCAGGGTGGTGGTGTTACCCAATCTTATCAGAAGCAGGCCAGTTCGTCATTCCAGAAGCCACACAGCACCAGCTCGAATGTCTCTCAACGTGGATCGTCATCTTCTCAACAATCACAAAGATCGGATGAAAGCAACAAGGTGCTGGTATCGCTTGAAGATTCCAACTACAACTGGACCTCCTCGTCTCAAACTCCGTCTTCTAGCTAGGCCAACTATGCTCTTGTAGTGAAAGAAAATGATGGAGAGATAGATGCGTCTAACACAATTGACCCTCTCTTTCCAACCAACTTTTGCTTAATGGCTGGAATTGATGAATTGACTGAAGACAATGCTCAAGTGAATGGAACCGTTTCTGAGGTGAGCTCATCTGAAGTTGAATCTGAGGCAAGTAAGAGGCTTGTGGAACTCCAACGCGAAACCATCCCTGATGAGGTAAAATCTGCTTTATGTTCTGATAAATGTATTGAGGCTGTAGCTCGCTATCGCGCTTACAACCTTGAATTGGTCGGTAAGGCGAAAGAGAGTGAGAGCCAAGTTGAGAAATTGAAAGAAAATGAGAAAGACTTTTTGATAAAAATCAAGTCTTTACAAGATGACATTGAGGTCATGAAGCATACGGAAACAACTCTAGCTATACAAATAACAGATCTTTTGGAAAAACTAACTTCTCTGAGGACGAGTTATGCTCAGGCTCGAGAAACCATTGATTTGTTAAAACTCAATCCGGCAAATCTGAGTAACATGGTTAGCCGTGATATTTTTGGTAGACTTAAAACTGGACTTGGTTTGACAAGGGAAATTGATGATAGTGCGGCCGAGCAACCGCTTAACCATAACTATTGTAAAGTTCCTGAGTTAACCAAGATTAACTCAAAGAGTCATTTAAAGTTCATTAATCCTGAGTTGGTTCCAAGTGCTTCCGAAATTCAAAAGATGGAAGATCAGCTCTCTACCCACACGTGTGGATCTGATCTCCCACCAACCGATGTCGCACTTCACTTTGAGGGAGTTAATTCTGATTTTTTAAAAGATGTTGATACAAGTTTTTCTGAGACTCTGACAAAAGAGACAGCTGAACATGAATTTCTTGATTTGTTGAAAACAACTGTCGTGGATGGTCAGTCGTTTTTGTTTGACGACAACTACGAGATTTTAAACCCACTGTTGCTCCAAAACGAGCAAAGACCACACGAAGGCGAAAGCCTAGGCAGAATTCCAACAAGGGATTCATTGATTAGTCTGATGTAAATGATGATGAGTTCAATCGTGCATTTGCTGAAATGGCACTCAAACATGGTAAGACTGTTATGCACACACAAGCTGGTCTTGTGATCACCGATGGTAAGGTGAAGTCTTTATCAAGTGCCTCAACTGAAACCCTCTCTACATCAACACCACATGCTGGGAAATCTCCTCAATCAAGCAAATTAAAAGATGTTGTTGAAAGTTCTGCTCCCATTGGATCTGTTGACTCCAAAGTTGTAATGGTTAAGAATGTCAAATTAAAGATGAAGGGTGTTGCAAAAGTAACTGGTACAACCTCCTCTCCAACTGTCGAGTCTGCATTGATCGTGGTAGAGCCTTCTGCTCCGATAACAGAAAGTGTTGAACCTGTTGTTGTTGAAAAGAAGAAAAGAACAAGAAGAAGGAAGAAGAAGGTTGTATCTAATGATGAGAAGACTCCTGAAGTTTCATCTGTTGAGCCATCATTTGTGGCTCCCGTAGCAAAATCTGATGTTTCTGTTGTTCAAATTGCACCATCTGTGTAAAACATTTGTGCTGTCTGTGGCAACCCTCATCATGATGCAAGTGTCTGTATTTACAATCAAGGGTACAATGCTTATGGTAATGCACCAATGCCACCTGTGCACTATTTTGAGCAACAAGCAACTGCTGGTCAGAGTACTCACCTCCACTCGAGAAACTACGGTAATTGCAGTGAAGACTTTATGGATCTGCGGGATGATTCTATGTTCCAACAGTCTTATCCCAACCAACCATACATTCTGATTCAAGCCCCATATCTACCACAAGGCTTAGGGGGAAGTCTGTACTCAAGTCAGCCTCACATCAGACAACAACCAAGGATGAATGCACCAGGATTGACTCCATTCAGGCCATGGAACCCAAGGCCAAGACCCGGTTTTATTCCAAGGCCATTTCCGTCTCAAAGGCCTGTGAGAGCTCCAAGACCTGCAACATCTTTCGTTCTATCTTCAGTTATTTCATCCGCACCATCGCCTTCATCCGCACCATCTTCGTCAACTGTGAAGAAACCGGTTGTCAAGAAGACCCTAGGTCAAAATGACTGGGGTCCCTCCTCTAACTAATAATTTTCTTTACTTGTGCAGGGACGTACCCGGAAAGCTGTAAACACATGGTACATGGACAGCGGGTGCTCCAGGCACATGACAGGGAACAAGGACTTGCTGTATGATGTTAATTCAATATCTAACGGTGGTTCTGTTGCCTTTGGGGGAGATGTGTATGGCGGAAGAATAATTGGAAACGGTCTTTTAACCAACGGAGAAATTTCATTTGATAAGGTAAACCTGGTATCGAATCTGAAGTTCAACCTACTCAGTGTGTCGCAAATCTGCGATAACTAAATGCCAATGGTGTTCAACGATCGTGAGTGTCTAATTCTGAAGCCTGGTCTCAAGATTCCTGAAGATCAGATCTTGTTTCGTGCACAACGAAGAGGAAACTTGTATGCATTGGATATGAAGGAAGCAAAGCCTGAAAGTTCCATCGCATGTTTTCTAGTAAAGGCATCGGAAGAAGACTCAACCATATGGCATCGACAAATGGGTCACGTCAACTTTCGGAACATGAATCGAATCGTAAGAGGAAAACACGTTATTGGGCTACCGGAAAAGGAATTCGTGCATGTCGATAACTGTGTTGCGTGTTCGAAAGGGAAACAACACAAGACGTCTCATAAGCCGAAGCCACCTGGAAGAACGACAACAATTCTTCAACAACTCCATCTCGATCTTTTCGGTCCAGTGAACATCTCGAGCTTAGGGGGAAAGTCTTATTGCCTTGTTGTTACTGACGACTACTCCAGATACTCGTGGGTGTTTTTCCTGAGAGAAAAATCTGAGACAGCTGAGATATTGAAGAATTTCGTTACTCGCATTGAAAACGCCAGCAGAGAGCGGGTTCGGATAATCAGATCAGATAACGGAACGGAGTTCAAGAATCAAACATTTGACGCTTTTTGTAACTTGAAAGGCATCACTCGTCAGTTCAGTTCACCGTACACTCCACAACAAAATGGAGTTGCAGAACGGAAGAATAGAACCATTATCGAGTCTGCCAGAACCATGCTTGCTGATTCTAATCTTAAACTCTCTTTTTGGGCAGAAGCAGTGAACACTGCGTGCTATGTTCTGAATAGAACACTCTTGGTTAAGCATGCTAACAAGACGCCGTTCGAACTGTTTTCAAAACAAAAACCTGTTTTAACAAGACTAAAACCGTTCGGATGTCCTTGCACTGTTCTTATACAGTCTGATCAGTTAGCCAAGTTTGCCCCTCGGGCAGATGAAGGTTATTTTGTTGGATACTCTATGTCCTCAGCGGCGTATCGAGTATACAACAAAAGAACTCAAGTGATCATGGAGTCGTGCAATGTTAATTTTAACGAGCACACTCGGATCCCTAGAGAACCTGATTCAGATAGCATGTATGACCTTGACTCTCTTTCTTCTACATTTAATATTGTTGATTCTGGTGTTTCAGGAAATACTATCTCGGATGTTGATGCTAGTGAAGAAGACTTTCCGACTTTTGACACCTTTGCTCCTGTTTCTTCATCAATTTTGGGAACTATCTACTCTGCAGACCCTCCTAATCTAACATGGGGAAATCAGTCGAGTGAATCAGTAAATCGTTCCGGAGAATCATCTTCATCAGCTACTCCTGATGAAACAGCAATTCCAGTGCCAGATCCAGTTTTTGTAGAAACAGAACCAGCACCTGCAGCTGTTCAGGGGGAAACCAATGTGGAAACTGCTCCTGAAGATCATGTTTCTGATTCAGATGTTGAAGCTGAAATTGAAACCGGTGAGGTCCCGGGAAATGATTTGCAAATTGGGAACCTTGAATCTACCATCGAAGACACCGTTGTTGAAGAATCAAGGATTCATAAAAGTCATCCAACAAGCCAGATCATAGGCCCCGTAGACAAAAGGGTCACCCGGAGTCAAATTGAACATGTTAACTCGTGTTTATTCTCATGCTTCATATCTCAAGAAGAACCAAATTCAGTTGCTGTTGCTCTCAAAGATGATAATTGGATTCAAGCCATGCAAGCAGAGTTACTTCAGTTCAAACTGCTCAATGTTTGGCATCTTGTTGAAGCTCCTAAGGGTATTGAACCCATACCGGTCAAGTGGATTTTCAAGAACAAGCGAGACGACCGTGGTATAATCATAAGAAACAAAGCTCGATTGGTGGTGAAAGGATACTTGCAAGAAGACGGCATTGATTATGACGAAGTCTATGCACCTGTCGCGCGTCTAGAAGCCATTCGGATTTTCTTAGCTTATGCTGCTTCTATGAACATCACGGTTTACCAACTTGATGTCAAGACTGCATTTCTTTATGGCGAGCTGGATGAGGACGTGTACGTACAGCAACCTCCCGGGTTTGTAAACAAGTCTTTTCCAAACAAATGTTACAAACTTGATAGGGCCCTTTATGGTCTGCACCAAGCCCCGAGGAAGTGGTACGAGACTTTGTCAACATATCTGCTGGAAAATGGATACAAGAGGGGTATCATTGATCAGACCCTTTTCATTCGACATGTCGGGAAGGATATGCTCTTAGTTCAAGTTTACGTTGACGACATCATTTTTGGGTCGACGAACGAGAATTTGTGTCATGCATTTGAGGACTTGATGAAGAAAAGGTTTGAGATGAGCGCCATGGGTGAATTAACCTTTTTCCTAGGAATTCAAGTGAAGCAGTCGCCAGATGGCATACTGATCAGCCAAGGGAAATATGTTAAAGAAATTCTGAAGAAGTTCGGTTTTCACGACTCTAAGGGATTCTCTACACCAGTGGAAACTCGTCACAGCCTGAATACTGATGCTCATGGTATCTCGGTGGATGAACACTTATACCGTTCGATGATCGGGTCGTTGATGTATTTGACGGCAAGTCGTCCCGATATCATGTTTGGAGTCTGTCTCTGTTCAAGATTTCAGAGCAAACCAAAAGAATCTCATTTGACTGCGGTTAAGAGAATTTTTAGATACTTGAAGTCAAATCCCAACCGAGGGCTATGGTATCCTAAAGATTCTGCCTTCGATCTTAGAGCCTACTCAGATAGTGACTATGCTGGTTGTCAACTCGATCGGAAGTCTACAACGGGTGGAGCTCAGTTTTTGGGAAATCGACTCATGTCATGGCAATGCAAGAAGCAGACTACGGTGTCCACTTCAACTGCTGAGGCAGAATACATCGCTGCTGCATCATGCTGCTCTCAAGTTCTCTGGATCCAAAATCAATTGCTGGACTACGGTTTGAATTTCATGCGTACTCCTATTCATATTGATAATTCTGCTGCTGTTTGTATTGTTAAAAATCCGATTCAGCACTCTAAGACTAAGCATATAGAGATTAGACATCATTTCATTAGGGATTGTGCTGAGAAGAATCTTATCACCTTAGTTCAGATTGACTCAGAAAATCAGTTAGCTGACCTTTTCACTAAGTCCTTTGACATGACTAGGTTTAACTTTCTGGTTACCTCTTTAGGAATGATCAATTTTGACTAGGACTAGAACTTCTTGCCCCCTGATACGTTAGTGTCTTGCTCTCTAGGTTGCTTTCTTTTGTGAATTCTCTGTGAATATATCCTAAGTCTTGCATTCCTTTCATTAAAAATCACCAAAAAGATTTTACGCTTCTTGTTTGTTTTACTTTTATCTATTTTTGATATCTGTCTTATTTGTATCTAATTTGCTGTATTATTAACTCTTTTGACTCACTTGAGTCTGTTCCTATGTTGTTTGACTTATTTTGGCTGAGAAAAATATCTCTGTATGTTTGTGTCTCGAGTCAAAATGATTTATGACCTAAGGAATGTCTTTTTCTTTAAATTGCTTGTTTTTGATGTCTGTCTACCGTGCCTGCATCTGTGGAAGATAAAACCAAAAATAGTGTCAATTCAGTATCTGTTTTGTGTTTCTTTTTCTTCTATACGCTGTGCAGTAAAAATAGCAGAAAATACCAAAAACATTGAAAAAGCTAAATCCTTTGGTCTGTGGTCGGACAATATGTAAGGAATATGATATGATTCTGGTCTTGTTGATCTAACCATAGGATATGATCCAATCGACCGGTAATTCTATCATTTGATGTGTTGGTAGGCTCAACATACTGAGAAGTAAACAAGTCTCTGTGATTACACATAAATTACAATGAGAAATGTGGACCACGGAAGTTTAAACAGTGGCATATTCTTTAAATTTGCCCTTCTCATTAGTACTAGTAAGAAAACTCTAATCACACATCCTTTGTTTCTTCAGTATTAAGTCGACTTATTTCAAAAACCAACATATGAGACTCATCTGCTGAGGGAACTCTGACCTTGAGTCTCATCCATAAACAATGCTAAGACACATCTGCTGTGAGAAATCACTGACCTTGTGTTCTTACGCTCCATTATTCCATAAAATAAAGTGAGAGGTCATCTGCTGAGGGAACTCTGACCTTGACGCTCTCACCCCGCCAAAAATTCATTCATCAATAGTCATGAAAGAAGGGTTATCATGATTTCATGACTATATCAATGAAATAAGTCACTTAACACTAAAGAAAAGGGGGAAAGATTACTTTTAAATGTGTGATTGAATCTGAAAAACTAATTGATGATTGGTAGAATACTGTTAACTTCCAAACTAATAAGGATCCCACAAAATATTTCTCTAAACTGGACTGAAAACATGATAAATACATCACATGAGACAAGTTGAAAATTACCATGTATGAGCTTAAGTGGATAAACAATACCGACAATCTGACTTAGAGTACCGGATCCGAAAGGTGATTTGAATTATAAGTGTTATTGATCACGTAATTGATCGGTATGATTCTGAACATGTCTGACCACGACCATACAAAAATATGTGAATTCTCAAAGCCAATGTGCTTAAATTTCCAAGTTTGGTGAAAAATTGACCAACTTGTACTAAATCTAATCTTGGTATTGGTTTGAAATTAACCAACTTGAAAGAAAATGAATTCTTGAGTTCGGGTGGAAAATTGACCCAATTCGGATAACTTTGGAAATTTTGAGTTCGGGTGGAATTTTGACCGATAAAAGTCAAAATTTAGGTACTAGGTGGGTCATCATCAAATTTGTTGAAATTAACTGGTAAATGTGTTTTAAATTCAAAATTTATCTTCCTGGTAGGTTACTGGTGGCAGGTATACAATTTCTTATGTCCTTTTAAGTTTAGTAGTTTAATTGTAAACTTTTATTGTTTGGTAAATCTTTTGGACTTAGAAAATTTTTCAACTGTTTTGTGAATTCCGCTAAGAACAAATTGTTCTTAGCGAACTTGTTTAAGTTTTGAGTCTTTTGTAAGTTGAGAAGTACGCTAAGTTGAAATGGTCCTTAGCGAACTTCTCCTTTGTTTTTGAAATTTTGATTAAGTGTTTGAGAAGTCCGCTAAGAAGGATTTTGCCTTAGCGAACTTCTCCACTTACCTTTTAAGTTTACTAAGGTTAAAATTGTTCTTAGCGAACTTGTTTAGACCTTAGCGAACTTCTTTTTACTTAGAAATTTTTTTCTGTATCAAGTTCAGGTTTTGGCCTTAGCGTACTTGTTTTGCCTTAGCGAACTTCCTAGCTTAACGAACTTCTTTATAGGCTTAGCGTACTTGTTTAGCCTTAGCGAACTTCATCAAGCTTAGCGAACTTCATGGAGGCTTAGCGTACTTCTTTAGGCCTTAGCGAACTTGTTTTATCTATTCTCCCTTTAGCGTATTTGATTTCAGTTCGCTTACACTTAGCGAACTTAGAGAAAGGATTAGCGAACTTGTTTAAATGTTGAGATATTTGTAAGTCCGCTAAACCCTATACTATATAAGGGGAGACTTAGCCATTTTCCTCTTTCACGCATTCAAAATCACTCGCACCCGCTTTTATACTCTCGAATCGGCGAAGACATCCTCCTCACTGTTCGATCGGAATCCCTCAAATCTCTCTCGAATCTGTCATTCTTGTTGCAATTAGGGTTGATTTACACACTCTTCTTGCTATCACAGGTTTGTATTCACGATTTCTTAGGTTGAATTTGGTCTCGGTGATGATGATGAGCCGTGGGTTCGGTTCTCAAATTTTCTGGGTTCTAATGATTTAAATTGATGTTAATTACAGATTTCCTTCATCCTTACTTGATTCTAGTTAACTTGTATTCAAGTTTGAGGTATGTGAAACTTGTATTTCATTTATCACTTTGAATCCGAGAATGATGTGTACAGGGGTGGGATTGAATGTGTGTTGAACATAATATTCCTTTGAGTGTTTAATAACAGTTGGTTGTTATTGTATACTTGTTAATCAGTTTGAACCCTAATGGTAGTTTAGATTGATAACATTTAGAAGTTGTGATCCTCTGTTATTTAAATGCTTAGGAACTTTTATTTTATCTTAAATTGTCAACTTTGGAACTTTAATTGTTTTGTTAAGAACTCAATGTAGCTATTCCCAATTTAGTTTAACTCAAATCTGATTGTGTATAGATGCCTGTGAGTTTACTTGCAGCAACTTTGAAGTTTCAATCTGTTGTTCTCTCTTTTGATTGGATTGACTTAATAGATTCCACATAGTGTTGAATTTAACTAGTCTCCAATCTAGATTTATTATTCTTTTGATGAGACTTAAACTTGAGAATCTGCTGATAACTGTTGACCAGTCTAGTCACTCATCAAAATTGATAGATTGAGTTTAATGTTTCTCAAATTATGCCATTAATTTTATTTGCCTATATCTTTCTGTGTTTGTCAAAAATTTAGTAGTCTAACATAACTTGTCTGATCACAAAACAGAATTTCTTACTGTTGAGAGATTGATCAAGAGCATTACATCTTTTTCATTGATCTTTGCAAACTCTAGATCATCAATATAAGACAGAGTATCTCACTGAATCATTGAGAAACTCAATTCATCTTACATTAGATCTTTGTCATCATTAGATCTTCAGAAAGGTATGTGTTTCTCAATACAAGCTTTAATGTTATTAATCAGGTAATGCATCATCTTATTGAATTATCTGTTATTGTAATGTCTCTCTCTGTGTAAATTGACATCCAATTGAGCCTAACACCGGTGGTTTAGACTGGTTAAGATCCACGTGGGTCTGAAACAGGTCATAACTCAGGTAGAAGGATCTTGGATACAGTTAGCACTAAGGTAGACATAATTTGAATGTCTTGACCTAACTAAGTTAAATTGACCATCTTTGTGACTAATTGAGAGCATTTATACATAGGATGTGATCTATGACGCCTCGAAGGTTCATATGAACTATCTTAGGTATTTAAGCTCTGTATGAACACTCATTTGGTCATTTTGACTTTAATAAGTCAAATCCTGCATGAAATTGTTTTTATGTGACTTTTGTGACTGTATTAGCTTAAAAGTGAATTTGGTGATTTGGGTATGTGTTGGTTGATCCAGACATGCTTGTATTTGTGTGTTAGGATTAAATGTTACATATGATAGATCCATCTAATCTGTTAAGCTTACTCAATCACAGTTTGTCCTTTAAATGATCATATTGAAGTTGTTGACCCATTAAGACTTCTTACTTGCTTATAAGTGTTAACATGACTCTGTTGCATCTAGACAATCCTTGTTGATATATGTTTTATAGTCCTTGTTGTCATTTCTGAGAATAGTGAATCTGCATATGAGACCATTCTGGTCTTAGCGGACTTGATTCAGTCTTTAGCGTACTTCATGGTCTACTTAGCAAACTTCATTAGTTCTTAGCGTACTTGTTTGCTTTAGCGTACTTGTTTGCTTTAGCAGACTTGTTTCATTGCTTAGCGAACTTGTTGCTGTGTCTAGCGAACTTGTTCTCTCTTAGCGAACTTAATGAATCCTAGCGGACTTGTTGTTTCTGCTTAGAGGACTTGAGTCAATTCACTAAAATTGTTTAAATTTCTGATTTACTAGGATTGCTCTTAATGTTTGACATGTCACTGTTTCACTTATTACATGCATCTGATTGGTCTTCGATGTTTGTCTTACAATTAAAGTGCTCTTTTAACAAATTTGTTCCTTGTCTAAATCTTGAGACTTAAATAGAAGGAGTTCACAAGTTCGGGTGGAACCAAGTCACTATGTGACTTTCCCTAAACTGACTTGTCAAATTGGGACAACATAAGCCTATAGGTGTTAATCCCAGTGTGCCAAGCCCTCCTTTGCTTGATATCTCAGATTGTTGTCGAGACCAAGTAGTAGGTTTCTCATTGAGAATCTCCTTGACCCTCGAACAATTTCAAAATTAGTTGCTTTAATCTTCTTTTGGGTCTTGTTTCAATTCTCATGCAAAACATTCAATTTAAGTCAATGTTAATGGAGATTTAGATCTGGCTCCTTGATTTTCCAGATTTTATTACTTCAGTCTAAACTGTTAATTTCTCCTGAAATACTTGCATTTGTTAATCATGACATTCCGGTTGCTTGTGATCATTTTGAAGTATATGCACTATATGAGTTAGTTTATGTCATTAATGCTTAAATGAAAAGCTCTGTCACTATCACGGGTTAAGTGTGACAAGACATTCATCTAGTGATTGAATTAGATATAATCTTGTAATTCTATGTGTGCAGATGCCTCCCAGACAAGCTGCTGAAGCTTTAGAGTATGGTCGCCTGCACAACGGAAGGTGCATCTTTAACAAAAACTGGGAAGGTGCTGATGAGCAAGCTCTCGACCTATTGCTACAATCAAACTGGGCAACAGCCATGCAGATCAATCCTGTCATTTACAAGGGCATTATTGAAGCATTTTGGAATAATGCTGAATCTGCTGAGCTTGACGATGAATCAAGTGTAATAAGGTCAAAGATTCAAAATATCGATGTTGAAATCACGGAAGAAAAGATAAGAACTGTCCTAAACTTAGATGATGCTGACATGCCCAAGACCTTTACAAGGGCTCAGTGGCAAGCAACTCTTACAAGAATGGGATACTCTGGTGTTTTCCTCCCAGATGTCAGCAACAAGGTTCAGAAGACCTTATTCCCAACGAACTGGAAATTCATCATCAGCTTCTTCATATCTGCATTTGGTCACCGCAAGGCTGCTCCAGATGATTTCATTGAGGACACTGCGTATGCCATTCATGGATTTGTCTCCGGTGAAGGCTTCAATCTTTCCCACCAACTGATGAAGTGGATGCTTTCTAACTTACATCCCACTGGAAGACAAAAGAAGTTCCTGATGTATCCACGTTTCGTTCAGGCAATCTTGAATCATTACTATCCTACCTTGGTAAAGCAAGGATAGACCTTCTCAACCAGTTAGATGAACACTGGTTCTTACAGCAAGTACCACAAAGGCAAGTATCAAGGAAACGAGGTACCTTTCTTTCCTGAGATGATTGCTCGATTAGCTCCCGTTGATGCCGAAGGAGATGTCCACATGGGTGAAGCTGCAGTTGTAGCACAACCTGAACCTTCTGAAGTGGCTCAAGTTCATTCTACATTGGACTTGAATGCCCCAGTTATACCAGATCCTGCTACTGCTACTGAAGACCTTGGGAATCTCCAGGGTGATAATGTTGAAGCATCCGAGCATGCTGAACCGCCTAGTCTAGTGAATGTGTTATCTTCTGATGCTGAGAAAGGTGTTGACACCGATGATGAAGAATCTAGCTCCTCAAGCTCAGATGACACTCCTGACCAAGCTGAAGCAATTCATCCAAGGAAAAGGCAAAGGACTGGAGAATCTTCCAGGGCCTCGACAAATCTGACACCACAATCATCATCAGATGAAAGCTACAAGCCGACAAAGGATGATTTGGATGAAGAAGACTCTTCAGTCTCCCTCGATCAGGTGGATCTTTCATATGATCTTGCAGCAGAGATTGAGAGTGCTCCTAAGTCTCCTCCCAAGTTAACATTAAACAAGCTTACAATTGTTGCTGATGAGGGAAATCAATCGTTTGAGTTACTCACTGTAAGAGCTGTGAGAAGCATGTCCTGCAAAGAAAAACTCCAAGTTAGAAGAAAACCCGGTTCCTCTGATGAATATGAAGTTGTTGGTCCTTCAAGCACTCCTCTAGAAACAACTTTGGCTACTACTTCTGTCTTTCCATCTCCTGCTGATAGGATCGACATGGATATGAGACCTCTTGATGTTATAGCTGAAGATGCTGCTGTCACCGCTGACCCCTCAGGTACTGTCACTACAAGCCCTACAGTTTCAGAAGATGAAAAAGCATTGGAACTGCAAGCAGAGATTGTGAATCTTCAGAGTCAAAATGATCATCTCAACTGTTCTCTACAAGTGGCTAACCAGAAGATTGCTGATCAGTCACAAGTAATTGCTGAACAAGCTGCAGAAATCCAAAGACTCAAGGACTTATTAGCCAAATCCAATGAAGATAAACAGCTCAGTGACAAACCAGATGGAGATGATATTGGTGATAATCAAGAAAGTGAGTTGCCGAAGGACCTGCCTCAAGCTAATCCAGAGACTGTTGGTGACAATTCTCAAGATCCAAATTCTTCAACAACCATGCCTGCTGGCAAATATGCTATTGGTGCTTATGACTCCTCGAGCCCACTACATGACAGTGATTTTGAGCTTGATGCTGATATGTTCACTGAAGGAGATGGACTGAACTCTTCAGACGACGATGAATCCTTCGTCAACAGTCTCCTTCGTGATGAACCTGTAGATGAAACCTTGGAAGCAATCAAGAAGCTGGCTCCTGTGCCTGAAAACCTGAAACTCCCAAGATTTTCTCAGGCAGCCAGGATACTTGCTATTGAGGGAACTACTAATGTAGAGGATGCTGGTGAATCTGGTTCAGACCTTCAACTCTCTCTTGTGCCCTCTATTTTGACTACAACCTAAACATCCACTGCTCTTGTTCCAGTAACTGAAGGAGTCCGTCACATGCACGTTGATCCGGCCTTTTTAGATTTTGCAATGGACAACTTCAGGGAATACTACGCAGAGAAGATCTACTCGAGAAGAAATTCTTGTGGAATTCTGATTGAGTCAATTGAAGATGATACCGGTGAAGTCACATATGAGGAACATCCATACACTGTAGATTTCGGAGATGAGGACGACATGAATGAGCTACAAGAACGTATGCATGTACTCATGAATGAAGCCAACCCTCTGAATTACATTGATTTAGATCAGATTGAGAGTGAAGATGATGAAATGGAACCTCTGTTTCCCACACCAATCCAAGTGAAGAAGGAGGTGGATGACATATATGTACAGGTTTCACTTTCTGAACTATTGGAGTCCTCAGCTAAAGCCTCTGCACTGGATATAGCTCCCCATGTTCCAAGTGTTGTTCCTGCAGATGCAAATATCATCAACTTAGAAACCAGTGCTGCCCAAGATTCTGTGAGTCAAACTGTTCCTAAAGTTTCTACTGAGCAAAGCTTCCGCGATCAGATTTTTGAAGCCTCCTTTATACACTTCTCCTCTGAGTCTGAAGCTGAAGATGAACCAACTGTGACTGCGACTCAAGAGCCTGCGGTTATAGAACAACCTGGTCCTTCTACTGAGGATAGAGGAAAGAGAATTTTAACTCCAGAAGAACTTGCTGAAGAGCATAGTAGAAGGGAAGCTGAGAAAGAAAGATCTCGCAGAACACTCATTGATGAAGCTCTAAGTGAACAAAACAGACTTCGTGAAGAAAAGGCTGCAGCACTGAAGCGATATGAATCTAATCATCCTCCTGCTGTTATGTATGGAAAAGGATCGAGCACGTTGCCAGAACGTTCAGAAGCAATCAGAACAGATGAACCATTAATCCGCGTTGTCACAAATCTAGAGGGAACTGATGTTGATGCTGATGACAATTCTGTTACAGCCAACATGGTCAGAACTCTGATGAAAAACAACTTCTCTTTGAAATATCTGATGAGTTTAACTGAAGCTGAGTTGACCATGTTATACACCGACGAGGAGAGGTTGAATTCTCACCTGCCTCAAAATCAAACAGTTGAAGCACAATCTGAATTCTTAGCGGATATCTTTGCTGACACAGACAAGACTGTGGATTTCCTTCCTATCCGTGATCATCTCTCGGACCTCACCCTTGACATCGGCAACACCTTCATTCCTCCTCCAGAGAGCTCGTCTATTGATCCTCCCGACTCTAAAGCTTACATTATTTCCACTACCAACAGTATGAACTCTGAAGCACTCCACAACTTCTGTAAGTTCAAAAACATTGACAAAAAGGCTTACTACAAGAAGAGACTACCTGGTCTCCGGAAGTTTGTGTGCGAGTATCGGAAGACAGAGCGGTTGGCGAAGTTGGAACAAATCAGAATTATTGAAGAGGAACGGGCTGAAGCTCTTAAGAGAAAAGATACTCCCCAAATCTATGACGAATGGGATAAGCTAACTCCTAACTTGAAGGCTATGCAATTATTTGCTGCCAAGAACCTGAGGAAGATGCCTAGCAACCCTAACGTCAATCATGGGATTAAGATCTTAGGATGGAAATATGATGAAGCCTTTGATGCTTTCATGGTGAAGAGGAGAAACGGCTTTGTCCAAATATTTGGAGACTTCAAAGCTCTCACTAGCTTATTCTCCTGGGAACTAAAACAGCTCAAGTACCTGGACCTGGTAAATCATACTAACCATCCAAAAGGTATAAGGGTTGCTGCGTTGATCCAATCTGCTTATGATGATAAAAGATTCAATCAAAATCCAAAAGCAGAGAGAAAAGCTCAGTTGGCAGAAGAGAAGAGAAGGCTTCGGGCTCCTCACCGTGGAATGTTCAAGGATGTTGGAAAGGAAGTGAAGGCAAAGACTATCCCGGGAAACCAGAAGAATGCTCCTATGATAAGTTGGTATTATAACGAGATGACTCATGAGTTAGTGATTGAGAGAAGTGGTGCTGAAGCTATCAGCTTATTTGCTGCTATAGAACTCCGTCTTCTCTCTCGATCATACTTGAAGATAATGTATTATGAGAAGATGCGGACAATACCTGTTCAGTTGAGACCCTATGAATGCTATGATGCCAACTACTTCTTAATATTCTTAAACTGGTGGTGTGAAAGGCTAGCTGGATTAGGTAGACTCACTCTTAATTCTGAACTTCTGAGAAATGCAACTTGTTGGTTGATTGAAGAGCATGGCTCAAGTGTCATTCTTGATGGGGCAAGAAGATTGGTTGAGCTGAACAACTTTAATGACTTGAAGAAGCTAGTATGGCAAGATCTCTTTAGGCTGTATGACATGGGTATTCATGTACTCTCTGACAAAGACAGACCTGCAGCCAGAGAAAACTGGAGATTCCTGCTGAAGCTGACAGGTCAAGATGCTTGAAGCTCTCGAGTTTGCATTGCCAACAAGGGTGGAATTGTTAGAACCTATTTATTAGCAACATAAACTTATTTTTGTCTTATCATTGTAATTGATACTTTGTTTTGTAATTCTCTTTTAGTATGTACTTGGAGAACTTTGTGTAATTGTTAACGAACTTGTTATGCTTCTTAGCGTACTTGTTACTTATGCTCTTAACGGACTTGATTTACTCTTAGCGTACTTGTTTGAATGTTATCTTAGCGGACTTGTTTATTCCTAACGTACTTATTTGCTTAGAGTATTTATTAATGTTCCATTAGTGTACTTCATTTGTTAGTAACGAACTTGTTAGCGTATTTGTTTATGTTAGCGGACTTGTTAATGCTTAGTGTACTAGTTAGCGAACTTGTTTATGCTTAGCGCACTTACTAGCGTACGTGTTAGTGCTTAGGGAACTTGTTAGCAGACTAGTCAATACTTAGCGTACTTGTTAGCGGACTAGATAATACCTAGCGTACTTGTTAGCGGACTTATTGATATCTAGCGAAGTTGATATAATGCTTAGCGAACTTCTTTTACCGTTAGGATATTTTGTTTAATTCTAGGTAATGATTGTGTCGTGTCAAACATTCTCCTTGTCTCCATCACACTAGTAGTATGAATACTACTTGGAAAAACCCTATTGAATACGCATCAAGGTTTGCCTACTGAAGAGAGCCTCCTGTGTGTGTGTTCTTGATGTTAGTGTGTGTTTTTGAGTTTTAGAGATCACCCATGGGTGATCGTTGAGGCGAATCCAACCCAAATCGACCATCACACATGATTTCCGCACTTGTGTGATGAATCGTATGAGAACAAGACGCTCAAATCTGGTCCTGACACTTAGGAGGGTTTGCCATGACAAGAAGTTCATCTCAGTGAACGGGACGAAAGTTACCATAGAACTCAGAGGAACTGTGTTTTCAATAGCCTTCTGAAATAAGCAAAGTAATTTTTGTATTATTATTTTCGGTGTAAAATATTTTCTTACAATAAATTGGTAAGATTTATTTTAATAAAATAATCAAGAATTCGATTAAACGATTTTACTTGAGACCTCCAAATGAGCCTCAGGAGCAAACTTGTGTAACCAAACTGACAACGGGTGTCAATTGCGAAATCTCAGTCACAAGTCTCCTTTACGAGGCCGCATGATACAACTGTGTGTATTTTGCGATACGTTTAGCCTCATCCATGCCCACCTTAATTGTACACACTCATAGTGCGGTGTTGAAATACTCCAACACTATAAATATGCACAAGTAAATCGATAGTAGTCACAAATGGCCAATGTGACAGGCACGGTGTTGAAATACTCCAATGCCTCCACCTTGGAAGGTACCCTAGACACCAAGTGCGGTGTTGAAATACTCCAACACTGAGGCGTCGGTAAATACGTTCCAAGTTTGACTTGATTTTGGACGGCATGAACTATCAATTTATTATTACCGGATAGGGATATTAAAACCGATTTTAATATTTAGTGATCGTTAGACACAAACGATAAACCCTATCTCCACTCGGGACAATTATTTTAAATAACCTATTAAAATAAATATGTGTCGCGAATGGTCAATTGTGTGTTAACGGCATAAGGGCAAGGTTTTGCTAGAAAACCCTTTATATTGCGAAAACGCGAAAACCAATATTAAAACCTACATAACTTCTTCATACGTTAATATTTTTTCATAAAATTGGTGCCAAATGTCTTAGAATTACATTATCTTCAATTCTAGAAACAAATATTAAAATAAAATTAACGGTTTTTTTCCGTGTGATACACATGTGTATCACGTGTGAAAATGTGTATCATCATCATTACTACAACACAAAAACGAATTATCATGTCTAAAAACACTCCTTATGTTAAAAACATATTAAAAACACTAAAACATTTATGGTACTAATGATAATGAAACATAGTTCACATGGGCAACATATAATTAAAAAAAGTTATAAAGTGTTATTTTTTTCATTAGATATAAAGATAACATAACTATAAGACTTATGGTGCAATTTCCTTTTAAAACTAGTAATGTACAACATAACTATAAGACTTATGGTGCAATTTTCTTTTGGTGTGGTACACATGTGTATCATTAAAAAAAACACAAAAAATGACAGAAATATAACACATATGGTGCGTCTTAGAGAAAACAAATATTAACTCATACGAAAGTATGAGTTTTGTTTTTGTGGTACACATGTGTATCACAGAAAAAATAAAAAATAAAAAAATGTTAACTTTTTATTTTTTCTTTTTATAGAATTAAAGATAACATAATTATAAGACTTTTGGTGATTTTTTTTTTAAAATATATTAACGTATGAAAAGTTATGTTGGTTTTAAGATGGTTTTGCGTTTTCGTAAAATATATGCGTTTTCGCATGATCCTTTCCCTATATGGGTATATATATATATATATATATATATATATATATATATAGGGGAAGAATACTGCGAAAACCCTTTATATTGCGAAAACGCGAAAACCAATATTAAAACCTACATAACTTCTTCATACGTTAATGTTTTTTCATAAAATTGGCGTCAAATGTCTTAGAATTACGTTATCTTCAATTCTGGAAACAAATATTAAAAAAAATTAACGGTTTTTTTTCCGTGTGATACAAATGTGTATCACGTGTGATACACATGTGTATCATCATCATTAATACTGCACAAAAACGAATTATCGTGTGTAAAAACACTCCCTATGTTAAAAACATATTTAAAACACTAAAACATTTATGGTATTAATGATAATGAAACATAGTGTACATGTGCAAATATAATTAAAAAAAAGTTATAAAGTCTTATTTTTTTCATTAGATATAAAGATAACATAACTATAAGACTTATGATGCAATTTCCTTTTAAAACTAGTAATGTATACCACATATATGAGGGTTTTTTTTTGGTGTGGTACACATGTGTATCATTACAAAAAACACAAAAAAAATGACAGAAATATAACACATATGGTGCGTCTTATAGAGAACAAATATTAACTCATACTAAAGTATGAGCTTTTTTTTGTGGTACACATGTGTATCACAGAAAAAAATATAAAAAACGTTAACTTTTTATTTTTTGTTTTTACAGAATTAAAGATAACATAATTATAAGACTTTTGGTAAAATTTTTAAAAAAATATATTAACGTATGAAAAAGTTATGTTGATTTTAAGATGGTTTTCGCGTTTTCACAAAATATATGCGTTTTTGCATGGTCCTTTCCCTATATATATATACATATATATATATATATACATATATATACACTAGGTTAGTAACCCGTTTAATACACGTGTTGAATATTAGGTTCATGAGATGAGATCAAAACAAAACAAAAAAAGATTTAGAGGTTTGGAAATTGTAAATTACATAATTTGTTATCAATTTTTGCTGTTAAGCCAAGGTTGAGTTCTTTCAATTTTAAGAGCTATGACAATATGAATTTTATTTATCAGGCAATAGATCTAGTAATTACAGTAATCATGTTTGACCGATCTAATATTTTATTTTTGATGTAGATTAGGTTAGATAGTCGACATTTTACCGATCTAATATTTTTATTACTACATTCGAAAAATACAATTCAACATTACAGTAAGCAGGACCACCGACACGACCATTTTAATTGTTAAAGCATATTAAATAGTTATCTTATAGTTGCTAATTAAAATGAAGGATTTGTTGACCGTTATAATAAATATTTGTATAGTGAATAATAGAGAATATTTTTAAAATAAAATACACTAACCTAACAATGATAACTTTCTTAGATACTTAAAATATTAATCATAATGCATATCAATCGTAATAATAATTATGTATATAAATGTAAAAACATAATGAACATTGTAAAGACATCAAGAAAACCACATCAAAATAAAATTAACAGACATAATAATATCCACAAAAAAAAATTTGTTACAATGATTATGTTTACATGAAGGATAATAATTTTTATTGATTTTTTGTATAAATTTGTTAACATTCAAATAAAGTATTTAATTTTGTATTAAATGTAATTTGAATTGTACATTTAGAAAATTTTGTATTAAATATAAAGTTCAATTGTATTTTTGGAATGTAGTAATTATTTTGATATTTAATGTGGTGTTGACAAGTGGAATGCTGATGTGGAGGCCCTAGAAAAAGGACATATGGACACCATTTTATTGCTTTGTTAGAATGAAAGATATATATATATATATATAGAATTAGGTTCAAATGAGAACTTTTTATTTTGAGAACTAAATCTCAACCACTAATTTCAGATGGGGACCACTATAATTCATGGGGGGGTTTCCATATATATAAACTAGTGACTGAGATTAGTTCTTTTTAGTTCTCAAACTCAATTGGTTCTCAAATGATCCTCTCTCTCTCTCTCTCCAAAATAAATAACATAACATCGTTACATATGTTATATAGGTAATATACATATGTAACGTCATAAAAAATTATGACAAAATTTACCAAAAGTACGAGTAAATTTAATATGTAACATAGGTAAATTTACATATGTTTCTCAACCCTTATACCACCATATCCTCCCTTCCAAAAAAAAAATATAATAACATAATATCGTTACAATGTTACATAGGTAATATACATATGCAACATCTTATGACAAGATTTACCAAAAGTACATAGGTAAATTTACATATGTAACATATGTAAATTTATATATGTTTCTCAACCCTTAAACAACCATATCCTCCCCTCCAAAATTATTAACGTAGCATCGTTACATATGTTACATAGGTAAAATACATATGTAACATCGTTAAAAATTATGACAAGATTTACCATAAGTACATAGGTAAATTTACATATGCAACATAGATAAATTTACATATGTTTCTCTACCCTTAAACCACCATATCCTCCCCTCAAAACAAGTTCATCAGTTAATACTCGTAAAAATTACATAAGTACATGCATTTACATATGTAAACTTAGATAGATAACGGGATGTAGCATGTTACATATGTAAAATTATTAAAATTTATGACAAGATTTACAATAAGTATATAGATAAATTTACATATGTAACATCATTAAAAATTTTGGCAAAAACAATTTCCTAGGTCCAACCTACTTTCTTCCTCATCTACTTTCCTTTACTTTCCTTTCCTTCTTCATCTTTTCTTTTGATTTGCGGGTTTCATGGCTTCTTCATAAAACTGTCATTGTAAATTAAGAGAAATTAAGGTACTAAAATCCAAACGATAATATGCCACTGTTAGCGAAATTAAGTTCCTCAACTAACATAAATATCCTTGATATTAAATATTTAAAGTGCCTTAAAATAATTACAAGGGAAGTCATTATATAGAATAATTACAGGCATGAACATTTTAGTTATTAAAACTAAAATATTAAAATTTCTACATATTAAAGATTTAAGATCACATGAGATAGTCTAGATTTTAAAAAAATATTTACTATACTAATTTTCAATCCAAAAAATAAACATATTCATTATAAAGTGGAGTTGAAAATAATGACCCACTAGAATATGGATAGACTTTGAAATTTCTCATTCCTTAATTTTTTTTAACAACAAATTTGTGTTTAATCCTTAACTAAATAGATAAATTTAGTATATACCTCAAAGCATGCGTCGACTTGTGGTTAAAGTGATCTTCTCCGGTGAAATCGTACGGAGGAGCAACGACAACTTAGATCTCGTTTTCGAATCAAGATACATGTAGTTGAAACCGTATACCATCGCAACCTGCTTCTTTCAACCATCGCAACCCGCTTCCTTGTTTCAGATCTATCCAACTGATTCGATTAAAGGGATTCCGGGTTAGAACTATGGAAGGTTTGAACTAGAGTAGAAGAACCACGGTGGGGGTGAACGGGTGGTGACGAGATCTTTATGAACGAGTTGGAAAGAAAGAATCAAGATGTATGGCTGGTGATTCTTTGTAGAGAAGAGCTAGAGAGAGAACCAAGTTCAAATGGTTGTGATGGTTCTTTGTGTAGAGAGAGAAATAGGTAGTGAAGAAGATGACTTGATGGGAATGAGAAAGTGTGTAGAAGTAATCAGAAAAGTACAAAAGGGTAATTGAAGGAGATTACCATTGTGCCCTTCTACACTAAAGACAAAAGCTAAGGGTGAATTAATTTACATTAAAATTAAATGAAAAAGCAAAATAAAATGTCATCCATTGGATCATGGTGATCAATGGTCAAAATTGAGTTTTTAAAGTTTTCCCAACTCATGTTGGTTTTCATTCTACCCTTCTTCTATATATATATATATATATATATATATATATATATATATATATATATATATATATATATAGAGTTAGGGTAAAATACATCCAGCAAAAACGCTACATCCATTGCGGATTCATCTGGGGCGTCCATCAAGATCATCCAACAGCCAGGATCTATGGTGTTTCCGCCTATGGTGTTTTTTTCCCCCACCGAAAACACCATAGGCGGAAACACCATAGATCCTGGCTGTTGGATGATCTTGATGGACGCCCCAGATGAATCCGCAATGGATGTAGCGTTTTTGCTGGATGTAGGCTAACTCGACTCTATATAATACTTTAATATACATATTAGAAAGAGAATATTGAAAGTTGAATTTTTAAAAAATGTATAAGAGGGAAAGCATTATGTACATGTGTCTTGAGCTTAAATAATCTAAACCGGCCACCAGAGTATAATGACCCGTCCTTCTCTTTTGAATACCGGTTCAAAGATAGCCGGCTTCTTTCTTTTTAGGTATGCCTGCACATCGCCCTTCTCTTGATCAGACTTCAATCAGAATACCGGTTCAAAGATAGCCGGCTTCTTTCCCTCATCGCTCTTTGCCCTATTTCCGGTAAGCTTGTAATCTTCTTTCTCCCCTTCCTTTTTCACATATGCCTAATCCATGCCATGATGATGAAGAAACACAAATCCGACGGTTGGTCTCATTTGGAACCCTAATCCGACGTTCCTCTCATCATTTCACGCGGATTGCATATTAATTTGGTTTTTTTACGTGGATTGAGCCATGTTAAAGTGTATAAAGTCACACCAGGTTTCCTGATTTCTGTTCATCTTCATCAATCTATGTTTGTTCAAATCCTCTTCGTGTATTTGATTCAGGTCAACTTCTGTATTCATAAACTTCTCATCTTTACTAGAAAAGCTCTTCATGTGGATGATTTAAGCTAAATACTTGTTGGTGTCTTGTTGTTCTTCTAGATCTTTAGTTGAAGCTGAAGTTAAAGTCTGCATAAAGGTAAGAGTTTATTGTTGGATCTCAAGTTTGTTTCTTGATTAGTATCTATGTTTTGTTTGTTACTTTGATGTTAACATAAACCACTCGATAGTTCGTATGCTATTTTGTTTATTTATACTTGGTTGAGCTTATCTATGATTTAAAATGCTAAAGAATAACAACAATTAATGCTAAACTGCAGCAACTACATACACTGCTGAGTTTAGATTTTGATTTGTATTTTTATGTTTTTCTTATATTTTGGGGTTAAATAAAACTAATTCTTATTTAATATATAATATGTATGTGCAAGGTGTGGATTAAAGAAGAAATATCTTGTGTTGTTTGAAGAAATCTGCTTAATCCCTTTCAATATAAAATGTTTTTCACCAGTTTTAGAGAATAAAAAGGGTGGGATGAAGTTGACTTTAAAGCACAGCTGCATTGTGTTACCTAAACCGTTCTAAGATTTGTGTTGTGACTTTATTGTGACTTTGTGTGACTTAAGATTTGTGTTATGACTTTATTGTGACTTTATAATCAGTGATTTTACCTTTCAGTATACAAGATCTTTAAAGACTTTTAGATACTTTTAATTGACACATCAAGGAATGAAAATAAGAAAACTATTATGACTCAAAATAGTCTATTATGCTGATTCAAATAGTGTAACCAGAATTATACGGGCCTATGTGTAACTTTTTTATAAGCTTGAGCATGATATATGAAGTAGTCTATTATGACTCAAATTCTAATACTCCAGTGTTGTGTTTTTGCAGGTTTGTATTTGCTATCTTCTTAATGGTTAGTTCTCTATAGAAACCAAAATCGCTCAGTTTTAGTGTTAGAATCTCTCTGAATGTCCATTCCTATATTAGACCTGTTTTATAGTCATATTGTTTTTAGTTTGAATTGTTATTTTTTATCCTAAAATCAGCATGTTTAAAGATCAAGGTTGCCATTAGTTCTATTGAAGATCAGTTGGGTGCTCCTGTTTCTGAGATTTTTGCAGACATCAGCCTAGAGCCTATTGTTGCAGCAATTTTAGGCCAAGTGTTTTAAGGTTATATAATTTGAGCTTGTGAAATGGAGAAGTTATATCTCGTGTATATGTTATTAGGCTGATTGGTATTTATAAAGTTTTATAGACATTGCGTGCATCTTCTTGATATGAATCTAATAGTCTTTTATGGTGACTTCAAGTTTGCAGCTCACATGCTTATTTGAAGTTTGAATTACTGTCTTCTTATTTTTGATAGATACATGTCAATTATATTTTAAATAAATGGTAAGATACAGTTAAAATCAAGTACATGATTTGTTTACACATCATTCTTCTTTTCTCTTATATATGAAATATTATGTCATTTGTGTATTTGTAGCTATTATGGGATTTTGACCCACTTTGATGATGATAAAAGTGGAATGATCAACTGGGAAGAGTTCACGAAGGGGTATTCTAACTGGTTGCAAAAATGAAAGAATGTTGCAACCATTTCGAATTCGGTTTCTATAAATATTTGGAAACAGGCAAGTTAACACTACAGAAAGTGTGTTTCGCAATCTATATTTGGTACCAATTTATCTCGACAAGTTGTTGTGCATCTTAGATCTAATTAGCATTTTCATCACAGGTGCAGGTTTGTTAAAGGAGTGATCACTGCTTCTTATAGCTGGTATGTTTATGAGATTGTAACTTTTTTATCATAGATTTTAAAGCATATTTTATGTTGATATTTATTACACTTTCGTCTTAGGAACTACGTGCTAGGAAACAGGAATAAAAATGAAGATACACGAGAAAGTGACAATGATCTTTTTGGAGTACTTGTGGTCATTGGATTCTGACATGGTAATTACCTAATCTCATCGCTATTATAATTACTTGTTGTAGCTGCACGTAAGCTTTATGTTGGGACCTCAGAGGAAATATGTGTATTGCACTGGCTATGGATACTAAAACTGCTTCTGCTATTGCAAGCAGAAAAGTGGTATGTGTTTCTCTGGTCTTATATTAAGAATTCTAATTCTGCAAATAGGTTGCGAGTTGGTCAAAATGAGTAGCTCTCGTAGACGGGTTATTTTCTATCTTTGTTAACATGCCCGTTAATTTTATGTATCACAGTGACTCTTTTAGTTTTTTGGAACTCACCATGAATTTATTTCAATGATACGTAGGCACTGGAGCTAGCTGTTCTTGCTCGGTCATCCCAACCATTATATGGATTAATGTAAATTTGCAGGTGATTGAGTTAGATTCTATGAGGATAATCACCGGTGATACTTCTTCAAGTAGTATTCTTATATGGATTAATGTAAATTTTTATGAGCATTACTAATATTTGCTTTTCATTAGGTTGATCATATCATGGTGGTGAATGAAACTTTGTTGGCTTAATCTGACAAGATTTTTCAAAACTGATGGTGCAGGAAATTATGTGTAACAAAATAAGCATTTTCATAATCCAACTCTAATATAATCTGAAAATCATCAAAGCAAGTATAGAGGTTTCATATTTCTGTTCATGAACCACTTCACGTAATATGCAATGATAATAAACGATTAGATTTTGCAGTGGGTCAAGTATTGTGTAGGGTTGGTATAACTAAATCAACTTCAACTTTGATTTATTCATCTTGGTCTTTTAGATATCATAATCTGTGACAAAAGTGTGTGTATAGTTCAACAAAGTTAACTTCCGCTTCAATAGTCTGTGGTTGCATATTCCCAGTATGAGTTACACATAAATTTCTTTACCTGCATACATTTTTATCATAAATTTCACTTTTGACTTTTAATTCATGTAGATTGATGATTAGTTTAGCATAAATTTCACTTTTGACTGACTACTATAGTCTATGATTAATTTAGCATAACTTTCACTTTTGCATACCATGTTGATTTAGTGACGACAAAACGAGCCAGTTGGATAGGGTGGGTAATGAATAAAACCAAACCCTGTCATGTTGGGACAGCCTACAGTTCAGACAAAATTTAGTGTATAAAATTAGAGGCCAGTTTACCTTTAAAGAAATAAACAAATAACATTTAGAACCACTTAAAAATAGGTTTGAATGAAGAGTTCTCTTATACATACCTAATGGGTATGAGATTAGGACTACCAAAACCAGTTTCGTTGTCATCTTTTAAGTTCTTAATAATCTTGATACACTTATATTATTAATGTGACTGGTTTCCTTTTAGAGCGAACTTTTGATATGCCATGTTTGGCCCATTAATATAAGTTATGATCTCAGGCAAATTCTGGTGCTATGGGAACTTTTTATGATGCTCTTCTTTTAAGGCTTAGAGTCAACGGTCACAACACGTCAACAGATACATAATCCATTTTTGGAATCCCCAAATCGCCCTGTTGAATTGGACAAGTGCTGACATCCAAGATTATGCTATAGCTGATGTTCCTCTACGTTGTAGTCGTGTGTAGGTTGTTGAGATGTTATTATTTAATCTTAATTTTCATGAGAAAAGAGATTCTGTATTGATTCAAATTAATTAAGAAAATATACAATTCTGAAGGTTGTAAAAGGACTGTCCGGGTAAAAACTGGTTTGGGTTAAAAATGTCGTCTTTTTTCCACTTTTAATAAATAATTACTTTTTAGTTATGATTAAATAACAATATCACTACGATAATATATATTTTTTTTGCACTATGATAATCAATGTTGTAGAAAGCGCTAGGCAGTATCTAGGCGGTCGGACACGGCCTAGGGATTAATCGGGATTAATCGATTTGTAAATTTTAGCTATTATATATATATATATATAGGGGAAGGATCCTGCGAAAACACCCTTTTTTTGTGAGAACTGCGTAAACAAATCTTAAAACCTACATAACTTTTTCATACGTTAATATTTTTTTTTTAAATTTGCACCAAAAGTCTTAAAATTATATTATCTTTAATCCTATAAAAGTTTTAAAAAACTTAACGCTTTTTTTAATTTTTTTAAATATTTTTTTGTGTGGTGCACATGTGCATCACAAAAAAAAACTCATACTTTTAGTATGAGTTAATATATTTTTTTTCTTAGTCGCACCATATGTCATATATTTTCATCATTTTTTGCGTTTTTATTGAATGATGCACATGTGCATCATACAAAAAAAAAACGCTCATACATGTGATATACATTAATAGTTTAAAAAGAAATTGCACCCTAAATCTTATAGTTGTGTTATCTTTAGATTTAAAGAAAAAAATAGCATTTTATAACTTTTTTTAATTATATGATATATATACATATTTATATGAAAATAATACTTCATATTGCATAGAGTTCAAACTTAAACATAACAAAACAAGTACTTAGAAATCCAAAATAAAGTAGTTCAAATAGATAAACACTTCAAAGATCAAATTATTTAGCTTAATCATCATCTTGACCATATTGCACGAAGATTTCAACCCCATCCGACTCATATTCAATTTCCTCTTCTACTTCATCTCCCCTTTTATCCTCCACTTGCACCACATCTTACCAGATGACGGGGATGAGTAGCAGCGAACCGTCAGTGTCAGAGGAGTAGAAGCGCCATGCCGGTGTAGGAATTACAGAAGCGTCGCGCGCCAATGTCGGAGTAGCATAAGCGCCGGCCGGTGTCGGAGAAGAAACAAGTGCCGTCGTCGTGGAGAAGAGGAGACGTCGAGAGGAGACGAGACCGATATGATTTTTGATTTTAGGTCTGAGAATCTAATTTTGACCAAGTCAAATAATCTCGGATCCAAATCTAGCTAAAAAATGGGTCAAATCCGAACCACCGCCCATCCCCGCCTAGCCCGGCTTTGACCGGCTTTGACCACCTAGATTGACCACCGATTTTTAGGGCGCCTAGCCCAAAATTACACGGAAGACCACCGCCTAGCGATTTTTAACCGCCTAGGCGGGTTTTTTACAACATTGACGATAATAATTGTCAACCATTTGACTGTGTAACGATCCATCTTGAGTTTGGCTTGGCATCACTTACAGCGAACTTAATTTAGCTTAATTTTGAATTCTAATGTAGCTTAGTATTATCGGTACAAGTTATTACTGATATCTTAAAACTATGTTGATGACTTCTATCTTACAACTCATTTGGTTTTAAATTACTATGTTTGTGACCAATATATATTTCAATTAGGGTGTTTGTTGTTATTTGTTTGAGTTCTACTAGGGTAGATAAGTTAACAAATGACAATTTCAATTCGATGTAAATTGTCATGCCGCCATAACAAGCGAACAAATGACGAATAACGCTTTATAAACCGTCGTCGCCGCAACGCGCGGGTACCCGCCATAACAAGCGAACAAAAACAAATATCGCGATGTAAATTGTCGTGCCGCCATAACAAGCGAACAAATGACGAATAACGCCCTATAAACCGTCGCCGCCGCAACGCGCGGGCACACGACTAGTATATATATATAAGGAGATGATCATTTGAGAACCAAATGGTTTTGAGAACTTTTAAGAACCATTCTGAGCCACTAGTTATATATAAGGAAATCTCCCCCATGAATTTGATTGCTCCCCCCCCCCCCCCCTAAAATTAGTGGCCTAGAATTGTTCTGAAAACAAATTGGTTCTCATTTGAACCTAACCCTATATATATACATATATATATATATATATATATATATATATATATATATATATATATATATATATAGGGTTAGGTTCAAATGAGAACTTTTTCTTTTGAGAACTTTTGAGAACTAATTCCCAACCATAAATTTCAGGGGGGACCACTACAATTCATGGGAGGGGGGATACATGTAAATAAATTTGTGGCTTAAATTAGTTCTTTTTAGTTCTCAAATTAAATGGTTCTCAAATGATCCTCTCCCTATATATATATATATATAGGGTAAGGTTCATGTGAAAACAACTTTTATTGCGAAAACACGAAAACAAATATTAAAACCTCTATAACTTTTTCATACGTTAATATTTTTTAAAACAAATTGCACCAAAATCCTTAAAATTATGTTATCTTTAGTTCTGGAAAAATTTTTAAAAAAATCAAGTTTTTTTTAAAAAAATTATTATTGCACAGGTGCAATAATGTTTTTTTTATTATTACTGCACATATGCAATAATAATTACAACCTTTATAAATTTTTCATATTTTAATTTTTTTTATAAAAATTTGCACCATAAATCTTATAATTCTGTTATCTTTAATTCTGGAGAAAATAAAAAAAAATTCAACGTTTTTTTTTATTTTTTTATTATTGCACATGTGCAATAATAAATTATTATTGCACATGTGCAATAATATTAAAACCTTTATAACTTTTTCATACGTTAATATTTTTTCATAAAACATTACACCATAAATCTTATAATTCTGTTATCTTTAATTCTGGAAAAATTTAAAAAAATAACGTTCTTTTTGTTGACATTGCACATGTGTAATATAACTAATACGTATTATTGCACATGTGCAATAATAAAAAAATCACGAAATTTTAAATGTTTAATTTTTTTTTCCAGAATTAAAGGTGACATAATTTTAAGACTTTTGGTGCAAATTTTTTTAAAAAATATTAACGTATGAGGGAGTTATAGAGGTTTTAATATTTGTTTTCGTGTTTTCGCAATAACATCTTGTTTTTATTTGATCTGGGTAGATCTAATCCAGATGCAAAACAAAAAAAATGAAACTTGCAAAATGGGTATAACCTATAACCTAGAGGGTAAAATGGGTATAACCTATAAAAATGGTTCCCCCATCTTTTATAAACGTCTATAACTTTTTCATATGACATCGGTTTTTTTAAAAAAAATTACACCATAAAAACGAGCATTTAATTCTCTTTAATTCAAGTATAGTATTGCTATACTTTTTTTGAAGTTAGAAAACTTTTTTTTAGAACTCGACTATACGTCCAGGTGACGTTTGCGTGATTATGAAAAAAAGCATGCGTGATTATTGTTTTTTGGTGGAAAAATGGTGACAATTGCCTTTTTGACACCATTTTGCTACCAAAACATATTTTGGTGGCAAATTGGTGACAATTGCTTATGAAATAAAGCCCTTGCGTGATTAGGACCTGGACATGTTTTTACAGCATATTTGGTGGCAAAATGGTGACAATTGCCTTTTTGACACCATTTTTGCTACCCAAACATATTTGGTGGCAAATATTTTTTAAGTTCGTCTTCGTAAAGCTTGCGTGATTATAATATACTTGCGTGATAATGATATTTGGTGGAAAAATTGTGACAATTGTCTTTTTGCCATCATTTTGCCACCAAAACATATTTTGGTGGCAAGATGGTGACAATTGCTTATGAAATAAAGCTCTTGCGTGATTATGACCTGTACATATTTTGCCACCAAAAAATATTTGGACATGTTTTTACAACATATTTGGTGACAAAATGGTGACAATTGCCCATTTGACGCCATTCATATTTTGGTGGCAAAATGATGACAATTGCCCTTTTGACACCATTTTTTTTCTTAATTTTTTTATGGTGGTTCTTTAGGTTATAAACTACTCTTAAATGAAAAAAATCAAAAAACCGCCTAGTAGATTTTTTTAAAAAAATATCAAAAAAAAGTTACATATGTAACTTTTATGCATATTTTACAGTTACGCAAAAAGTTACATGTTTTTTTTTTAAAAAAAAATCTAGTAGGCGGTTTTTTGATTTTTTTTTCATTTAAGAGTAGTTTATAACCTAAAGAACCACCATAAAAAAAAATTAAGAAAAAAAAACATTTTTTTAACGTCGGGTTCTAAAGATTCTCCAACTCAAAGTGGGTTCCAAACTACCCCAACCCTATATATATATATATATATATATATATATATATATATGGAAGGGTTCCGTGTAGACCCCTTAAATTTTGTAGACCCCTAAGACCCCTATAAAACTCAATAAAAATAAAACTCAGTGTTGTACATTTGGTTTTTTTATTACGATAAGCTTTTAAGAACCGAAAACATAAATAAATAAATAAAAAAAAAACAAATAACATTAAAAATCGAACATTTTAAGACAATGAGTTTTAAAATAATGAGTTTTAAACGTAACACTGAGTTTTATTGAGTTTATTGAGTTTTAAACTCATTGATTTTTAAAACTCATTGTCTTAAAATGTTCAATTTTTATTGTTTTTCGTTTTTCTTTTTTTTTAATTGTCTTTTTTTGTTCTTAAAAGCTTATTGCAAATAAAAAAACTAAATTAACAGAACTGAGTTTTATTTTTATTGAGTTTTAATGAGTTTTATTGAGTTTTATAAGGGGTCTACGGGGTCTACAAAAAATAAGGGGTCTACACGGATCTTTTACCTATATATATATATATATATATATATATATATATATATATATATATATATATAGTGAAAAGTTCATTGTAGACACCCCCATAAGTGTAGACAGGTAGACACATTTTTTCCCCATTAGATGTCTTGATCTAATGGTTATGATTAATTTCTTTTTCCTTTGTTTCCCTTTTTCTCATTGTTCAGAAAATTTCACATGTGAAAACACATGTGAAATAAAGTAATTTCACATGTGAAATAGAGTGTCTACCTGTCTACACTTATAGGGGTGTCTACAAATGAACCTCACCCTATATATATATATATATATATATCTTATTTATAATTATCATTTTCGAAAATATTCAAAGCTAACATCAAATTGTGAAAGGCTGAAGATGGTCAATGTGGGACTAGTACTCTTGCTAGATGTTTTTATCTTTAGTTAGAGATCCCGAGTTTAAAATTAGAAATGGTAATTTAGTTAGATGAATAGTTTAGACGTAAAAGTATGAAAAATTTGTCATTAAAATATATTGAGTAAATTACGGTTTTCGTCCCTGTGGTTTGACTAAAATAAAAATTTTAGTCCAACACTTTCAATTGTAACAATGTTCTCCTTGTGGTTCTCAATTTGCCTCAATCAGGTCCACTATACTAATACCATCCAAATTTTCTATTAAGTCTTAATAAAAGGACTAAATTACCCTTTATTTAAGCTACCCACCTTTAATTATCCTTTAAATAAAAGAAAAAAAAATAATAAAACCTAAAAACCCAGACCATAGAATTTCTAGCTGCCCCTTGCAATCCTTCAAATCTTGTTCAGCAGCGACCATCGGAAATTCTCGCTGCCCCTTGAAATCCGGCCCCCTCCAGCGACCATCAGAAATTCTCGGCGTGAAACAACAAAGCACTGGTAGAGGTGGTCGTGTGGCGATGTGGTGTATGCGTGTAGCGGTAAACGAAGACGATAAGGATGAAACGACATTGATGGGGGATGACCACCACAGGCCGCGGTGGTGTGGTGTTAGGAACCAGATTTTGCTTTCACGTTCGTTCCATAAATTAGAAATCTGGGACTTTAATTTTTGTGTTTTCACTTTTGTCTAGTTCCATCAAAATTAATACAGGTCAGATCCATGGTTTCACTTTAATTTGGCACTTTAATATTTTGTGCTTTCACTTTCGTTCCATCAAAATTTATTTTTTTGTGGCGCTTGTATGATCAGTGGCGATTGTTTTTTATCGGTGGATTTTTGGTTCAGAACTAGTGGTTAAGTTCGACGACCATGGTGACGGCCGGTGGTGGTGTTTAGGTTTTGCAGAAATGGTGGTTGTTGGTTCCAATGACAGTGGGGATGGTGGGTCTGGTGACTACGGTGGTGGCTAAATCCAGCGGTAACAGGGTGGGTTATCCGGTGCTCTTGATTCAATCGGTGGTGGATGTGGGTACCTCCGTTGGTGGTGATTATTATCTTTTGAATGACACCGGCATTGGTAATTGGTGGGGATATGTTAGAGATGATGATGATAAGAGTATTTAGTAATTTCAATGAAAACTAATAGAAAATTTAAACGGTGTTAAATATTTGGACTTGATTGAGACAAATTAAAAACCACAAGGAGAACATTGTTACAATTGAAAGTTTTGGACTAAAACTGTTATTTGTGTAACATCCGCCTATTTTGCAACCCGAAGCATGTTTTTATCCGTGAACTCATATTACTAGTAAAACAAAGTGATAACCCTAATAGTCGACCATTTCCCGAAGTGCAACTGCTAAAAGTTGAAGGTGTACTCAGTGACCGCCTAAAAACTTAACAATGACATATCTCGGGCTAGAAAAGGAGTTACATTAGTGAATTTCAAGTATCTTGACGAGAGGAAGAAGTTTATGAGGTTAAATTGGCATGATTTAAGTTCAACACGGCTCTTGCCATACTTAGCACGCCCCGTGCTGCACCGACGAGATTTTGTCTTTTGCGTCTGACAGCCTTCTGACCAGCATGGCCCGTGCTCCAAACAACACGGCCCGTGCTAAAGTACCGGTTTTGGCTATAAACCCCCCCCCCCCCCCAAATCACTCAACCAATTTCACCCCTTACTTCCCCCACTTCCTCTCCCTTATTTTCATCTCATTTCACCCCCTTTCAACCCATATTCATGCTCCTCTTCCTCCTCTAAAGATTTTATCTCTAAATTCACTCTAAATCTTCATCCATTGTAAGTAACCTCTTTATACCTACTTAATGAAACTTAATATTCATTCTTTCATCTTTAAATCTTCTCTAACATCACTAACCATGGCACACTCAAAACTATAAGTTAAGATTCAACAACATTCTTTTACTTATTTAATCTCTTGCTTTTTATCTTAAAACTAATACTTACACAGGGTCATGAGATGGTAGAACATGATCCAAGAGCCCCATGGGGATCTACAATGGTGAAGTTTCAAGACCCATCCAAAGATCATGAACCTTGTTTAAGTGTTTTTCCTAAAAATAAATATTTTTGTCATCTCTCTTTCATTTTAACTTGGAGACTTATGTTCTACAACAAGTGTATGCCAGGGGATGATATGTCCTAAATCCATTCCAAGGATGTCTGGTGAATTAAGCTTGTACACTAATCTCCATTTAATAAAACCGTTAATATATCATAAAACAACGACTAATAACCTTTTATCGTGCACTATTAAAAACAAATATTATTTAAATATTTTTGTCACCTCTCTTTCATTTTAACTTGGAGACTTATGTTCTACAAAAAGTGTATGCCAAGGAACGATATGTCTTAAATCCATTCCAAAGATGTCTGGTGAATTAAGCTTGGCCACTAAGTCTCCTTTTAATAAACCGTTTATATATCATAAAACAAGGACTAATTTTTTTTTATCGTGCACTATTAAAAATTTGGACAGAATGTTTGCCCGACTTTAAGCGGTCATATCTTGGTCATAAGAAGCTAAAACTGAATAAAATTGGACTCCAAGATTAAACTCGTCGAGTTAGCTTTCCAATGGTAATTTGCTCATTTTCTAATTCAAACCTAGGACTTCACAACAGCCCACGCAAGATGGGTGCGCGTTTCAGTACCTTCTGTATTGTGAGGCTGTTTTGAGCTAGTTCTTAACGTTTTCTCAAGAAGCCTTGTAAACAAAAGTTGTTAGGAATACTTTAAACTAACAACATGTAGAATTTGGTAATTTTTAGAAGACATATGATACCTTAAAAACAGACTTAAAGTCAGAACCTACAAGCTGTCCAAATAATCAAAATAGTGCACTAAACTGAAAGAACCAATCTTTATACCTTTTGACAAAACTCTAACTCCCGACCAAACTACAATCCATAATGTCACACCCCCAAAATACCACTAACGGAGTTTATACCGTTAAGGGGCGCGACTAGACCAGGATCCACAACCACAGTTACAAATACTAAACGAATCAGGGTTAGTTTCAAACACAAGATAGAAATCAAAGTCTTAAATTACATACGCAGCGGAAAATTTATTTGTCTTTAGCACTAACCACGTGCTTTACATAAATGTTGTTTTAAATTCCCAAAATAGTTCAATTAAAATAAAGGTCTTCACGTGCCATGCCAACCTCCAGCGGATACTCCTTAGCGATCTGCAAAAGTTTAAACCACGCAAGTGTCAACCTAACGGTTGGTGAGTTCACAGTGGGCTTGTCATGCATTGGCCCGGTCTCATAATCATTGTTCGTATCAAAATGTACTTACAAAATATTCATTTGTGAAAAGCAATGCTCGTATTTAATTCACAGTTTATAAATGGTTTGTCCGTGACCACGTCATCGGGTATGTACTAGTTCCGTAAAGTTAAAGGACTCAACCGATATCGCGGGTAGCTAATCCGTTGTTCCATGCTCTAAGGAAGTTTGTACCAAAGCTGACTTATTTTGTGGGGGCCGAGCCATCCCGTACGGTGCGGACATAGTCATCGCGGTTTTTGCCTCCCCCGTGTCCTCCCCGGGACTACGGTCAAATAGGCTGATATTGTTCCTCCGTGCACTTCCCGTGCCACGGGGCGGAGTTTGTCAAACTCCAGTAGATCTACCCAACATCCCCTCGCTTTCACAAATTAATGGCACAATTAAGTTGAGGACTTTTAAGTTATGAGGCATCCTTAGAAAACATGTGATATCATATGGTTTAGACTTTAACCTACACTAGCCATATTAAAACGTTTTCAGTTTTGTTTCAGAAAAATAGTTTGTTCATAGTTCACAAGTGCTCCCATAAAACACTTCGGTTCATCAAGTGGGTGCCGAGCATCCCGAGTTCTCAAGTTTATCAGTGAGGTGCCTAGCACTCTCGAGTTTAATCAGCATTGTTTTTCGTTAAATTATTCGGTGTGGCCCAAACGGACTCACGGTAAGCGGGTTAGTGACACTCACCTTGGGTTGCACTGCTACACTTGCTAAGTATCCAAGTATGTTGTTTAACGAGGACCTAGAACACGTTTAGGTCTTAAGTATTAGTTTCGTGTCTATTCTTTACTTAACGTCACTATGGCCCATAACATAGCACGTTGCAACTATGACTCGACATACCGACGCACGACACCAATGGTTGATCATAAACAAGGGTTCATATAATTCAGATATCAAACATGTTTCATCATGGTATAATCATGTATGTCATGGCATAACACTTAAGCAAATTTCACAAGTTTGGTTTTTAGGTCAAGTCTTAGTTTCGCTAGCATAGTTTCGCTAGGCAGTTTCGCTAGGTGCACGGGCGGCACTTTCGCTAGGCAATGCCCGGTGACACAGTTTCGCTAGGCTAGTTTCGCCCGAAACTGCTGACGCAGTTTCGCTAGCCTAGTTTCGCAGGGAAACTGGTTTGAACTTTCGTTCAGGTATTTCGCTCGATAGTTTCGCTCGAGCTGGTCTGGTCAGGTTCCCGGCGACACTATAGTTTCGCTGGTCAGTGTCGCTGGAAGGAGATATAATTTCGCTACTTAGTTTCGCCCAGAGAACAGACAGTTTCGCTGGTCGCGAAAAACATACGGATTTGCCTAAAAATCAACCTAACAGCTTCTGATCATACATGCAATACATTATCTAGCATCCATAGGCATTTACCAACATAAATCAAGCAACTTTAACACGTTTAACATGCATCTTGTCATCAAATCACCAAAAAGCACATTTTAACCTAAAAAGACCTATTCTAGCATAAATCATCATCATGGTTTGTTTTTAAACGTAAAGTTACTGACTTTATGATAAAACTAGCATCCCTAAACAACATATTAGCAGATCAAGCAATTACATGAGGGTTTGAGCATGCTTTAAGAAGAAAACATATAGAAAAGCATAAAACATGGTTTTTGGGACTCACGATTTGATCTAGGATCCAAATGGGTGTTGTCTCAAGGCTGAGATGATGATTCTTGATGGTTTCTTGGCTGACCAGAATCTCCAGGAGAAAAGAGTGTGTGTGTGTTGTTGTGTGGTTTGAGCAAATGAGGCTACTAGGGTTTATTAAGTTTATTTATATCAGAGGCTAGTTTCGCTGGCAGTTTCGCTGGCCAGGCGAAACTAGCTCTGGTCATGAGTTAACGGGTAGTTTAGCTGGTTACCGGGCGACACTATAGTTTCGCCCGTTAGTTTCGCTGACTACCAAAACGGGTCAATTTTCATATAATCAAGTATTTACAATTAACCATGCTATTCACAATAATAAGTCATGTATTTAAATCACATTGCACATAAGGACAATCAATGATGAACACATAACACATATGGACGGGTTCGGTGATCAACCAAAGGTCGTGGACGTATTCGGCCTAGTTAAGCATTAGTTACTTAAGTTAACACTTATAACGTAACTAACGGGTTTGTCTAACGGAAGTTAACCTTGAAATTCTCGGGTGTCACACATAACATACTATCTTCCATACAATAGGACCGAACCTGTGATCTCAAATCATTCTAGTTGTGAGGTTCATTTCGGCAATCCAATGTTCATAGCCCCTTTTCCTTTTATCGTTTTGGGGTGCAACAAGTACACTATATCAAACTCAAACTCTTTACGCTTTACTCTATATCAAACTAAATGCGACTCTATGCTTGTTATGTATGTTTCAATATGTTAGACTTGTGTGATTTATTGTTGTGGTTGTGCTCATACTCATACTCATACTCTACCCGTAATTATTAACACTAAAAAGGCGTGGTTAGGATGATAGATCTATTAGCTTGACAAGCCCACCTAGCTTGCCTGGTATTTGGCGCCGAGTGATTGAAAGCCAAATTGTCAAGGGTTGGATTACGCTAACTTATTGTGCTTTATTTCATTACTCGTTTCTCATATGTGAACTTACATTAACTCATGGATCGCATTATTTTGCCCATACGCTATTCACAAACCTATGTTTACTTACCAACTATTTGTAGTTGACCCGTATGTTGTACATGTTGTAGGTAACGCAATTTGACGTGAAGTTTGCTTATCAACCTTAGGATGCTTGGGCTTTAGTGTGACTTAAATAAATTAAAGACTTATTATGTTTGTTTATTTTGGATTGTTATGTTCAGATTATGGTATATTTTAATGTTATGAAATGGGCTGATTAAGAATATCGCAACATTTAAATTAGTGTTGTGTGCACCTGGACAATCATCACGCCCCGACATATTTCGCCGTCGGTTGGGGTGTCACAGATTGGTATTAGAGCCACGGCTATAGGGATCTAGATTATTAGAAACGGTTTGACCTAGACTTATGCCTTAGGCGTCCTGCATGAGTGGCTCATGCGTAGTATGCCTATATATTATTGCTATGTCCATTATATGCTTCTTGATCATGCCTGTTGCAATCCCTTTCTTGAACTCTAGCATTTAGCACGCACTTGTACACGAGTCACTTCAGGCTTCCTAGCTTCTTTCCTTAGAAATAGTGTCTTACGTACCATTTAGGAAAATTGGTTTTCTTGATTTTATGATCTCGTCGGAGTTAGGGTTCTAGTAGTAGACATGTAGTAACTGGAAGGGTGGAAGCAACGGTAGTCGGGGTCTCTGTCAAGAAAAGCGCTGCGTATTAATCCGAATCTTCCAACGGACCTGGGCGCTCACCTGGGATGCCCTGATGAGAGTGTCGAAACCTATTAGGCCAAATCATGTCAATTACCACCAGAATTTTAATCTGATTATTCACGGTTGTAGTTTCCCAATCGGGAGATGAGGGCCATTCCATTGTGGTTTTACTACGATCATTGATTACGAGTTTTACGCGTTATTTTTACTTCAATTTTCAATGAGTTATGATGATCTGAGTTACACTACATCACAATTCACTAATACACATATTTTACACTTGATCTCTCGTGTCCCCAATTGAACCAGGTTTCTAGTTTTATATGTCAATGATTTTACGATTTTGGTGATCCTCGGTAGCCCCATGATTTATTTTATTTGGTCGTCTCGTGAATTTCCGCTCCGAGTGCTTTATATGATGTCCATCTCTCTCTTTCTCGTGGCCTTAATTCAATCGTTTGCCATACCTAATCTCTTGGTTTCCGTCTCATTTTCTTCGTTTTGAGTCACGACAATCGTTGTAGTGACTGTAAGGTGGCCTCGTTACTGGCCCAATTATGAAGCCTTACCTCGGGATTCACCCTTTTATGCAAATAATACAAACATCACCACCCCTCAAATCGTACTTGTTGGCTATGTCACAATGGTGGCCGTCTCGGCTATCCCATGAGCACTCGTCATTAGCCATCCTGAGCCCAAACTTAAATGGTCCGATCTGTGACACCATCACATGTCCCGTTCGCAGTTGTTCTCTAGTCTGCTTTACCTTTGTGTCCGTTTGATATCATTGTGGAAACCTTGGTTACTTTCCTCTTGCATGCCATGTTAGCCACAGTTAACACCCAGGTCAACAACTATGCTAAACGTGGCACCTTTGCTGAAGTGTTCAACCCAGATGTTGTTTGGAAACCTTGTGTTGATGTCTTTTTTTATTTCATTTTATATCAAGCGTTTGTCTTTCCTATGTGGATGTTAGAAACCTTATCGATCTGTGTCTATCATTTTTTTATGTCTCTGGTCATGTGGTTTTGCCTCTCTCGATTTTGAATTATTTCTCTCCTGTCATTTTTTACGTCGTGCGTACATCGTGGTGAGTTATCGTTGATGGGTTCATGATTTTACAGGTTGTATGGTTACGGGATTCCATACATACATGGCAAACAAGTGGACACATTACGGAGTACAAACCTATGTGCACACGACTATCCATATTTAATTATATATATCTATATCTATATAATATATATATATATATATATATATGAAAAGATTGGATGCAACATGGCATCACCATAACAATTCTTGGATTGTTTTTCCCGCCTGATGCAATCCACTTATATGATCCGCGGATCTGTTCGAATCTTGAGAAAAAAAAGCGACCCAACCAAATAATCCGACTTATATGCGTAACCCTAATTCCCAACATTCCTTAAATTCATCGTGGCTGATGCATAAGAGATTTCGAAGCCTCTCAATCTGCTCCCTCCTTGGCGATTCGGCTCCTCCGAAGAATCTCCTCCGTGAATCTGAATCATTGAAGCACAATCACGGCCATCATCATCTTAATTCATTCATCGTCTTCGACCATCTTGCAAAAGCTTATTAGGGTTGCGATCTGAAGGAACAAAATCTTATAACCCTAATCTTCAATCGGACCTTCATTCATCTTTGCCGTCGATCATCTTGCAACCATCATCATCTTAATCTCAAATCGTTTTTTATTAGGGTTGCGATCTGATTCGTTCATTCTTCTTTCACGCGGGTTTGGATGTGCAACGATTTCCATCCAAATCTTTAGCTACGCAACACGAAATCACAAATCTTGGTGGATGTTCCGGTAAGCAACTTTCTTTCATTAGGATTCGTTCCTTTTTCTTTTTCTGATAAATGATTTTATTAATTTTTGCTAATTTGGTTATTTAGCTTTTCAATGCTGAGAAATTGTTCACATTTGTTTTCGTCATCCTGTTTTGATGGTTTAGTATAAATTCTTTGTTGTTGATTCTCCGTCTTTAAATCTAAGGTGAGGTTTTTTCCCCTTAATTTTTCTTACATGGTTGTTGTTCATTTGTTAATTATTGAAAATTTATAGGTCTTGGAGAACAATTATCTGAATGGGTCGATCACTGCTATTTTATGAAAGAAGAAGTCCTTTAGTGCAACCTCATAACTTTTACGGTAAGAAATATGCAAAGTTTACCTTTTCAAATTTTAACTCTTGAAAGTCAAAAGTCAAACCTAATTTCATTATTTATACTTTGAATTTATTAGATCAATAGTTTAGGGACTAATGGTGTAACATGGTCTGCTACATATAGGATGATGAGATTTTGAGGAGGTGGATGTTGGATATTGAATTTCCAGACCCGACAACTCCAAGAACCCGACCCAGTTTTGACTCGTAAAGAGTTACACTGAGGACAACGAGATATAAATCCGCTTAAATTATTTGATCAGTAATTCACGGAATTGTGTAATTATGTATTTAGTTACGAAATATTATCCTTGGGATAATATACGGAGAATAACGTTTTCGATTAAACGTTTACGGTGAAAATAATAAATCAAATAAATTGTTATTTGAGTTTATAAGTTCTCGGGTTTACGTCTTTTATATTAATAAACCAGTTTTATTAATTCGTAAACATTGGTGGTTCGTTTCGATGAAAGAGATAGACGAGGGGCCTAGACGAAATTTAGTTGCATATAAATAAGCAACTAGGGATTAGGGTTTGAGATGCTAATTCCTGCACCACTATAGCCATCGCGCCCTCTCTCCCTCTCGCCGATCTCTCTCTCTCTCTCGCCGGCCCCCCTCCACGGCGAAGCCTTTGCCGCCGGGGATTTGTTCGACACTCCTTCTGACGACCATCGAAGATTACCACTACCGCGGTTCGTCTTCGTCCGAGACCGTCGGCGCCGCTTCTGTGAAGACCGCCATCACCGCCGCCGCGCCCTTTTGGCCGCCGTCGCCCCTTCTTTCTAGGGCCGTCGCGTATCAAACCTAGATCGCCGTCGCGATCTATTGTATCTCCGTTTCGCGCGACACCATAACCACTCGTCTTGTCATCGTCGTTACGATATCGCGAGTGCGAGCTTTGTCGCCTTAATCATTCATCCGTCTAGGCTAAACCCTAGACATCGTCATGGTCTTTATTCTTTGGTCTCGATTGTCGCCACCATAAACCGAATCGTTGCAGTTTTCAACGAATCGGTTAAAGTCGTTTTTGGCAATTTGTTAAACGATTTAATCCGAACGTCGGATCGGTTATTCCGTGAAAATCTAGCGTCGTCACGTTGTTCCTCGGTGTCTCTAGCATTTGTTAGATCACTGCGAAGGTATATCTATGCTCCGTTTTAGATTAGATGTTTTAATCTCTAATAATGTAATCGTTAGTGTTTTTTGCGTTAACTGGTTTAACGTGAAATGGTGTTTGTGTGATTTTAGTGATCGTGATTCTGTTGACACGATTTCGACACCAATGGTTAAATTAGTAAATTTATTAATTCCGCTACGTAAACGGATTATCGGTTTAATATGTTTTAACTCTTAATTTACTAAACGTCACCGGGCACCCGTATACCACTGTCCGAATCCCTACAGTGGTATCAGAGCCTTGATCCCGACACGCAAACCCTAACCGGTCGGTTTTAAACCGGTGGATTTCACGAACTGGGGTTAAAACCCGAAAGTCGCGAAAGTATAACGAATTGCTTTTAGAAATGTTTAATCGATTTATTTCCACTAAATGTTTTCAATTCGTTAATTGATTGCTTAACGCGTGTATTCGGCTAGACCCATATTATGGTCAAGATTGGTTGTCGTGTTTGGTTTGGCCCATTATTGGCCCACTTGTATTTTGGTTTTGTATTGGCCCACTTATTTTGGCTTCAAAATTTGTATCTAAATAGATTAGGTTTTTATTCTATTTTCTTGTAAATGCTCACCTTCACCCTAGACGAACGTGACGAGCATTGAGGCGACTACCCCATCGTAGCAAGTTTTCTTGTCAAAGTACACTTCCTAGTATGGCAAGTATCAACAACCGAAATACCGACGTCTTCCAATCCATCAAGGAGAGCTTATGAAGCCAGTGGGAGCGTTAGGATCAACCGGATGACCTTTCCATACTCATCCTTGTGGTTGATTTTACTTTTGTCCCAGACCTTCTTCGACATTATCCTTAGGCTTTGACAATGTCGAAACCTCTCAAGCCGAATATGTGTTTTTTTGCATGTGCGTTTTGGTTGCTTGTCTTAAATCGTAGCAAGTTTTCTTGTCAAAGTACACTTCCTAGTATGGCAAGTATCAACAACCGAAATACCGACGTCTTCCAATCCATCAAGGAGAGCTTATGAAGCCAGTGGGAGCGTTAGGATCAACCGGATGACCTTTCCATACTCATCCTTGTGGTTGATTTTACTTTTGTCCCAGACCTTCTTCGACATTATCCTTAGGCTTTGACAATGTCGAAACCTCTCAAGCCGAATATGTGTTTTTTTGCATGTGCGTTTTGGTTGCTTGTCTTAAATTGTTTAACGCACCAACTAAAACTCCAAACTAAGTTTTAAACAGTTAAAACTGTTTTACAATCAATTGGTTCGAGTCCTAAAATTTATTGTGACTCGAAATTTCATAACCAATTTTATTCGACTATGAACTCGAATAATTCAATCCTAAAATATCGAACTTTTAATAATTGGTTATCGCCTCGCGACGCGTAGTCTTTAATAAGGAGGTTTTCAAATTGACTGTCCCGAGTGAGATAGGGTTCTTGTATAAGCTTAGTCAAACTTTTAATTAATTAAAAACTGACTAATTAATCCTATATGGTTAGCCGCAAAACGGATAGATTATACCATCCTAGTCAAGTCTAACTTGGAACATATTTACCGATGCATCAGTGTTGGAGTATTTCAACACCGCACTTGGTTTTCAGGGTATCTTCCAAGGTGCGTGCATTGGAGTATTTCAACACCATGCCTGCACACTGACCACTGAGGACCTCTATCATTTTCTTTACAAGTACCTTGTGTATTGGAGTATTTCAACACCGTACATCTGGTCATTCGTAGACAAAATTGGCATGGACGACGCTAAACGTATTATGCGAGTTATTTCGCGAAAGCCTCATAAACGGGAGTTGTGAATGGTTTTTCACAAGAGACAATCGTTTTCCATCCGATTACTTAGTGACCGGTGATTGCACTTAACGCTTCCTTTGTGGGTCGACTACTAATTGGGTTCCCATATTCCTATTCAAAATTTGCTTTCCGTTTTTTAATACGAATACAACATCGAAACACTAAACCGATTGCTTGTTGTCTCAGATGGCGAATCCACCTGCCAACAACGAGGTTTTCCAACTCAAGTCTCTCCTTGAGACAGTGACCGAGCTTCAGGGTATGTTAAAGACCGCTGAGATTAATTTTCTCAATGGTAACAATAGCAAAGGCAAGTCGAATGATGTGCTCGCCATCCGATCCGAAGGTGTCAAGAAACATGAGGTTAAGTGGAAGCCTGGGCAAAGGAAGAAAGGTAAAGGCGCTGCTACTAAAGGTTCTAGTAGCACCAGAAATGGCAAGTCAAAGGCTTCGAAGGCACCGCCGCAAGCTGAGCGCCAGTGCTTCGAATGTAACAAGATGGGGCACTGGAAGAGAAACTGCCCTGAATATCTTGCCAAGGTGAAGAAGACCGATGCAGGCACTTCGAGAGGTATATATCAGTTACCTCATGTTATAAACCACTTCACTTTATCCTTCAAAATATATGTTTGACATACTTTACATTTTGTAGGAATGTGAAGTCGTAGAAATCAAGTCAACCAAGGAGACATGACATCTTTGCATGATTGCAAACTTTGAATAAAGATCATGTTGGTTTTGATTCTTGGTGGTATCTTTAAACAAATTGTTTGTTTTTCCCTGGCGGGGTCCAGGATGATACAATTTTGCTTTTTGTTTTGAATCTCGAACATGCACTAAAAGTTTCCGGTTTAAACTTTGTTGATATGCATGGAATTTTCTACACTTGAAAATGTTTCACTTGGTTGGTAGATTAGATTCAAACACATATAACATGACGCTAAGCCTGCTGATATTGATTTAGTGATCATGAGACTAGCCTAAATGCAAAAGAAGAACGTTTGTTCTTTCTAAATCCATTAAAGCCATGACGTCTCTTATTCTCATTGTACTTGTTACAATAGGAATAATAAACCTACCTTGATTAATAGAACCTTATGGTTTTGAATTACGTAGCTTGAGAATTCATTAAATCAAAATTGAACTTTTCTGAAATCACTTGCTTGATTTCATTAAAACAAACATTAGGACCTTTGATGAGATCAGACGCTTGTTTGTAAAAGTTCAAGTTACCAACACAACTTATGTAACGCAATCACCTGATTGATTATGTTATATAAATGCACTAAGTTTTGTGCATATGACCTTGATGGTCATGAATAGATATATACATAGAACACCTTGAAAGTCAAAGACTGCAACTGGCTTGTACTCATATGTGTTAAACTCCTGCTAAGCACCCGTTGCTTACATATTGAGGATTTTGGTTTCAAGTTTGAAAGCCAATAAACACATGACTTATGACATGCCAAATGGCCGCCATTCACACCTTATACCCACGTATCACTCTCACACCGATCACTTGCTACTCAAATTGGTTCCAAGAAGAGTCTTGTGGGAGACCAAGTTTGAGTCATGCACGTCCATTTCCTGATGCCTGGACATCTGAATTCCTTATTAAAGAAGCTTGGTTTCTATAGGAATTACCGGACTGTGCACTGTGACTCTTGTAATTATTCAAGACTCATTAGACAGACATCTTTTTCACAACAAGTAGGTGTTGCTAAATAGAAAACATGTTAGCATTCTAAATGACTAATAATTCCAAATGGAACTATATGTCGATTTTACTTGTCTAAAATCTTCCATTATTGGTTGGTCATTTGATTGAATTCACAATCCTAAATCAGAATCGATACTCTGATAGATTAATCATCAGGGCGTCTAGCACACAAAACCTTTCAAACACAAATATGATTGTATCTAGCATGCCATCAAACTCTGGCAGTTTGATTTCATCTTGCTATCTCATGTATGTGACATGACAATTGTATATTGATCAATTTAGATTCATACTGTGTTTATGAAACTAAATGACTTCGTTCTGGAAAATGAAGAATTCTTTGCTAAGAGTTCTCTTACAAAACAAATATCCTAACGGTTTGAAAGAATGATGATTTTAAGAATGCATCGTCTACATAAAGCAAGTGGGAGCATCACCACCAATCCTTATCGGGATAATGATTGAGTCATTTAAGTTTATTGATTTAAACTTATAATGAAGCCTCAAACTTATATCCAAGTTTCAAGAACATCCCACAATTGAAAAACATCTCAGGAATGGCATCCTCAGATATATATATTCAATTTCTTGAAACAAGTCGTGTCATACTAGTTATGAAACAAGGACTATCCAACATAGGGATGTTGCATGAGTGTCACTGTAAAGAGTTACACACATGACACAAGCTGGAAAAATGAAATCATCTCAACTTGTCTTGATGATGTCAAATGTTCATGATGAGTACTCGAGCATACTCACTGAACAACTAGCCACCTTAAGTGAAGTTTTGAACCATAAATGTAAGGGTACATTCAAAGAAGGTTAATTTGATTCTGTAAATAATCAATTAACATGCCATTGTGATAAACCCAGTAGTCCATGTGCATACCAAGGGCACAAGTTTTAACACGCGTTCAAATTCACTTAAGTACTTTTGCTGTTCATGAGAAACACCAAAACTAATGAAACAACTAAACAGCCAAAACAAAAACACAGGCTAAGAACTTAGCACGAGAATTCACAGTTCCATTGATCAAGTTTGATCAATAAGCTAATACTATTACGTATTACCTGAATTCTACGCTACATTGATTTTCTACTTTAGTGTTGGGATGTCGAACTATAACGTTTGCACCAAATCATTCAATCTGATCTAAAGGGTTAGATGCAGATTTTGAATTCTGCGAAACGTGTTCGAATTTTATACATTTTGAAACATCCATGAATATTTTCTGAAATAATCTAAAAGCGTCCATAGTCAATCTAATTTGTGGGAACAAAACTGATCTATGACTATTCTGACTCTGGACTCAAAGGGTTGACTCTCCAGACTCACAAACCTCATTAGAGAATGGCGTTGTGACATAACTCGTATCAAATTGTCTTCGTGGATTTAATCATAAGACGAATTTGTTTAAATGGTATACTCATTAGTGTCCTTTCACCTGAGATACATATGTTACCTCTCGTTTGCCAAAGACTGTTTTTTGATTGTAGTATACGCTGTCGTGTAACTGCCAGTAAAGACTACTTTTAGGAATAGATCTGAAGCTTAGTGGGAGCTGTATGTAGTCAAGATGGGATTCTGTACTCTTGCACTAATAATGCAACAGCTAGACATCGTGGGCCCTCTCGTGAGTTCCAAGTATTAAGTGTAAGGCCTTACCCAAACTTACTGTGTGTTTGCTTGGATTACTTCGAACTAGTACACGAGAAATAGAATGATTGAATTTTAGAGAATGAATAAATCCATGTCTCTTGTTCAACTGATGTCTTATATGGAAAGGAACTAACGACTTTGTATTACCATAAGTCTAAACTACAACGCGAGTTTGTAGATATACCTTGGTTACTGACTTGAAGTGTCATAACTGGTTGGGACAACCATGTGTAACTAGAGCACCTCTAACTGTTTCTTCTAATGTTGTCGGACTCTGTCCAAGTGGGAGATTGTTGGATATTGGATGTCTAGACCCGACACGGTTTTGACCCGTAAAGAGTTACACTGAGGACAACGAGATATAAATCCGCTTAATTTGTTTAACCGGTAATTCACAGAATTGTGTAATTATGTATTTAATTACGGAATATTATCCTTGGGATAATATACGGAGAATAACGTTTTCGATTGAACGTTTATGGTGAAAATAATAAATCAAATAAATTGTTATTTGAGTTTATAAGTTCTAGGGTTTACGTCTTTTATATTAATAAACCAGTTTTATTAATTCGTAACATTGGTGGTTCTTTTCGATGAAAGAGATAGACGAGGGGCCTAGACAAAATTTAGTTGCCTATAAATAAGCAACTAGGGATTAGGGTTTGAGATGCTAATCCATGCGCCACTTTAGCCGTCGCGCCGTCTCTCCCTCTCGTCGATCTCTCTCTCTCGCCGGCTCCCTTCAACGGCGAAGCCTTTGCCGCCGGAGATTCGTTCGTCGCTCCTTCCGACGACCATCGAAGATTACCACCACCGCGATTCGTCTTCGTCCGAGACCGCCGCCGCCGCCGCCGCCTCTGTGAAGACCACCGCCGCCGCCGCTTCTGTGAATACTGCCGCTGCGCCCTTTTGGCCGCCGTTGCCCCTCCTTTCTAGGGCCGTCGCGTATCAAACCCTAGATCGCCGTCGATATCTAGCGTATCTCCGTTTCGCGACACCATAACCACTCGTCTTGTCATCGTCGTTACGATATCGCGAGTGCGAGCTTTGTTGCCTTAATCATTCATCCGTCTAGGCTAAACCATAGACATCGTCATAGTCTTTATTCGTTGGTGCTCGATTGTCGCCACCATAAACCGAATCGTTGCGATTTTCAACGAATCGGTTAAAGACGTTTTTGGCGATTTGTTAAATGATCTAATCCGAACGTCGGATCGGTTATTTCGTGAAACCCTAGCGTCGTCACGTTGTTCCTCGGTGTCTCTAGAATTTGTTAGATCACCGCGAAGGTATATCTAAGCTCCGTTTTAGATTAGATGTTTTATTCTCGATTAATGCAATCGTTAGTGTTTTTCGCGTTAACCGGTTTAGCGCGAAATGGTGTTTGTGTGATTTTGGTGATCGTGATCCTGTTGACACGATTTCGACACCAACGGTTTACGCGTCTAAAAATTAGTAAATTTATTAATTCCGCTACGTAAATGGATCATCGGTTTAATCTGTTTTAACTCTTAATTTACTAAACCCGGTCGGTAATGTTTTAATTAACGGATAAGTTTTTTCTAAACATCACCGGGCACCCGTATACCACTGTCCGAATCCCAACAGTGGTATCAGAGCCTTGATCACCAACGCAAACCCTAACCGGTCGGTTTTAAACCGGTGGATTTCGCGAACTGGGGTTAAAACCCAAAAGTCGCGAAAGTATAACGAATTGATTTTAGAAATGTTTAGTCGATTTATTTCCACTAAACGTTTTCAATTCGTTAATTGATTGTTTAACGCGTGTATTCGGCTCGACCCATATTTTGATCAAGATTGGTTGTCGTGTTTGGTTTGGCCCATTATTGGCCCACCTGTATTTTGGTTTTGGATTGGCCCACTTATTTTGGGTTCAAAAGTTGTATCTAAATAGATTAGGTTTTTATTCTATTTTCTTGTAAATGCTCACCTTCGCCCTAGACGAACGTGACGAGCATTGATTCGACTACCCCATCGTAACAAGTGTTCTTGTCGAAGTACATTTCCTAGTATGGAAAGTATCAACAACCGAAATACCTACGTATTCCAATCCATCAAGGAGAGCTTATGAAGCCAGTGGGAGCGTTAGGATCAACCGGATGACCTTTCCATACTCATCCTTGTGGTTGATTTTACTTTTGTCCTAGACCTTCTTCGACATTGTTCTTAGGCTCTGACAATGTCGAAACCTCTCAAGCCGAATATGTGTTTGTTTGCATGTGCGTTTTGGTTGCTTGTCTTAAATCGTTTAACGCGCCAGCTAAAACTCCAAACTAAGTTTTAAACGGTTAAAACTGTTTTACAATCAATTGGTTCGAGTCCTAAAATTTATTGTGACTCGAAATTTCATAACCAATTTTATTCAACTATGAACTCGAATTTTTCGATCTTAAAATATCGAACTTTTAATAATTGGTTATCGCCTCGCGACGCGTAGTCTTTAATAAGGAGGCTATTTTATTGACTGTCCCGAGTGAGATAGGGTTCTTGTATAAGCTTAGTCAAACTTTTAATTAATTTAAAACTGACTAATTAATCCTATCTGTGAAGACTGCCGTCGCCGCCGCCTCTGTGAAGACCACCGCCGCCGTCGCTTCTGTGAAGACCGCCGTCACCGCCGCCGCGCCCTTTTAGCCGCCGCCGTCGTCGTCGCCCCTTCTTTCTAGGGCCGTCGCGTATAGATCGTCATCGCGATCTAGCGTATCTCCGTTTTGCGCAACACCATAACCACTCGTCTTGTCGTCGTCGTTACGATATCGCGAGTGCGAGCTTTGTCGCCTTAATCGTTCATCCGTCTAGGCTAAACCCTAGACGTGGTCATAGTTTTATTCGTTGGTGCTCGATTGTCGCCACCATAAACCGAATCGTTGCAGTTTTCAACGAATCGGTTAAAGACGTTTTTGGCGATTTGTTAAACGATTTGATCCGAACGTCGGATCGGTTATTCCGTGAAAACCTAGCATCGTCACGTTGTTCCTCGGTGTCTCTAGCGTTTGTTAGATCACCGCGAAGGTATATCTAAACTCCATTTTAGATTAGATGTTTTAATCTCGATTAATGTAATCGTTAGTGTTTTTCGCGTTAACCAGTTTAACGCGAAATGGTGTTTGTGTGATTTTGGTGATCGTGATCCTGTTGACACGATTTCGACACCAACGGTTTACGCGTCTAAAAATTAGTAAATTTATTAATTCCGCTGCGTAAACGGATTATCGGTTTAATCTGTTTTAACTCTTAATTTACTAAACCCGGTCGGTAATGTTTTAATTAACGGATAAGTTTTTTTTTTAACGTCACCGGACACCCGTATACTACTGTCCGAATCCCAACAATGGAAATAGCAGTTGCTTTGAGGGGTGTCAATGAGATTGCAGGTATTTTAGTGTTATATTTTTTTTGTTTTAATGGCATATTTTATGAGGTTTTAGTTACACAGCAAGTGATTACTTTTTCTGTTAACCAATAAAGGTGGTTAAAAATAGTAGCACATACTAAAAAATAACAATCCTTTTAATCTAAGTTGTTTACTTAAATATGTTTCATCTGATCTGATTCAACAGATTAACTAACTTTCCACTAATATGTTTAGTTTAGAGATTGAAAGTCGAGGGGTTCAAATACAGTCTTAAATTAAGTCGGTTGACCCAAACACCTTGCTGCATTTTTTAAGTTGCTAAACTAAATATATTTTTATTCTAGATCACACTTAGTGTTTAAATCAGAGTAAAATGACTTTTGCAAGAATATAAATTCCTTTTATTGCAGATCATGGATCATAGATGACTTTTGGGCTCAATCATTGTTTTTCAACCAAATTATATGTCATCATGCCACCTACAAGCTTGATTTTTCTTACACCATCAATATTTACGTTAACCAACTATGCAACTGCCCAAAAGATGCCCATTCTTTAACTAAGCAAATTGTTAACTTGAATATTTACTTTAACCCTTTAACCAATCAGATGTTAATTCATCTTCAAAGAGGCAACTCACATTGAAATAGACACCCACAAAATTTATAAATATCAAAATATATATTTTGAATCATCTTCGATATAGATATCAAGTTTAATAAATACTACACTTTAGTGGTTTAATAAACTTTTTCATCTCATAAAACTAAACTCCTATGTGTTACTGATCGAAAATACATTATGTTGTTAATTATATTGCTTGATGTATTTACAAGTTGGATTTTAATGCAACAGGACTAATCTATTGACTTCAGAAAGTAAACAGGCTATTTCATAGTATTTGTAATATTTATCAGTTAGAAGTTAAGAGTTTAGGAATTTCACAAAACCAAGGCTTCATTATGTTTCCTATAAAGGAAAATTGGCCTGTAATAATACAAGTTTTCACTCTTTGACCAATAATAATATGAGTTTTTGAGTTGGTCTGTAATAATACCAGTTTTCGAACTATTGGACTGTAATAGTATGCCGTTAGTTTTTACTTAACGGGGTTAAATCCCTGCCTACGTGGCTGTCCACGTGGCTTCATTAATCATACGTGGCATTTTTAAGTGGGGGTTTTAAAAAGGAAAATTGGCCTGTAATAATACAAGTTTTCACTCTTTGGCCAATAATAATATGAGTTTTTGAGTTGGTCTGTAATAATATCAGTTTTCGAACTATTGGACTGTAATAGTATGCCGTTAGTTCTTACTTAACGGGGTTAAATCCCTGCCTATGTGGCTGCCCACGTGGCTTCAATGTATTTCTTTTAACAAAAGACTATAGTATAAGGACTAGTTTTGTAATATTTCTAAACTTCATTTTTGTTTTTTATTAAGATATAAAGAAAAAAAAAAGGAAAAAGAAAACAGGAAGAACAAACAGCCGCAACCACCCTCCGTCGCCATCGCACCTGCCGCAACCCACCCATCCGCCGCCATCGGCGGAGCTAATGTAACAGCCCCCGCAAAGAGGGAGAAAAGGGGAAAAGTTCAGATCTAGGTTTGAAGAAGAAATCGGAATCCATATAGGCAGAGCTAATGTAACAGCCCCCACTATAGTCTTTTGTTAAAAGAAATACATTGAAGCCACGTGGGCAGCCACATAGGAGGGATTTAACCCCGTTAAGTAAGAACTAACGACATACTATTACAGTCCAATAGTTCGAAAACTGGTATTATTACAGACCAACTCAAAAACTCATATTATTATTGGCCAAAGAGTGAAAACTTGTATTATTACAGGCCAATTTTCCTTTTTAAAACCCCCACTTAAAAATGCCACGTATGATTAATGAAGCCACGTGGGCAGCCACATAGGCAGGGATTTAACCCCGTTAAGTAAGAACTAACGACATACTATTACAGTCCAATAGTTCGAAAACTGGTATTATTACAAACCAACTCAAAAACTCATATTATTATTGGCCAAAGAGTGAAAACTTGTATTATTACAGGCCAATTTTCCTCCTATAAATGATGACAGATTAACTTTAAGAGAGTTATTTATGCAAAATCATGGTCTCAATTTATTTTCTTTATTATCAAATAAAAGATCATATTTTTATTAAGAATATGTACTTTGTAATGCGTCATTACATATTTATTAATTGGTTTTATACATTTATGTTGGGCGTCCACAATCTTGATTCAATTACTTTGCTAATGATTAAACTATCATAGAGATCAAGGTTTAGCTGGTTTGTGTATCATTATAATTAGTGTGTCAAATAACTATTTTATTTCTTATATAAGTTCTAATTTTTTAAATAGAATGCTTGTAACAAACGAAACATCAAATGTTATTTATAAGTCTGTATTTTTAAGTGTGTAACTTTTTTATATTGTCCAATGTTCGTTTTTTTTTCTTTAATTCCACTTATCGAATTATATTTATTATAATATTTGAATTTTGGATTCGTTTTTTTAAAATTCACATTTTGCGTCGCACGGGTATAAAAAACTAGTGTATATATATATATATATAGGGTGAGGTTCATTGTAGAAACTTTCGCATGTGAAATGACTCCTTTTCACATGTGAAATTTTATGAATAATGAGAAAAAAGAAAAAAAAGAAAAAAACAAATTAATCACAACCATTAGATCAAGAGATCTAATGGTGAAAAAAGATGTCTACATGTCTACACTTATAAGGGTGTCTACAATGAACTTTTCACTATATATATATATATATTTGAATTCAAGCTTTCTATTTTAAGTAATTCTCGTTTTAAGCTCGCTTGCGTATTTTCTGAGTATGTGTAAAGAAACCTACCCGTTAAGAAATTTATGAATTTACGTGTCCACATGTTTACGGGATTGCATGTGTACTAGTCAATGACTTTACGACACCTCGAGTAGGTAACTCTACACACGTACTAATTCCAATGCATTCGCTCAAAGCTAAATTTGCACTAGTACAAAACTGATCTTCGGTGACACCAAAAAAGTGTGACCGTAAGTGATTAGTGACACTTTTTTTTCCGTCCCATCCGTGACCAAAAGTCTCGCCATTTTAGGTCACATACGGTGACATTGAATTTCAGTGACTGTATGGTACGAAAAAATGTGACCGTAGATAAAAAGTGTGACTATAGACTATCGATTTTTCTTGCTGGATCAATGATTTTATCGAATAATGTCATGATAAACCATTTTCAGTCACATTTATTTATTTCGTAGTGACTAAATGTTCCCAAATGGTGACATGATGTTCGTGTTCACTGTGACTTTTTGCTAATAATTGGTCACATAACTAATCATTTAGTATGACTATTGTTTAGGTTTTAGAGACACACAATTTTGTTATGTGTGACTATTTCATAAACGTTGATGTAGAAAGAGTTTTTATTGTGACTATTTTATAGTTTTTAGTCACACAAAAATGTCTTAAAGTAACTATTGGTTCGTATATGGTCACAACTAAACACCTAGTTGGTAGTATAAAGTAACCATTACATATCTTTAGTGACATAATGTTCCCAAAAGGTCACATGTTTTTTTGTTCACCGTGACGTTTTGATAACAATTGGTTACATAACAAATATTTAGGTGTGACTATTGTCTAGGTTTTAGAGACACACAATTTTGTTACGTGTGACCATAGTAAGAAAGTTGATGTACAAATAGTTTGAAGTGTGACTATTTCATAGGTTTTAGTCACATAAAAATGTTTTAAAGTGACTATTGGTTGGTATATGGTCACAACTAAACACCTAGTTGAAAACAAATAGTAACCATTATATACCTTTTAGTCACATAAGACAAATAAAAATGTGACTAGAAACATTTTATAATCACATTAAGTATTTGTAAGTGTCATATATAGCTAACCTTTAGTCACATTATTTTTAACTTTTTGTTATTACATTTCCTATTTAGTCACATATGTTACATAAATACATCACCTTAGCACACTTTTAGTCACACTTTTAGTTTCTATGTGACTGTTTATATATTTTAGACACAATTAATTACGTAAATTAATTGTGACGAGAAACGTATTATTATCACATGAATTATTTTAAGTGTCACTTTGTTTAACCTTTAGTCACACATATATTTTTTTTCTCATGACATTGGTCACACATGCTATTTTTATGTACGGCCATTGTCTAATATTTGATCACACATCAATTGCTATCATTCCGTCACACAAGAAAATGATGATTATAATAACAATAATAAACCAAAATCTCATACATATGTTTTGAACGTAGATACTAAAGACATAAATTTCTAATCAAAAGTTAACGACAAAAGTTTTGGTATAATAGAAGAAATCCTAGAATTGTAAAGACCTTTTGTATTGGTGTTCTATCAAGTCCTGTACTTTTTCCCTTCATTGCATAGAAAGGTGCTGGTATCGTAGCCTGATCTGTATAGCCATCTTGTATCACCCAATCTGAGCAATTTTTTTCAAGAATTTTTGCTGTTGTATCATTGATGATCGTGGCTCTGACTGTCATCTTCTAGTATAACAGTTAAGCAATAGCTGAAGAAAAAGAAAAACATGAGAGTGAAAAATATAAGTAGTTTCCATTTCTAGAATAAAGAAAATACAACACAAGACTATGATGAGGAACATAAATCATTAATTTGCAGACAACATTTAAGTACCCTCCATCTACAATCCAATAAAAATCATTTTTAACGTATACCATTCATGATTTTATCTTCAAATTAACATGTCCATACGACCATACTAATACAAAAATAAAAAATTAAATATAAAACAATCTATAAACAAAGTACATTTGACTTAATGTTAAATGAGTTAGGAGGTTCAAAATCATATCAGTCCAAAAAATAAAAATCACTGCAATAATAAGGAAAAAAGTTTAGTTTTTACCTATAATTTGGTTCCTCGAGCTTCCCATATTTTTCACATCTCCATTTGTTAGTACTTGGGTGTTCGGGTGGATTCGAATTGGATAATATGGGCATAACACATAATACAAAAAACCTGCAGAAAAAGAAATATGATTTAGTAACAGAAGAGACAACCATTTACATAGAAAGATAAATAATATCTTTAAAGATGCAACATGATAAAATGCATATGAACAGTTAAAAAAATACAAAAGTAAAATGAAACAGAGGCTGCAACAGTTAGTTGGTAAATGAAATCTCAAACTGTACTGTCAATATTGACGACTGAGCTGAACCTTTGTTTGGTTCAGTTTAAAAGTACTCGATAACATTACTCGATACTTGAAGATGCAGACTTCTCTTTCTTCTAACAATTTTCCAGAAAATAACATAAAATGTGATGATGTCATATAGTTGCTGCAAATTTAGGTACCTTATCAATCGAGTTCACGAGCAAGCAGATGTCATTATTTGCATGGACAAAAGACACCAACTTTAACCAATTAACATAGATAAAAAAACATCTAGGTCACGCCTAATAGAACGGTTGAAGCAAACCTGCAAAACTTTAAACAGATACTTAAGAATGATTCATGCATTTTATAATAACTAGTTAATTTACCAACTACCATACCACATATATACAGAATTAGAACCAAAAAAATATAACAATAAGCAAAAGAAAGAAGAAAAAAACTTGTATATGCAATTATAAGCATAAGGTACACTAACCTCAAGATCATGAAAACCGGATAGAGAATGGCAATTGTAGTTATTGTAATATGAAGAGTGATAACAACCTACAAGAGTGCATCAAAATATCATGGATTGATACATCTTTGAGAAATGAACATTTTTTCAACTTGGCAAATAAACTATTTACTTACAGAGGCGGATATATGTTTTGCCCATGCAAATTTTTCAACAATGTATGCAGCAAATTTCTCAACAAACCAAAAAGCCTTATCCTACAACCCACAAAAGAGAAGCAGTGGATAGTAAATTATAAAAAGAAGCAAACAAATTAAATAACTATTTATCATATGATGCTACTACATTTTACAAAATAAGCAGAAAACAAGTCCTAGTAGGTAACAATATTACCAGCACACAAGAAGTGGCCAATCTCTCAATGATCTTGAACTAAACAAAAAATTTGCATTGACTAATAAAACATACCGTAAAAGTACCATAGGTTAATTTAAGAGAAAAATAAAAAGAAGAAAAATATCAAGTTAAAATCAACAAAGGCACCTTCATAAGATTTTCAATGATAAGCCTATTGGTTACAGCAACAAGCATCAACTCCCATCTACCTCCACCGATTAGAGGCTGGTCTATGATAGTTTATGGTCATCCCAACCATCACAATTCTGCTTTAGCCACTAAACAATAACCGAACCTCAAAATCATTGCAAATCAGTCAAGAACCCATATTCAAAGGTTATTAAATCATTTACCATTCATCCACCACCACTCTACAGGGCTATTACCACCATCCATAACCATCGTAGCCCACTGTCCGGCGACGGGGAGCCGCCACCATCGCTGACTCGCTGAGCACCAACCAATAGATGAACGAAATGAAAATATCGGAACATGACAATAGAAATCGAAAGTTAAGATGTATTAACATACTAAAGAATCAACTATAACTAATAGTCTTACCCAAAAACCACCGATTGGAACTGAAATCGGATGAAATAGCGACCTTTCGTCACCGTAGAAGGAAAGAAAAAAATACCTAGGGCAAAATTGGAGGCCAGCGATGGCGGATGGCGAGCGGCGCCCGGTGGCGTGGATGGTGGTTGATGGCGAGTGACGTGTACCGTGGATGGTGGTTGATGGCGAATGATGGCGGATGGCGAGCGACGGCGCCACCGGTACAGGAGAGTTGGTTGGTGGCGTAGAACTGGTTTGGGGGTGAGGGGGAGAGATACGAGATCTGGAAAAATGGTGAAAAAAGTTTGGGGGTTTCAAATTTTTCAAAATTTTTAAGTTAATATCCTATAGACTAAGGAGGGATGAGGAGTGAAAATTTAGGGGCTTCAAAATGTTGAAAATTTAGGAGGGAAATTGTTTATAGATGAAAACTTATGAGGGAAAATTTTTATGGATTAAAACTAAAAAAGTTTAGAATTAATAATATTGAAAACTAATGTTTAATCATTAATATTATTGCGAATCTAATGAATTTTTCATGAAGGACTTTTGTCTAAAAAAAAATTTCAAGCTGACCTGGCAGCTCGACCCCAGCCAGGGGCTCTACCCCTTGGACCCCGCCAGGGGCTGCCGCCCCTTGGACCCTGCTTCTCACGGGGGTGCTGCCCCCGAACCCCCGTTAGTCACAACAACATTCAAACAAGCTGTAGTAAATTGGGCATAATCGACTATAATTGGACATAATCAGACTTAATTAGGCATAATCGACTCTAACTTGACATATTCAAACTTAATTGGGCATAATTTGACCCAATAGTGGCCACTTAGGCCCAATGATGCTTACTTAGGCACAATGAAGGCTAATGTGGCCTAATTAAGGTCAATTAGGTCCAATCAAGGTCAACTAGGTCCAATGAAGGTCACTTAGGTCCTCTGTTGTTCTCTTAGGCCCAATAGAGCCTGATGAAGCTAGGCAATGGTTTATTAGGCTCAATGGTGGCCACTTAGGCTGAATGAAGGCTAATGTGGCCTAGTTAAGGTCAGTTAGGTCCAAAGAAGGTCAATCATGTCCAATGAATGTCACTTAGGGCCTATTTTGTTCTCTTAGGCTTAATAAAGCCTGATGAGGTCGAGCAATGGTTTATTAGGCCCAATGGTGGTCAGTTAGGTTCAATGTTGCTTGCTTAGGCCTGATGAAGGCTAATGAGGCCTAATTAAGGTTGGTTAGGTCCAATGAAGGTCAACTAGGTCCATTGAATGTCACTTAGGGCCTATGTTGTTCTCTTAGGCCAAGTGAAGCCTAATGAGGCCGAGCAATTGTATGTTAGGCCCAATAGTGGTCAGTTAGGTTCAATGTTGCTTGCTTAGACCCAATGAAGGCTAATAAGGCCTAATTTAGGTTGGTTAGGTCCAATGAAGGTCAACTAGGTCCAATAAATGTCACTTAGGGCCTATGTTGAACTTCTCTTAGGCCCAATAAAGCCTAATGAGGCCGAGCAATGGTTTGTTAGGCCCAATGGTGGTCAGTTAGGTCCAATGATGCTTGCTTAGGCCCAATGAACAAAATGATTGTTCAAACTCAATTAGACAAAATCAAGCTCAAAATGACATAATCAAGCTTAAGTGGACATATCCGAACTCAAGTGGTCATAGTCAAACTCAACTACACATAATCGAAGTCCATTAGGCATAATCAACTCCACTGGATATAATCGAACTCAATTGAACATAATCGACTCCAACGAGATATAATCGTAGTTAATTAGGCATAATCGAATCCAATTGGACATAATCGAACTCAATTGGATATAATCAAACTTAATTGAACATAATCGAACTTAATTAAACAAAAAATCTCGAGTGGACATAATCGAACTCAATTGGACATAATCGACTCCAGTTGGATATAATCGAACTCAATTGGATATAATCGATTCCAATTGGATATAATCGAACTCAATTGGATATATTCGACTCTAGTTGGATATAATAGAACTCAATTGGGCATAATCGACTCCAATTAGAGATAATCGGCTACAATTAAGTATAATCAAACTCAATTGAACATAAACTTCAACGGGATATAATCAAACTCAATTGGGCATAATCGACCACAACTGGATATAATTGAAGTTAATTGGACACAATCGACTCCAATTGGATATAATCGAACTCAATTTGGAATAATCGACTTCAGTTTGACATAATAGAACTCAATTGGGCATACTCAACTCCAATTGGATATAATTGAACTCAACTGAACATAATAGACTGCAACAGGATACAATCATACTCAATATATTGTTTGAACGGAGACTGGGTGTGGCGGAGACGAAATTGACATCTTGATAGGTTACTACTATGGCTACGGACGGGCTTCTTCCGTAGTGAGTTTCTTTTCGTTTTTATGATCTTTTTCTTTCCTTGCTTGAAGATGGTTTGATTTCAATTGAATTTTGTTGTTGAACTTAAATCGACCAGAGAGATGGAGATGGTTGGGGTTAATGTTACAGAGTGACGATGACGATAGAACTACCAAAGACTATCTATCAGTCCGCCTAACCTGACTCCATCTATCTACTTCATCATATCCTTCATTTATACGTACTTCATAACGAATAATTTTGATATATGTGTCTTTTAATTTTTTTTATAATGAATTGATTAAATTATTTTTATTTTAGTATTCCACAACTTCCCCAATTTTCACATCCGTTTTAAACATATAAGATTCTTTAAAAATTTGAGATTTCCCTCCGTTTAAATCTTTTAGTTTTTTACCCAAACTATTTTATTTTCCCGCTGGTGTTGATCCCAAATACAATAAAGTAATAAACCCTATCTCTCCCTAGTTAACCTCCCACTCCCTCAAATCCCCAAAACATACACCCACTAGCAATCCTCCCTAAATTCCCAATCAGCATCCTCCAATTCATCATGGTCGATGAACCGCACACGCACCACCATCGCTCGACGCCAACTGCTTGACTCCAACTCCTCAACTTTACAGGCTAGAATCATTATCGCTTCATTCCTCCTTAAGTTCGGGTTCGCTCAATTTTGGTTTAAAAGAGTTTGATTTTGTGTTTATGCCTGTATTTATCGACATTTATATTTTCCTATGCAGTTCATCAATGTTAGGTGTTTGTTCGCTGTTTATAAAGTTTTCTACTTCTCTGCAGTTCATGCGTTTTGGGAGGTAAGTGACTTGGTATGGTTGAATTAGTCCTCTGTTTTCTTTTAGTAGTAGGAAACTTATTTAATTGCACACATGTTTAGAGACCAGATTTTGTTTTTTATCAGTTACATATAGTAATCTCAAATCACAATTTAGTTTAAACAAAGATGGTATGTTTTGGAATTGTATGTCGTTTTGAGTTTCTGAAAAACTGAACAATATTTGCAGTATAAGTATGTAGGCATGTGTTTATTTACGTGTATGTGTGTATGTCTTTTAACCATTCTTTGTTTTTTTACCATGAAAATGACAACAACCTTATAATTGTTTATATCTCATGCTAAATCTAAAATTGTTTTCTAAGCTTCTGACATCATTGTTTTCTTCTCATGAAGGAAATATTTATAGTATAAGTATATAGGCATTTGTGGGTTTGCGTGTATATATGTAGTTTTTTGAAGTGTTGGTCTTCATTTTTCTACCATGAAACTTAACAGCAACCTGACAATTGTTTGTAAGTCATGCTAAATCTCAAAATTGTTTTTAGAGTTTCTGATTTCATTTTTTTTCATGGAGGTTGAGGATTCGTTACTTAGTACACTAATGGCTTCCGCACTTGTTGTTGTTGGGTAACATCGCTGTTTTACAGATTATTTCTTCACGAATTGTGTTATGGACTTATATTGGTAGACATTTCTTAATAAGGGGCCAACACTTTTGCCTCATGTTTGTTATGTGAAAGTTAAAAGTTTTTCATTATATTTCTCAATTCGATGAATGTCCCGAAAATTGAAATAATGAATATGAATATTATTCAGATTTTGAGACGAAACATACATCACTGCACTTCCACTTGACACCTATCGTAATGATAAATGGCTCGTCTCGTAGATTTTTAAATTTTAGTATTTGAAACTGCTTTGTGTAATCACTATAGTAGGTATATTAGTTGTTTATGTGTTTGTTATGCTATAAAATCAGTTAGTGTAATTATTGTATTAAGTATACAAATGGGTTGAAAAAGAAAATGTATTGCCTCCAGCTCTTCTGATGTTGGTTCTTCATCAAACTGTATTCCTAGGTAGGATTTTTTTTTCTCACTTTGAAAGATATGATTTATATTTTTATCTTTTGATTTCGTTTCCGTTTTTGTTCTTGAATGGGTGTTTGTGGATGCATGTCGTCGTTCATCAGCTGATTTGGGATGAATGCATGTTTGAGTGGATTTTTATGGATGCATGTTGTTTACTAGCGGATTGGGGATGAAAGTGTGTTTCTTTTTCTTCTTCAATGGTTATTTATGGATTTCTTTAATTGCATAGGTATGTTTTAATCTATTTTTGTATATGTTTACTTCTGATTTGGTTTATCTGTGATCATATTGTTAGTAATTTGCATCGTAGTTATGCATTTGGTTCACTTTTCATTTTTAATTTTGTTCATATAAGATTTCTTATGGCTTTATTTGTTTGCTTTGCCGATTGTTACATTTGTGCTTTCAAGTGCAACCGTGTGGGTAATATATTATTTCTTTGTCTTTTGTTGTATAGTCATGTAGCAGTACAATAGATAATTTCTCTTTTGCTTGAAATAAACCTCTTTTGACATAAGTAGAGTTGCTTCACTGGATATGTTGTTCTTGTTGACATAAGTAGAGTTGCTTGACATATTGTTTCATCTTTTCTTCAAGTGTATAACTAAAGTGATCTCTGGATACAGAACAAGCTGCTTATTAGATGAGTTAGATCCATGGACTATTGATGGTTCAAGTTCTTCGGATTTTTATTTTTCTGGTAAAGACATGATTAGGAAATTTTTCTTGGTGTAGTCAATTTTATTGTGCTTTTAGTTCATGTTTGTTCATATGAATATATGTTTACTTTCTAATTAGGCTTTCACCTTTTCTTTTGTGTTTACAGAATTCTTGGAAGATCCACAAATTTGCTTTTAGGTATTGGTTTTTGAACTCATATGTTGTTGCTTTTTGGATTATGAAAACAGTATTAGTGTCTAAATTATGTGAATTTTAATATCTTTTAGAACTGTCATGCTTTCACCTGCTTGCCATCCAGTGATTTTAGAAACGATTATTATTGGTCCTTTATTAGCTGTTTTGTTGTATCTCCAATCTATATCGGTACATGATAGCATAAATCTATATAGGTTAAATTATTTTTTTAACTTATTCTTTTCTTTTGATGCATTGCAGATTGTTGCAGTTCTGTGTCCAAATGCAGGTACTAATTTTGTTTAGTAACTGTTTTACTTACTATTTTAACACGTGTTTTGGGTTCTTTTTTTACTACATTTTTTCGCCTTTTTGAAATGGCACATTCAATACATATATGGTTAGATAAAATATTGAACATGTCTTGAGTCTTTTTTCGGCTATGTTTTACTTTTCATCTTCATACAAGTTTTAGTTTCTCTTTATCCAACCTTTAATTGTAAATGCAGATCAAAACCGACCAAGAAGAATGTTGATACATGGTTCCTGATCGTCATGTGAAGTATCGAGAACAAGACGGAACGTACAAGTTTAGGTCTGGCCGAACCTTGGCCGAACTCCAGGTTCGGAGCCGCCGAAGCTTGGCCGAACCTGAGGTTCGGCCAGTCGTGATTTCAGCCTATAAATATGTTTGTCTTGTATAGACTTAGAGAGCTTCCGTGTCATAACTTTCTCTAAGTGTACTTTGTGGTCTCTGTGGTTAATACAAGTCTCAGTTGTATTTACTCTTTGTGTTTTACTCGTTTACATTGATTTCTATACGACTAAGTAGAAGATCCTCACGCTCACGCACTTTCAAGTGGTATCAGAGCAGTAGGTTTACTCTACTAGTCGGAGATCAGTGTTTTTAGTGTTTTCGAGTTCAAATTCACGTTTTTGAGTTTCAAAATTCGTTTATCATCTTCATTTCTCAAAATCATCGTTCAAATCATCATGATTTACGTTCAATATGTCTCTGTTTGTTCGTGTTCAGTTGATTGAGTGTTTACAGCTCGAGAGGTGTCAATTTCAGTGAGTTTTTCCAAATTTTTTCGAAATTTTGCGTTCGGCCGAACTCCTCGTTCGGCGTAACTGCTCCGCACTCCAGGTTCGGAGCACGCTCGGCATAACCGCTCCGAACACCAGGTTCGGAGTACGTTCGGAGGCGTTCGGCGAAGGATCGGAGTTTGTTTTGTAGTTCGGTGAAAGTTCGGAGCTTGTTCGGAGGGTTTCGGAGTTAACGGGGTTCGGTGAGAGATCGGAGAGAGTTCGGACTGTGTTTCTGAGTTCGGACCACGTTCGGAGAAAGTTCGGAGGGTTATATTAGGTTCGGACGAGGTTCGGAGTGAACAGTAACCTGTGTTTCGAAAAATGTCCGATTTTCAAGCGTTCGCGGCTATTCAAAACTCGGTTCAAGCAACTATGCAAACGATGATGAACTATGATAATGAAATTGGAACAAGTCAGAAAGTTCCCAAATTGCTAAAGTTGGAAGATTATCATAGTTGGGTTAAACGGTTTGAAGCATATGTCGATACAAATGACATTGATATGTGGTTAGCGTTCACTGAGCAATATGTTTACCCTAAAGATGAAACTGGTGAACCTATACTGCAAAGAAAAATGTCTTCTGAACAAAAGAAAGCTTATCAAGCTGAGAAAAAGGCATATGGTACTTTAACGATGGCATTGCCTAAAGAGTTACTTCATCAATTTGCTGGTAACTACACATCAAAAAGTTTATCGGATGCTTTGGAGAAACGATGTGAAGGCAATGACCAATACAAGAAAAGTCGACAAAAGGTTTTGAAGAAAGAGTTTGACAGCTTTAAGCATTATCAGAATGAAACGATTCCTAATCTGATTGCAAGATTTGCTCATCTAATGAGTGAAATGCGTTTGGTGAATCTTACTAAAGAAGAGACTGATATGAAAGAAAAGATTTTGGAAACATTGCCTGAAAAATGGGAGAATTATGTGATGATGATTACTCATGATAAGGATTTTTCCGGATTGTCTTTCAATGATTTGGTTCAAAGACTTCAGGCTCGAGATATGGAATTAATGGTGAATAAATCACTTCCTACACAAATTCAGAATCCTGCAGTGTATCATGGTGAAAATGACTCTACAATGAATGCTGGGAAGTCTACTAGTCTTAGTTCTGCTCCTCCTACAACATTTCTGGCAGGTAAATCTGAAATCTTCAAGTTATTCTTCTGCTGGTTGTACTGTGTCATTTCCAAGTTCTTCGGCTCAAACTGCATTATCTGCTCAAACTGTTGATGATTATAATGCATTAATGTCTGCTTTGGTATCTTCATATTTTGGTGTTATCACGGGTGCTGTGAGTAATGCTGAGTTAGCAAATGAAGATTATGATCAGATTGATTATGATCATTTGGAGGAAATGGATCTAAATTGGCAGTATGCAATGCTGGTTCGACGAACGAAGAAATTTTTCAACAGAACTGGGAAGAAGAGATTGAATCAGGAAGGTAAAATTGGTTTGGATAAATCTAAGGTAAAATGTTACAAGTGTGCAAATTATGGTCACTTTGCTCGAGAATGTCCAAGTTCTGCAGATCATAAATTTAAAGACTGGTCAACATGCACATTTAGTTTATCATTCACCAAATAAAGTTGAGAAGGTTGAGATGAAATCTGCTAATCTTGTTCATGATTGGACCAATACTTTTCCACAGTCCAAATGAGTTTGCATGGAATGCAGATACTGAAGCTAAAAGGAATAATTCTAAACCTGCAATTGCTTTGACTGTTCGTCATATTGATGATGATAGCATTTTAACTGATTCTGATTCTTATTCAAGTGTATCTCTGGTTCAAGAAGAATTACCTAAAATTTCTGAGAGTTCAAAGGTTGAAGAGACTGAATGTCTTAAATGTAAGAAATTTCTTCAGGAGATTGCAAGTTTTGAACAAAGTCATCAAATATCGACTGAAGAAATAGTGGTGTTAAAGCAAGAATTGGAAGATTTTCAAAAGAAGTATTATGAGTTGGTTCATGTTCATGAAGATGTTTTAAAAGAGAAAGCAACATTTGGCTGAAGAGTGTGAGAAAGCAAAAGCTGAAGCTTTAGATGCAGCTCAAGATTTTGAGAATCTGTTTGAGAAAAGTTATCCGGTTCAGAAAAAGTATGAAGAAGCAACTGCTCTTATTGCTACAACTGCTGTTACTGTTGAAAAGCTTCAGAACAAAATTTCTATGCTTCAAGATGAGAATACTCTCTATCGTGATAAAAATGAAGTTTTGACAAAGGATGTTGAGATTTACAAGAAAAAGAGAGAAAGTGTTCTTGAAGAGTTATTTGCTGAATGTGAGATCCGAAAGTTACAAACTTATGAATATGATGATCTCAATGCAAAGTTCATCAAGTCACAGAAAGAAGTTTTTGAAGCTCAACAAAAGATCAATGATTTAAAACTGGAGATTTTGGAGTTGAAGCGGCAAGTGAAGAATTGCAATTTATCACCAACAATGCTAAATTTCTTATACAAGCAGGATCAGAGTTCAGATAGTTCTCAGAAGGCTGATGTTCACTTGGTTCCTCAACCAGTGGATTTAACTGAAGTTACTGCTGCTCAGATTGATCCAAAAGATGAATTGCATGATTATTCCAAGTTTGCTACTCCACCCAAGAAGAATAAATCTAAGTCCAAAAAGAAGGAAAAGCCTTTGGGTGAAGCTCCAAAATTTGTGTCAAAGTCTGTTTTGTTGGAGAATGAGAAGGTTTTTGATAAGGTTGTGTCAAGTTCTTCATCTGCAACTGAAGAAGAAAAAGTTTTGGTTGAGAAGAACAGGCTAAAGGATATTAAAGCCAAATTCACTAGTGAAGCTAAGGCGAGAGAAGCTTCGGGTTCTTCCTCAAGTACTTCAAAGGTTTCAGGCTCCAAACACAAAGGTGTGGGGTTTGTTGTGAAGGAAGAATTGATTCAAACAAAGAAACCGGTGAAAGTTGCCAAGGCTCCTAAAGCAAAGAATGCAAAGAAATCACCATCTCAGAAGGAATTCACTTACTATTCTGGAAGATCGTCATCTTCAAGGAGTCCATCTCCTAGGTATGATTCCTCTGATGATTTCTTTGACAATTTTGATTCTGAGCATTCATCATGGTTTTTCAAAATCAAAACAATTTTCAAATGTGTTTAGAGAACGACTTTGTTATGTATGTCGTCAACCTGGACATCTTGCTGCTGATTGTCCGACGACTGCATATATCCACAACACTGCTAAATATGTGGATAACAAAGGTCAAATTTTTGATGAACCATGGTCCCCAAAGATGAAATCAACTCGTAAATCGTCTTGGTCTAAACCAAGTACGTCGGTTGAGTCTGATTCAGGTTCTGATCAAAAATTGAAAATTTTACAAATTTGGAAACCAAAAGTTGTTTCCAAGGCCAACAATGACTTTGTGGAAGACACCGGGCGACCCGACGATGTTACATCGGGTCGATCCCAGAGCGACTAATGATTTATTTGGTGTCAACAGGTGTTTCAAGAAGACCTTTCAGTGATTGGATAATTGCTGATTGTGAAATATCTGTTCTAATTAAACTGAATTTCCAAATCATTTTTGTTTTCACAAAGTTAAACTGCAACGTATTCGTGTTGGTTGATCAATTTTTCTTGGTTTTTCACTCCGTCTCATTCTGAGGGGGAGTTTGTTTTTGCAAAAATACAAAAATAGTGTGTTGTTTTTCAAATCGTAAAAATGAAAATCTATAAATAGAGTTGTCATTTTTAGGGGGAGAAATTTGAAAAAGCCAAAAACATAAAATGAAAAATGAGAAATTGTATCTGACATGAATGGGAAATGATGGTACATTGGCTGACAGTGTCTGACTCATGGATAAAGTAAGTGAAAAAGCCATAAGACCATTTGATCGATGTGCAAGGTAGGCTCGGCAAATCAGAAAGTATACAAATGTGATATACACTAAATCTGATGCTTGACCTAGTGGACAACATCTTGATGCATATCTCATGATATATCAAGAAAAAGATATGTGAAAAATAAAATGAGAAGTCACTGTGTATACATGTGTTCATTTTGCAAAGATTTAAACTTGTTTGATTTTCTTTATTTTGTCAAACGATCGGACTTTCTCTGCGTGTCGAAAGACCGACCTGATCGTTGTTCGTTTGACGTTCTGCTTTATTTTCTTTGGTGTTTCGTATAACTCATCGGACTTTCTCTGCGTGTACGGGAGTACCGACCTGATTGTTGTTGAGTTATACAACTTCAACTTGTTTTATTTTCTTATTTTGTTAAATCCGAGGCCTTATCTGCGTATCGAAAGATCGACCTTAAGGTAGACGATTTAACGTTCTTATTTCTTTTTGCATGGAACACAGTTGACTATATCATGAATACAATCATTATGTGATTAATATCACAAGTGAAATCACAAAATGTGATAAGCAAAGCATATCTGAGTATGTCTGATAGTGTGGGGTACACTGGTCAATGCAAATCTAATAAATACCTTAACATATCCAGATGTTATGAGTATGATTGTGCCAGAGTTTAAATTTGGACAAAGTATATCTGCAATCGGCATGGCTTATGTGCTACAATAATCGAAATTGAAGTGTAGTTCAGCATGTTATGACCAATATGATCCCAAGTCGTGATCTTTCTCACAAAAGACAAAAATAGTGTCTGATTCTGTATGGCATTTACTTTCTTATCAGAAAATACCAAAAAGATTTTAGGTGTGTTTTGATATAAAGTTTCTAAAAGCCAAAAAGATTTTTGTTTCTGATTTGTTTTCGATTGATCAACACGGAATACGAACTTCATTTTCAAAATCAAGATATCTTGGAGTCTCGAAGAGACGTTTTGCGCCAGGATTATTTATGTTGGCAGGTTTCTAAGTGGAAAGAGATCATCACAACTTCAAGTCTTCTGAAGATTGTTGATAAAGAGACTACACACGTTGCAATATCAAGTATTCAAGATTGAACTCATCGTCTAGATCGAGGAGGAGTTTGATTGAAGATACAAGATACAAGTTTTATTAAGAGGAGATGATACTGCACATGCCGAGGGGGAGTTTGTTGATACATGGTTCCTGATCGTCATGTGAAGTATCGAGAACAAGACGGAACGTACAAGTTTAGGTCTGGCCGAACCTTGGCCGAACTCCAGGTTCGGAGCCGCCGAAGCTTGGCCGAACCTGAGGTTCGGCCAGTCGTGATTTCAGCCTATAAATATGTTTGTCTTGTATAGACTTAGAGAGCTTCCGTGTCATAACTTTCTCTAAGTGTACTTTGTGGTCTCTGTGGTTAATACAAGTCTCAGTTGTATTTACTCTTTGTGTTTTACTCGTTTACATTGATTTCTATACGACTAAGTAGAAGATCCTCACGCTCACGCACTTTCAAAGAACATGGAGAAGCAAGAGTAATCCAGGTCGCTGCTGGAAAGAGGAATTTAGAGATCTATATAGTAGTTACTTCTTTCAAAAATCACTACTAAACCCAAGATAAATTGAACCTGCAGCACCTTAGTTTTAACGTTAGGTTCTCTAGATGACAGAATAATACATGTGGGAACAAATTGATGCTGCAGCACTTAATTTTCAGGTTTTATTGTTCAGTAGATGAAGGAATAGGTTTCGTCTAGATGTCATTGTAATGAATGTTCATGTCTAACCAAGTACTTTCTAACTTCTATGGTAACAATGAAATTAGACATCTAATTGTTATGTCATGTTGCTCTATATCCCTCGAACTTGAGTAACCGAAAGAGTAACTAAAAACATACAAGGACAACTAGCGACCCGCCGCAACGTGCGTGTTATCTCGTTTTAATTAAGTTGTTATAAAACTGATCATATGTAAGGTTACAATATAAGATTATCTATTTTATTTACATTATAATTGTATTGGTGTAATTTAGACACTATTTTATATCAATTTCCGTTCTCAGGGGCTAGCCCAGCGGGTTAGTCTTGTGATTTTCTTTGATAGGTTGCTAGTTCGAATCCTGGCAAGTGGCAACACTATATATATATATATTTAAAATTTCCAATAAAATGGGAGAAGAACAAATACTTATAGTCACATATTTTTTTCATTTATCATGACCAAAATTCATCTTTAGTCACATATCAAATTGTTATAAAATAAAAGATGACCAAAATATACTTATAGTCACATAGTTTTTGCATTTATCATGACCATATTTCATCTTTAGTCACACATCAACTTCTCAAAAAATGAAAGATGACCAAATTATACTTATAGTCACATAGTTTTTTTTATTTATCATGACCATATTTCATCTTTAGTCACACATCAAATGTCAAAAATGAAAGATGACCAAATTATACTTATAATCACATGTTTTTTTTTTCATTTATCATGAATAGAATTCATCTTTAGTCACACATCAAATTGTCAGAACATGAAAGATGACCAAATTATACTTATAGTCACATATTTTATTCATTTATCATGACCAAAATGCATCTTTAGTCACACGTCAAATTATCATAAAATTAAAGATGACCAAATTATACTTATAGTTACAATTTGTTTTTCATTTATCATGACTAGAATTTATTTTTAGTCACACATCAAATCGTCATAAAATGAAAGATGACCAAATTATACTTATAGTCACATATTTTATTCATTTATCATGACCAGAGTTCATCTTTAGTCACAATTCAAATTGTCATAAAATGAAAGATGACCAAATTATACTTATAGTCACATTTTTTTTCATTTATCATGACTATAGTTCATCTTTAGTCACACATCAAATTGTCATCAAATGAAAGATGACGAAATTATACTTATAGTCACATATTTTATTCATTTATCATGATCAGAATTCATCTTTAGTCACACATCAAATTGTCATAAAATGAAATGTGACCAAATTATACTTATAGTCACATATATTCCCATTTACCATGACCATGAATTATCTTTAGTCACACATTCAAAACTAAAACTGTGACCATATAAATTTAGAGTGGCATAACTTTTTTTTAGTGTTAATGTTTAGTCACACCTAAGAGAATAAAAAATATGACCATATTATACTTATAGTCACATGTTTGCCTATTTATTGTGACGATGATTTATCTTTAGTCACACATCCAAATTGGAAATGTGACCATAAACGGTAACTTACAGTCACACCAATAACTATTTTGACCAATATTTGTTTAACTTACTATCACACTCAAATTAACGTGTCAATATATATTACATTTAGCCACATTTAATTGCATAAACAATTGCTTCATGTGACCATATACGTATCTATAGTCACTCATACATATTATCAGAAAAAAAGTCGCAAGTGGTGATATTTGGTCACATTGTTCGAAACGTGACTCGTAATTGTCACACATGTAATGTAAAAGTGTGACCATATTAACTGATGGGGCTTGCAATGGTCACACAAAACGATGTAAAATGTCACCGAAACATATCTAGAAAATTAAAAATGACCTACGGTCACACTTTTAATCGAAAGTGTCACAGGGCCGAAACGTGAAAAGTGTGACCGTATGTCATATTTGTACTTGTGTCATTGTTTATTCATATTGTTTGCAATTGATCTTGAATCACCTATAATCACCGGATTCCGCACGGTGGTTATAGACTTTGATAGCACATGAGGGATTGAATTGATCCTGAAAAAATAAATACTTTCGTGATGATTTATATTTATGTTCAATAAATATAAACAGGGAATTATCATTTAATAATTTAAATCAAGTATTGAACATCGAGTTAAAAATAATAATGTTTATTATTATTTTCATAAGTTCGTATAATTATTTTTAAGTAAATAATTATTTGTTTGACTTGTTAATCATGCAAGTTGTAATTATTTTTAGATAATTATGATTAACGTTTCTTGGGGATCTTTAAATAATTCAAAGTTTAAACTCTTGTAAATAATTATTAGTCAAGTGAATAATTATTCAAAGTTCATTTTATTTCAAAACATGTATCGTTTGAAAGATATATTTTTAAGTCACGACATTTAATCGTTTAATATTTCAAAATCGTTTAATATTTCATTTGTATGAAATATTCATTTCTTTTTAAAACGGCATGAGAAATGTATAATCTTTAAACATCACTTGGACTTATAGATTTTTCCTTTAATCTTTTTATAGAACGAGTCATGTCTTTAAATAAATTTACTTGTTGGTGCCGGTTTTATTAATACGCAACGTCGTTATGTCTAGATCGTTTTGAGTTTATCAAAATGATCGTAAAAAATTCATTTAGTCTTCCAACATGTAAGACTAGTCTTTATTTTTATAAAAATTATTTGTTTTTATAAAAACAATCCACATTGACACTTAAAAGACAAATGTTAGATTTTCTTGTCTTTTATAGTATTTTTAAGGATTCTTTAAAACTTATAATAAATCCAAGAATTTATGTCAAATTAATCATTTGACGTAAATTTTTTCCTTCCATTTTTAGTAATAAAATCTAGTAAATTCCTTTTGCATAAGGTCTACTATTATGTGAGTAACATAAGTCACCAAAAAATGATACCGGTCAAGTCTTGACATTTTAATCCCGTTTGTATTCGTATGAAAACCCGATAGCGTGTATTGATTAAATAAATACTTTCGTGATGATTTATATTTATGTTCAATAAATATAAACAGAGAATTATCATTTAATAATTTAAATCAAGTATTGAACACCGAGTTAAAAATAATAATGTTTATTATTATTTTCATAGGTTCGTATAATTATTTTTAAGTAAATAATTATTTGTTTGACTTGTTAATCATGCAAGTTATAATTATTTTTAGATAATTATGATTAACGTTTCTTGGGGAACTTTAAATAATTCAAAGTTTAAACTCTTGTAAATAATTATTAGTCAAGTGAATAATTATTCAAAGTTCATTTTATTTCAAAACATGAATCGTTTGAAAGATATATTTTTAAGTCACGACATTTAATCATTTAATATTTCAAAATCGTTTAATATTTCATTTGTATGAAATATTCATTTCTTTTTAAAACGTCATGAGAAATGTATAATCTTTAAACATCACTTGGACTTATAGATTTTTCCTTTAATCTTTTTATAGAACGAGTCATGTCTTTAAATAAATTTACTTGTTCCGACGTTATCGCGTATATCGCCGTGTTGGTCCCGGTTTTATTACTACGCAACATCGTTATGTCTAGATCGTTTTGAGTTTATCAAAATGATCGTAAAAATTCATTTAGTCTTCCAACATGTAAGACTGGTCTTTATTTTTATAAAAATCATTTGTTTTTATGAAAACAATCCACATTTACTCTTAGAAGACAAATGTTAGATTTTCTTGCCTTTTATAGTATTTTTAAGGAATCTTTAAAACTTATAATAAATCCAAGAATTTATGTCAAATTAATCATTTGACATAAATTTATTCCTTCCATTTTTAGTAATAAAATCTAGTAAAGTCCTTTTGTCTTGTAAGGCTTTAATAACATATTTAATGTGTTATGTTTTGTCCATGTATTTATCATCATCTTATTATGTGCCAAGTTCCCTTGTTAGCATAACATGATTCATAATTAAATCAACTAACACATATTGTGTTAGGACCATTTAATGAATAACAATCAACTAACACATTTGTGTTAGGAAAAATTTTAAATAAATAACAATCAACTAACATTTTCATGTTAGGACAAGATAAATAAAGATCAACTAACACTTATCATGTGTTAGGACAATTTAATATAAACATAAATAGATTGTTAGTTATCATCAAATATCATCATATTTCATTTAGTTAGTCATCTTTTATCATTTTATGAACATAAGATAGTTAAGATTTTGTTAAACCAAATAACATGAAATCAAAGATTTCAAGAACTCAAGAATCATGGTGCACACCATATTACTTTCCTTAGATTTCATAGATGTGTTTCACCACATTCTTTGGATTCTTTAAGTCCTAAGACATCAAAAGAGAATGCTTTGATTCTTGAAGAAAGAGAAAAAGAAGAGAGGTTGGTTAATTGGTTTAACAAAATGCAAGTAGTTTAAGATTTTTGTTGTCAAGACTTTGGAGGTAACTTGGGTGTGAAAGCATGTAGAAAAAGAAGGGAATGAGTTAGAAAACTCACAAGGAAGAAGAGGGTAGAAGAAACCGTGGGGTGGGGGTGGCTTGGCGGTGGCTCCGGCGACGGTGGGTGGTGTCCGACGGTGGCAGGTGATGGCGGCTGTGGCGGAGCAGTGGCAGACAGGGGCTGCGATGGTGGCTGGGTGAGGAGGCCGACGCACAAGGGGGAGGGAGAGAAGTGAGTGTGGGTTTGTGTTGTGGTGAGAAATGTGGAGAGCTTTTTCTTATAGTCAAATCTTTGTGTAATACCCACTAGTTAGTTTCCTAATCCATGGGTTCCTCAAGTACATGACAACTAATACAAGATGTAGAGTAGGCTGGTTGTCATGTTTACACACCACTTAGATACACTAACCACAAGTAGGTGATTTCTTTATAAAGGTTGCTCCATGTTTTATAAAATGATGAAGGTTTTATAAAATATAAAGTGGTTAATGATGATTAAAAATCATAACTTTTTAAATTATAGTCCAAGTATATTAAAACTACAAGGGTGGTGGTTTTATAAAAGTTGATGGGCTAATGTTTTTTATAACATCTAGTGGGCTAAATTTTATAAAACTCATGGGCCAAAAATAATAAAAACAAAAAGGTTGGAGGTTGGGCCGAAGCCCATTTGGAATTCGGAAAAGGTACGAGCCGAAGCCCAAGGGGGACCGAGTGGGGCTAGGCCGGCGTTCGGGTTGGGCCGCGAAGGGAGGACGGGCCGGGTTGGGTTGTTTGTCGAGTGGGCCAGAAAAGTAGGGAGGGACCGGGTTCGGCCTGAGGCAATTCGGGCTGCGGGTTGGGCCTCCGGGTCGGGTCGGTGACTCGGTTAGTCGAGTCGAGTCCTTGGGTTAAGTTTTGGGTTTATCCGGGTCATTTTGGGCTTATTGGGCTTAACCGGGCCCAATAGGTTTGTCGGTTTCTTCGTTTGGCTAAGTCTTGACAACGGAACGATTTAATCACATTTTAAATTCCTTAAACGATTTAAGGTGAAACGGATTATATCATTTTTGATAAAATATAAAAAGTCAAATTTTTATATTTATTTTTATTATTGAAGTTCCACATTTAAAATATGAGAACTTTCATATTTTACGGGTATACAAACGCGGGATTAAATCAGTTACCAGTTAATCATCGAAACTATTGCAGTTAATCATATAATTAGAACATATGAACATTTAAATTAAAAAGTCAATGGAGAGAGGTTTGACCTGTTTCGGACGAGGTGTCACATTCTCCCCCAGTTAGAAGAATTTTGTCCCGAAATTTAGTTTTGGTTACTGGTGGATGCGACGTTTTCAAAAAGGCACGGATACTTTCGACGCATTTGATCCTTGCGTTCCCAGGTGTACTCTGGTCCTCGTCTAGAGTTCCATCGCACTTTGATTATGTGAATGCGGCTATGCTTCAGCTTTTTAATTTCTCGGCCAAGTATCTTGACAAGTTCCTCAACATCTTATCTGATCCGGGATGAATGGAATATCTTGACTTGTGAGCCTCATCAAATACTAATTGCCTTAAGCCTCCATAGACAGGTACCCATAGTCTATCCATGAAGTTCTTGGTTCCATCAGGTTTCTTATCTAGTTGCTTCTCCATTCCACGTAAACCTTCTTCAGTTAAGTTTTCCGGTTTGAGGGCTTCAATCTGGGCGTCACGCACTTATGAAGTGAGATTCGAGCGTATGGTCATACTTAATGCTCGAACCCGAAGTGGTTTGACGCGTTCTTTTCTGCTCAAAGCGTCAGCTACAACGTTAGCCTTGCCCGGGTGATAACAAATCTCGCATTTGTAATCATTCAGCAGTTCCACCCATCGGCGTTGTCTCATGTTTAATTCCTTCTGATTGAAAATGTACTGGAGGCTTTTGTGATCGGTGAATATGGTGCATTGAGTACCATAAAGATAGTGCCTCCAGATTATCAGAACAAAGACAACGGCTCCGAGTTACAAATCATGGGTCGTATAATTCTTCTCGTGAATCTTCAGTTGTCGGGATGCGTAGGCGATGACTTTCTCTCGTTGCATTAGTACACAACCTAAACCTTGATGCGAAGCATCGCAGTATACAACGAAGTCTTCGATTCCATCGGGCAGTGATAGAATTGGTGTATCACGTAGTTTTTGCTTCAACAACTGGAATGCTGGTTCAGTCTTAGCATCCCATATGAACTTCTTATCTTTTTGGGTCAGAGCGGTCAGTGGCTGGGCTATCTTTGAGAAATTCTTGATGAATCGGCGGTAATAGCCAGCGAGACCTAAGAATTGTCGAATCTTGGTTGGAGTTGTTGTGACAACCGGCAATTTCCCAGGTTAACTCCGTTAACAACTTGTGTTATATTTCGATAACGTCCGTTACTTCCGTTAACTAGAATAGTTACACGAGCGATGCACATGAGTCTAGACGTCGGTTAACTTACTTGAATAATTATATTTTATGATTTTATGTAAATCATATTTTATGATTTCATGAAAACGTTTTGTCATTTTATGTGACAATTATATCTATGATTTTATGTGGTATATAAGTATATATATACACATTATATTTTATGATTTTATGTGGCGATGTGTCACGTAAATCATACGAACCGTTTCTATAATTTTATAGGAATTTAAAAACATATAGTTATGGAGTTATAACTATGATTTTATGCTAGGTATGTATATAGATTATATTTTTATAAAACTTCGTTCGTTAAATACGTTGTGACGTACACTCGAATAATCATCGCCAAGTTACTCTTCGTTAGACCTCGTTAGATGTTCGTTAGACGTTTCTAAACCTTGAGGGGCCTAACTTGTAATTTTCTAAACTTGTATTCTATTTAATAAAGCTCGAAGGACCTGATTGTGTATTATCCAAACTTGGTAACCATTTGTGTTTATTGTGGAGGGACCATTCTTGTCAATTCTCAAAAGTCATATTAATGACATTTACGAGCAGTAACCGGGAGACGGTTCGTCCGACTGCCATCATCACTAACGGTTTCAAATTCATGGCTCATTAATCCATCATTCAAATCCCTATTGATTGCAAGAATCATATCAACACTCAATATCTCGTTCAATTCGAAACTCACAGCTCTCTCGAGCTCTCTCCCTTCTCTTTCGTTTTTATTAGTTTTCCGGCGAACTCGAGAATTCCGGCCAACATCGCCACCGAATCACCACCATTCACACAACCACTGTAGATCGCTCTTTCGTCTGCTGAGCAGCCCGGTAGCAAGTCAGATTTGAGAATCGTGACGCAGCATCAGGTGTTCGCGTTCGAGGTTTTCGGTTTCGTTTCGGCTTCAAAAACTCATCAATACTCATCTCTGTCATTCGAGGTAACTGCTTTCCTATGTTAGTCGCACGTCTTTCTTTGGTTTAGTATCTGGGTTTCACGATTTTCCGGTGACCGGAAATAAAACTCCGGCCACCGGAGTTATGGAGAAGAAAGGGAGTCGAACGGGTCAAAGGTTAAATATTTATGTGTTCTGGGTTAAATCGACATTCGAGTGGGTTGGCACAGTTGGTCGGGGCGTGCGCCTGAGACTCGCGGAGGTCGCGGGTTCGAAACCCCGGCCCCTACCTTCTGCTGTTTTCCTTTTTCTTCTATATACAAGCCTTTGAACCTAGCCCCACTGTATACTGTTAAAATATTTTCTGGTCGAATTGTAAACTCAAACAGATCACTAGCCCGGATGGCTTAGGGCGCTGTCTTACAAACTCCAGGTCACGGGTTCGAGTCCCGTGACCCCTGATTTTTATTGTTTTATTTTTTTTTAATGATTTTAAGCATTATCTTGGTCCAAAACTCAAAACCTACTAGTTACACGCCTATTAAATCTCGACCCGTGAAGTTTCATAAACCCGTTAGGTTACTCGTTGAATTTTATATTATGAAAACATTATGATTTAAATAGAATTAAAAATGTTATGGTTTCGTTATTAATTAATATAACATTAGTTTTTAAACATAGAAATATATATATATATATATATATATTTGATTTATTGTCATACAAACGTTTTAAAGATTTTCTTTAAACTCTTGAATTTATATCACGACATATAAATATATATTTAGGACGTTTTATTTTTCACCTTTCGACTACGCCTCGATATATATATATATATATATATATATATATATATATATATATATATATATATATATATATATTTACCCGATCATCTCTACATTTATTATTTGGAATAATATACGCGCATTGATTTTCGTAAATCTTTGTGTCCTTGATTTAAGTGTCATCTTTGACTGCTTTCGAACAAACGATTTTTATCACGTATTGAAATTTGTCACCTGCGTCATATTTGGAATTACTTGATAACAACACCGTCGTCTAGGCTATGTTACTCATGTGCAAACACACACTTACGTATGTAAAATCGATAGGTGCTCGGTAGTTACGCAAGACTCGAAGTCTTACTAAATTTGTAGCAGCGCACCCTAAGGTGAGTTTCACAACCTTTACGTTACGTCCGGTTTTGGACGATAACACACGCAAACACGTTACACCCGGGTTAGGGTGATAACACAACAACTTTTATGTATGATTAAAGTAGAAATCCAGTATATATCACATGTTCACGTAAAATGCTTATCTTTGAAAGTCCTTACTTATCGAACCGTTAATAGTTTATAGCGAGGGGATATTGGGTAGTACTACTGGGGTCTGACAAACCCCACTCAGCGGGCACGAGATGCACCACCCGACTGGCGGTCGGACTGAGGACAATGTCAGCCTAAACTTACCGTGATCGAGTAGACACGGGGAAGGCAAACCACGTAAGGAATTATTCCTACAACTAATTGGTCAGCTTCGGTTGCGAACGTTTTAGTGACATGAACTTAGGCTCGCTACCTACGATATGGATTGTACTGTTAATATACATGCTTATATACGAATAAAAACTGTTGTATTCGTACTGCATAACTATACTAGGTATACTTATGTGCTTATGTGAACTCACCAACATTAGTTGACACTTGCTCTTATGCATGCTTTGCAGGACGCTAGGAGAATCGGATTTTTGGGCACGTACGCTGGTTAAACCTTTCATTTTGGGAATCCGTTTTTAACATTTTCAAAACTTAGTCTTAAACTGGTTGTTTACTTAATGGGCGCTTGTTTTTGCGCGACATTACTTATATTATGCTTCCGCTGGATTTTAAACTATGGTTTTAATATTTTCCGTTTGGAAATATATATTTACAATTTGAACCCTAAACTTATGTTTGATGTAACTAATGACTCGGGTCCTGGTCTGGTTCACACCCCACACGGTAAAACTCCGTTAGTGGAAATTGGGGGTGTGACAGATTGGTATCAGAGCCCTTGGTTGCAGAGAACTAGAATTTTCAGAAATTCTAAACTGTAACTGTTTTGAACATTAGTTACAACAATTCCCAAAAACGTTTTCTTTTCGCGTGCCAAAAATCGATTACTCACATTAGGTTATCTTTTCTTTGTTTGTGTCTGTCTGGGTTCAGGCAATATGTCACCATCCGATCATACACGTGGAAAGGCACCCATGAAAGAACAAGGATCCTCGTCACGTCAACCGTCCCGCAGGAGGCAACGTCTTGACTATACTCAATCGGATTATGAGGCAGAGTCACATTATTTTCGAGACCCGGACAACGCGTCCGATTGGCGGTGGTTTAGGCCCATGGTGGCCAGTCTTATAGGCGAATTTGGAGTCCCCACGGACGAGGGTAGACTACCCGATCTTCCCTTCTGTCACCCACAGATCACTGCTGCAATGATGGCAGTGATAGACGAGTTGCGTAGTGAAGTTAGATCACTGCGAACCGAAGGACGAAGAACACAAACTGAAATTCAAGGAACAAGGGATGATCTCGAGGTGACAACCACAGCACACAACAACTTAGCCCATGGGGTGATCGACCTCGAGGATAGAGTGGATACCTTGGAGGCAAGACCCAACTCGGCCAATTTAGCCAACATGCTACAGACTGCCTTAGCAAGGATTGCTGTGTTAGAAGACCTGGTCGGGGACCTGACCGGGCAAGTGGCTACTCTCCAGGGACAGGCAGCCCCTGCAGCTGATCCAGTGGAGGAAGAACCCCTCGAAGAGAATGGAGACAACGCTGAAGAAGAAGAGGTCGAGGAACCCGAAGTCATTGATCCATGATCTAATATGTCTCATTTTCTTCTATTTTGTTACTTTGAAATAAATTTGACTGGGTGTTCATTTTATTTTGAATGTTTTCAAATACTGAGATACCTTATGGTTGGATTTTAAATTTTGTAATGGATATTACATTTTTATTTTACCAATGTGTTTCTGAAAATTATGTCGTGTGATGGATGGATGCATGAATAATTGTTTAGTGTTTAATGAAATTAATATTGGATATATTAATCATTGAAATGTTCGTATGGAAAACAGAACCATGGCTGAACACCTCACCGCAGCACAGATCCAAAATCTGATTGACCAAGGAGTTGCAGCAGCTCTAGCAGCGGCTCAAAATCAGCCAAACAACAATGGTGGTAAGTAAAAAAACAGACGAAAAATTGACTACTTTTTTTTTTCTCACTCTCTAAAATTATTCTCTGAAATAATTTCATGAAACAAATCCAGGCCCAGCTCAATGCACCTTCAAAACTTACATGGATTGTAAGCCGCTCATGTTCAAGGGTGATGAAGGAGCCGTGGGTCTGCTGCGATGGCTCGAGAAATCAGAAAAGGTGTTCTCAATGTGCAACTGCCCAGTTGCGAATCGGGTCAATTTCGCAACTGCTACACTTGAGGGAGCTGCCCTCACTTGGTGGAACGCGCAAATCCAAATGTTAGGACTCGATGCAGCAAATGCTATGACTTGGCAGGAATTCAAGGATGCCATGATGGAGGAGTATTGTCCTCGCGACCAGGTTAAAAGGTTGGAAGGTGAGTTCCAGAACTTGAAAATGGTAAGTTCTGAGATTGAAGAGTACACCGCTCGCTACCATGAGTACACGGTGCTATGTCCTACAATGGTTGATGCTGATTTCAAAAGGATTGAAAGGTACGTGGATGGGTTAGCTCCACAAATCAAGGGGATGGTTACTGCCTCAAACCCTGCAAATGTGCAGAATGCTATCAGGTTGGCTCATAAGCTGACTGACCAGGCCATAGAGCAGGGAACTTTGCCACCCAGGAAGGTCCCCAAAACTGCCCTAGACGGGAAAAGAAAGAGAGAAGATGAATCCAACAACAACAACAATGGTAGTGGAAACAACAATGGGAGATCCTCCAACTCTCACAATCAAAACAAGAGGTACAACAATTCTAGGGGTGACTATAACAACAGTAACACCAACAGTGGGGGCGGTAACCAGAACCGCCAAGGTGGTAGCAATCAGAATAACAACGGGTACAAAGGACGAGCACCGTTCTGTAATCGGTGCAACCAACACCACAATGGGGCATGCAAGAGACTCACCTGTGAGCGTTGTGGTAAAGGGGGCCATGAAGCTAAGAACTGTTGGGGTGAACTACAAAACCGTCCCAATCAAAATTCGAACCAGAATCAGAATCAGAACCAGAGGCAGAATAATGAAGGCCCTAGAGGGTGTTTTGAATGTGGAAAACCAGGGCACCTAAAGAGGGACTGTCCACAGCTCCGAAGGAATAATAATAACAATGCTGGAAACAACAATAACCACCGTAACAATAATAACAACGGCGGTGATGGTGGTAGGAACGGTGGAGATGGCGCCAAAGGGCGAGCTTTCGTTATGGGTTCAGGTGAGGCAAGAAACGATGCCAACGTCATTACCGGTAAGTTTCTTCTAAACAACTACTTTGCAAATGTCTTATTTGATACGGGTGCCGAGAAAAGTTTTATCTCGACTAAGTTTTGTAAATTGATTAAGGCTACCCAAACTCCACTAAAAGCTAGGTACACGGTTGAATTAGCAAATGGTAAGCTTCTCGACACCACTCACTTAGTTGAAGGCTGCACATTAGAACTATCTGGTCATAAACTAAGTATAGACCTTATGCCTTTTACCATCGGTAGTTTCGACGTGATAGTGGGCATGGATTGGCTATCCAAACATCAGGCGGAAATTGTCTGTCAAGAAAAGGTCATAAGAATACCCGTAGCAGGAGGAGAAGTACTCTCAATTCAGGGCGAAAAGGGAGGTGTTGTCTCCGGAATCATATCATACCTTAAAGCGCAGAAGTGTCTTCGGAAAGGACACGTGGCAATCCTAGCCACAGTTACGGACCAAACCAGGGTGGAGAGAAAAATCGAAGACTTTCCGATCGTACGTGATTACCCAGAGGTATTTCCTGAGGAATTACCTGGCCTTCCTCCGCATCGGCAAGTAGAATTTGGGATTGACCTCGCTCCGGGAGCAGCTCCGATCGCGCGTGCACCATATCGTCTAGCGGTGAACGAATTGAATGAGTTGTCCGCACAACTGCAGGAACTGCTAGATAAGGGTTTCATTAGACCTAGCTCGTCACCATGGGGAGCACCGGTATTATTCGTCAAGAAGAAGGATGGCACATTTAGGATGTGCATTGATTACCGCGAACTCAACAAGGTCACTATCAAGAATCGATACCCTCTTCCACGAATAGATGATCTTTTCGACCAGCTTCAAGGATCCAGTTACTATTCCAAGATTGATTTAAGGTCTGGTTACCACCAGCTTCGAGTCCGTGAGGAGGACATAGAAAAGACAGCCTTCAGAACACGCTACGGCCATTATGAATTCTTGGTCATGCCTTTCGGGCTGACAAATGCACCAGCTGTGTTCATGGATCTCATGAACCGTGTGTGCAAGCCCTACCTGGACAAATTCGTCATTGTGTTCATCGACGACATCCTCATTTACTCCAAAACAAAAGAAGAACACGAGGAACACCTGCGGTTAATCTTAGAATTGTTAAGGAAAGAACAACTCTATGCGAAATTCTCTAAGTGCGATTTTTGGATCCGAGAGGTTCAATTTCTGGGTCACATCGTCAACGAGCAAGGTATTCACGTTGACCCAGCCAAGGTCGAGGCCATTAAAAGTTGGCCTACCCCTAGAGCTCCTACGGAAATTCGCCAATTCCTTGGTTTAGCGGGTTACTACCGTCGTTTTATAAAGGGATTTTCTCAGTTAGCTCACCCATTGACTGCTCTTACGCACAAAGGGGTTCAATACAGATGGGGTGACAAGGAAGAGGCAGCCTTCCAAGCTTTGAAAGAGAAACTTTGTACTGCACCTATATTATCTTTACCTGATGGGATTGACGACTTCGAGGTCTATTGTGACGCGTCAATCCAGGGACTCGGATGTGTTTTGATGCAAAGAGGTAAAGTTATCGCATACGGGTCAAGGCAACTAAAGTCCAATGAGAAGAATTACACAACTCATGACTTAGAGTTGGGCGCGGTTGTATTTGCCTTGAAATTTTGGAGACACTACTTATACGGTACCAAGTGTACGATATTCACTGATCACAAGAGCCTCCAACACATATTTGAACAGAAGGAACTCAACATGAGACAACGTAGGTGGGTCGAATTGCTAAACGACTACGACCTTGCGATAAAGTATCATCCAGGCAAGGCCAACGTGGTGGCCGATGCCTTGAGTAGAAAGGAACATGTTAAACCTAGAAGGGTTCGAGCTCTGCAATTAACGATCCATACAGGGCTACCGGATAGACTCCGGGATGCTCAGAAAGAGGCCCTGAAGGAGGAGAATTTTGGGTCTGAATCATTACGTGACATATATGGAACTTCGGAAGTTAAGTCTGATGGACTTCGTTATTATAATGACCGTATATGGGTACCTTTGCATGGAAATCTTAGAGAACTGGTGATGGACGAAGCTCACAAGTCCCGTTATTCGATCCATCCAGGTTCTGACAAAATGTATCAAGACTTAAAGGGGCTATATTGGTGGCCTAATATGAAAGTTGATATCGCTAGATATGTCAGCAAGTGCTTGACGTGCGCGAAGGTCAAAACGGAACATCGAAAGCCAGCAGGGTTACTGCAACAACCTAAAATTCCTGAATGGAAATGGGAAGAAATCTCGATGGATTTCATCACGGGATTGCCCCGTTCTTCTGGCGGTAACGATATGATTTGGGTTATCGTTGACCGATTAACAAAATCCGCTCATTTCCTAGCTATCAAGGAAAATGACAAGACAGAGAAGCTTGCAAAGATATATCTCAAGGAGATTGTCAAGCTTCACGGAGTGCCTTTATCTATTATCTCCGACCGAGACCCTAGGTTTGCTTCAAATTTTTGGAGATCCTTACAAGAGGCGATGGGCACTCGCTTAGATATGAGTACCGCGTATCATCCTCAAACAGATGGACAAACTGAACGTACCATTCAGACTCTTGAGGATATGCTTAGAGCATGTGTGCTCGACTTCGGGAAAAATTGGGAAACTCATTTACCACTGGTAGAATTCTCCTATAACAACAGCTACCATACCAGTATTGGAGCCGCTCCATTTGAGGCTCTCTACGGACGAAAATGTAGATCGCCGGTCTGTTGGGCTGAGGTCGGTGAGAGCCAACTCACTGGACCTGAATTAGTACACGAGACCACTGAAAGAATCGTGCAGATCAGAAACCGCATGAAAGCGGCAAGAGATAGACAAAAGAGTTATGCGGATAAACGCCGAAGGCCTTTGGAATTTAAAGTCGGCGACAAAGTACTATTGAAAGTCTCGCCTTGGAAAGGCGTCGTACGCTTTGGCAAGCGCGGGAAGTTGAATCCCCGCTATGTAGGACCATTCGAGATCACCGAAAGCTATTGGTCCGGTGGCTTACCGTTTAAATTTACCTCCTGAATTAGATGGAGTGCACAACGTGTTTCACGTTTCGAACCTGAGAAAGTGTTTAGCAGACGACACTCTCATAGTTCCAGTAGAAGAACTGCAAATCGATGAACAACTGCGATTTATCGAACAACCCGTGGAAATCATGGGACGTGAGGAGAAAACCTTGAAACGAAGTAAAATTCCCATCGTCAAAGTGAGATGGCAATCTAAGCGTGGACCGGAGTTCACGTGGGAACGAGAAGATCAGATGAGGAAGAAATATCCTCACCTATTTGATCAGGCCTCAACATCTAATTAAGGTATGAGTTAAATTTTGGGACAAAATTTCCTTAACAAGGGGATGATGTAGCAACCCTAAAATTTTTCTTTTCCTTCCACAGAAACCGTAACGACTTAAGGCAATTTTCGGGACGAAAATTCCTTAACAAGGGGATGATGTGACAACCGGCAATTTCCCAGGTTAACTCCGTTAACAACTTGTGTTATATTTCGATAACGTCCGTTACTTCCGTTAACTAGAATAGTTACACGAGCGATGCACATGAGTCTAGACGTCGGTTAACTTACTTGAATAATTATATTTTATGATTTTATGTAAATCATATTTTATGATTTCATGAAAACGTTTTGTCATTTTATGTGACAATTATATCTATGATTTTATGTGGTATATAAGTATATATATACACATTATATTTTATGATTTTATGTGGCGATGTGTCACGTAAATCATACGAACCGTTTCTATAATTTTATAGGAATTTAAAAACATATAGTTATTGAGTTATAACTATGATTTTATGCTAGGTAATGTATATAGATTATATTTTTATAAAGCTTCGTTCGTTAAATACGTTGTGACGTACACTCGAATAATCATCGCCAACGTTACTCTTCGTTAGACCTCGTTAGTGTTCGTTAGACATTTCTAAACTTTGAGGGGCCTAACTTGTAATTTTCTAAACTTGTATTCTATTTAATAAAGCTCGAAGGACCTGTTGTGTATTAATCCAAACTTGGTAACCATTTGTGTTTATTGTGGAGGGACCATTCTTGTCAATTCTCAAAAGTCAATTAATGACATTTACGAGCAGTAACCGGGAGGCGGTTCGTCCGACTGCCATCATCACCGACGGTTTCAAAATCATGGCTCATTAATCCATCATTCAAGTCCCTATTGATTGCAAGAATACATATCATCACTCAATGACTCGTTCAATTCGAAACTCACAGCCTCTCTCGAGCTCTCTCCCTTCTTTTTCGTTTTTAAAGTTTTCCGGTGAACTCGAGAATTCCGGCCAAAAGCTCCACCGAATCACCACCATTCACACAACCACTGTAGATCGTCTTTCGTCTGCTGAGCAGCCCAGGTAGCAGTCAGATTTGAGAATCGGTACGCTGCTCAAGTGTTCGCGTTCAAGGTTTCGAGTCTCGTTTCGGCTTCAAAAACTCATCATTTCTCATCTCTGTCATTCGAGGTAACTACTTTCCCTATGTTAATCGCACTCTTTCTTTGAGTTTAATTCTGGGTTTCACGATTTTCCGGTGACCGGAAATAAAACTCCGGCCACCGGAGTTATGGAGAAGAAGATGGGGTCGAACGGGTCAAAGGTTAAATATTTTGTTTTCTGGGTTATATACGCAATTCGGCGTGGGTTGGCATGGTGGTCGGGGCGTGCGCCTGAGATTCGCGGAGGTCGCGGGTTCGAAACCCGGCCCTTACCTCCATGTCTGTTTTCCTTTTTTTTCTATATACAAGCCTTTGAACCTAGCCCCACTGTGTACTGTATAAATATATTTTCTGGTCGAATTTAAACTCAAACAGATCACTAGCCCGGATGGCTTAGGGCGCTGTCTTACAAACTCCAGGTCACGGGTTCGAGTCCCGTGACCCCTTATTTTTATTGTTTTATTTTTTTTTAAGGATTTTATGTATTATCTTGGTCCAAAACTCAAAACCTACTATTACAAGCCTATCTAGATCTCGACCCGTAAGTTCATAACCCGTAGTAACTCGTTGAATTTTATAATATGAAAACGTTAAGATTTAATTAGAATCTAAAAATGTAATGATTTCGTTATTAATTAATATAATATTAGTTTTAAACCATGGACATATATATAAGTATATATATATATATTTGACCTATTGTCATACAAACGTTTTAAAGATGTCCTTTAAACTCTTGAATTTATATCACGACACATAAATATATATTTACGACGATTTATTTCATTTTCGACTACGCCTCGATATTTATATATATATATATATATATATATATATATATATATATATGTATGTATAACCCGATCATCTCTACATTTATTATTGGGAATAATATACGCGTATTGATTTTTATAAAATCTTTGATGTCCTTGATCTAAGTGTCATCTTTGACTGCTTTCGAATAAACGATTTTTATCACGTATTGAAATTTGTCACCTGCGTCATATTTGGAATTACTTGATAGCAACACCGTCGTCTAGGCTATGTTACTCATGTGCAAACACACACTTACGTATGTAAAATCGATAGGTGCTCGGTAGTTACGCAAGACTCGAAGTCTTACTAAATTTGTAGCAGCGCACCCTAAGGTGAGTTTCACAACCTTTACGTTACGTCCGGTTTTGGACGATAACACACGCAAACACGTTACACCCGGGTTAGGGTGATAACACAACAACTTTTATGTATGATTAAAGTAGAAATCCAGTATATATCACATGTTCACGTAAAATGCTTATCTTTGAAAGTCCTTACTTATCGAACCGTTAATAGTTTATAGCGAGGGGATATTGGGTAGTACTACTGGGGTCTGACAAACCCCACTCAGCGGGCACGAGATGCACCACCCGACTGGCGGTCGGACTGAGGACAATGTCAGCCTAAACTTACCGTGATCGAGTAGACACGGGGAAGGCAAACCACGTAAGGAATTATTCCTACAACTAATTGGTCAGCTTCGGTTGCGAACGTTTTAGTGACATGAACTTAGGCTCGCTACCTACGATATGGATTGTACTGTTAATATACATGCTTATATACGAATAAAAACTGTTGTATTCGTACTGCATAACTATACTAGGTATACTTATGTGCTTATGTGAACTCACCAACATTAGTTGACACTTGCTCTTATGCATGCTTTGCAGGACGCTAGGAGAATCGGATTTTTGGGCACGTACGCTGGTTAAACCTTTCATTTTGGGAATCCGTTTTTAACATTTTCAAAACTTAGTCTTAAACTGGTTGTTTACTTAATGGGCGCTTGTTTTTGCGCGACATTACTTATATTATGCTTCCGCTGGATTTTAAACTATGGTTTTAATATTTTCCGTTTGGAAATATATATTTACAATTTGAACCCTAAACTTATGTTTGATGTAACTAATGACTCGGGTCCTGGTCTGGTTCACACCCCACACGGTAAAACTCCGTTAGTGGAAATTGGGGGTGTGACAGTTGTAGGTGTACTCCAATCCTTGATTGCTTCAATATTTGTGGGATCCATGTGAATACCTCGATCATTGATCACATGACCCAAAAAGTGTACCTCGCGAATCCAAAAGTCACATTTGGAGAATTTCGCGTAGAGTTCTTCCTTCTTCAATAATTCTAGGATAAGTCTCAGATATTGTTCGTGTTCTTCCTTTCTACGGGAGTAGATAAGGATGTCGTCAATGAACACGATATCAAATATATCTAGATAAGGTTTGCATATGCGGTTCATCAAATCCATGAACACAGGTGGTGCATTTGTCAAACCAAATGACAATACAAGGAACTCATAATGGCCATAGCGTGTTCTGAACGCTGTCTTCGAAACATCTTCATCTCTAACTCTGAGTTGATGGTATCCTGATCTCATATCGATCTTGGAGTAAAAACTTGATCCTTGAAGTTGATCAAATAGGTCGTCGATCCTAGGAAGTGGGTAACGGTTCTTCACGGTCAGCTTGTTTAACTCCCTGTAGTCAATGCACATCCGGAATGTTCCATCTTTCTTCTTAACAAATAACACGGGTGCTCCCCATGGAGAGTGGCTTGGACGGATGAAGCCTTTATCTAGCAATTCTTGTAATTAACTAGATAACTCTTGCATTTCAGATGGTGCCAGACGGTACGGAGATCTGGCTACGGGGGCGGCACCGGGTGCTAAGTCAATGAGAAACTCTACTTATCGTGTTGGAGGTAAACCTGGCAAGTCTTCGGTAAAAACTTCTGGGTATTCGCGAACAACGGGAACATCTTCTATACGCTTCTCCTTCGGTTTCTTCTTAGTTACATGTGCTAGGATGGAATGACATCCTTTACGAAGGAATTTTGGTGCCTTCATACTAGATATGAGATTTAGTTTGGTTCCACTCTTTTCGCCTTGCACGTTCAGAGTGTTGCCATCTGCAAGTGGCATTCTAACTATTTTCTCATGGCACACAATTTCCGCATGGTTCTTTGATAACCAATCCATACCAATGATTACATCAAAACTTCCTAATTCGACGGGCATTAAATCAATGCTGAAGGAATGGTCGGAGAGTTCTAATGAGAAATTTTGATAGATTACTCCAGTTTCTACTAATTCTCCGTTTGCTAATTCTACTGTGAACTTAGTGTCTAGGGCAACAGGAGTGATTTCAAGTAATTGGCCAAATTCGCTAGACACGAAGCTTCTATCGGCACCAGTATCGAATAAAACAGAAGCAATAATGATTATTTAGTAGAAATGTACCCGTCACCGTGTTGGTGTCACGGTGAGAATCTCCGGCATTGATCACAAAGGCTCTTCTTCTAGCCTGATTAGCATCCTGGTTTCTTGCCTTCGGGTAGTCCTTCTTGAAGTGTCCGATGGCTCCACAACCGTAACAGGTGCACTTCGGACAGTCACGTGCTACATGCCCTTTCGTCTTATAGATATTGCAGTAGACGTTTCCACAGTCAAGGGTGTGGTGGAGGTTGCATTTGTTGCATAGGGGTGCTCCACCGGTATATCCGGTCTTTCGGACAGCATGAGTAGGGGTAGTAGCAGCATAGACTTTCACTGGTTCGGCTTCCTTGGCAGGGGTCTTCTCATCACGGTTCTTCCAGAATCATCGTTTCCTCTTGTTGTCAGGCTTCTTGCTTGAAGAGGGAGTGGTACTAGCATCAGGGTTTTGCTCTCAGACCTGTTTCTTGTCAAGGTTCACACCTTGAAGATTAGCTTTGTAAACAAGGTTGTGTACCAGACGCACAACATCCTGAAAATTCTGAGTATTCGAGGAAAGGACATTCCCCTGTATATGCGGTGCAAGTACCCAGATGTACCGTTCAATTTTCTTGTACAGTGGAGTGATCATGGTCGGACAGAGATGAGCAAGCTCATGGAACCTCTTGGTATAGCCAGCAACATCGGCTCCATTCATGGATAGGTTTCAGAACTCAGCTTCGAGTTTCTGAAGTTCCTCTCTAGGACAGTACTCATCGCGAAGCAGTTGTTTGAGTTCGTCACATGTCATGGCATAAGCCAAATCAGTTCCCATAGCATCAGCATGGGAGTTCCACCAAGTCAGAGCGCTATCAGTCAATGCGCATGTGGAATACTTGACCATGTACTGCTCATGGCAGTTGCTTATGCGGAAGACGGACTCCATTTTCTCAAACCAACAAACTAAAGCAACAGCGCCTTCAGAACCCTTGAAATTCGAGGGTTTACAATTCATAAAGTCTTTATATGAACATTCACGGTGGCCTGCATTTGTTAGGTTAAAACGTTGAATACAATTTGGTGGGATTGTAGACTAATGTTTTCTAACATTGGTTAATTCGTTCTTACCGCGTGCCCCATCGTCTTTCTGACATTGGGCCTCAACTGCGGCTACAGTTTCAGCAACGCGATTAGCAATCATCTCCTCAATTTCAGCAGTAGTCATAGGAGGAGGGGATGGAGGAGGTGAAACGTTCCCGGTGGCTCGACGTCGTGGCGGCATGATTTTTCTTTAAGTTACAATTGTCAACATAAAGAAAATTTCAGATAATATGTAAATGGGGTTATTACACGCTCGAGAATAACTGCCATGACATACATCAATTGCCATAACATGTTACGCGAAAACGCAACCAAGAAACGTGAGATGAAAAGGATGAAGTAACATAACGTGCCATAGCAGTAACAATAACGATATAAATAACACAACCATAACATGATAATAGCAAAATTTTCATAACCATAATGAGATAACATTAATCATAATCATACTACAACCATTGTTTTTCCACCATATTACAGATAAAACATACCAAAAGAAACAAGTTTTCATCATGGGCTCGCAGTCCCGGTCATACATCAAAAGATAATAACATGTTTCATCTATAAAATGGCGATCAAAAACTAGACCAAATCTACCTAGAAGGGTGGTGTTCGTGGTGGACCTGGGGGCATGATAAAGAAAGTCGGGACCTGGGTCATGGCAAGAAGGGTGGAGAGGAGTCGTCCAGATATAAGCTCCAGTGCGGCGACTCTCCTCTGTAGACTCTTGTGCGAGAGAAGCAGGTCGGTGGTGGCCATGCTAACCCCGGTCATGTGGGCATGAAGGGTGTCCATGGCGCTATCAGTGGCGCACATGCGCCTCACCAACATGGCTATCCGATCCCAAAGGATCCTAACCTCCTCAGTGGTCGAAAGCTGGCCAACATCTTCATGAAGCTCTCCAAGGTCCGTCTCAATACACCTCAGGCGGGCTACCAGGACAGTTACTGTGTCGGGTATGGGCTCCCCTGTGAAGGGTGAGATGCCCATCGGGACACGGCGGGAGGGATCGGGGAGAGAGGACTCGCCCCGTGCATAGCTTCTCGGGATCTCCTCCTCGATCCTCCAGACCTATACTCAGTCCTGCATCCAAGCTAAGTGAGGTAGCTCGAACACATAGCGCCTCTTGGGCGCAGGCTCCTCAAGGGTAGCACCAGCCGTACGACTCCGGGATGGGGCAGGTGCCCGTCTCGGGGTGTATCCTCGTCTACCGCCACTAGGTATGGCGACGTAAGTCTTTACAGACCACTCACGGTCTGCAAATGGGTAAGTGGTGCTCGAGGCACCAATAGGGGCCACACCGCCAGCAGTGGCGGTGGGAGCAGGGTGGTCTGGTGTGTCGTCTGAGATCAGTGGCCTAAGTGGCCTCAAGAAACTGGATGGTATGGTGGATCGGCGGATGGTACCAACAGTAGCCACCTCTAGCTCGGGGCTCGAAGGTACGTGATCCTCTGGTGAGGGCGTATAGTCCTCAAGAGTGGGGTCCTGTGGTGAAGGGGTGTAGGTCCTCCACACTTTGCTCCCCATCGGAATCGGTGATGCAAATAACTTCCTTGGAAGTCATCTTTGCGATAAATATTTCAACAGGAAACATGGGTCAGTAACATCACAATGGCATAGAAATTAATGCATAAGTAACACATAAGCTAGCATAAATAAACATATGGGAGATAAGGTCTTGCATGCAAATGGTAGCTTCGGAGTGGGTTATAGTCCAGGTTCGGTTTTTGTTGTGTTTTGTTTGTTTGTTTATCCTGGTTCGCTATAACCACGGCTTTGATACCAATCTGTCACACCCCGGTCAACGGATTCGGGTGTGACCGAGAATGGAATCATAGTCGAGGATACATAGAACAACATCTAATAAATTTAAACTTCATAAAACATTACGTCATTTCATTGCAGCGGAAAAGATAGTGGAAATGAGAATGTCTTACATTTCAAAAGCATAAGTCTAAATTAAATGTTAAATCATAAAACGATTTATTTGGATAGTTGGGACTATGACTCCAAAAGCAGGTCCGATAGCATGATAAAGCCCCATTTGCATGTCTTCCGAAGTTTGCATCAATTACCTAAGAAATCATGAGTTTAAAAGGTCAACATAATGTTGGTGAGGTTCACAGGTTTATGACTCTACGTTTAAAGTTGGTAAAATAGTTTCGGTATACTTAAATATTACATTGGTTTACCGGTGTGGTTGTATGAACTCACCTGAACTTTGATTTCAAATACTAACGGTTTACCCACCCATAGTATCTCGCCCAAGAGATACTGAACAGAGCAGAACAACTGACGTGTACCCCCAGATAATCCGGAGTCAGAACTGGAGCTACCAGTTAGGGCAGGGTTGTCAACCCAAATAGATCTATTCACTAGCTATCGTTTCGTACAAAACTAATTGAAATCAATTAATGGTGGGATACAGTTGTACAAACGTTTATAACGATAATGTACCAAAATTGGGCAATCGGTAAGAGAACAAGCAGTCATACGGCTAACAGATAAACCATAATATTAAGTAAAAAGCATTTATCAGATTTCATGATTTCTCCCCCAGAGTATAAAACAGTTAAAAGAAAAGTGTCGTGAAACTCGCTGATTCAGCAGGTAGGTAGTAGTAAAGAGTGTAGGCACGGTAGCACGTAACGTCCTAAATAATTAAATAGGCACATGCATAAGGTCTACTATTATTTGAGTAACATAAGTCACCCAAAATGATACCGGTCAAGTCTTGACATTTTAATCCCGTTTGTATTCGTTTGAAAACCCGATAGCTTGTATTGATTAAATAAATACTTTCGTGATGATTTATATTTATGTTCAATAAATATAAACAGAGAATTATCATTTAATAATTTAAATCAAGTATTGAACACCGAGTTAAAAATAATAATGTTTATTATTATTTTCATAGGTTCGTATAATTATTTTTAAGTAAATAATTATTTGTTTGACTTGTTAATCATGCAAGTTATAATTATTTTTAGATAATTATGATTAACGTTTCTTGGGGAACTTTAAATAATTCAAAGTTTAAACTCTTGTAAATAATTATTAGTCAAGTGAATAATTATTCAAAGTTCATTTTATTTCAAAACATGAATCGTTTGAAAGATATATTTTTAAGTCACGACATTTAATCATTTAATATTTCAAAATCGTTTAATATTTCATTTGTATGAAATATTCATTTCTTTTTAAAACGTCATGAGAAATGTATAATCTTTAAACATCACTTGGACTTATAGATTTTTCCTTTAATCTTTTTATAGAACGAGTCATGTCTTTAAATAAATTTACTTGTTCCGACGTTATCGCGTATATCGCCGTGTTGGTCCCGGTTTTATTACTACGCAACGTCGTTATGTCTAGATCGTTTTGAGTTTATCAAAATGATCGTAAAAATTCATTTAGTCTTCCAACATGTAAGACTGGTCTTTATTTTTATAAAAATCATTTGTTTTTATGAAAACAATCCACATTTACTCTTAGAAGACAAATGTTAGATTTTCTTGCCTTTTATAGTATTTTTTAAGGAATCTTTAAAACTTATAATAAATCCAAGAATTTATGTCACACCCCGGTCAACGGATTTGGGTGTGAGCGGGACGGAATCATAGTCGCAGATATACAGAACAACTTCTACTAAATTCAAACGTCATTTAAAACATTATACCATTTATGTTGCAGCGGAAAGTCGTGGTGAAATGATATTGTCTTACATTTGAATAAAAGTCTTAGTTTGATATTGAAATCATAAAGCAGTTTATTTAAGATAGGTCGGGACTACGACTCCGGTAAAGCAGGGTCGAAAGTTACAGTGAAGCCCATTTGCACGTCTTCCATGATAAGCTTAGATACCTGAGAAATCATGAGTTTTAAAAGGTCAACATAAAGTTGGTGAGGTTCACAGGTTTATGATTCGATGGTAAGTTTGTAAAAACAGTTTACAGTATGTTGGAATAACAGTTTACGGTATGTTGGAATAACAGTTTACGGTATGTTGGAATAACAGTTTACGGCAAGTTGGGATAACAGTTTACAGCATACTTAAATGTT